>JAQPPZ010016971.1:2400000-3600000 GCA_028583015.1 Wollemia nobilis | reverse complement strand
GATGCCCCTGTTATTCACCTGTTGACCAGACAAGCACGACATGGACAACAACGACTGGTGCAGTTCCAACTCTACGTCATGTAGAGTTAAATTGGGGATCGCACCAACATATGAGAACGTCCTACCAATGGCAGACAAAGAACAAACCAATCAGTGAACACGCCACTATTAGAAACGAATGCCAATTTTAGTAGACGTCGATCACATTTACCAGATTGTCTTAGTTTAGCATGGAATGAATCGATTGTTATAACTTCTTTGTAATAGAAGATCTACGGGTGTGCTATTTAAACACATGCAGACCTCTCTGAATATATAGAATATTTTGATAGTAATTATAGGGAGATATATAAAAGAAGAATTATAATACTTTGATCATTATAATACAGTCCTAAGATTTTCTAAGTGCGTGTTCAACTGGGAGGAAGCTATTGGAGCCTCGGCCCACTCCAAGCCAGTATTTCTTCCCTTATTTTTCTTGTGTTTTCTAGATTAGTTTACCACTTTTATAAGATTGTTTATAAGATTGTTATTTCCAGTATTGTAGTAGGTTTACTTCCAGGAATGCATGAATATTTCCTTTCTGTAGATTTAATTATTTTTTTTACGTAAATTATTGAGGAGTGTATGAATTATTAACGACTGTTTGAAACACCCCCCAATAGTAGAACTAGCAGACTCATATCAAGGGGTATTGTAAGAAATCTTGTTCAAGACCCTTTGCAAGTTTATGAAGCTCCCTAGGTTGATAAATTAAATGCATGGGCATGTGACAAAAGTAGAAAAGAAGTTAACCTTGTTTGGCCCGTAACAATTTTGGCACCATTGCTGAGGAAGTGTCTCAACTAGATTATTTACAATACCTAGAAGACCTTGTATGATTTCTTCGAGAAGAAGAGGACCTAACGGTCGGTTTATAAAAACGAATCCATCAGAACCTGTGTCAGCCAAACATTCTAAATTTGAATTAGACTCGCCCGACACACCTCCAATAATCCATTGGAGTGAGGAGCCACACTTTGTGCAAAGTGCCTCCTCATCCCATCAACGTGGGGAAGAACGAATCATCATAAATACCTTGTTTAATAGGACACCCTTAGAGGAAGCCCTATTGTGGAAAGCTATAGAAGATCGAACGATAACACCAGACAACCTTAGAGCCTTGACTCAAAAATTCTTAAATGATCGTAAGGCCATAAATACTGCATTAGAGACCACATTTCCTAAAAAAATGGCTGATAACAAAGAAGTCTCATATGGCTTTAGTTTCTCGATTGATGAAGGAGTAGGAGATACCAAAATGAAAAACATATCCCCTGATCACCTTTCGACCTTCAAAGGATACCCAACTGAGGATCCTGACCTATTTTTATTTAAGTTTGATGTCTTATGTAGGTCTGTGGACTACAAATATGATATGTAAAAGTTGAAACTCTTTCCTTCCACGTTGGATGATGCAACTCTGCGATGGTTCATCGATCTGGGAGACAAACACATTGCCACTTGGGATCAAATGAAGAAGCTCTTTTTAAAGCAATACCAAGATTTTAGGAGAGCAAGAGACACCAGAGAAGAGGTCCTGAGCATGATGCAGAAGGAAGATGAGTCTCTCGAGGAATACTAGGAGAGATTCAACTTCAATCTTCAATGATATCCTCACACGAAACTATCTGATAAGTCCCTCAAAAGCATATTTTTGAGATGACTTACCAATGAATCACTGGAGGCTCTTAACATGATTTTTGGAGGTGATGTCTACCAGCATGCTATGGAAGACATCCGACAACTATGCTAGAACTACTCAAGAAGGAGAGGCAAGACCACTTCTAGAACCATGAAAGTGACTGCTTCAGTCATGAAGACAAAAATAGGTAACATGCTGGAAGATTTAAAGAGCGAAATGCTCTCATATCTAACATTACAGATGGATACACTACTGTTAGAGAAAAAGAAGCAAGAAAACGAATCAGCATTGGCTTATTTCCATCCAAAATGCATAGGGAAGCATACAAAGAATGCATTCCCAGAGAACAAAGTCAGAGTATGCCTAGTTTGCGGGTTGAACCATAAAAATTTATCATGCCTAAAACTGCCCAATAATTGGGAGGATGCTGAAAGCACGGATGCCTATTTCATAGGTAATCAAAAGAGTTGGCCACAACCCCCTGTCGGGAATATGCCAACTGGAATGTCGTCATATGGAGGACCATACATGCACCAAGGTCTGCCTCAACCACCTAACATGGGGTGGTGGGGGCCATCACCCTGGTCTAATGCACCCCTAGTAGCATTCCCAAACCAGTAGCCATGGATGCCATATCCATATCTTGGGTAGCAGTGGAGAGGCCACACTCTATGGAATCAGGCTCCATAGAATGTAGCACCAGCTCACCCCCAACAAAATTTATCAATGTTGCCAGCAGTGAGACCTGCGTAGCTACCCACACAACCGACAACAAATATGAATAACAAGGTGAACCAGCCATCATACAACATAGAGGGTGAGATGTATCCGATGTACCATATTCAGCTTAGGTCTGGTAGACAGCTAGGAGTAGGAATTCCTCCACTGGTAGAAGAGGTGATAGAGAAAATGCCTAAGAGAGCAAAGGCTCCATTTCCCAATCGGTTGCAAGAATAGAGAAAAGTAATGCAGCCGGAGTTCGATATCTTGTCTAGCTTGAAGAACCTCACCATGAAAATTCCATTATTTCAAGCCATCCGAGATGTTTTGATATATACCAAGGCGATAAGAGAGATGTGTCTAAGGAAGCCAGGATGAAGAGCAACCCAGACTATCAATGTCATGGGTAAACTAGCAGATTTGATGATGGGCAAAATGTGCCATCTAAAGTATGCAGACCCGAGCAGCCTGATGTTGACTATAAAAATCAAGGGACATTCACTGTCCAATACGTTGGTCGATCTTAGAGCAGCCACCAACGTAATACCTCAGGATACCATGCAAAGGCTATAGCTCACAAACTTGAAACCCACTACGACAATGTTGTAGTTGGTCGATCGATCGACCGTGGCATCGGAAGGAATGTTGGAAGACATAATAGTGACAGTCAATGCATGGGAATACCCATTTGACTTTTTAGTCTTGCAATCTAAAACTAGGCTGGGCAGTTACCTGTTCATCTTGGGAAGGCCATGGCTGACAACAACTGACGCTTACATCAACTGACAGGATGGGCTGATGACCATATTTGATGGATGAAACGTTAAAAGGTTGACTATTTCACCCCTAGCATAGTCCATCAACTCAGTAGGATAACCCATGTTGACCAAGCATGAAAATACTGATCTATCCATGATCCAGTCGGTGATGACGTTGGATGATTTGGAAGAAGAAGATGAAGATGGTGTTATTATGGAGTTCCTCCATGGGGAGTCCTCCATCTTCGCACCTGGATCACTGTTGGCTAGCACCCAAGATCACCACATTCAGCTGATACATGTCAGGATAGGAAGAACATTGAATGTCAGCAGTGGGTTGACTCCTACACAATTGATGAAAGTAGAAGAGCTCCTAATTAGACACCAATAGGAATTTGCATGGGATTACTCAGATATGCAGGGTATCAGCCCAAAAATTTGTACCCATCATATATACCTCGATGATCAAGCAACTCCAAGCAGGCAACCATATAGAAGAATGAATCTGATAATGAAAGACATTGTCAAGGAAGAACTGCAAAAACTCTTGACTGCCAGATTCATCTATCTGATTTATGACAATGAGTGAATATCACCGTTAGTGGTAGTCCCTAAAAAGAATGGGAAGTGGCGAATCTGTGTGGACTATAGAGCATTAAAAAAAGTGACCAATAAGGACCACTTCTCGCTCTCGTTCATTGATCAAGTCTTGGATACACTCTCAGGGAGGAAGTATTTATCCTTCTTGGACGGATTCAGTGGATACAACTAGATCTAGATAGGATAAGAGGATTAGGACAAGACAACATTCACCTGCCCATGGGGAACGTTTGCCTATCGGGTATTACCTTTCAAATTGTGCAATGCACCTGCCACCTTTCAAAGGGTGGTGCTTAGCATATTTTTAGACATGATGGGATATGCGGTCGAAGTATACATGGATGACTTCATCGTCTATGGAGAAACCTTTAACGAGGCAATGACGAACTTGGAAAGAGTGCTCGAAAGAAGTAAGGAAAACAATTTGTCCTTGAGCAACGAGAAATGCTTTATGATGATGCAAGAAGGCATCGTACTAGGAAACCACCTCTTCACAGAAGAAATAAAGGTTGATAAAAGGAAAATTGAGGTCATCAAAGACCTATCCAGCCCCAGAATGTAGAGAGAGGTGAGGAGTTTTATTGGATCAGTTGGGTACTACTGATGATTTATCACCAAATTCAACAAAATTGCAAAACCGCTGCACACTCTATTATCCAAATATGTGGAGTTCAATTGGATGAAAGACTACGAAGAAGCATTTCAGTTACTTAAAGAGAAACTAATATCTGCACCAATTTTAAGAGGACAAAATTGGGCCATACCATTCCATATCTACTGTGATGCATCCAACGGTGCGATTGGAGTAGTCCTCGGATAGAAGGATGGCAAAGAATTTTATGCCATCTACTATGTCAACAAAAACTTGGCAGGAGTCGAGCTCAACTACATGGTGACGAAGAAGGAGTTCCTTGCAGTCGTACATGCCATAAACAAATTCCATCATTATATCATTGGGTATAAGGTATTTATCCACACGGACCACATGACCATTAGATACTTGATGATCAAGCCGGCCATTGGCGAAAGAATTATTAGGTGGGTCTTGTTACTATAGGAATTTGACATTACAATAGTTGACAAACCATTCAAGGACAACATTGTAGCAAATTTCCTATCCATATTGATATCGACAGACCATATAGCAGTGGAAGACTAGTTTTTGGATGACCATTTGTTCACCATTAGTGAGCAAATCCTGTGGTATACGGATATAGCCAATTACTTGGCCACCGAAAGAACCTCACCTGCTCTCTCTTTCTGATAAAAGTAGGCGATCATAGAGAAAAGCACATCGTTCCTATGGATTGATGGCCTCCTGTTCAAAATAGGATGTGACCAAATTATAAGGATATGCGTAGCAGAGTAGGAGTTCTTAGAAGTACTCAAAGTGTGTCACGACGAACCATGCAGAGGATACTTTGTAGGGAAACAAACTGCCTACAAAATCTTATAGGCTGGGTACTTTTGGCCCACTCTATTCAAGTATGCGACTACGTACGCCAACAAGTGCGATGAATGCCAAAGAATGGGTAGACCAACCCATCAAGATGAAATGCCCCTTTAGCCTCAAGTACACTTGGAACCCTTTGATAAGTGGGGAATGGACTTCGTGGGACCAATTAATCCACATTCAATAGGGAGGAGGTTTATTTTGGTCTGTACAGATTATGTCACCAAATGGGTTGAAGTTCAAGCGTTGAGAGATTCAAAAGAAATAACAATCATCGATTTCTTATTTGCCCACATTTTTACATGATTTGGGGTCCCTAGAGAGATAACAACAGACCAAGGGCCTCAATTTACCTCTAGGTTGATCAAAGAGCTGATGGAGCAATACAAAGTTTGGCACAATAAAACTACACCATACAATCCATAGGAAAATGGGCAAGTGGAAGTGACAAACAGAGAAATAGAGAACATCCTGACGAAGACTGTGCAACAAAATAGAAAATATTGGGCTACATGGATACCGGAGGCAGTCTGGGTGTATAATACCACATGGAAATCCACCACAGGCTTCACACCCTTCCAACTGGTCTATGGGAAGAGTGCAATGATGCCCATTGAATTTGAAATCAAGACATTGAGGACGGCTTCAGAATTGAACTTGAGCTTGGATGGCACTCAAGAAGAAAGGATTCGACAGCTAGATCAGCTGGACAAAATCTGAATGGATGCTATGCACAGAATGAAAATTATACAAAAGCAAAGAAAGCTGATAAGATTCATTGAGTCTCATAATTTAATCTCAATGATTTATCAATCCGGGGTGGTGTCCAAGGCTATCTACGATAGAAATTTAGGGCAGAGTGCAATTTAGGCATTGAGATTTTAAGCATTTATTGGTGAAGCAAATTTTGGTTTAGCCTTTTGGTGTCACAATAAACCTAGTCTACAGAATGGAAACTAAAATAAATTACAGGAATTGAAAACTAAATCTAAATTGCAAAATTTAACAATTAACTACAATTGCAAGAATTGGAAATGGCTGAATTAAAATATAATCTACTTTTGTAGAATTGAAATAACAGAATTGAAATTGCTAAATTGAAATCCTAAATTACGCTTGCAAAATTGAAACCTAGTTTACTCTTGTATAATGGAAGTGATACTTGGAAATGAAACACCTGTCAATGCCCTACCACAAAAGGTCGTCAAGCTTCTGCTATAGGAATTGACAGTAAAATAAAATCTGTTGAAAATTGAAAGTTGCTGAAACATAAAAATAACAGAACATAGAAAGAAAAGGAAACAAGAAATAAATTTTTAATATAATTTGTCAGATGACACACACATAAATGTTGTACACAAACATAATTGAAAACATCAATCACATAATACAAAATAAAAACAAGAAAATGAAATCTGGCAAACAATCTATTAATTATGCTGTAGCAAAATTACAGATTAAAACCTGCCATAAAATCCCTCCTTCTAGATCTGAAAGTGGGACCATACTTCCTGATCTAAAAGGAGGTGAAAAACACTCCTTAACTAATTAACACTCAGAACAGAAAATGATAAAATAACTACACTTTTATTGATGACAAAACATGCTGAAAACTGTTACAAAAAATTACTATACAGTCCTAATTGTTGCTATTGAAAACCTTCCTCTATTCTAATTCCTAACTAGATCAACCAAGGAGGGAGCTATGTTATTTATATAAATATTTATGACATATCCCATGCTCAAATAAGCCTATGTGCTACTTTACAGTGATTTGCCAATAATTCTAGATTTGAAATAAATGTAAATCTGGACAATTTTTGTAGTAGTAGTAGTCATTGGCCCTTAGAAAGCATCTTCAGTGGTGGGAGTACGTGGGAGGAGTCTAGAAATATCTCACATATATTTCTCCACTTCAGAATAGGTCATTTCTATCTTGCAAACAACTTCCTATTATGCTACAATTTTTTTGGGTTTATCCTAGAAGAGGATCAAAATTGATCTTTTCCATGAATGGTGGCTTTGGACGGCAAGGACGGCAAAGTCATATGGGAGATATTTTCCTTTAACATTTTCAACCTTCTTTCTATTTTTCCATTGTCAAAAAATATTCAAAAAGTCAAAAAGCACTTTTTGTTCTCATTCCGAAGATAAGTGGCTCATTTCGAAGAGACTGTATTTCTCATTCCGAAGATGTCCGCTCATTCCGAAGAGACTATATTTCTCATTCTAAAGATGTCTGCTCATTCCAAAGATATTCGGAATGAAAAACTATGTGCTCTTCAAGTGATTTCATCTGCATTTCTCAAGTGGGTTAGCTCTCAGGATCAGATTGCAATAGCCTTCATTCCTCTCCATGTGTGAATTCCATGCCTTGCCATTCATTGGTAGCTTGCTAGAATTTACATGGTAAATTACTGCATTTTCCAACTCTGCTACATAGTTGTAAAATATTGGCATTTCTTGTAAATTCAAACAAATTAGAACATGGAAAAATTATTCAAATATCAACATGAAGGAGTACATCAAGTTGCTACTGAATTTATACACTTCATTCACCAAGTAACCATGCTAAAATAGTGCAATAGTGCTGCACAATTGTCCCTGCTCTGTTATACCCTGTTGCTACCTGTTTAGACCATGTGGGAATGCTTATAAATAGTTCAGATGTATTCTGTAGTCCTTATGAACTCATTCCATCCATATCCTCATGCTTTTCTTGACAACTTCAAGGTGTTCCTATAAAGTGACAACTTGCTGATTTTTATATGGCTATTTTTTTTCAGATTTTTAGATTTATGACAGTCCTAATAATTTGGCTTCAATGTGGACTTCAAACAAGTTTAAGGGTAGAAAAATATTCATAAACCATTGTGAATTTAATGGATATCAGCATACCACATTTGGCTATTTGAAATGCATATTTTTATTTGCTACTTAATCAAGCAAAAGCAATCACAAAATGCTGAAAATAGTCAAAAACAAAGATATAATGATCCTAACATAAAATCATGCAAAAACTTAACAAATATATATTCTAATAAACTATTTGGAATTTAAATTAATAATATGATAGTTTTTTATGTCAAACATAGTGTAAAAATGAGGCATTTTCAAGCCTCATCAAAAGTGGTGGCATGATCGCCACATTAAACTGAAGCAGTTCCAAGAAGGAGAATGGGTGTTGTACGATTCTCGGTTCTAGGAAATAAAAGGTAAATTAATGCAAAGATGGATGGGACCATATGAGGTGGTAGAGCTCATCAAGAATGGGGCAGTGCGTGTTAAAACAATTAATGGCAGCAACACCATGTTAACGGTCAATGGCCATCGACTGTACCCCTATAACACAGTCGAAAATTTACAGGTGGAATCCAAGATAGACGTGGGGGAGACCCCATCTTGTTAGAACTGGACCAAAATATTAACATGCAAAATGATGGGCATGGAGGTGCTCACCAAAAATTAGTTAATTTAGTTTTTTCTTACGGTGTGTTTTGCAGGGATGACGCCCATATGCAAGCTACAGGCATCCTAATCTAGGGCCTAACATGCATGAAATGCATCTAACTACCTTTATTTTAATTTCTTTTCATTTGATTTTTTTAGGTGGAAGACTTGATAGCACGAGGAATAGGTATCTGGGAAACCAAGCCTGATTCGGCTCAGCATTCCAACACTAACACTCATAGGTGGAAGCTGAGGCAGCGTGAAGCAAGACTGAGAAGGCTTGATCACCCTTTCCCAGTCAATCGCAACATGATTGCCAAGAAGAAGGCTAGAAGAAGGTGCCTTCTGTATGAAGAAGGCACCCCACAAAAAGAAGGCGCACACTATATATATATAAATATATATATATATATATATATATATATAGGCACCTTTCGTGGCTGGAAGGCACCACACAAATAAAAAAAAATCCCGAGGCGCCTCCCACATCGAGAAGGCACATACAGACCGAGGTGCCTTCCACATCGGGAAGGCGCACCCATTCAGAAGCACCTTTCGTAGTAGGAAGGTGCCATCATCAAAAAGGTGCCTTCCACCATCGAAAGGCACATCCAATTAGAGGCACCTTTCACCAACGGAAGGTGCATCCAATCAGAGAGCACCGACAACATCGAGAAGGCGCCACATAAGTACCTTCCACATTAGGAAGGCACCACATAAGCACATTCCACATTGGGAAGGTACCAAAGAGCACATTCCATGTACAACCGACACTTAAGTCTCCCGAATGCCTCGATCGAAATGAAATCACCACACGAACGAGCGGCATCAGATGACCATACCCCTCCCCCTTGTCACAAATCAATGAATCAACGCTCTTCACAACACATGAAACATCGAATAAGGTACGTGCATACTAACTCAAATTTTTATATAATTATTTATAAATTATGCAGTACCAAAAAAAATATCGTCGTCATAAAAATCATATCCCCCCATAGCCGAAACCGCATGCCAATGATATGGCTCGAAAGGTGTACCCTAGAATTAAATTCTAAGGTTAGGCACCTTCCCTATAAGAAGGTGCCTTCCTGAAGAAGTAAGGATAGAAAAAACGTAGTAGTGAGGGAAGGTGCCATGGGAGGAAGGTCGAAGAATCACGTAGTGAAGAAGAATGAGCCGAGTGATATGAAAGGAATCAAGGGGGAGGTAAAAACATAGTTCAAGGCCGAGGGATGGTTTGAATACTGTACCTTGGTTAGTTAGGACCAAGATATGGAGGCATCCAAGGAATTTGCTATCTCCTTGAGGGGTGACGTAGCTCAAGTGCGAAGGGTAGAAATTCTAGTCACCCTCGAATACATCTCGCAGGTGTCTGGATTGCCCCTCACAAGGGAATGCATATACAAAGGTGGACTTCTGAAGCCATACGCCGAAGTGCTACTGCCAGGGGAAAATGTGTAGATAGATAAGTAAGGGCTACCCAAAAGCAGCCTTCCCATGAATCTATGAAATATATTCGAGTAGGTTGCTCGATTCTTTACATGCACCGGGAAGTATACCCATCTGCATGCTAACCATGTGCAGTTTTTGAATCACCCGATGCATGGAAGGAAGTTGAACATGCCCTTCTACCTGGTAAATGCCCTAAAGGATGAAGCAACTAGGTACCAAAATGGAGCACTATCCGCATTGGCCCACCATGGGTTGATATCAGCATTGGTTCACCATGTAGAAGCGTAGAGGCAGAACCCCAATGCAGAGGGAGATGGCAGACAAGAAAGTCAATAGGATGCTATTGTCAAAACATGGGAAGAAGAGAGAAGCCATGCAGAGGAAATGGCAAGTATTGGGCAATTGGCATTGCCCTATTTCATAGAAGAAAGAGGGCATTCACCAGTGCCCAAATGCATAGAGAAAAGAGGGCATTCTTCAGTGCCTAAGTATGAAGAGGAAGGAGTGCCACTTATTAGCAGCGAGGCCAAAATTCTTGCGATGACTCCTCCTCTTGATAGAAGAAGAACAGAGTGACCTGAAAGTCAATGTTGTAACCCAAACCCTCTGAGAATTGACAAATTGGAGCCCACAAGATGCAAGGACTTCTGGGAGTAATGATCAGGTCAACACAGCCTTGGAGGAAGCACTAGAGTGGCAAACCAATTACTTGATGGCCCATAAAATTTTGGAGGACTGCCAGAACAAGCATAGAGGGGAATTGAAAGAGCGAGAAATATGAATCACCCAAATCAAGTAGTTGGTTTGGTAGTTGTGGGAGGAGAACCAGCTACTCCAGGACAAGGGAACAAAAAGAAGGGACGCATCAACCCAAACTGACTGGGCAACAAAAGTCCCGACGAATTCTCTCATATCTGTAGAACGAGTATTTTCTTTGGGAGAATTTTGATCGGATGCCTAACAGAGCAGCCCAAAGGTAGGGGAGAATTCCTATGTTTTTGGGAGTGAAGGGGAAAGAAGTCCCACAACATCCCCTGTCATCGTCCTGAGTGATACAGAGCAAGACGAGGGCCAACAACAGTAGACAGGACCTGGGGATAAGGAAGAACTCCCTAGACCTGAGGAAGGAAGAGAAGAACCTGAGGGGTCAGCATAAGATAGACAGGGGGATGAAGAAGTGCCCCCAGGGATGGTAGCATAGAGTGAAGAGAATGCTCCAGGGACCACATAGTAGGCCCCTCAGAGTGAGAAGATGTCTGCTAGGGAGAAAGGGAAAACCCCTATTCGTGCCACCGCATTTTCTGTAGAGGCCAGAGGAAAAGGGCCTAGGATGGCTTGAAAGAAGGTGAAGGTGACCTTCGTCGAGCTAGAAGAATATGAGTGGGATATGCAGCCATTCACGGAGAGGTGAAAATAGTTTGAATGACTGCTCAAAGATATGACAATAGCTAAGGAGACTAGGAAGGCAACCTTGAGGATGTAGGGGGATTCTGGTATCTATGTCAATCCGAAAGAGGATAGCCAATTCTAGGATATTTACGGGTCATCCCAAGGATGACCCTCCATGATAAGAAGGTATTTTGAATGGTGGGAGGTATATGGTCCCGAATTGGAGGTCACTTCCATTGCAAGGGAGAATGCAGGGCTTACTCCTAAAGTAGCCCGATTGTACAAAGCCCAAGTAGTTCATCTCAAGAGGGATAATTCAGATATCCCTCTTGCAGTGGTCAAACCTTCGGATTTTGACCTATGGTAAGCTATAGAAGCTAAATTTTAGGTAGTAGAGATGATGCTGGTTTGATCACCTTTGATAATGGCTAGGATGAGGAAAGCACAACCGACAATAGCACCCTCAGCTCCACGTAGAAAAAGAAGAGCCACACCTCCAGATGCCAACACGTAGAAGAGGTAGACATGGGTTGTAGGTACAACCAGATCCACCAATAAATGACAAATATGAGGGGTCAAAAGGGCTACCTGTAGTTTTGATGCCACGAGGGCATGTCATATGTTAGGCGTGGGGGGATGATGAGCATCAAAAATACTTATATTTTGTATACATTTTCTTGATTATTATGCAGTTGTATAATAAGGATTGCATATGTTTATGAATGATTATATAATTATTTTATGAAATTATGCGTGTTATCTAATTCATGTGTTTTCAATGTATTTTTGTGGAATTGCAGTTGATTTAGTTAGATTTGGATCAATTGATGTCTTTTCATGGACCTGGCACTTTGTTTTTTTTGGAAGCAATGCAGGGAAGGTAGGCACCTTCCTCTTCCAGAAAGGCGTCAAGCGTAAGTAGGTGCCTTCCTCTTCTAGGAAGGCACCAAAGGAAATACAAGCACCTTCCTCTCCCAGGAAGGCACCAATATAAGGCTAGCACCTTCCTTTTCCATAAGGCACCAAAGGAAAAGAAGTGCCTTCCTCTCATAAGGAAGGTTCCGATAGGAAGGTGCCACTAGAAGGCAAAAGCCTTCCTCTCATAAGGAAGGCACCACTAGAAGGCAAGCACATTCCTCTCATAAGGAAGGTGCCACTAGAAGGCAAGCGCCTTCCTCCCATAAGGAAGGCACCGATAGGAAGGCACCACTAGAAGGCAAGCGCCTTCCTCTCACAAGAAGGCACCAATAGAAGATAAGCACCTTCCTCCTCTAGGAAGGCGCTAATGGCAGTAATGCACCTTCCACATAAATAAGGCCCTCGACATACTTAGGCACCTTGCTCATAGGGAAGGCACCCTTGTTCTTCGTTCGTTGACCAGACAAGCATGATGTGGACAACAACGACTGGTGCAGTTCCAACTCTACGTCATGTAGAGTTAAATTGGGGATCACACCAACATATGAGAACGTCCTACCAATGCTAGGAGAAGCACAAACCAATCAGTGAACACGCCACCATTAGAAATGAATGCCAATTTTAGCAGACGTCGATCATATTTACCAGACTGTCTTAGTTTAGTCTGGAATGAATCGACTGTTTTAACTTATTTGTAATAGAATATCTACGGGTGTGCTATATAAACACACGCAGACCTCTCTGAATATATAGAATATTTTGATAGTAATTATAGGGAGATATACAGAAGAAGCATTGTAATACTTTGATCATTATAATACAGTCCTAAGAGTTTCTAAGTGCGTGTTCAACTAGGAGGAAGTTGCTGGAGCCTGGGCCCACTCCAAGCCAGTATTTCTTCCCCTATTTTTCCTGTGTTTTATAGATTATTTTACCACTTTTATAATATTGTTTATCAGATTGTTATTTCCAGTATTCTAGTAGGTTTACTTCCAGGAATGCATGAATATTTCCTTTCTATAGATTTAATTGTTTTTTTTTTTAATTATTGAGGAGTGTATGAATGATTGACGACCATTTGAAACACCCCCCAATAGTAGAACTAGCGGACTCATCTCAAGTGGTACTGTAAGCAATCTTGTCAAGACCCTTTGCAATTTTACGAAGCTCCCTGGGTTGATAAATTAAATGCATGGGCATTTGACAAAAGTAGGAAATAAGTTAACCTTGTTTGGCCTGCAACAATTTTGGCATCGTTGCCGAGGAAGCATCTCAAATAGATTATTTACAATACCTGGAAACCTTCCATCTGACCTTGTATGAGTTCTTCGAGAAGAAGAGGACCTGACATTCAATTTATAAAAACCAATCCATCAGAACCTAAGTTAGCTGAACATTATGAATTTGAATTAGACTCACCCGACCCACCTCTAGCAATCCATTGGACTGAGGAGCCAAACTTTATGCAAAGTGCCTCCTCATCCCATCAATGTGGGAAAGAACGTATCATCATAAATCCCCTGTTTAATAGGACACCCTTAGAGGAAGCCCTATTATGGAAAGTTGTAGAAGATAGGATGATAACACCAAACAACCTTAGAGCCTTGACTCAGAAATTCTTAAATGACTGTAAGGCCATAAATACTACATTAGAGACAACATTTCCTAAAAAAATGGTTGACAACAAAGAAGTCTCATATGGCTTTAGTTTCCCGATTGATGAAGGAGTAGCAGATACCAAAATGAAAAACATATTCCCTGATCACCTTTCAACCTTCAAAGGATACACAACTAAGGACCCTGACCTATTTTTATTTAAGTTTGATGTCTTATGTAGGTCTATGAACTACAAATATGATACGTAGAAGCTGAAACTCTTTTCTTCCATGTTGGACGATGCATATCTGCGGTGGTTCATCGGTCTAGGAGACAAACACATTGCCACTTGGGATCAAATGGAGAAGCTCTTTTTAGAGCAATACCGAGATTTTGGGAGAGCAAGAGACTCTAGAGAAGAGGTCCTGAGCATGATGCAGAAGGAATATGAGTCTCTCAAGGAATACTAGGAGAGATTCAACTTCAATCTTCAATGATCTCCTCACACAAAACTATCTGATAAGTCCCTCAAAAGAATATTTTTGAGAGGACTTACCAATGAATCACTTGGAGGCTCTTAACATGATTTTTGGAGGTGATGTCTACCAGCATGCTATGGAAGACATCCGAAAACTATGCCGAAACTACTCAAGAAGGAGAGGCAAGACCACTTCTAGAACCATGAAAGCGACTGCTTCAGTCACGAAGATAGAAATAGGTAACATGCTAGAAGATTTAAAGAGCAAAAGGCTCTCATCTCTAGCATTGCAGATGGATACACTATTGTTAGAGAAAAAGAATCAAGAAAATGAAGTAGCATTGGCTTATTTCTATCCAAAATGCAGATGGAAGCATGCAAATAATGCATGCCCAGAGAACAAATTTAGAGTATGCGTAGTTTGCAGGCTGAACCATAAAACTTGATTATGCCTGCAACTGCCCAGTAATTAGGAGGATGCTGAAAGCACGGATGCCTATTTCATAGGTAATCGAAAGAGTTGGCCACAACCCCCTATGTGGAATATGCCAACCATAATGTCGTCATATGGGGAGGACCATACATGCACCAAGGTTTGCCTCAACCACCTAACATGGGGTGGTGGGGGCCATCACCCTGGTCCAACGTACCCCCAACAACATTCTCGAACCAGCAGCCATGGATGCCATATCCATATCCTGGGCAGTAGTGGGTTACCCACTCATCTTGGGAAGGCCATAGCTGGCAACAGTTGATGCTTACATCAGCTGCTGGGATGGGCTTATGACCATCTCCAATGGACGAAATGTTAAAAGGTTGACTATTTCACCCCCAATGCAGTCCGTCGACTCAGTAGGAGAACCCATGTTGGCCAAACATGAAAATCCTGAGCTATCCATGATCCGGTCGATGATGACATTGGATGAGTTGGTAGAAGAAGACGAATATGGTGCTATTATGGAGTTCCTCCATGGGGATTCCTCCATCTTCGCACCTGGATCACCGTTGGATGGCACCCAAGATCACCATGTTCAGCAGATACACGTCGGGTCAGGAAGAACGTTGAATGTCAGCAGTGGGTTGACTCCCACACAATTGACGAAAGTAGAAGAGCTCATGGTTAGACACCAACAGTGCATTTGCATGGGATTACTCAGATATGCAGGATATCAGCCCAAAAATCTGTACCCATCATATATACCTCGATGATCAAGCAAATCCAAGAAGGCAACCACAAAGAAGAATGAATCCGACAATGAAAGACATTGTCAAGGAAGAACTGCAAAAACTCTTGACTTCCAGATTCATCTATTCAATTTCTGACAGCAAATGGGTATCACCGTTAGTGGTAGTCCCTAAAAATAATGGGAAGTGGTGAATCTATGGGGACTACAGAGCATTAAACAAAGCGACCAAGAAGGACCACTTCCCACTCCTGTTCATTGATCGGGGAACCTTTTTCGATGAAACAAAAAGCCAACTTGGGTTTTAAGAAAAACCCATTTCAAATATGCCATCCATGGTTTTAAATAAATTCTTTTATTTTGCCTGCCTTGGTTTTCACAAAAACCCTATAAATAGCCATGCTTTCCAAAATATCATAAATGCTTATTTATGAAATATTTTGGCCACCAAAACTTAATGTGATCCATGTGACATCAATGATCCATGTGACATCAATGAAAACATAAAATGCCTCAAATTTCCAACATGCTTCTTCCTTTGTTGGTTTCCTCCACTTTTGCTTTTGCTTTCATGGTCTACCCATGAATCTAACAGAGGAAAGTGAGCTAAAAAACTTTAAGATTTTGGTGAAGGTTTTCTATTTTGTCTCAAATTAGGGTTTACTCACCTCCAAAGCCCTATCATGGAAATGGTAGTAGGGGTTATCCCTCCCCCCAAACCATCCTTTTAGGATATTACCATGATGAATACCTCCATACTCAAGAATGCTAACCATGGCTCATTTTCATTATTCTCACTACCTCCTCTGTTCGACCAGTCAAAACTAGAAAATATCACCAAAGCTTTGAAAAAAAGGAGGCCACAACACTCCCAACCAAGTAACAAAGACTACTTTATTCCTAAGTTGTATGACACTTTAGTGGTGGAAATTCCTTTGGACTATATTTAGAGCTTGACCCTCACCCTAAATGAGAGAGCTCTTGCTTGCAAATTTATGGGTATTTGGCCTTAGCCCAATATCCATTCAAAGATGGATCACCTCTTCTTTGGGATCTAAAATATCTAACTATCAATTCATGATGGTAGGGAGAGGGTATTTCATAGTTATTTTATCCACCATAGAGGAAATAGATGCAATATTTCAAGGAGTTCCCTAGTTCCTTGGATCAAGCCCTCTCTACATGACCCCTTGGTTAGTCATTTTCAACCCACAAGTAGAAGATATCTAAGAAGTCTCAATTGGGGTAAAACTATATTTTTTACCCCTATATTTATGGAATAAATTGACTCTTGAGATGATAGGTAACTTTATTGGCACATTTGTATATTGGGCTCCTCCAAAGGCCAATAATACAAATTGTGCTAGGTCGTGATCTCAAGTCAATCTAAAAAATGGATTAATAAAAATATAGGTATCAATGTATTGGACTAGATCCATATCCAACCACTAGATTATGAGCACATTTCCTTTATATGTATTACTTGTCATAAATATGGTCATTTCTCAAGGAATTATCCCACTAAGGTACAACAAGAGATAAATGAGGAAGATCAAGAATTCCAAATAGGAAGAAGAAAAAAATAAAGAAGATCTAGAAGTAGGAGGTCTCAACCATAACCATAAAGATAAAACAATAATAAGTTCTCTATTTTATCACAAAATGAGGAAAAGGAACATCCAGGGCCGTATAAAAAAGTGAAAGATCCATCAAATCCCGAATCAAAAGAAGTTGAGGAAACTCGAGTTACCAAATAAAACCTTCAAAAAGAGAAAATTGAAGAAATAGAAGAGACTAAGTTAGCAACAACAATGATTTCTGGAGGTATCCCAACCACCATATCTTCTACTAGAGGGAGAAAATTTAATCAAGAGGTAAGAGAAAAATAAGCAAATATAGAGATTCAAAAGAAAGCTCAAACAACCTTAGAATTTAGCAAGGCTAAGAAGCCACTTAAGAAATAAAAGGTTCTATCATGGAATGGAAGGGGAATGTGTAGTCCCTTGAAAAAAACTATCTAAGTCAATTAATATCCCAATAGAAGCCACTGGTTATCTGCATTCAAGAAACTAAATTGATAGAACAATTAGCAAGAACATAATGGAAAAATTTATGGAGATCCTCAAACCTAGAAGTAATAGATTTTCTAGGTGCCTCAAGGGGTCTTCTCCTTGCATGGGATCCACAGGCCTTGATATGTATAAATAAAACAAGACACTCAAATTGGATAACAACTTCTTTATCCTCTCCATAGGGATAGACTTAGACCATAGTCATTTTTTATGGATCAAATAAATTAGTCTTAAAACAAGATGTTTGGAAAATTATTTAGCACTAGATTAATCAGGAAAGACCCCCAAATTTAATTATATAAGGGGACCTAAATGTAACTTTAACCCAATGGGAGAAAAAAATAGTCATCCTTCTAAGGACCTGATTATGCAAATTATAAGTGAGTAGAAACTTTAGGTCATAATCCCTAAAAATGGAAAATTTACATGGACAAATAGAAGAGTAGGGGTTAAATTCATTATAAAAATATTAGATAGATTTTTGATACAAGAAGATATACTATTTAGGCAGCCACTTGTATCAAGTGGCATAATTCAAAGTTTGGTCTCAGTTTATAAGTCTATCTATTTGGATATGAGTGATAGTGCTCTTGGAAAAAGGAATATTCCTTTCAAATTCAATTCAAAATGGATGGAGCATGTTGAGTTTACACCTTTAGTAGAAATTATTTAGAAGCAACATGTCTTTGCAAACAGCCCCCAAGATATATGGAAAATAAAAATTTCTAATCTCCAGAAAGCCATTAGGGACTACACTGCATATAAGACTAAAGTTCAAAATAGATCAAGCATATTGCTACAACAATTTGAGGAATAAAAGCAAGAGATAGGTGATCAACCTTCAACCACTTGACAAGAAGAGAGAAGACTTTGGTTGAATCAAGAAATGGATCAAAATTTTAGAGAAGAAGAGACATTGAAGACTTCACTCAAGAATGATCTGACTCAAGAAAGAAGACAAAAACATAAATTACTTTCACCTAAATATAATGTAGCACTACCAACAAAATACAATAAGAGAAATTCATAAAACTGAAAAAATTTATTCTGATTAGGCAATCATAAAAGAACTAGCAAGAGATCATTACTTGGTCCTTCTCACAAAGATAACAATAAATCAACAGTCTTAGACCACTCTACTGAAAAATATTCCTGCTTTGTTAAAAAATAGATATAGATAAGATACCTCTTCAGTAGTAACCAAATAAGAGTTGGAAGAAGTTATATGTTCACTGCCTAAGGACAAAGCTCTAGGACTAGATGGCTTCACCAATAATTTTTATCAATAATTTTATGAAATTATAGATGACTTATTGGCAATGATAGAAGAGACAATGACAAGAGGTAAGCTATCTAGGGCAATCAAATCCACTTTCTTAGCTTTAATTCTAAAATAAAAGATGTAGTTACTTTTGATAGATTCAGACCTATATCTTTGTGCAATTTCTCTTATAACATTATCACTAAAATAATAGAAAATAGAAGTAAAAGGAAGATTAATGATTTGATAGAGCTAGAACAAGGGGGTTTTATTTTAGGAAAACAAATATGTGATGATATTATAATGATTCATGAATCCTTACACTCAAGTACCAACTCCAAAAAGAAAAGAATAGCCATTAAACTTGATATGGTTAATGTCTTTGATAGAGTAGACTTTGGCTTTTTGACATGAGTGTTTAAAAAATTTGCTTTCTAGCTCAAATGGTAAACTGGATAAGAGCTTGCATAGAGGGACCTAGGATAACTCCTCTAATAAATGGAAAACCTACTAAATTTTTTAAATCCACTATATTATTAATACAAGGGAATCCTCTCTTCCCTTACCTTTATATCCTTCTAGATGAAATTTTAGGGAGGACCCTAACCAAATTGAGAAGAAGGAAATAAATCTTGAGAATAAGAGCAACTACAAGATATAGAACAGTCACTCACGCTCAATTTGTATATGTCACTATTTTATTGGGAAAATCCATAAAATTGAATTTCAAGTTGATTAAAGAAGTTTTAGATTGCTTCTCTTCATCACATATTTGTTTTATTTTAGGAAAACAAATATGTGATGATATTATAATGATTCATGAATCCTTACACTCAAGTACCAACTCCAAAAAGAAAATAATAGCCATTAAACTTGATATGGTTAATGCCTTTGATAGAGTAAACATTGGCTTTTTGACATGAGTGTTAGCAAAATTTGCTTTCCAACTCAAATGGTAAACTGGATAAGAGCTTGCATAGAGGGACCTAGGATAACTCCTCTAATAAATGGAAAACCTACTAACTTTTTTAAATCCACTATATTATTAAGACAAGGGCATCCTCTCTCCCCTTACCTTTATATCCTTCTAGATGAAATTTTAGGGAGGACCCTAACCAAATTGAGAATAAGGAAATAAATCTTGAGAATTAGAGCAACTACAAGATATAGAACAATCACTCATGCTCAATTTGTATATGTCACTATTTTACTGGGAAAATCCATAAAATTGAATTTCAAGTTGATTAAAGAAGTTTTAGATTGCTTCTCTTCATCACATATTTGTTTTATTTTAGGAAAACAAATATGTGATGATATTATAATGATTCATGAATCCTTACACTCAAGTACCAACTCCAAAAAGAAAAGAATAGCCATTAAACTTGATATGGTTAATGCCTTTGATAGAGTAGACATTGGCTTTTTGACATGAGTGTTAGCAAAATTTGCTTTCCAGCTCAAATGGTAAACTGAATAAGAGCTTGCATAGAGGGACCTAGGATAACTCCTCTAATAAATGGAAAATCTACTAACTTTTTTAAATCCACTATATTATTAAGACAAGGGCATCCTATCTCCCCTTACCTTTATATCCTTCTAGATGAAATTTTAGGGAGGACCCTAACAAAATTGAGAAGAAGGAAATAAATCTTGAGAATTAGAGCAACTACAAGATATAGAACAATCACTCATGCTCAATTTGTATATGTCACTATTTTACTGGAAAAATCCATAAAATTGAATTTCAAGTTGATTAAAGAATTTTTAGATTGCTTCTCTTCAGCCATATGGATAGAGATAAATACCCAAAAGAGCAAATTTTACACTATAAATACTTCAACAATAGAAGATAGAGGTTTCTCTTAGATTTTGGAATTTTACAAAGGTAGTGATACCCTTAAATACCCAGGTGTTCCTATGGGCTTCCATAAAAAATAGGGAACTTGGAATGCATTTCTAGAAAAGATGTCAACGAGAATACAATAGTATAGCAATAGTTGGTTGAGTTTGGATAGAAAAATTATTTAAATCAAATTAGTATTAGCAAGTATTCTCATATATCAACTGTTGGTGTATCATGCACCCTTATATATATTATAGAAGTTATATGTAATGTCAAAAACTTCTCTATGGAAAGGGGGAAGGTAATATGATAATAAAAAGTTACATTTGGTCGATTGAGATATTTTTACCAAGCCAAAGGTGTCAGCCTACGAATCATAATTTTTTTTTTTTTCAGAAAAGCAGTAAGTGCTAAGCTACTTTGAAATCTGCTCACTCTATCAAAATCTCAGTGGAAGTAAAATATTAAAATACAAATATTTGAACAACTCTAATGGGATCCATGTCATAAAAAGTGTGAAAGCATAGAAGGATTCTTAGTTTGGAAAGATATTATAGAATCTAAAGATATTTGAACAAATCATACCTCTTGGATTCTGAAAGGTGGTAAAAAAATTGATATATGGGATGATCTAGTCTTGGGAGGACCTCCAATCAATAATATTTGTTTCCTAGAAATAAAAGTAGACCTGCAATAGTTGGGTGTTAAATATCTTATATGTTTAATTGAATGGGTGAGAGATCCACCCCTACCACATCTTGACCAAGACTCGTGGAGACAGTTACACATCCAAACTGAAGGGATTAAAATTTCTTTCCAAATTCTAGATCAACTTATATAGGGCTTTATTAGTGGGTTAGGTGTTTACATAGTCATACAAGGGGTGTTTTTATAGCAATAGGGTGAGAAGAACTCAACAATAGCTAAGGTTTGGAATTACAAGGTTCCCCCTAAACTTCAAGCCTTTCTTTGGTTGTGTTGATAAGCAACACACCCCCACTGAAAAATGAGATTCCATCCTTAGAAAATTCTGAACTTTCATTTTTTGTAGCAGGGACCCTCTTGATCTTTTCAGGTTTTAAATCCAAATTTGCTTGCCTCCTTTTTAAAGTTGTGTTTTTTCTTGCATTCTAGCTGTGTTATCCAAGAAATGAATTTTTACATGCTAGAATCATTCATGCACAAGCAAAATCTTGCACCGGTAACGAGAAAATCCAGAAAACAGTTGCATAATTCACTGAAAAATCAAACTTTCCATTTTTGGTAGTGTCGCGATATCGCGACACTTCCATTTTCGAAATGTCGCGATATCGCGACGGGTAAGTCAAAATGCAGCTAAGTGCCAGAAAGGTCGCGATTTCGCGACATGTCGCGAAATCGCGACAGTTTTTTGACGAGAGAAGCAAACTGTACGGAGGTCGTGATTTTGCGACATGTCGCGAAATCGCGACATGTCGCATTTTCGCGGCAGGAGAGAGAAAATGGGCTGCAGGATGAAAAATCGGTTAAGTCAGAAACATGTTCCAAAATCGCGGTCAACGCGGTCAACGCATGCAGGTAAGGGAACTGTCGCGATATCGCGACGTGTTCTAAAATCGCGGCTGAAAATCAAGAAGCGTACGGAGACCAGGAAGGGTCGCGATTTCGCGACATGTCGCGAAATCGTGACTTGTCGTGTTTTCGCGGCCGACGAGGGAGGAAGTTGCCGATGCGCTGGCAGGGCCGCGATTTCGCGACATGTCGCGAAATCGCGACATGTCGCAGAATCACGACAGGAGAGAGAAAGTCATAGTTGACCTGAAAGTGCATTTCGGCGGGAAACAGAAGGCTTCCTGGGGTAGCGACACGTGTCAAAGCATGAATGGGACAAACAGAAGCCGACATGCAAGCTTATTTTTCGGATTTAATCTGTTTTTAATGTTTTAAGCTTCTGATTTAATTAAAATGCTAATCTAATGCATCTTTTTGTATTTCATGCAGGATTCCACCTGGCACTTACGGGATAACCGGGAAAGACCATAAAGGCGAAGATGAAGTGCGGATTTAGTCAAGGACCGCCATGCTATGAGAGAAGTCGCCGGTGAGAGCATTCAACAACAAATTTATTGCGGACTTGATAGCATGAAGACCATTTCAACTTCGGGATGGATTTGCGGAGATCGAATTGATGGAGAAGTGGTGACTCATCCGGCTCACCAGCGAGAATTAATGAAAGCATTTATTTGCATATGCGAATGAATGCAAGTTGCATTTTATTTTATCTTCTCCATTTATGGCAGTCGATCGCACGTATTTGCCGAAGGGTTAAGTTCTATTCGGACTTTGATTTTTAAATGGATTTTTATTGTAAAACCCGGGTCCTAGGGTTTAAGTGCGATAAGATTTAGGGTTTGAGCAAGATATTTTGGAAAAGATCAGGGTCTGTCCTGAGTCTATAAATACAAATTCTAAATGTAATCGCAGGAGGTAGAGACTTAGAAATAGCAATTTCTTGCAAATTTTGTGAAATCCTTTGTTTCTGGACTTGGAGTTGATGTGCTTTAGCTTTTCTGTGATAGCATGGCCAGGAGCCTAATCTTTTGCAGAGTGTGATAAGTGTATTTTCTTTTGTTATCCGTTCCATTTAAAGTTTGTTAGATATATGCTGTAAATCTGCCATTGTCAAGATTAAATATGCTGTTAGGCTTCAGTTGTTCTATTGTCTGCTAGGGGAAATTACAGATTTCGGGTGTAAGTTTGTTCTAATTGCTCTGTCTTCATTCGTGCGAGCTAGGTCGCCGGTGAAAGATACCGCTTTAACCAGTGCCCCTTGGATTTATAATTTTCTGCTAGATCCGTTTCACTCTGCCTTGTGCTCTTAGTTGAAAGTGATCCTAGACTGACTGGACACTTTCTTCTGGGATTTGTTCGTTGTGAAGCTGATAGCATAGATAAGATTGACAGTTTGGGTTTACAATTGATGTTTGATAAACTTCTCTTTTCTGCCCTACCCTACCCTCTCTTTGCTTTCCGTGAATGATCCATTTTTATTTTCTTTATTTGCCTTTTATTTAAATCTGCTGACCCATGAGAGCTAGATCTAGAATTCAAGTCAAATCTGATTGTCAACAACTTTTGCAACTATCGAACAAGTTCGGGAACCCCCGTAAGGTAACGAGCAGATCCATATCGAAATCTATTCCGAAGTGGAAAAGAGTGAATTGCCATTCGACCCAACTCGTAACTCGCACCTTGGATAACCACATAGATCCTAAAGATGAGTGGGATCAGTCCCGTGGGTGTCTCCGGAGCTTTCCTTGCCTTCATCCTTTTTCCCGGGGTGTGCATGAAAGCCGGACCAACACCTAATTGGCGCTAGAAGGAGGTCCGAACTCAGTTCAAGTGTTGTAAGGGCATAACAGCAACATTTGAAGGACCCACAGTGAACTCCGGACAGTTTTTAAATTGTCAGTACAATTTTGTAAATTGTTAATGCAGTTTTTAAATTGTCAGTGCAGTTTTTAAATTGTCAGTGCAGTGTTGTCAGTGCAGTTGTCAGTACAGTATTTCAACTTGCTAAAATACAGAACCTGTTCAGAACTGCAGAGTTTGTCAGTACCTGTGAAAACTGGATTCTACATACGAGGTAACAAGGTCCCACCCCGCAGTCGGAGAGCTCCTTGTCCCCGAATTAGAAACTCCGAGAAGAAGTAGCCACAGAAGAGCCACATCTCTATCACAGACAGTTTTATCACCATTGATAGTCACTCCAACCAGAGCTCAGAATATCCCTGTTAATCCATTAGCTATGGCAAATTGGTTGGGCTCCACAGCTTTGAACATTCTGGGTATATCCCATGACTTGCCCGAAGTCCAGAAAGATACCTCCCTAGGTATAAACATGATGGGACAAGAACTGCAGAGGAACACTTAATTGCATTCAAGAATGCACTGAAGTTATTAAATGTACAGCATGAGGATGTTGCCTGCAGACTCTTCCCGTTCACTCTCCAGGAGGGAGCCTATGATTGGTTTCTAAATCTTACCAATGATTCCATCACCAGTTGGAGTGACTTAGAAAAAGTCTTTGTGTCACAGTTCGGGGAGTGATAGACCCCAGAGATTTTATATCAGCAGCTTTCTAGCATCAAAAGAGAACCGAATGAGTCTATTAGATCCTATAATGTCGATTCTAGAAAGCTTATGGTAGACTCACCTGGCTATTATGTACCGAATGCCGACTCGGCATTAGAGATTTTTAGGAACTCTCTGGACCCAATGACCTCTGTCTTCTTGAAGAGGGATGCCACTGTTACCAACTTGACAGAAGCTTATAAAGAAGCTTTAATCCTGGAAAGACAGTTGGGACCCCAGCCTTTAAATATTCAACAAACTCCTCTGATCACTCAGCCTGCTCCTATACTCAATCCTATCCCACATCAGATGATGCTGCCAGTTTGTCAGACTTTACCATCAGCAGCACCATTAGCTGCAGCACCTGTTGAGAATGTACAGAACCCCGTAAAAGAGGCTGACAATGCTAGGATTGAAGAAGTTTCAAAGATTGTTCAGAAGCTGGCCAATGATTTTTTGAGTTTTAAAAGGCAAACTTCTACTGGAGACAATCCCAACAGATATTCATACCAACCAAACAGATTTAATAGGCCCCCATATGAGCCTAATAAAGATTACAAGGGTAAAGCTCATGATGTGAACATCTGTGATTTGGCTCTGCCCAACTGGTGCAGAATTCATGCCACTTCTCAACATGGGGAATTAGATTGTGTGGAATTTTGCAATGCATTTGAAGCTTTGTCAGGAGATTTGATCTCCCCTGAAAATCAAAGAACTGCTGAGGGCCCAAGTTCATCTGGACACAGTGCAGCTATGGTCTTGGATTCTTTTTCTTTCCCGGATGAATCTGAGAATGTAGTTGAAATGCCCATGGATGAAGTACAAGCTTTCCAGCAGCATGCGAAGAGATAGCTACAACCTTGAGGAACAGGAATCTCGAGCCAAATACCACATCAACTCCTCCTGATAATTCTCACAATATTCCTCCTGACCCCTCTCTAAGCAATAATCCACCCCCACCAAAGGGAGGAGCTCAAAGAGTACCAGATGTTGCTATTCCTCCACTTAACAAAGGATATAACATAGTGGAGGATATGAAAAAGATTAAGGCTAACATTACTCCGCATGAGCCGTGCACAGATTTCGGAGCGAGAGAGACAATCCGATAAAGACATACTCGGCCCCTCTGCTAAACCCGTGGATAAAGGGAAGAAAATAGCCAATGCCAATCTGGCCATGTACAAGGAAAAGACCGAAGTTCCCCCATTTTTACCGATCGTTAGAATTTTTGGGAAGAACTTACATAATTGTTTGGTGGATTCGAGTGCATCTCGCTAATGTCATGCCATTGGCAATTTGTCGTCGAGCTAGGGCTGACCCCAATGAAGTCCGAGAGGAGAGTTGTCCAATTGGACAAGTCGGAAGTTAAGGTTGTGGGAGAGCCTGCAAAACATTCACATTCAATTGGCATCTGAGCCAAGGGCTCAACATAAGATCGAAATCCAAGTTGTGGATATCCCAGTGGGGTATGGAATGCTGTTAAGTAGGGATTGGTCTAAGTCTCTGAATGGATATCTGGCAACAGACTTTTCACACATGTGGTTGCCATGGAAGGGTGTGGCTAATCAATTGCGGGTTGACAGAGAACCCAGGTACAAACACACCATTACAGAGTACAATGCTGCAAATGAGACTGTCAATATTGTAGAGGTAGACATTGGTGTCTACAATTTAACAACTGGGCACAATGATAAATTTAACAAAGCTCATCCTGTACATACTAATGAAGTTTGGACACTTCATGTGGATGGAGCCAGATGTAAGCAGGGTTCTGGAACAGGGGCAGTCCTCAAAGGGCCTCAAAGTCAGACATTTTTTATGTCTTACCGCTTGCAGTTCCCATGTACTAATAATTTAGCAGAGTATGAAGCTCTGATTTTAGGTTTAAAATTTGCATTGGATAAAAATGTGAAGAACATTCAAGTTTTCACTGATTCAGAATTAGTGGCAAGTCAGGTCAGGGGTAAGTTTCAATGTAAAGCTTCTTATCTGAAGGGATACAAGCACAGAGCTTGGGATCTTGTGGAAGGCTTTGATGCATTTAACTTAACACATATACCCAGGGGAACAAAATTCACATGCAGATGTCTTGGCATCTTCAGCTGCAAGTTTAAGGCCATTGGAAGATTTTAAGTGGGATAAGTTTTCAATTGAGCTAGTCCCCTGTCCTTCAGTTCCAAACAATATTGACAGCTTTCAAGTTTTCTCAGATGATCAACAGATTGTGAACTTTCTGCAGAGTACCAATACCTTTGAGAATGCTATAATTGATGAGGGCCAAAGGGACACCTTGATGGAACAGCTAGATGATGACAGGGGAATCATGAGATTGAAGGACAACAGAATCCCAAAGGGAATGGTAGAGCTGGAGAGGCTATTCGATATTGACAAGATCAGGCAAAGGGTGAATTCCGAGGATTATGTGGGCACCACAGACAATGATACTAAAAATTTGAATGTAGGAACTGAAGAGGATCCAAGGAACATCAAGTTGGCAAAGGATTGTGACCCGGAGATAAAGAGAAATATGATTGATTTCCTGCACAGTGTCTAAGGATGTAATGGCTCTGGTCATACAAGGATTTAAAGGTATTTGATCCAAAAGTTTACACCCACATCATACCTTTGAAAGAATCTTGCAAGCCTTTCAGACAAAAACAGAGGCATGTTAATGCTCTGTTAGAACCCCTTATTCAGAAAGAAGTGGAGAAGCTCTTGAGTGCAGCAATTATTTTTCCTATCAGGCATTCTACTTGGGTGGCAAATCTGGTGCCAGTAAGGAAGAAAAATGGGGAGATCCGCCTTTGTGTGGATTTTAGGAATCTGAACAAAGCATCCGAAAAGGACAACTATCCCCTACCTTCTATGGATGAAGTACTATAGATTGTTAATGGCTCAGAGATGATGTCTTTTCTGGATGGTTTCTCAGGCTATAATCAGATTCTAGTTGAGAAGGAGGATAGAATGAAGACTGCTTTTACAACTAAGTGGGGTACTTTTGCTTACAAGAGGATGCCATTTGGTTTAATAAATGCAGGAGCAACATTTCAGAGAGCAATGGACCATGCCTTCAAGGGGCTTATGGGCAAATGTATTGTAGTTTACATGGATGATCTAACAGTCTTTTCCAAATCCATATTTGACCATGTCAAGCATTTAGAGTCTGTATTTAACAAGTGCGAGAGAGTTTGGCATCTCTTTGAATCCTAAGAAATGCATATTTGGTGTAACAGAAGGCAAATTGCTTGGGCATTTGGTCACAAAGGATGGCATTTCCATGGATCCAGCAGAGTTGAGGCCATATCTGGCATACCATTTCCCAACTCCAAGAAAGAGTTGAGATCATTCTTTGGAAAGATTAACTTTGTCAGAAAGTTTATCTCAGGCTTTGAAGAGATAGTTAAACCAATGAATGATATGTTAAAGCAAACCGCCCGTATTGCTCGGACCACTGAAGCTAAGACTACTTTTCAAGAAATCAAGACAACCATTAAACAAGCACCAGTCTTAGTAAGCCCAGATTTCAATGCAGATTTCTATCTGTACACTTTCTCTTCTGAACATACACTTGCTGCAGTGTTGACTCAATGGAGAGATACAGGAGAACATCCAATTGCTTTTAAGAGCACTAATTTGAAGGGAGCTGAACTGAAATATTCCAGATTAGACAAACAGGCTTATGCTTTTGTAAGGGCAGTGAAGTAGTTCAGATATTATATACTCAGAAGAAAAACTCATGCCATAGTGCCAGACCCAGCTGTGAAGTACCTTCTAAGTCAGAATGAGTTGGGTGAACTGAGGGGCAATTGGGTCACCAGAGTCGCAAGAATATGACTTGGAGATTAGGCCTGCTAAACTGATCAGAGGACTTGGCTTGTCTAGACACATTGCTGAAGTTCCTCCACAGCAGGAAGTTAATCAATTAAACTCTGAATCTGATGATTGGTATGGGGATATCAGTGGGATCAGTCCCGTGGGTGTCTCCGGAGCTTTCCTTGCCTTCATCCTTTTTCCTGGGGTGTGCATGAAAGCCGGACCAACACCTAATTGGCGCTAGAAGGAGGGCCGAACTCAGTTCAAGTGTTGTAAGGGCATAACAGAAACATTTGAAGGACCCACAGTGAACTCCGGACAGTTTTTAAATTGTCAGTACAATTTTGTAAATTGTTAATGCAGTTTTTAAATTGTCAGTGCAGTTTTTAAATTGTCAGTGCAGTGTTGTCAGTGCAGTTGTCAGTACAATATTTCAACTTGCTAAAATACAGAACCCGTTCGTAACTACGAGTTTGTCAGGACTCGTGAAAACTCGGATTCTACATACAGGGTAACAAGGTCCCACCCCGAGCCGGAGAGCTCCTTGTCCCCCGAATTAGAAACTCCGAGAAGAAGTAGCCACGGAAGAGCCACATCTCTATCACGGACAGCTTTATCACCATTGATAGTCACTCCAACCGGAGCTCGTAATATCCCCGTTAATCCATTAGCTATGGCAAATTGGTTGGGCTCCACGACTTTGAACATTCCGGTATAGCCCATGACTTGCCCGTAAATCCGTAAAGATACCTCCCTAGGTATAAACATGATGGGACAAGAGTCTGCAGAGGAACACTTAATTGCATTCAAGAATGCACCCGAGTTATTAAATGTACAAACATGAGGATGTTGCCTGCAGACTCTTCCCGTTCACTCTCCAGGAGGGAGCCTATGATTGGTTTCTAAATCTTACCAATGATTCCATCACCAGTTGGAGTGACTTAGAAAAAGTCTTTGTGTCACAATTCGGGGAAGTGATAGACCCCAGTATTTTATATCGACGTTTTCTAGCATCAAAAGAGAACTGAATGAGTCTATTAGATCCTATAATGTCGATTCCGTAAAGCTTATGGTAGACTCACCGGCTATTATGTACCGAATGCCGACTCGGCATTAGAGATTTTTAGGAACTCTCTGGACCCAATGACCTCTCGTCTTCTTGAAGAGGGATGCCACTGTTACCAACTTGACATAAGCTTATAAAGAAGCTTTAATCTTGGAAATACAGTTGGGACCCCAGCCTTTAAATATTCAACAAACTCCTCTGATCACTCAGCCTGCTCCTATACTCAATCCTATCCCACATCGATGATGCTCGCCAGCTTGTCGACTTTACCATCGAGTAGCACCATTAGTCGCAAGGACTCGTTGAGAATGTACGTAACCCCGTAAAAGAGGCCGACAATGCTAGGATTGAAGAAGTTTCAAAGATTGTTCATAAGCTGGCCAATGATTTTTTGAGTTTTAAAAGGCAAACTTCTACCGGAGACAATCCCAACAGATATTCATACCAACCAAACAGATTTAATAGGCCCCCATATGAGCCTAATAAAGATTACAAGGGTAAAGCTCATGATGTGAACATCTGTGATTTGGCTCTGCCCAACTGGTGCAGAATTCATGCCACTTCTCAACATGGGGAATTAGATTGTGTGGAATTTTGCAATGCATTTGAAGCTTTGTCAGGAGATTTGATCTCCCCGAAAATCAAAGAACTGCTGAGGGCCCAAGTTCATCTGGACACAGTGCGCCTATGGTCTTGGATTCTTTTTCTTTCCCGGATGAATCCGAGAATGTAGTTGAAATGCCCATGGATGAAGTACAAGCTTTCCAGCAGTATAGAAGAGATAGCTACAACCTGAGGAACAAGAATCCTGAGCCAAATACCACATCAACTCCTCCCTGATAATTCTCACAATATTCCTCCTGACCCCTCTCCAAGCAATAATCCACCCCCACCAAAGGGAGGAGCTCAAAGAGTACCAGATGTTGCTATTCCTCCACTTAACAAAGGATATAACATAGTGGAGGATATGAAAAAGATTAAGGCTAACATTACTCTGCATGAGTCGGCACAGCATTTCGGAGCAGAGAGACAATCCGATAAAGACATACTCCGCCCCGCCGCTAAACCCGTGGATAAAGGGAAGAAAATAGCCAATGCCAATCCGGCCATGTACAAGGAAAAGACTCGAAGTTCCCCCATTTTTACCGACCGTCAAAATTTTTGGGAAGAACTTACATAATTGTTTGGTGGATTCAGTGCATCTCGCTAATGTCATGCCATTGGCAATTTGTCGACAGCTGGGGCTGACCCCAATGAAGTCCGAGAGGAGAGTTGTCCAATTGGACAAGTCGGAAGTTAAGGTTGTGGGAGAGCCGCAAAACATTCACATTCAATTGGCATCCGAGCCAAGGGCTCAACATAAGATCGAAATCCAAGTTGTGGATATCCCAAGTGGGGTATGGAATGTCGTTGAGTAGGGATTGGTCTAAGTCTCTCGAATGGATATCCGGCAATGGACTTTTCACACATGTGGTTGCCATGGAAGGGTGTGGCTAATCAATTGCGGGTTGACAGAGAACCTAGGTACAAACACACCATTACAGAGTACAATGCTGCAAATGAGACTGTCAATATTGCAGAGGTAGACATTGGTGTCTACAATTTAACAATCGGGCACAATGATAAATTTAACAAAGCTCATCCTCGTACATACTAATGAAGTTTGGACACTTCATGTGGATGGAGCCGGATGTAAGGTGGTTCTGGAACAAGGGGCAGTCCTCAAAGGGCCTCAAAGTCAGACATTTTTTATGTCTTACCGCCTGCAGTTCCCATGTACTAATAATTTAGCAGAGTATGAAGCTCTGATTTTAGGTTTAAAATTTGCATTGGATAAAAATGTGAAGAACATTCAAGTTTTCACTGATTCAGAATTAGTGGCAAGCCGTGTCGTGGGTAAGTTTCATGGTAAAGCCTCTTATCTGAAGGGATACAAGCACAGAGCTTGGGATCTTGTGGAAGGCTTTGATGCATTTAACTTAACACATATACCCAGGGAACAAAATTCACATGCAGATGTCTTGGCATCTTCAGCTGCAAGTTTAAGGCCATTGGAAGATTTTAAGTGGGATAAGTTTTCAATTGAGCTAGTCCCCTGTCCTTCAGTTCCAAACAATATTGACAGCTTTCAAGTTTTCTCAGATGATCAACAGATTGTGAACTTTCTGCAGAGTACCAATACCTTTGAGAATGCTATAATTGATGAGGGCCAAAGGGACACCCTGATGGAACAGCTAGATGATGACAGGGGAATCATGAGATTGAAGGACAACATGTAATCCCAAAGGGAATGGTAGAGCTCGGAGAGGCTATTCGATGTTGACAAGATCAGGCAAAGGGTGAATTCTCGAGGATTATGTGGGCACCACGGACAATGATACCGAAAATTTGAATGTAGGAACCGAAGAGGATCCAAGGAACATCAAGTTGGCAAAGGACTCGTGATCCGAGAGATAAAGAGAAATATGATTGATTTCCCGCACAGTGTCTAAGGATGTAATGGCCTCGGTCATACAAGGATTTAAAGGTATTTGATCCAAAAGTTTACACCCACATCATACCTTTGAAAGAATCTTGCAAGCCTTTCGGACAAAAACAGAGGCATGTTAATGCTCCGTTAGAACCCCTTATTCATAAAGAAGTGGAGAAGCTCTTGAGTGCAGCAATTATTTTTCCTATCGTGCATTCTACTTGGGTGGCAAATCTGGTGCCAGTAAGGAAGAAAAATGGGGAGATCCGCCTTTGTGTGGATTTTAGGAATCTGAACAAAGCATCTGAAAAGGACAACTATCCCCTGCCTTCTATGGATGAAGTACTACGTATTGTTAATGGCTCGTAGATGATGTCTTTTCTCGGATGGTTTCTCGAGCTATAATCGGATTCTAGTTGAGAAGGAGGATAGAATGAAGACCGCTTTACAACTAAGTGGGGTACTTTTGCTTACAAGAGGATGCCATTTGGTTTAATAAATGCAGGAGCAACATTTCGGAGAGCAATGGACCATGCCTTCAAGGGGCTTATGGGCAAATGTATTGTAGTTTACATGGATGATCTAACGAGTCTTTTCCAAATCCAGATTTGACCATGTCAAGCATTTAGAGTCTGTATTTAACAAGTGCAGAGAGTTTGGCATCTCTTTGAATCCAAAGAAATGCATATTTGGTGTAACATAAGGCAAATTGCTTGGGCATTTGGTCACAAAGGATGGCATTTCCATGGATCCAGGCAGAGTTGAGGCCATATCCGGCATACCATTTCCCAACTCCAAGAAAGAGTTGAGATCATTCTTTGGAAAGATTAACTTTGTCGTAAAGTTTATCTCGTGGCTTTGCAGAGATAGTTAAACCAATGAATGATATGTTAAAGCAAACCGCCTGCATTGCCCGGACCACTCGAAGCTAAGACTGCTTTTCAAGAAATCAAGACAGCCATTAAACAAGCACCGGCCTTAGTAAGCCCGCATTTCAGTGCAGATTTCTATCTCGTACACTTTCTCTTCTCGAACATACACTTGCCGCAGTGTCGACTCAACTGAGAGATACAGGAGAACATCCAATTGCTTTTAAGAGCACTAATTTGAAGGGAGCTGAACCGAAATATTCCAGATTAGACAAACAAAGCTTATGCTTTGGTAAGGGCAATGAAGCGGTTCGGACATTATATACTCGAAGCAAAACTCATGCCATAGTGCCGGACTCCAACTGTGAAGTACCTTCTAAGTCGAATGAGTTGGGTGAACCGAGGGGCAATTGGGTCACCAGTCGCAAGAATATGACTTGGAGATTAGGCCTGCTAAACTGATCAGAGGACTTGGCTTGTCTAGACACATTGTCGAAGTGCCTCCACAGCAGGAAGTTAATCAATTAAACTCTGAATCTGATGATTGGTATGGGGATATCATTCATCTGCTACAGTTTGGGGTTTGCCCATCCCATTTGAACAGAACTCAAAGGAGAGCATTAAAGTTAAAAGCTTCTCACTATCTCCTCAAGGCAGTACTCGTACAGGGAGAATTATGCTCGGCATCTTCCTAAGGTGCATTTCTCCCAATGAAGTCAATGAAGTCATGGCTAGTTTTCATGAAAAACTAGGGGCGGTGGCATTCATCGAGATCTCGCTACAAAGACATAAAATATTAAGAGCAAAGCTATCATCGGCCTACACTTTTTAAGGATGCACATCAACATGTCGAACCTCGCCATCGCTGCCAGACATTTGCAGCCAAAGAGGCAAATCGAGCTCTGCCATTGCAACCAGTTGTGATAAACAAACCTTTCATGCAGTGGGGACTTGATTTTGTGGGAGTCATTAACCCGAATTCCTCGGCAGGGCATAAATATGCGCTGACAGCTATCGACTATTGCACAAGGTGGGTTGAAGCAGCAGCCACTACAAGAAGTACAGCCCAGGAAGTTATTGATTTTCTTGAATCAAATGTCATAACTAGATTTGGGGTTCCCCCGAATTTGGTCTCGTGATAATGGGCCCGCCTTCCAATCATTGGAGTTTGCAGATTGGGCATACCATATGGGGATAGTTATCAGATTCTCATCCAACTATTATCCCCAAGGCAATGGACTCGGTGAGTCAACAAACAAGAACTTAATGAATGCCATCAAAAAGTCTGCAGCAGACAAACCCAGGCAGTGGCATACATTGTTGAAATATGCACTGTGGGCTGACCGGATAACACACAAAGTGGCTCTTAAGACCTCTCCCTTTGTTTTGTTGTATGGTACTCGGCCAATTGTCCCCATCTCCTTGAAATTGCCTACCTATCAATTTGCCTTAGATTATTTTGAAGGTCATGATGATGTCGAAGCCCGTGTTTTAGACCTCACTAACTTGCAGGATGAAAGACTCCAAGCCCTGGAGCACTTCAGCAGACACCAAGAAACTGTCAAGCGGTGGTTTGACAAGAGAGCCAAGGTGAAGGCTTTCAGTCGGCAGACTTAGTGCTTCTGTGGGACAAGGCCCATGAGAAGAAGGGTAAGCACACAAAGTTGCAACCACCGTGGATAGGCCCCTACCAAATTGCTGAAATATTGGGTAACAATGCTTTCCGCTTGCAAGACCTCGGATGGTAATTTTCTCGGACCTCCCCGTTAATGGCCAATACTTGAAGCATTATTTCTCTCATTGCTCCATCCAATGTATCATTTGAGTAAGCTATAAAAAAAGGTTGTAACATGTGTACATATTGTAAATAGCTCCGTAAGTTTTATTTTGTTCTAGTTTAGTTCTTTTAATAGCTCTGTACAGCTTGCTTTAGTTGCTTCTTTTTAGTTTTAATTGGGTGTCATCTGTATTGGGTTTGTTTGTTAGATTAATCCTTGTTCTCAGTGCAGTTTTATTTTTTATTTTTTATTTTTATTTTATTTTTTTATTTTTTTAATATGTCTGTGCAGTTGCATTTTAGTTTATTTCAGTTGCTTTAAGTTTATTTCAGTGCTGTTGCAGTTTCCCTTTGTCAGTTTTTAGTTGCTGTGTTTTTAGTTAATCCTTGCTTTTATTTAAGTCTGTACAGTCTTTTCTTCCTTGCAGTTCTTTTTCTTTGCCAGTCTCGTACTACTGTAGCTTAATTTATTTCAGCTTGCTTTAAGTTATTTTCAGTGTCTAGGCGCTTTTAATTGCTTTGCTTTTGTTTTAGCTTATTTTTGCTGCCTGTACAGTTGTGCTTTGCATCCTTTGTAAATAGCCTTGCGGTTTGTTCTATTCCTTTGTTTGTACAGCTGTGCAGTTTTCAGTTGCTTTAGTTTATTTCAGTGCTGTTGCAGTTTAGCTTTGCTGCAGTTTAGCAGTTTTAGTTACTTTGCTTCAGTTCTTTTAGTTTGTTTCTTTTATTGCCTGTACGCTTTTATTTTCTTCCCCGCATTTCTTTTTCTTTGCTGTCTGTACGTCTTCGCTTTAGTTTTAGTCTTAGTTGCTTGTGCAGTTTTATTTGCAGTTCAGTGCGCTTTTATTCTCGTCTTGCTTTAGAAGCTCGTGCTCGTCCTTGGAAGCCTCGTACAAAGTCCTTTGGCTTCTAAAATTCTATTTTTTAACCTCTCGCTCGAGCAATCAATGAAAAGTCACTCGCTGAAAATTGTTTTATTCCTAGTCGATAAATCCTCAATCCAAGTGCCTCCCCATTCTCGCTCATTATTCTAATTGAGATAGTCTGCTTGCACTAAACTGTGGAACTATTTTGTTATCCAGGATGAAGGTAGAGAGATGATTGGATCTTGTGTCTTACTTGCCACAGTTGTTTTAATGATAGAAAAACTGCTATGCTGTTTTGTTGGAGGAACTCCCGGGGAATCCAAGAAAAGCTGGTTATAAGAGGGGACTATGGTTCATGCAATTATTTGGGTGTCACTGCAGGCTATCAATGCCTAGACTCGAAACAGCTCCGATTGATCAAATATTAAAAGAAAATTGTAATTTCTCTAAGGTCTTCCAGATAGTGATATATTTCAAAAAGAAGAGAGATAAAAAAAAAAGAGATAAGAAAAGAAAAAAAAAAAAAAAGAGTTATATGATCAAAAGAGGCAGCCAATATTAGATTCTGCCCTACAGTTGTAAATTGGGTCGTGTAAATCTAAAGGGTAACTCTGTCTAGGCTGTAAAAGCTAAACTAGTAAACAGAGCTCTACTCGGTTTCCCCATTTACAATCTAGAAAAGTTGATTAATCCAAGTTTATCATTCAATTCAGTCATCCTTGAAGAAAGTTCTATACCTTTGTAATTGCACATCAGAAATCTTCCTTGAAGTAATCCAGCCCAATATGTCCTTGGGAAATTTTAACAGCTGGCAGTTGGCAGTCAATTTATTGTGAAGAATGCCTGTGGCAAGGCATGATGCATGGTTTTTTTTTGTTTTGAAACCAGAGTCTTGGGTTCTAAAATAGTGCTACTATTTTACCCGCAGATATCGCCATTTGTTGATAAGCAACACACCCCCACTGAAAAATGAGATTCCATCCTTAGAAAATTCTGAACTTTCATTTTTTGTAGCAGGGACCCTCTTGATCTTTTCAGGTTTTAAATCCAAATTTGCTTGCCTCCTTTTTAAAGTTGTGCTTTTTCTTGCATTCTAGCTGTGTTATCCAAGAATTCACTTTTTACATGCTAGAATCATTCATGCACAAGCAAAATCTTGCACCGGTACCGAGAAAATCCGTAAAACAGCTTGCATAAATTCACCGAAAAATCAAACTTTCCATTTTTGGTAGTGTCGCGATATCGCGACACTTCCATTTTCGAAAATGTCGCGATATCGCGACAGGTAAGTCAAAATGCAGCAGAGTGCCAGAAAGGTCGCGATTTCGTGACATGTCGCGAAATCGCGACAGTTTTTTGACGAGAGAAGCAAGCTGTACGGAGGTCGCGATTTTGCGACATGTCGCGAAATCGCGACATGTCGCATTTTCGCGGTAGGAGAGAGAAAATGGGCTGCAGGATGAAAAATCGGTTAAGTCAGAAACATGTTCCAAAATCGCGGTCAACGCGGTCAACGCATGCGGTAAGGAACTGTCGCGATATCGCGACGTGTTCTAAAATCGCGGCTGAAAATCAAGAAGCGTACGGAGACCATGAAGGGTCGCGATTTCGCGACATGTCGCGAAATCGCGACATGTCGTGTTTTTGCGGCCGACGAGGGAGGAAGTTGCCGATGCGCTGGCAGGGTCGCGATTTCGCGACATGTCGCGAAATCGCGACATGTCGCAGAATCGCGACAGGAGAGAGAAAGTCATAGTTGACCTGAAAGTGCATTCCGGCGGGAAACAGAAGGCTTCCTGGGGTAGCGACACGTGTCAAAGCGTGAATGGGACAAACATAAGCCGACATGCAAGCTTATTTTTCGGATTTAATCTGCTTTTAATGTTTTAAGCTTCTGATTTAATTAAAATGCTAATCTAATGCATCTTTTTGTCTTTCATGCAGGATTCCACCTGGCACTTACGGGACAACCGGGAAAGACCATAAAGGCGAAGATAAAGTGCGGATTTAGTCAAGGACCGCCATGCTAGGAGAGAAGTTGCCGGTGAGAGCATTCAACAACAAATTTATTGCAGACTTGATAGCATGAAGACCATTTCAACTTCGGGATGGATTTGCGGAGATCGAATTGATGGAGAAGTGGTGACTCATCCGGCTCACCAGCAGAATTAATGAAAGCATTTATTTGCAACTGCGAATGAATGCAAGTTGCATTTTATTTTATCTTCTCCATTTATGGCAACTGACTGCACAGATTTGCCGAAGGGTTAAGTTCTATTCGGACTTTGATTTTTAAATGGATTTTTATTGTAAAACCCGGGTCCTAGGGTTTAAGTGCGATAAGATTTAGGGTTTGAGCAAGATATTTTGGAAAAGATCAGGGTCTGTCCTGAGTCTATAAATACAAATTCTAAATGTAATCGCAGGAGGCGGAGACTTAGAAATAAAAGGCTTATAAGCAATTTCTTGCAAATTTTGTGAAATCCTTTGTTTCTGGACTTGGAGTTGATGTGCTTTAGCTTTTCTGTGATAGCATGGCCAGGAGCCTAATCTTTTGCAGAGTGTGATAAGTGTATTTTCTTTTGTTATCCGTTCCATTTAAAGTTTGTTAGATATATGCTGTAAATCTGCCATTGTCAAGATTAAATATGCTGTTAGGCTTCAGTTGTTCTATTGTCTGCTAGGGGAAATTACAGATTTCAGGTGTAAGTTTGTTCTAATTGCTCTGTCTTCACTGTGCGAGCTAGGACGCCGGTGAAAGATACCGCTTTTAACCACTGCCCCTTGGATTTATAATTTTCTCGCTAGATCCGTTTCACTCGCCTTGTGCTCTTAGTTGAAAGTGATCTTAGACTCGACTGGACACTTTCTTCTCGGGATTTGTTCTGTTGTGAAGTTGATAGCATAGATAAGATTGATAGTTTGGGGTTTTACAATTGATGTCTGATAAACTTCCCTTTCTGCCTTACCCTACCCTCTCTTTGCTTTCCGTGAATGATCCATTTTTATTTTCTTTATTTGCCTTTTATTTAAATCTGCTGACCCATGAGAGCTAGATCAAAGAATTCAAGTCAAATCTGATTGTCAACAACTTTTGCAACTACCGAACAAGTTCAGAACCCCCCGTAAGGTAACAGAGCAGTCCATATCGAAATCTATTCCCGAAGTGGAAAAGAGTGAATTGCCATTCGACCCAACTCTGTAACTCGCACCTTGGATAACCAGCTAGATCCTAAAGATGAGTGGGATCAGTCCCGTGGGTGTCTCCGGAGCTTTCCTTGCCTTCATCCTTTTTCCCGGGGTGTGCATGAAAGTCGGACCAACAGGTTGGTACTCCAAAATAATATTCTTACTGGAGAAAACCTCATTAAGAGGAATATCATGGGACCTCATATTTGCCATAGGTGTCTTGAGAACAATGTAACAATATCATATTTATTATTTCAATGTACAAAAGTAGTTAAAATCTAGATTTAAATAACATAACAACTAGGATCAACACTATCTGGAACCATCAACTCACAAAATTTCCTAACCAATTAGGACCAAATGTATAAATGGGGAATTAAGGACAAGCACCTTATAAGTTAGATATAGTATTCAATACCAATGTTCATCATTTGGCACATATGAAAGGACATAAATAGGATAAATTTTTATGACAAAATAACCAATTTTTAAGTGTTAACCAATAGAGTGTTAAGGAAGATAGTATTGAACACAAAAGCTATATATCATAAACAACAAGACATTAGGAGATTAAGAACAAAGGGGATACAACTACTACACCAAATGGATATCCAAAATCCCCTAAATATTGGACCATATATTAGAACAATCAAACCTCTAGAGATAAAATTCCTTACACTTTTCTTTGATAGAGCCTCTAAATCAAATATAGACCATACAATATATGGTATGTGTGAATACAAGAACACGACACTTAAAATAATAAAGAAATCAAATAACCCAATGAAACACAAGGTTGCACAAATAGATAAATTTATTCAATAAATGGGGGGAGGGAGCTAATAAACTCCTTTTGATACAATCTATTCTCAGTGAGCCTTTGATACAAATATTTACAATACACTAGGGTTCTTTGAAACCCTAGCTACAAAAATGAAGTGTCTTCAGATAGTGTGTCCTTGCTTCCAATAGAATTAGTGGGCTTTAGGTATTCGATGTCGGATCACTCCAGCTTCAACAACCATTCAACAATATGTAGAATTTACATATCTGCATACACAAAAATAGAGAAAGGTATTAATAACACTTGTGAGGGCTCCATAGTGTGAGACCCTAAGACATCAGTAAACCATAACTAAAAATAGATCAAATGACATGCTAAATCTACAAATCATGTAACAGAATAAAACCAATAAAGATATACCTTGCTTGTGATGATTCCTCATTTTGTTGTTGCAGTTTTGACAGTAGATGGTGTGACGTAGCAGGCTCTGATTCACATTTTTGTGGTTGCAGTAGGCTCGAACACGCACTGGGCAGGCTCTAGTGTAAGCTTCATAGGCTTTGGAGTGAGCTTACAATACAATAGGTGTAGGTGTACGCTTGGTAATCTCTGCAACGAGCTTTACAAACTCGAGAGGGCACCTACAGTGAGGATAAAATTTGTAGAAGCAAATCATGGGAGATGCGACGAATGTTGCGGATGGGCAGAAGTGGCAACGATGGCAATGGAGTAGGGTGTGGTGGAAAGGATGGATATGGGGGATGACTGGAATAGTATAATTCCTATTGGCTAGCTAGGGCTTTGGATTTTCAGGGTTCTATCTCTTTCTATTTTGCTAGGGCTTCATCAATGATCTCTTTAAGATGCAAATTCTAATATCAGGGTTCCAGGGTTCCAACATTTGCAAATGCCCCCTATTTATAATCCAACCTAGGATTTTCTTAGGGCTTTAGCCTTACACTTTTGATCGTGTGATTAATATTAAATTATATCCTAAGGTTGAGATTACTTTTTAAATGTGGCATGGATTAATGAAAATGGACGATGGAGATTAGATTAGATCGGACGGCTATGGTTAATTGAGTTTATAAATATATATTTTATAATAAATGTATTATAATATAATATAAAATATTATATTAAATATAAAATAATATTAAAATAATCTCAATTGGGTTAGGAAATGATGGGAAAGGGCTAAAGTGGGCCTTTTGAAGACGGGAAAGGTGGATTTGGGCCAAATAATTGGTGGGAAAGGTGTATGATGGACAAGTTGGTGGTGGGATGGTTAGGATGGAGGATTAGTGGCTATTATTTGGTGTCTATAGATGCCCCTTTTTGTACCATGTTGTGTGAAACACAATATGGTACAAAAATACGAGACACCTACTTGGGCTATGGGCACATAAGCAGCTTCTCTCTGTCGTTGGATTTGAGCACTAATGTTGAAGACAAAAGAATAAATAATTTTTGGAATTTTGTATCTTACCCCCTCAATTGGCGAATGAGTTATGAATGTATCTCACAAGCCAATTGAAAATTTTTTGTGCTAATAATGAATGATGTGTTGAATTTGTGCTATTTATGAATGAATGGTGTGAAATGCAATATGATTGTGAATGATATGAATGATGTAAAATGTGATACCATTTATGCCCCAACGGTGAAAAATGGGGTTGGTGCATAATACCATGTGATTTTGGACAATATGAATGATGTAAAATGTGATACCGTTTATGCCCAAATAGTGAGAAAGGGGTTGGTGTATAATACCATGTGATTGTAAAATGTATCCTATCATGGGAAATCATAATCAAATTGTGGTTGCCCCAAACTATGGGATGATTCGATGTTGTTGAATAAGATGTCACAATGACATCATTGAGTATGTAATTTATGATGATGCATGATGACTAAGTCAACATAGGGGTGGGGTAGTGATTGTGGAAATTTCTTTGCCAATTCCATAATGGAACCAATAAACCTATCGATATGTCCTGTATGGTGACTGTTGTCAAATGAATGAGTGTTTGTGATTTTGATTATCTGTGTTTTCATTCCCCATGAAAAAGGGTAGCAATGACTGCATTTGAGAAAATTGTTCTTGGCAAAGCTGTATTCAAAATATGAGATGCGAAATATGATTGTGATCTTTGATGACGGATGATGATCATTGTCAAGTGTTCTTATTGTAGATTATTCATCTTACCAAATTGCATGGATGACCATCGCTGCAATCGCCAAGTTTATAGAATAACCTACTAGATACGAGGTTCATTTAACTCTAATTTTTGCACAATTGTATGTGATGATGAAGAATATAATGCAGAATGATCAGATGTGAGTTTTGTGAAAATTTGGATTGTTTTACTGCATTTTGTGCCTTAATTAGCTTATTTTGAAGATTTGGTTTATTCTCAAAAATTATGCTTGCAAAACGATTTATGTTTTTACAAAACCTGATTTTAGGATGTCCGTGATGTGTGGATGAAATTTGATGAAATTTGGAGGGTGTAAGCTACCATTTTTATTGATTTTGTCTTTGTACCATTTTGTTTCTAGATGCACGGTTGTGCCTGTGGTGTCTCGCAGGTGCATAGATGTGCCTAGGTGAGCCTGCAAATTTGTAGGCACAGACCTACACTTGAATGCACTAGGGAAAGCTATAAATAGATTTTTGAGTGAATCGTGAGGCTCACTTGTGCATTTTGGACTTTGAGAAGCTGTGTTTGAGGAGTGTAGTAGGTGTGTGAGCTTAGTGAGGCTAGTGATAATTTACACGAAAGCTATGGCAACAGAGGGATCGAATGATGCTAGCAAATCTATAGCACCCTGAAATTGGCAAAATTAAACCTTAATAAAAAGATAAAAATTCAAATTTTAACCTCAAATTGCCCGTTAACCGCCTGTTACCCGCTTTCCTCATTTTCCATGCCATTTTTAGGATTTGTTTTGACCATTGGATGATATCATCGTAGATTAGACAAAATCATCCCAGATCTGATGAATTCATCATGGACAGAACGTCCAGATGATTTTGTCCCAAAACCAAATTTTTATAATTAGCTTCTGTTTCAATAGCCTCTCCAACTTGGGCAGAAGCACATCTGCATAGTTGGAGATTCCCCCATTGGAGATCTCCCAAATTGGGATGATCCCCAACCTCCTAACCTCTCCCTAATCCTATATAAACTAAGATTTTCTCAGTTTATCCTCCTGATTCCCCCTAACTTTTTGCCCGAAACTCTACTTAAACTTCCCTGAACTTCCATGCACCTCAGAGCATCCTCACTCCATCATTTGCATTCGGTATTTCATGTTTTCTTGTAGGAAATTTACTGTTTTTCAGTCAAAGCTAGCTCAGATCGTCACAAGCAATTTTGGACGATTTCAGACGATCTTGTCGAGAAGCGCAGATGATTTCGTACGATTGGAGGCGATCCCGACTGTAGTCTAGATTGGGGGCAATCAGATTCCAGAGTTTACATCTCTTTATTGTTTGCTGCATTTTTTTATACATTATCTTAGTTATTATGTTTATGCATCTTGGAGTTCACCTCATTTAGCATAACCGCATGATAAAGTTAAAATCAATCATTAAATATACTACATTTCTCTTGTTTGTTATTTGAATCCATTATTTAGGCATGTTTGTTGTTATTGCTATCATTCTCCTTTGCTTCTGCAGTTGCATATTTGGTATTTTGTATCTATTTTTGTGATTGCAGGTTTCTGACAAATTCGTCTGACAAATTCGTCAGATCTTAGACGATTCTGTCTGATCTTAGACGACCGACTGTGATTTGAGATGATTATCTGAAATATCAAATGATTACGTACAAGTTGAGACGATTTGGACTGCTACAAAACTCATAACCTTCATCAAACATCCAGAATCAGGTATGTTCTGTCCCATTCGACACATTTTCCGTGTTTAGCATTTATTCATATTTTTAGTATCCATAAAATCAGCATTGGCATATATAATAGTTTAGATTCATCTTGGCCAAACCTAGGAGTTGAATGATTAAAGTACAAAATGAACACATCAAACTCACTATCAACCTAGGTGTGGAAACTGCCACTCAAAATATTCCTAGTGAACCCACCATCCGTCGAAAATTCACCTTTATACCCCTCCACCGAGAGGTGGGACCTTCAAAGGGCCTCTCAGTCCAAGGTATTGTCCCATCCTTCTCGCATCCCCCTTCCAGGCATGGATCCTATAGCCTGAGGGTAAGGATGCAAAAAATTTGGAGCGATAGAGGATCTGAGGCACCATTTGTCCTGGTAATGTTTAAAAACATTTTATCTCTTGTGCATTTTTTTTTTGTTGTTTTTTTTTGTAATAATATTAATGAAATTGTTTGTTGCTAAAATTGAGGGACATAGAGCCTCGAAATTAGTTTTCTACTCTCATTCTTGGGATGAGGAAGAAGCTGATGATTGATGACTGGGAGTTTTTGGGGAAGTTGGACATGGAGGGTGTAGCTAGGCTGGATGTGGTGAGGCCAAATGAGGGATATCTCTCATCATTGATAGAGAGATGAGACCCTTATAGGGGGACATTCCAGCTGCTGATTGGGGAGGCTACTGTTATGCTTGAGGATGTATATCGTATTCTCAATGTGCCAGTAGAGGGGGAGAGAGTGGTAGTTGGTCATGATAAGAAGGTGGAGATGAAGCAGATGTTCGGGGACCGATGGTGAGAGGTGCAGATGGGGGATGAGGGTATATGCTATCTAAGCATGTACAAGGTGAAGGAGCTAGATGCACTCCCCACCTTGATCATGTTTATGCTAGAAAAAATAGTGCTACCTAATAGCACTAGTTGTAGGTTCCCTTGGAAACTATTGGGGTTGGTGAGTGATCTGTTTATGGATCCTTGAGAGTATGCCTGGGCACCTACCTTATTGGCATAGTTGTACCGAGAGTTATATGATGCGAGTCAAAGGGAGAGGAATGGGATTGGATTTAGATTCCTTCTATAGTGTTGGGATTGGAAGCATTTTTTTGTGGCTCTGCCTGAGGGGTTGCCATGTGAGTCATGGAAAATGGGGGAGCCCTATGCTAGTGATGGTCCATGGCAGAGGAGGTGCAGTTGAGTCAAGAGGTGCATACTGACTAGTGGTATCGAGATATGTGGTTGGGATTGACTCGGGCAGATGTGATATGGGGTCCCTAGTGAGGAGCTTAGTGGGAAGGTGATAGGAGGTAGCTGTGTTGGGTGAGGCTGGCTCGATGGTTGGTTGGGTGAAGGAATGAGGAGGTGGAGTACTTCCAGTACTCATGGGTACTGAGGCAATTTGGCTTGCCTTAGGGAGTACTCGATGAGCTGGTGTTGTATCAGCATCGGTGAGATGATGGGATGCTTCCATGTCTAGAGCCATAGTGGGTATAGATGGAGGATGATGAGGAGATTGAGGTCCTTGGTGTATATGATTTTAGGGTGAATTTGAATTATGTGGAGTGGTTTTGTGCCCAACCATTATGGGTACCAAAGGTTGTAGGTGATGATGCAACAACTACGAGGTCAGAGATGAATCTAAAGAGGATGATGGCTTAGCGATCGGTGAGTTAGAGATGGTCGAGGAGATCAGATCAGAAGACTCCAAATATGGAATTGGTGGATAATGAGAGGGAGGATGATGAGGGGTTGGGTGAGATCTTTGAGGTGGCAAGATTACGGGTAGAGCAAGAGTAGCTTCACGAGGAGCGTGAGGTTATGCTCGAGACTCATAAGGAGTCATTGGCTACTATAGCTCAGTTGGAGGTGGAGCAGGTGATAGTTGTGGCTAGTGATCAAGCGACGATTACGTGGCTTTAGGAAGATATGTTGGTGAAGGAGCATTAGCATCAGATGGACTTACAATGTCTACAGGCCAGTGAGGCATATGCACATTCCTTGGATGTGTGTATGCAAAACCATATTACATTGTCGGATCCTCATTCCTCTTCTATAGCTGAGTCATCTAGGCATACTGATTCTAGGCAGAGTACTAGGCCGAGGGCTCCTAGTAGGTCTTAGGGGTCCTCACATGGACATTAGCTTAGTGCTTAGATGCACTATTTTGTATATGAGCCTTTTAGGCATTCATTATACATGTGATATATATACATATATATATATATATACATGGCATTTTATATACTTGTGTTATATTTTATGTGGATGCTTTAATATTTTATGCATTATGTGTTGAATGTTTTATGGATACTTAATGTAGGCTAATCATGATGTGTATGCATAATGTCTATATGGATGATTAATGCAAGCTAAATGACATGTATGTGAATGATGTTTATGTAGATTATTAATGGCAGCTAAATGACATGTGTTATGGATGATTAATGCAAGTAAATATATAATGAATCTGAACTATATGAAAGGAATGCATAGTGTTTGAATGATATTTTTATAGTTCAAAAATTTTATTGGCCATTTTTGTTGTCCATTGTTTTGCAATTGGGGGTACCGAATTTGTTGGTGTTTTTGCAACTTGAATTTTAATGAAGACATGAATGTTAATTTGGAAGAAGATATGGAAGAAGACATGGATGTTAATATGGAAGAAAATATGAATGTTGATTGTGAGACAAGCAAAGTCTCCCCAAGATAGAAGAATGCTCCATAAGATCAATCACACATAAAAGAGGTAAACCCACAACACAAATATTGAGTGGTAAAACCCTACTTCAAATGAAGAAGGGAAACATCCACTATGAAGCTCACTATATTACTCAATGATTCAACAATACAATAATTCTTCAATGTTATGCAACAATATGCATCAACATAAACTACAACACATGTCAATATGACAAGATATAATTATATGTAGTAGAAAAAATCCCTATTTAAAGAGAAGCTTTTCTACTACAACCCTAAATATTATCACAATCTAATATTATCACAGTCTATCAAATATTAGAAAGTGCTTTAGTTACTTTCTAATTTTATCACAATCTAATCTTTGAGCTATGTGATAAGTGGCATCTATCAAATATTAGAAATTTATTAGTTACTCTTTAATATTTGCTAGAAAAGAGAAAAAAAAAATTTCCAAGAAATTAAATATTCCTAGCACCCTTAATTTATTTATTAATTGGGTGGGAATATTTTACATAACATAGAATTATATTCTGATTCAAATATTATTCTTTAGGCTTTATATTTTAGTCTAAGAATAATTTACACAATGTTGCATTACATATTCCAACACTCCCCCTTAATGCAATATTGGGGAAAGGAATTATGAGACAAAGAAACATTCTCCCCCTAAATATACAAATGGGGATGAGAATAAAATGAGTAATATAGTTACAATGAGCTTCTATGACCAAGAATGGTCTACAATAAGGCACCAATACAAAATGGGCCAAAATGAGACTGCAATCCCCCAACGGAGTAGCTTCAGATACAAGCATCTTACAAAGCCATCAATCAACCACAAGTGGTTGCAAATGACAAGAAGAAAACATCACAAGGGTGTCTTCAATAAGCCTACAAAATCCCAAACGAAAGTACTTGCAAGCTACAAGCAGCTCAACATAAGATCAGTTAGATACATCATCATAAATATATTCACCATAGCATATATGAATATCCAAAGATGATAACAAAATTGATCTAACAAATAGTGAACTATAAGTCATCACAAAAATATGCCAAGCCATACTTATAGTCACATGCTATATAGGTTGATAAAGTTAAAATCAATCATTAAATATACTGCATTTCTCTTGTTTGTTATTTGAATCCATTATTTAGGCACGTTTGTTGTTATTGCTATCATTCTCCTTTGCTTCTGTAGTTGCATATTTGGTATTTTGTATCTATTTTTGTGATTGCAGGTTTTTGACGAATTCGTCAGATCTTAGATGATTCTGTCTGATCTTAGACGACCGACTGTGATTTGAGATGATTGTGTGAAATATCGGACAATTACGTACAATTTGAGACAATTTGGACTGCTACAAAACTCAAAACCTTCATCAAACATCCGAAATCAGGTATGTTCTGTCCCATTCGGCACATTTTCTGTGTTTAGCATTTATTCATATTTTTTGTATCCATAAAATCAGCATTGGCATATAGAATAGTTTAGATTCATCTTGGCCAAACCTAGGAGTTGAATGATTAAAGTACAAAATGAACACATCAAACTCACTATCAACCTAGGTGTGGAAACTGATACTCAAAATTTTCCTGGTGAACCCACCATCCGTCAAAAATTCACCTTTATACCCCTCCCCCGAGAGGCGGGACCTTCAAAGGGCCTCTCAGTCCGAGGTATTGTCCCATCCTTCTCACATCCCCCTTTCGGGCATGGATCCTATAGCTTGAGGGTAAGTATGCAAAAAATTTGGAGCGATACATTTTGGTGAACTCGATGTGAAAACTAAAAACCTTTTGAAAACACTCCAAAAAAAATAAAACATAAATGCATTTAGAACCAAAGATTGCATATCATATTTAGATGGTAGATTATAATAAAAGACGAGCTGTCACCATTAATGTCGAGAATCAATTAGCAGCTATAGATGTTACTTTTGTGCTTAGAGTACCTCAAAAAAATAGGGTTCAAACTTTGTGGGATGAAATTTATAGGAGATTGGGTATCATTGGATCTAGGGCAATAGAACTTAGGCATATTAAGAGGTTTTTCCTAGATAGAATCCTGGATCCTGATCAAGTGACCTTATATCATGAACTTCAGAGAGCTTGCCATAGGTGGTTACCAGACAAAAGATCCCATGTGTCTTCAGAGCTGTACACCTTTGAGGAATATCTTGAGAATGTAGTTGTAGTACATAAATTTCTATCTCATATAGAGGATCAAGAGGTTGTTTTTATGGATAGAAAAATATGGAATAGAGTTCCTAGAGCTGTGTTATATTGAGAGTATTGCCATGAACTTTATTTCTACCAGTCAGGGTATGAAACAAATAATATCACTATAGCACATTTTATCAAGTTCTTGAAAAACCATTTCCAATTTGAAGAGGAGCATTTCATGACCCCTGATGAACTTGATCCTATCAATGACATATATAAACTATTTATAGAAAACTAAGCTATTCTTTTATTATTGTTATTTCTTGCATTCAGTGTGATGTTTGTTGTCTTTGTAAACATAAAAACAAAAAAAAATATAAATAAATAAAAATAAAAACAAAACAAAATCATAACAAAAATCAAAACATTTTCTTTTAAGAATTATAGTAGGTATATAGTTAAAATATATACCTCCCAAATTTGTTGCAAATATATTAATATATATTTGCTAAAATCTAAATTTAGACATAATGACTAGACTCAGGAATGGAAAACAAATGGAAGTAGAAGAAGATTGGTTAAGAAAACTAGAAAATAACCCAGATGTCCTTCCCGAAGACCCAATTCGGGAAAAAGGAACCTTCGACCAACAAGAAGAAGAATTTGTTGTAGGAAATGAACAAAAAGAAAATGATAGAGAGGAAGGATCCTCATCCCTAAAATATCTCCAAAAGGAGCTGTTACTTTTGAGAACATGGAACATTTCTGGAAGTTCCTTAGTACTAATATTGGCACTCTTAATAGAGCAGTCCATATGGACAAATATCAAATTAGTGACACTCAAGCAACCCTAGAAGACATATATCACACACGCACTAATCCTTTGTCCTTCATTGATCAAGAAAGTGATCAAGCTGGACCATCCAATTTGGATATGGCTGCTATAATCTAGAACACGCAACAACAACAGGTTACCCAACCACCTAGAGTGCCTATTATCAAGCCTAGGGTTACTACCACACAAAAGAAACCTTCATTAACTGCTCTATTTCACCAAGCTAACGATCAATATACCTCAAATCAATAAAAGCCTAAAACAAAACCAAATACCAATTTCCAACAATCTGGGATACAACATAATGCTACAAAAAATCTTCTTCATAATACTCTTCCTACCAACCATTTGCATAACAACAATATAGCATCTAATCCTTATGTCACGCCTTCATATGCTAAAAAATCCCATACTCATGTACCACCGAACCAATGTGGTGGGAAAAATGGTAATATGGAAGCCATGGTGAAATAGTTAGTCTCTCGCATGGACCAAATAGATCTCTACCGTCCCTCGTACAATTATCGAGAGATGTGTAGTCAACCTCTAGATCCTATAGTTGTAGCACAACCATATCCTAAACACTTTCCTATGCCTATCCTACCTATATATAAAGGAACTGAAGATCCCATAGAGCATCTTCGAATGTTTAGGATAGCATGCCATGATATATCCCATGATGATTTGTTATTACTAAAAATGTTCCCAAAAATTTTAGGGGGGATGGCATTGGAGTGGTATTATCAATTGCCCACTCATTCTTTGAGAAATTTCGAAGATCGCTGAGTCTTTTGTGCATCAATTTAGTGCCTATATTGAAAGGCATGTAACCATTAAAGATTTGTACAACCTAAAACAAGACAAATATGAGTGTTTTGCTGACTTCTTAGCTCGATGGAGGTAGTTGATAGGAAAATTACACTTTGTGTTACCTTATCAAGAAATGTTGGATATTTTTATCAATAATTTACAAGAATAACTATCTTATGAATTATCAACTGCTACCTTGACCACCTTCGATCAAGCTATAGATTTAGCTCGAAGGGTGGAAGATGCTATCATTAGAATAGGTCAGTTTAAAAAGAAATATGATGAGAAAACATCCAGAAATCAATATAAAAATAAACAAGTTGTGGGTGATGGAGTCACTGATAGCAGAAACATTGCCAATGTTAATACTACAAAAACAATAGAGAAGTTCATATTGAAACCTCCTGATAAACCACCCCGAGAATTTACTAGGTTAAATCAACCTTTATCAACCATTCTCCCACAATTATTAGCATGAGGTTTGATTCAATTACCAAATATTCGGGAACTTGATCCAACTATACCCGGATACAGAGCTGATTTACATTGTGATTTCCATAGAGGGCCTGGACACACTACCAAATCTTGTAAAAGATTAAAACATAAAATACAAGACCTGATTGATAACAATGAGATGGAGGTGCAAGCCTTTCAACCTAAACAAAATCCTTCTAATAATGCTCAAAATAACATCCCCCAAAATCAGAATCAGAATGCCAATCAATCACTGTACATATTTCAACATCCTTTACCAAAGCATGGTAAAGAGGTGGCTAATAAAATTGAGCATCATAATGTTCCCCCTCCTACCCGATATGTAGGAACTATTAGTGGACATTCACCTACTCATTATGTGGAAGTATTTGACACAACTTTATCCATGGTTACGACCAGACCTCTATATAATACTCAGAAACCTTATCTTAGTGATGTAGAATATGAGACTTAAAGTGACATGGAAATCACCTCAAATAAATCAAATAACTCTGAATATGAATCAAATCCTATTCAACCTATCACAAGTTTTATGGTTCCAGAAGAACCATTTCCTAGAAGAGTCACTACTAGACCATCTTCTCACCAATTACTTTCTAATGAACAAGCCATAAATGCTATACCGAGGCCCATTCATCATCCTCAAAATAATATTGTAGGTACCATCGAAGTCGTTACCATACAAAAGGCTCAAAAATCTCAACAAGATCAAACTCAGAATGATGGATCAGCTCCATTTGTTTTGAAAAATCCCAATAAAGGGAATCATGTGCCTAATGTTCAAACTAAGCCTCCTTATAATATTAATGAACAATTATCAAATACTATAGCTAGACTTTCCCTTTTGGACCTTTTAAGATCTTCTCCTACCCATAGGGATAATGCTCACATTAAGCCAAATGATGGTACCACAAAATATTCAACCTGAAGCCATGTCCAATACTATCATAACTCGAGAAGTCGATTGTATTGACTTTTGGGAAAGAGATATACCACAACATAGTTTACATAAGGATAACCCATTATATATTACTGCCCTAATTTGGGATGTAGCCATTAAATGAGTATTTATTGATAATGGTTCATATTTAAACATATGCACTTTTGACTTCTCCCAAATATTTGGCTTTAGAAGTGACGAAATGAAAAGAATTGATATGATCATAAAAGCCTTCAATGACGAAACACAAGAAACATGTGGAGTTATTACTATCCCCTTGCAAGTTGGTCCGAGAACCTTAGACACGATCGTGTTTATTGTACATTTCCCTGCATCATACAATATACTTTTGGGTTGCCCTTGGATCAACGCAATGCGAGCTATTCCATCAACTTTACATCAATGTGTTAAATTCAAATTTAAAAATCAGTTGGTTACCATTCATGGTGATGCTAGACCCTTTGATATGTGTGCTTTGGCAGAACCGGATGGAGTTCAATTTTGCCCTACTTTGTCATCCACACATCCTAATTCTCATCAACCGTCTAAACGTGTGAAACACACACCCATAACATCATCTATTTTTTCCCTATAAACTACACCTCTACATATAGCTCAACCATCTTCCGAACAAACCACATTAGGACCTCGAAAAGATCCTAAAACTACAACCATTGCTTCTTGTTTTACTCCTATAACTTCCATACCTATAGACTCACCCATTGATATCTCTATAACATCTACATCCACTATAGGCATCCTTTCCACATCCGACAATGTAGGAAATGTTCCTTCTATCTCTTATGCTCTTATTGATGAGCTCTTACCCGATTTATCTAAAATTCTTATATCAGAAGAAACCAACATTGCCATGCAAGATTCCCTTATTTTAAATAAACTCCCACCCTCTCCTCATACCTTGGGTCTCCCACATCCTATGGGAAGTATCTACAAAGTTGGGAGTTGTGCTTTTATTTATAAGGGATATGACTAGGGAATAATACCTAGAAACATCAAGACACATTGTGATGGATATGCCAGATGTTATTTTGCTAATGAGTATATTAAAGCTAAACCCATAATGCTTAAATTGGGATATAAATGGAAAGGATTGGGACCTTTCCAAAATGGTATGAAAGAACCTATTGAGGTAGAACCGTGGCCTACCCGATGTGGTGTGGGCCTATTTCCTAGTAAATGTCAACCCTTCCCAATTGAGGATGATGACCATCTTATATGATACCAAGATTATTTGGATAAACGGGCTGTCTTGCATTTAATGAATAAGCCTCTTACATGCAATATGCTATCCATAGCTTACCCTGAGATGATTGTCGAATCTGACGAGGAGTTGGAGGGGGATATCTTTCATGATGTCTCCATTGAGGAATTGTTACATAATGGATTTTATTTTGATGGATCTATACCTAGTATAGCCCAGCTTGAGGCCACGACTCCTCAAGATGAATTATCCAAACTAACCTTGGAATAATTACAATAATTAGGCGTTTCACCCACCCCACCTAATTTTGAGAGAGATCTACATATGGAAGTAGAAAACATCATAAAAATTAACATTGGAACCAAAGATAACCCTCACATAATCAACATTGGATCCGAATTGAGTCAAGAAAAACAAGATACATACATTGCATTCCTTAAACAATATGAAGACGTCTTTGCTTGGACATATGAAGATATGCCGGGATTAGATCCTTCCGTAGTTATGCATCACCTAGTAGTCCATCCGGATGCTAAACCTGTTAAACAAAAACTTAGAAAAATGCATCCCAAAGTGGCCTTACTAGTCAAAGGAGAATTAGAAAAACTCTTAAATGTTATTTTTATACAAGCCATTGATTATGTTGAATGGATCTCAAATGTAGTTCCAAGTAACTAAGAAAGAAGCCACTAAAGTTAGGGTTTGCATAGACTTCGAGAGATATTAATGTCGCATGCCCTAAAGATGATTTTCCTCTTCCCAACATGGATCAGATCATTGATTTTACTGTTGGGAGTGGAATGATATCCTTAATGGATGGATTTTTTGGTTATAATCAGATCAGGATAGCTCTTGAAGATCATGCTAAAACATTCTTTATTACCCCTTGGGGGACCTTTTGTTGGAAAGTGATGCCATTCGGTTTAAAGAATGCAGGTGCAACATATCAACAAGCCATGACTTATATCTTTCATGATATGATGCATCATATTTTACATGATTATGTAGACGATATTATAGCTCGTTCCATCAAAGAAGATGATCATTTAGATGACTTGAGAAAAGCATTTGATCGGTTAAGGGAGTATCTTATCCGATTGAATCCAGCTAAATGTATATTCAGAGTTAAGTCTGGTAAATTATTAGGGATTATAGTTTTTTTACGTGGCATTGAAATTGACCCTCTCAAGATCATGACTATCACTGATATGCCCGCACCCACCAATATATCAAAATTACGAAGTCTACAAGGTAAGCTTCAAGCTATTTGCCGCTTTATTAACAAGTTGGTAGACAAAACCGAACCTTTTCTTAAGATTCTTAAGAAATATGTCTCTTTTCATTGGGATGATGAATGTCAAGAAGCATTTGAACTCCTCAAACAATATCTCCTTAAACCATCGATGCTTTCCCCACCTAGATCTGATCGTCCATTTATTTTGTACATTTTTGCTTTCGATTTTGCCTTAGGAGCTATGTTAGCTCAGCTTGACGATGAGAAGAAAGAACGTGCTAATTATTACATTAGTAGGACCTTAATCAGTTATGAAACTCGCTATACCATATTAGAGAAGTTATGTCTAGTAGTCATATTTTCTACACAGAAACTATGACATTATATGCTCAGTCAAAAAACGTATGTTATTGCCAAATTTGACCCTTTGCAATATCTCGAGTCGACCGTACTTATCTGGTCGCACAGCCAAGTGGGTTCTTGCACTAAGCAAGTTTGAACTCACGTTTATAGGATAGAAGTCTGTTAAGGGTCAAATCATAACAGATCAATTAGTTGTTGCACCCTTAGAGTCTATCCATCCCCTCATCATTGAGTTTCCAAATGAATGCCTTAAACTAGAGGCAGACCATCCAGAGCAATGGTCCCTATACTTTGACGAAGCCCGATGTATGAGTGGGGTTGGTGCAGGTATTATTTTAATATCTCCGCAAAAAAATCTTATACCTCTGTCCTTCAAATTAACATTTGCTTGTACTAATAACACTGCTGAATATGAAGCTCTTATCCTTGGATTACGAGCTGCTTTAGCACTGAAAATTAAAAATTTATTGGTTTTCGATGATTCTCAACTTGTCATAAATCAAATCAATGATGTTTATCAAACCCGAGATGACAAATTGCGTCCATACAAAGCATATATCTTACAATTATTATCTTTATTTGATCAAGTTACCTTGGAAGCTATTCCTCGAACTAGCAATCATGCGGCTGACACTATGGCTGCAGCTACATCTCTTTTGCCCTTGGAGTTAGATGATGAATATGCTACCATCATTATTCATCGACTCCAGGAACCCGCTTCAATCAAATCATGCTTAGAACCTTTGGATGTGTTTCTAATCAATGAAACTACTCCTGAACCATGGTACATTGATATATTTAATTTTTTGCAAAATGGAACCTTCCCTGAAGGTTGTCATAGTAACCAGCATAGGTTATTACGTAGATGAGCAAGTCACTTCGTGATTATTGGTAATACCTTGTATAGGAGATATTTTGAAGGCATCTTACTAAGATGTTTGAATCTAGCAGAATCTGAAGTAGGAGATGAATATCATGCTAGTAGACTTAGTCAGCTAGAACTCCTAGATGAAAAGCGCATCAATGCTTTGGAGCATCTTCGTGCCTACCAAAACAAGCTTAAACGAGCATACCTCAAGAAAGTTCATCAATGATCCTTTGAGATCGGTGACCTTGTCTTAAAAGAAAATAAAAAAAATACTAATGCAACTAAAGATCTTAAAGGTAAATTTGAGCCCAATTGGCTCGGACCATATGTCATCACTGTTAAATTTGGATCGGGAGCATATCAATTAGCTACCTTAGACGGTAAAGATCTTAAAGAACCTATGAACATTATGCATCTTAAGCGTTATTATGCATAACATTGGGTCATTTCATCATTTGTATATATTGTATTTTGCATATTGTTTCATTTTAGCCATTTCTATCAAAATATTTTTCAAGAACAGTAATAGTATTTCTTCTTGTAATTCATCAATCAAAATCAAAATATAAAAATATAAAAACATCAAAATCGTCAAAATTTTCAAAAATATATTTTATTTTCATACCTGTCAATTCTTGAAGTGTTGCAGTTATATTTTCAGTTATTTTGGATAAATTAGTATTTATTTGGAATCCCGTACTTTCACATTCACATGAATAAATATCTTGATTTTATTTTGTATGATTATTAATCTCTCTTATATTTTAGTCTAAGAATAATTTACACAATGTTGCATTACATATTCCAACACTCCCCCTTAATGCAATATCGGAGAAAGGAATTATGAGACAAAAAAACATTCTCCCCCTAAATATACAAACAGGGATGAGAATAAAATGAGTAATATAGTTACAATGAGCTTCTATTACCAAGAATGGTCTACAATAAGGCACCAATACAAAATGGGCCAAAATGATACTGCAATCCCCCAATGGAGTAGCTTCAGATACAAGCAACTTACAAATCCATCCATCAACCACAAGTGGTTGCAAATGACAAGAAGAAAACATCACAAGGGTGTCTTCAGTAAGCCTGCAAAATCCCAAACAGAAGTACTTGCAAGCTACAAGCAGCTCAACATAAGATCAGTTAGATACATCATCATAAATATATTCACCATAGCATATATGAATATCCAAATATGATAACAAAATTGATCTAAAAAATAGTGAACTATAAGTCATCACAAAAAAATGCCAAGCCATACTTATAGTCACGTGCTATATAGTTGATCAAAAAATATCATGTACAAAGTTGCATAAAGCAAACAAGGAGTACCATGATAATGCAAACTCTAAAGTAACATGTACAAAAGTAGCACAAGGATAACAAAAAAGTATCATGTACAAGATTTGCATAAGGTATATGAAAATAATAAAGTGTGCACACCGGTTGCATAAAGCCAACCATAAAATATCATGTACAAAAGTAGCATAAATGCTAACAAGAAAGTACCATGATAAACCAATTGCATAATGCCAACTACATAAAAAAAACATGTACAAAGTTGCACAAGGCAACAAGAAAGTACCATGTAAAAGAGTCGCATAAAGCAATTGCATCGTATACCATAATTGCACAATGCCATCTACAAAGTAACATGTACAAAAGTTGCACAAGGCAAACAAGAAAGTACCATGTTCAAAAGATATGCAAAAAGCAATTATACCACCAAAGATCAACTCATATATATAGCATAAAACGCCTCATAAGGATGAAGTTGTCATCACACAAGTGTAACTACCATTCCCCCTTGAGGATAACTTCACCAAACCAAGTGAGTCCCTCAGCTTACAAAAATACTCCTTGGGAAGAGGTTTGGTGAACAAATCAGTAGAATTAGAATATGATGGGCAATACTCCAACTGAATAGTCCCATCCAATACCTTCTCTATGATAAAATGGGCTTGAATTTCAACATGCTTTGTCCTTTGATGCATTACAAGATTTTTAGCCAAGGCAATAGCTAATTTATTATTGGAGAGGAAACGTGAAGGACCAAATTGCTCAAATCTAATTTCCTTCATGAGGATACGAAGCCAAACCGCTTCTTATATAGCTGTTGTCATAGCCTTATACTCTGCTTCCATTGTAGAAAGAGCAATTGTATCTTGCTTCTTGTAAGACCAAGAGATAGTTGCAGACCCAATACTAAAAACATATGTTGTGGTAGACTTTTTGTCTATTCTATCCCCTCCAAAATCAAAATCAGCATAGCCAAAAAGAGCAAAGGAAGGAAGCCTAGAATACTTGAGTGCCAAATATCTAATACCTGCAAGGTATATCAGAATCTTCATGGTAGCTTGTAAGTGCTCAATATAAGGTTTTTGCATGAACCTATCCATCATACCAACTACAAAAGCAATATCTGGCCTTGTTATGGTAACATAAAGAAGACTACCAAAGAGCTGCCTATACAATGTAGCATCAGCCAACTGAGATTCTATACTTACTTCCAACTTAACCCCTGTAGAAATAGGAATGGAAGTAGGATTGTCATCCTCCAAATCAAACCTTTTAATAATATCTCCAATATACTTGGATTGAATAAAAAAGGTACAATCCTTGTGTTGATAAACTTGCATGCCAAGATAGTAGTGTAGAAGACCAAGGTCAGTCATTTCATACTCTGACTTTAATTTGGATATGAAATAAAAAATGGCCTCATTCTCATTTCCAATCACAACAAGTTCATCAACAAATAGAGCAATTAAAATAACCAAGTTATCCTTCCTAAGCACATAGATATTTGTATCTGAATAGCATTTATCAAAACCAAGAGACAAGAAGTAACCTAAAATCATGTACCATGCTCTAGGTGCTTGCTTCAGACCATACAAGGTTTTATTTATTTTACACACAAGTGTTTCCTTACCTTGTACAAAAAATCCTTGTGGTTGACTCATGTAGATATCCACATCCAAATCACCATTTAGAAAGGCACTTTTCACATCAAACTAAAAAATATACCAACCTTGAGTAGTAGCAATAACAATGAGAAGCCAAATGGTGGGCATTTTGGCAATTGGTGCAAAATACCATGTTTTTGAGCATAATCCTTAGCAACTAATCTAGCCTTATCCTTTTCTATCTCTCCATTAAAATTGTACTTGATTATATATACCCACTTGTTCCCAATAACATTTCTCTTATTAGGATAAGGCACTAGATCCCAAGTTTTATTCTTTAGAAGAGATCTATCTCAACCTTCATTGCATCAACCCAACAAGAGTGTTGTGAAGCTTCTTGGTAAGAAGTAGGCTCATGATCATTCTCTATCTTAGCTAGAAGAGATATGTTAAGGGTCATAATTCTAGTTATCCTTTGGTTAACTGAATTCTGCTCTTTAGGACCCCTAGAATGATCCAACCATTTGGTCCTTTTGGCATAAGGCCCACCCTTTTCTAACTCAAGAAGGTCTTCATTGAATTTGACATCTCTTGAAACAAATACAATGCATGAAGAAGGTGAGTATAACCTATAGCCCCTATGTTTTGCATCATAGCCAACAAAGATGTATTTTTGAGACTTTTTGTCCAATTTCTTCCTCTTTTCTAAAGGAATATATGAAAATGCATCACATCCAAACACTCTTAAGTGTGACAAATTCGGCTTCTTACCATTCCAAACATCATAAGGAGTCTTCCCCTCAACTAATTTTGAAGAACACCTGTTAAGAATGTATATTTTTGTACTGGTTGCTTCACCCCAAAGAAATTGAGGTAAGTGGTCACCAAGCATGCATCTTACCATCTCCATTATTGTCCTATTTTTCCTCTCCGCAAAACGATTTTGTTGAGGAGTGTATGGACAAGTAAATTGCCTTTTGATCCCATGAGAAGAAAAAAACTCATTGAAATCATTATTGTTGTACTCCCCTCAATTGTCACTTCTAATCATTTTGATCTTTGCTCCCTTTTGATTTTCTACCAAAGCTTTGAACTCCTTGAATGTCTCAAAATAGTCTGATTTATTCTTAAGTAGATACCCAAATATCATTCTTGGATAATCATCTATAAAGGTGAGAATATAGGATGCATCACCAAGTGATATAACATGTAATGGACTCATAATATCTGTATGAACGAGTTGAAGAATTTGTGTGGCCCTTGTTGACTTGTCCTTTGCAAACGTTTGTTTGCTCATCTTGCCTAAGATGCATGTTTCACACAAACCATGAATAGGTGAAATGTCAGGCAAGACTTCAACCAAATTTTTGGACTTCATCATTTGAATATTTTGATAGTTGGTATGGCCTAACCGTAAGTGCCAAAGCTTGCTACTAGGAGAAACATTAGTTGCTAAACACACTTTAGGAGGAGCATCACCTAACACATAAATATTATTCTTCACATAACCTATAATGATTGGTAACATGCCTTTCCTAATGGTCCATGAATTTGCATTGAACTCAATAGCGTGACCACTTCTAGCAACTTGCAAAACTGAAATTAAATTTCTCCCAAGGTTAGGCACATATAAGACATTATCAAGTAATTTCCCTTCAATTACAACATTGCCAACACCTTCTACTTGAAGTCTAGTATTATCACCAATGACAACCGAATTGAAGAGTGCTTATGAAAGTCCACAAACTTATCCTTTTCAAAAAACATATGGTTCGTGAATCCAGAATCTAACACCCATTCATTAGAAGTAGATGAGTCAATGGAGTAGAGGGCACAAACAAAGGCATTTTTTTTAGAATTTTTCTTTACATTGTTGTTCTTTTTCTTTCCCTTGCCAAACCATTTCTTAGGTCCTGTTGGTCACGAATCTGCCACAGGAAAGGATTTTACAAAAAAATGCACCCTAGACCCGGCCAACATTGAAAGGCTGGGAGAAAGAAATGTCTCCCAGACCAATCTCCAGAGTGGGCTGGTTCCCTTACTATTCTAAGCTTGTTTTTAGATCAAAGTTACAGGAAAGGAATTGTAAAGATGCAGAAAGAAATGGGAAATATGGCCGTAGGCCGAATTTATCTGATCGGGAAAGAACAACAGCAGATAACTCTAAGTACGCAAACAACAAATAACAGAAGACAATGACGTGATCCACTCACAACCTTGCGCAGATGACCTCCAAGATAACATTCCAGAACTCACTCCCTTACTAGCAAATGTTAAAACTCAATACAGAATTAAAACTAAGCAGCAAATAAGAAATGCGAGCACAAATTAGGAATGCAGAATACAGAAGGGAAAATACACAAAAAATTGCTTGCGAAACCAGAGAGCCGAATGTCTTATATTCATGCAAAGTACTTGAAAAGCTTTCAGCAAAAGTATCTCTCAAACTCCCGATACTTGTTCTTGAGATTTACATTGATTTATATAGAGGTCTTGCCTCTTTGCAGCATTAAAAACTATGAAACGGACCTCCTCGAGATCTACAAATTATGCAACGAAAACAAGGAGATGATATCCTTAAACAACCTCGAAGAAACCAGAAATTAAATGCCATAAGGAGGAGTCGGTCGTCTTCATTAAATGGTTGTTCTTGAAAATGTGCATGAAACCGTTAGAAAAATCATGAAACATTTTTTTTTTTTTTTTTTGCTTTTTCTTTTCCTGAAGAAAAAAAATAATTGGTTTTGAACTTGAAACTCACAAAACTGCATCGGGCCGTTTGAACCGCTTTCTGGCACGAAACTGTAACAGGTCACGAAAACGCGATAGGTCACGAAATCGCGACGTCTTTCTGCTCCGTACGCTTCTGCCACTTTCGAACCGCGAAAACCAACCATGTCACGAAATCGCTACACATTCGGCTTCTTTATCTCCTTCGCAACCTTGCACCACGAAAATGTGACGTTGCACGATTTCGCGACGTCCGTACAATTATGCTCCTTCTCTGCTTTGTTTTCGTGAAAATGCGACAATGCGCGATTTCGCTACATCCTTCATCTCTCTGTTCTCTTCGCTGCATCAAATCGTGAAAACATGACATTGCATGATTTCGCTACATCTTCGTTGGCACTTTCATCGTTATCTCCATGTCGCAAAAATGAGACAATGCACGAAATCGCTACACTATCTTCTCACTGCCTAGTCTTGGCTTTTACATCGTGAAAATCTGACATGTCACGATTTCGCTACCACTTTTTTCATGTTGTACGGTCCTACTTCTAAGTCACGAAAATGCGACATTCTTGCCTTTGTGTTTCTTCAACTTCCACCATGTCGCGATTTTGCTACAACTTCTCACTTAGTCTTTCTTCAACAATGTGTCGTGAAATCGCTACCATTTCTTGCCTTAAGCTTTCCTTGCTCACAGTGTCACGAAATCGTGACGTTTGCTTGCATGTTTCATTGTTCTCACTTTCTGTCATGATTTCGCGACGTCTTCGTCTTGCTTGGACTCATTCTCAAAAGTGTCACGATATCGCTACGATTTGTGCCTTAGACTCTTTTCCTTCACTTGAACCGTGACCATGGAACATGTAGCGATTTCGCTACATCCTTTGCTTAGCTGAGCTTCATCATACAACTGGCATGAAATCACGACCATTTTACAACTTGAGCCTTTCTATTCACCTACGCCGCAAAAATGTGACGCGTCACGATTTCGCGACGTCTTTGCCCTTGTGCCTTGTGCCATATTGTGTCACGATTTCGTGACAACTTTGAGTCTCATCACCCTTGGCTTGGTTTTGTCACGATTTCATGACAACTTTGTCGCTCTGCCCTCCGTTGACCATTTTGACCACGAAAATCTAACACGTCGCGATATCACGACGGTTTTGCCCCCTGCTACCGTTGACTGCGTTGACCGCGATTTTTCGACACGTCACGAAATCGCGACAATTTTGCATTTGTTTTCTCTCTCCTCATCCGACCCGCGATAATGCGACATGTCGCGATATCGCGACGGTTTTCAACTTTGGCTCTCCATGCTATTTTTTGTCACGATTTCATGACAACCTTCGGACTTAGTCTTTTTTGCATCAAAACCTGTAGAGGAGTTAGAATTTCAACAGCTAATGCATGAATAATCAATAATCAAAATAAATGTGGCAAAAATGCCAACATTCTTGGCGGCTCACGGGGTATACAGTTCTGTTGTATGCAAGAATCCCAGGCTTGAATCCATTGGGCAACAGAGTCATGAAAACTTAGAACAGAAAGCTGGCTGCTGGGGTTCATCTCGATGGACTGCTGCAACAACTTTTGCTGAATAACTGAAACTTAAAGAATCTGCATTTGGCTCAACTGATCAGGTGCTGTAAAATAATCTCCATGAAAGCACCAGGGATACAAAAATGGAAATGAATGGAATGAGATCCTACGGATGCGCAGGCGGTGAAATGCAAATGGAATAGTGATATGATGGAATGGTGAAGTAGAGGAGTGATGCGGTAGATACAGTAACAGAATGCTTCTGTGCTACCAGCTGCGATGGAAGGGGAATGGAAGTAAATGAACTAATGGAATGGAAGTGGAATAAATGATGAGAAAGGTGTGAACCATGGATAAACTGTGATAAATGCTAAAATGATAGAGAACTTAGAAGAAAGGGATAAGAAGAAGCGGGAATAATAGGAAAGGGGAAAAGAAACAACAGCAGTGGCTTTTTTTTTTTACTGTAGAAGAAAAAGAAGTAGAAGGAGGAAAATGAAGAAGGGAAGGGAAGAAAAAGGGAAGGGGAAGGAAGAAATTGCTAGAAAGCCACTAACTGCTGGGAAGGGAGAAGAAAAAAAAAAAAACAGGCACCTACGGCTCGCATGCAAAAAGAGCCGAAGTGGACAAATGAAAACAATACTTTTTTTTTCTTTTTTTCTTTTTTTTTTTTTTTGTTATGCTATATACAAGGTGATACTGGACTGCCAGTTCATGAAGTGTAGGCTTTCAGATGAAAGTCGTTCACTGAAATAGGAAGTGGGCTGCCATCCAAGTCTTCCAGATAAAACGAATTTGTTGCACCAGCACTGACAATGCGGAAGGGACCCTCCCACAGAGCATCAAACTTCTTGTGATTCCCAGGCTTGGCTTTGTTTTCATTCCATTTCAGGACCAAATCACCCACCTTGAGTGGACGATCAGCAGAATTCTTATGGAACCACTTTGAAATAACCTGTGTGTGCTTAGCAAACTCCTCATAGGCCAAAGAACGTTGCTCTTCCAACTGTAACAACTGAGCCAACCGCATATCCAAGGAATCTATATCTGTTTCATCATCCTGAAATTCCTGCAACTGCTGCAATACTGGCAACTCTAGATGAACAGGCAACCTTGCCTCTTTTCCATAAACAAGGGCATATGGTGAAGTCTTGATAGACTTCTTGATTGAAATCCTATCTGCCCATAAAGCTTGATTCAGTAGAAGGTGCCATGATCTCTTGTTATCCCCCAAAGACCTCTTTAAAATCTGGAGCAAATTTTTATTTGTGGACTCTGCCAAGCCATTTCCCTGAGGATAATAGTTAGAGGATGTTTTCAGGAAAACACCATACTTGTTTGCAAACTCAGCTAACTCAGCTCCAATAAATGGAGTCCCATTATCTGTAATAATAGCATCAGGAATGCCAAAGCGTGTAATCAGCCCTTCAATGAAAGAAATCACCACACTCTGATTTGCAACCTTGGTTGGAATAGCTTCAGACCACCTCGTAAAATAATCTGTAGCTGTCAAAATATACCTGTGTCCAGCTGAAGAATTCGGATCAATAATCCCAATAAAGTCCAACCCCCACTGCTGAAAAGGTGCTTCAACCTGAATTGGATGCAAAGGCAGTGATGCATTCCTAACTCTTCCTGTATACCTCTGACATTTGTCACATGCTTGGGCAATCCTGAAAGCATCTGTGAACAAGGTTGGCCAATAGTAACCAGCTCGAATTATTTTTAAAGCCATCGGTCTACCTGCATAGTGTCCTCCTGATATGCCAGAATGAAACTCCTCCAGGAGTCTAGCCTTCTCTGATTCCTTGACACACCTTAAAAGAACGCCATCAATATTCTTAAAAAACAATCCTTCTGGCAGTAAAACATACCTAAGAGCTTGCAGACGAAACCTTCTCCGTTGTGAGGCATTTAACTGTGAAGGGCATTTACCAGTTGTGAAGTAATCAATGAGGTCATCTGCCCAATCTTGTTCCTGAACTAAGAGGTTCATCAGATTGTCATCACTAGCAAGATCATCTGCTTGATATTCAACTATACCAGATGCTGCCATCTTTGCTAAGTGCTGGCATAAAGCCTTACCACGCACTAGCTTGGTCGGATGAATCTCAACATCAAATTCTTGGATCTTGGTGACCCAACCAGCGCGTTTATCACCCATCTCTCCTTGAATGATGAAATTTCTTACATCAGGATGTATAACATAGACAATTGTTCTACTCTGAGATATGAAATGCTTGAATTTTTTAAGAGACTTCATGACAACATACACCTATTTTTCAATGAAATTATACTTTGCCTCATGAGGTAAAATAACCTGACTAAGGAAAGTAATGGGCCTTTCATTCCCATCGTCCCCTTTCTATGTGAGTACTGCGGCATAGCTTTCATCTTCCCCAACTGCATACAGAATGAAATCTTTTGAATAATCAGGATTAATTAGTACAGGAGCCTGCGCTATTCTATCCTTAATTTCTTGGAATGCCTCTTTCCTTTGAGTTGTCCATTTAAAGTCTGCATCCTTCTTCAACAACTCAGTCATAGGTTTAACAACCTGGGCAAAATCAGAAATGAACTTCCTGATAAAATTAATCTGTCCAAAGAAAGACTGCAGCTCCTTTTTATTGGCAGGGAGTGATAGTTTCTTCAATGCTTCAACTCGAGCTGGATCTATTGCCAAACCATCCTCTGAAATAACATGCCCCAAGAGTTTACCTTCCTTCACTGCAAACACTGACTTCTTTGGATTAATGGAAATACCAAACTCTCTGCATTTTCCAAAAATTTGCCTCAGATGAGAACCGTGATCTTCCCGTCTATGTGAAAAGACAGTCATATCATCAAGATAAATAACAATAATCTTGTTCAAGAGTTCCTCGAATGCAATGTCCATGGCTCTCTGGAAGGTAGCCCCAGCATTTGATAATCCAAAAGGCATTCGCTGATAAGCAAAAGTGCCCCACTTAGTTGTGAATGTTGTCTTGTACTGGTCCTCATCCCTAACCCAAATCTGGTTATATCCAGAGAATCCATCCAACAGTGAAAAACGTTGAGCCCCAGCCACAACATGCAGTATTTGATCTATACGAGGCAAGGGATAATGATCTTTCAGAGATGCACGGTTCAGATTCTAAAAATCTACACACAGTCGTATGTCTCCATTCTTCTTTCGAACTGGAACCAGATTAGCAACCCAAGTCGAGTGCTTAACTGGATATATAATTTTGGCTTGCAGCATTTTCACAAGCTCGGCCCTCATTAGAGTCTCAATCTTTGGATTTACTGGTCGCTGCTTTTGCCTGAAGGGTCTGACTCCTTCTTCCAACTCAATAGTATGCTGAACAATCTGTTTATCATATCCTTTCAGATCTTCATAACTCCAAGCCACAATATCAGAAAATTCTTGACACAGTTGCCTGATTTCTTGCAGTTCATCAGGAGTAGAATCAGTTCCAATCTTAATGACCTTATTGGGTTCCAACTGCAACTCCATGTACTCTTTTTTATCAATCTCAATCCGATGTTTCTTGGACCGATCATGCTGATCAAACAAACTTTCTAGAGTTATAAGACCCTTCGAAATGTGATTATTCTGTAACTCGAATTAGACCTTCAGCTTCTTCGTGCTCCAAGGTTCTCCCTTTGATAGTGGCAACTTCTTGAATCAAAAAGTTGACAATTTGCTCATCATCCTCGAAGACTTGCCAGAAAGTATCCTTGTCTGGGACACTTGGCCTGTACACCATCCTTACTGTCTTTGGTTTCTTCACTACCTACTCAATAGGAGAAAAATTGGCTCCAAGGGATGCTAGAAGATCTGCATGCTTATTCAGCTCTCGAGAAATGGCTTGAATATTCAGAGCTGTGAAAAACTCAAACAGGTCCCAAACTTGGTTGCGGTATGCTTTGAGATAATGCTGCTTAGAAATACACCTGTTTGTTACTTGGTTTACAATAAGCTCAGAATCACCAAAAATTTGTAGTTGTTCGATTCCCAACTTCCTTGCCTTTTTCAAGCCTAAGCATAATGCTTCGTACTCGACAGCATTGTTAGTACAATTCCAAGTAAGACGGTATGAATATGTTCTTTGTAAACCAGAAGGAGAAATCAAAACAATACCTGCTCCTGCACCATTTTTGCATCTAGCCCCATCGAAATATAACTTCCATAGTTGATCTGTAATAGAACTCTGATCATCTTGGTTAGGAAATACCTGCCTTGTGCCACCCTCGGGTCTTGTGATAGAATAACAGCCGATTTCGGTCTCCAACATGGCATTGAAATCAAGCATGGAAAACTGATCGTCCAACTGGAGCTCATCTAAAACCTCATGCATCAAATCAGAACCCTCTGACTCTTCGGTTAGCATGTTAACAGACTGCATGTTTTTTTCTGCTTCTTCCAGCTTCTCTATATGAAAAGAGGAAGGTTTTTCATTCTGGATCCTGAGTCTTTTTCCTTTGAAAGGGATTTCTAAGTGGGAATAATCCAGTGCAAGGTAACCTCCCAACTTTGCAGTAAACTCTCTGGATAAGCACATACTAAAATAGGGTTCTAAATCTACCACAACAATCTCTTGAATGACTGTAATCTGAGGCATAGTATGCAAAACAATCGGGACATCTTTGATTACACCCACCATTTTTATAGGAGTACCATCTAACTGCAAAACTCCAGGGCTACTTCGTGTGTATTCCATACCCATAACCTCGCAAACTGCCTTTGGCATGACAGTTGTAGCAGCTCCAGAGTCGATCATGCAGTTATGCACGATCCAACCCTCTATTTGCAGTGATAGATAAAACGGGGGTGGTCTATTTTTACCAGTGACAAAAGTGGTTAAGGCTTGAGCATAAATTGTCTGGGTAGGACCCTTTTCACTATCCTTCACAGATTTTAAAGATTCTTGCAATAAATCTACCTGCCTAGGCAACTGCAATGCATCGTAAAGACTAACCTTAGCTGGGGTCTTCTTCAGTTCTTCGACAATGTTGTATGCAACCGTAGCAGATTCCTTCTTTTCAATAGGATGTTCATATCTGCTTCGATACTGCTGAGTGGCTTCCACTCTTAGCCTCTTCGTCAATGAAGGATACTTCAACTTTTCTCTAGCTTGCTCCTCTACTTCTGATCTTGCCTGTGCAGTTGCAGCCTTTTCTTGAACTCTATGGGAAACAGGATCTTTCGGCAAAATAGGCGCATCAGGCTTTGAAACTGGCATAGGAGCTTTCACTGGCTTCTTCAAATCAGCTGGCACTTTTAATGGTTCTAACTCAGCAGGATCTACTGTAACAGACTTCTTTCCAGTCCTTGTGAGAACTGAAACTTGCTCTTCCAGTGGAGTCATTAAGCTATGGCCTGCCTCAGAGATCATATTGACTTGCCCTCCTGAAGAACTAGCAGCCAATGTCTGCACATAATTCAGATGGACCATGCAGGTGTCTTCTCCATGGGGATCATTGCATGTCGAACACCAATATGTTCTTTCAGCAAGGACTGCATCTTCATTTACCAAAGCAGTCAGGCTTTTCTCAGGTGCTTTGCTTGTTGAAGCAGCTTGGTCTCTAGTAATTGGCGGGGGTTGAAATCTCCTTGGCTGGAAATCTCGCTCAGCTTGCTTCCTTTCAATAAGCGTGATCTTATTACCCATTGCTCTTATTGCCGAATTGGCAGATTTTACCTCTTGCAAGAGTGTTGTATAAGGATCAGGGTTTACAGGTGCAGGAGGTGTTGGTAAGGGCAAAGGTGCTGGTGGTGCCGGTAATGCTGGAAATGAGGTGGAAGCAGGGAATGGCAGAATGTTGGGTGCAGGCAGCTGGAGATTTGCTGGAGTAGACAGCTGAGGAGCTGGGATAGGTGCAATTTGTGGTGCACTAGAATTCCATGATGGGACAGGGTACATAGTAGACATAGATTGCGAAAAAGAACTAGGATATAAATGTTGTGGAATATCAGGAAGAATGGGCATTGCTACCTTTGGGGGAAGCCTACCGATTGCAATCAAGTCTGCCTCCGCCTTCTGTGCTTGCTCGAACAGTTTCGAGAAAGTCATCACATTGGACTGCCTGATCGCCAAGCCAATATCTGTATTGAACGCTCGGAGGTAGTAAAACGTAGCTTGCTCAGGGGTAGGGCGAAGTCCTTCAGGCACTCGCTGCCAGCTCCTGGTGAAGCGAACATTAAAATCTGCTATTGCCTCCTACGGATGCCTCTGGATTGCATTAAACTGGTGCAACAATGAAAATGGGTCAGCCTGTTCATGAAAATTCTTAACTAACAGTTCTCCTAGCTGATCCCAGGACGCAATAGTGCCTGGTTGCAGAGATCTATACCAGTACAACAATTTTCCTCTCAAGGATAACACTAGTAACTTCACCATTACATCTTCATCTGTTATATCATGAATGGCTGCCAGAGAAGCTACATCATGAATATGTTCGTATGCAGTCTTTCCCGTACCATCATAAGTTGGCAATGCCTTCAAGGCAGCCTGGGGAACTGGATTTTGAGCCTGCAGATTCAAGGCCCCTGAGCTGTTCCATGCTGAAAACTGCCTAGGTGGAGGATACTGGGCCATTGGAACTAGTGTATGTAACTGAGAAGATGGAAAACTAGTAACAATACCAGGGATTTGTGTGGATATGGCAGATGATGCAAGCGATGGGGAAACCAACCTAGAATGCTCACCACTTCTTGTGTTGTCAAGTTCAAAAAACTCGACAAGATCTCCAACTTTTTTAGACTGTGATCTCGTGATCATGAAGTACAACTTTCACTGCATCCACGTTCAGAGATTTCTGAGTACTACAGAGTCACCAAATGCTCTAACTTTACGGTATGAAGGCGAACATTAAACCTTCAATACTATGGGATCTTTCTGAGACAGAAGAAGTCTGTCCCACCGGGCGTGCCAAAAACTGTTGGTCACGAATCTGCCACAGGAAAGGATTTTTACAAAAAATGCACCCTAGACCCGGCCAACATTGAAAGGCTGGGAGAAAGAAATGTCTCCCAGACCAATCTCCAGAGTGGGCTGGTTCCCTTACTATTCTAAGCTTGTTTTTAGATCAAAGTTACAGGAAAGGAATTGTAAAGATGCAGAAAGAAACGAGAAATATAGCCGTAGGCCAAATTTATCTGATCGGGAAAGAACAACAACAGATAACTCTAAGTACGCAAACAACAAATAACAGAAGACAGTGACGTGATTCACTCACAACCTTGCGCAGATGACCTCCAAGATAACATTCCAGAACTCACTCCCTTACTAGCAAATGTTAAAACTCAATACAGAATTAAAACTAAGCAGCAAATAAGAAATGCGAGCACAAATTAGGAATGCAGAATACAGAAGGGAAAATACACAAAAAATTGCTTGCGAAACCGAGAGAGCCGAATGTCTTATATTCATGCAAAGTACTTGAAAAGCTTTCAGCAAAAGTATCTCTCAAACTCCCGATACTTGTTCTTGAGATTTACATTGATTTATATAGAGGTCTTGCCTCTTTGCAACATTAAAAATATGAAACGGACCTCCTCGAGATCTACAAATTATGCAACGGAAACAAGGAGATGATATCCTTAAACAACCTCGGAGAAACCAGAAATTAAATGCCATAAGGAGGAGTCGGTCGTCTTCATTAAATTGTTGTTCTTGAAAATGTGCATGAAACCGTTAGAAAAATCGCGAACAACAGCTTCGAATAATGGAAATCTTCAATTCTGGTAGCTTGGGCGCGTTCTTCTACCTTGACCGCATCGAAAAGTAGCAACACATTTAATTCTGGAGCGCTTTGAATCATCGAAACTCACAAAACTGCATCGGGCCGTTTGAACCGCTTTCTGGCGCGAAACTGTAACAGGTCGCGAAAACGCGACAGGTCACGAAATCGCGACGTCTTTCTGCTCCGTACGCTTCGCTTTGAACCCGAAAACAACCATGTCGCGAAATCGCTACATATTCGGCTTCTTTATCTCCTTCGCAACCTTGCACCGCGAAAACACGATCTGCGATTTCGGACGTCCGTACAATTATGCTCCTTCTACATCCTTCATCTCTTTCTTTTGCATCAAATCGTGAAAACATGACATTGCGCGATTTCGCTACATCTTTTTGGCACTTTCATCGTTATCTCCATGTCGCAAAAATGAGACAATGCGCGAAATCGCTACACTATCTTCTCACTGCTCAGTCTTGGCTTTTACATCGCAAAAATCCGACATGTCACGATTTCGCTACCACTTTTCTACATGTTGTACGGTCTTGCTTCTAAGCCACGAAAATGCGACACTCTTGCCTTAGTGTTTCTTCAACTTCCACCATGTCGCGATTTCGCTACAAGTTCTTGCACTTAGTCTTTCTCAACAATGTGTCACGAAATCGCTACCATTTCTTGCCTTCTTCATTGTTCTCACTTCTTGTCATGATTTCGCGACGTCTTCGTCTTGCTTGGAATCATTCTCAAAAGTGTCACGATATCGCTACGCATTTGTGCCTTAGACTCTTTTCTTCACTTGAACCGCGACCAACACGTAGCGATTTCGCTACAATTCTTTGCTTTGCTTGGCTTCATCCTACAACTGGCGTGAAATCACTACCATTTTACATCTTGAGCTTTTCTATCCACCCATGTCGCGAAAATGCGATGCGTCACGATTTCACGACGTCTTTGCTTTGTGCCTTGTGCCATATTGTCGCGATTTCGCGACAACTTTGAGTCTCATCGCCCTTGGCTTGGTTTTGTCACGATTTCGCGACAACTTTGTCGCTCTGCCCTCCGTTGACCATTTTGACCGCGAAAATCTAACACGTCGCGATATCACGACGGTTTTGCCCCCTGCTGCCGTTGACTGCGTTGACCGCGATTTTTTGACACGTCGCGAAATCGCGACAACTTTGCGTTTGTTTTCTCTCTCCTCATCCGACCCGCGATAACGCGACATGTCGCGATATCGCGACGGTTTTCAACTTTGGCTCTCCATGCTGTTTTTTGTCGCGATTTCGTGACAGCCTTCGGACTTAGTCGTTTTTTGCATCAAAACCTGTAGAGGAGTTAGAATTTCAACAGCTTATGCATGAATAAACAACGATCAAATAAATGTGGCAAAAATGCCAATAGGTCCTTGTCCCTTAGCCTTTTCTTACTCTTCCTTTTTTGCAATCTTCTTCTTGAAACAATTTTGTTCCTTGTGGCCTTTCTTGCCACAAAATTTGCAAGTGAAATCAACTCTAGGCTTGTTGGGTTGGAAATTTTAATTTTTCCTTCCCTTGTATTTCTTCTTGAAGGAAGCTTTAGTGGCACTCAAGGCAACATTCTTCTCCTTGACAACTTGACCATTAACTTTGTCTCGATTAAGAGACTCTTCATGTTGAATCAATAATTGTGAAAGAGTGTTGAGAAGAATGCCATCCTCTTCTTGCTCTAGCCTAGTCTCAATAATGGTGATAAAAGTCTTGAACTTGCTTGACAAGTTCCTCAAAATGATAAATTTAAGAGCTTCTCACTTATCCAATCACAATTACAAGCCAATAGTTGAGTTCTCATGTCTTTCATCTTTGAGAGGAATATCAAGGCACTTTCTTCTTCACCTTGCATAGTGCTAATAATTTTGGACAATAAAGTGAATTTCCTTGATGTTTTGGACCCTATATGGACTTGTTTTAGCAAATCCCATGCATCTTTAGCATTCCCACAATGGCTTACAGTGAGCAATATCTCATCACTCACACTATTGATAATCATAGAAAGTGCAAGGTGACTCCTATTGTTGTATGTATCAAGTGCCCTTGCCTGGGTTGGGATTGCTTCATCTCCATTCACAATGGGCCATAACTTTCTTGCTTGAAATTCAGCCCTCATCCTTGGTTCCCATATTCCAAAATTTGATCCATAAATGATGTGCTTAGGTGTGAAGGAGATTCCATGATCAGCCATTCTAGAATGTGAACATAATCAAAATATAAGATGCATTGACAAAGTAAATAAATGATGCAATAAGAAAGTAGATAAACATACTTGAATATATATAAAAAATAATAATTTAAAAGTAATCTTCTTTTCAATCATCAAAGATAAAACATCATGAAAGATAATCAAAGTTAAGCATCATTAAGAGAGATAATCATCATCATGAAAGATAATCAATATCATCATGAACTACTATAACCATCTTGCAATAAAAAACTATAACCATATTGCAATTGAATAAATGAAATAAACCAAGATCAACTTGCAATAGATTAACTTGCAATAAGAAGGTAACTAACCATAACAATCATCTTGCAACAAAATAAACTAACTTGAATTGAACCATAAACATTTGTTAAATGTTAGATAGTCAATAAGTTAGTAATTTAGTGTTCATTTTAAGGTTTTGCTATAGCCTAATGAATTGCCAATTCATCTCACCCAAGGTCAACCAAGATACCCAAAAGGGTACGGGTACGAGGACCCGAAAAGAACTTGCTATCGATAGAGCGGATTCTTTTGGATTCAATAGGTGTTTAGCAAATATAAATTGTGTTGCAAGATTAAGTAAATTTTAATCAAATACTAAATTTGTGGTTAGAAAGTTGATTCATTTTTAACCTTCTTGATTAATATGAAAATTAGTAAATTGCAAGTTAGTTGGTTAGTAGATTGTTTAGTAGCAAGTTAGTAGTTAGATTAGTTGAGATGCAAAATATAAGAAAGATGAACAAGAGATAGTGGAGACATAAAGCAAAACATAAATACACACACTCTCTCTCTCTCACTCTCACTTTCATTCTCTTTTACTTTCATAATGAGAGATACAAGTTACATTAATTTACAGTATGCTTCAAGCAAATACTGGAGAGATATTAGAAGAAATTAATAAAAATAGGGGAAGAGAGTGAAAAAGTTGATCCGAAATTGCCTTGTATACTCCAAAACATACTTGGATAACCTTGCAAAACAAACAAACTCACAAACAACCATTGTTAATGTGAGACAAAAAAATATTGCATTTTAAGGAGAATAATAATAATTTTTAATACAAAAAATTGCTTAAAAATGCAATTAAATTAATAAAATTTATTTTATTAATAAAAAAATGGCATGAAAAATTTTAAATATTTTTATAAAGCAAAACTTAAAAAAAAAAACAAAACTGTTTTTTTTTTTATATAAAGCAAAACTGTTTTTTTTTTTTATAAAACAAAATTGTTTTTTTTTTTTTAAACAAAATTGTTTTTTTTTTTGTAAAGCAAAACTTTTTTATTTATTTATATATATATATAGCTGACTGTTTAAAAAAAAAAATGACTATATATGGAAATAGGGGTTTTTGGGTCTTTCGGACGCAACCATGGGGTCCGTTTGGATCCAAAAACCTTTCCAGCAAAGGCTTAATGCCAAAAAAAAAATATAGATTTAAACTAAAAATATTGTTTGCAAAAGATCTAACAACTAGATCTAAAAACATAATAAATCTATAAACCCTAATGGCAGATTTGCAAAATAAGTTTACATAAAATACCCAAATATCAAATGCATGCAAAAAATATATATATATACCTTAATGGGTTTTTCACCTCAAAGGATTGAAGACACTTGATGGAGATCCCAACCGCTCTAATACCAAATGTGAGATAAGCAAAGTCTTCCCAAGATCGAAGAATGCTCCACAAGATCAATCACGCATAAAAGAGGTAAACCCACAACACAAATATTGAGTGGTAAAACCCTACTTCAAATGAAGAAAGGAAACATCCACTATGAAGCTCACTATATTACTCAACGATTCAAAAGTACAAGAATGCTTCAATGTTATGCAACAATATGCATCAATATAAACTACAACACAAGTCAATATGACAAGATATAATTATATGTAGTAGAAAACACCCCTATTTAAAGAGAAGCTTTTCTACTACAACCCTAAATCTTATCACAATCTAATCTTATCGCAATATATCAAATATTAGAAAGTTCTTTAGTTACTTTCTAATTTTATCACAATCTAATATTTGAGATATGTGATAAGTGGCATCTATCAAATATTAGAAAGTTATTAGTTACTTTCTAATATTTGCTATAAAAGAGAAATAGCTTTTTCCCAAGAAATTAAATATTCCTAGCACCCTTAATTTATTTATTAATTGGGTGGGATTATTTTACATAAGATATAATTATATTCTAATTCAAATATTATTCTTTAGACTTTATATTTTAGTTTGAGAATAATTTACACAATTTTGCATTACATATTCCAACATTGATATGGAAAATTGAATGGTTTTCAAAGATTCAAACATACTAGTGTCATAAATCAAACTCTCTAAGGTTGTCTAACTTTCTTTAGAACCAAATGTGTGTGAGAGTGAGGTTCAATTACCAAGTCTTGAGTATGAAAATGACCCTATCCAATCAAGAACCAATGTGTGTGCATGTGAAGTACATTAACCTATTATGAGTAGATTTAGGCATGACCTGATATGGATATGACCTAAGGCTATCCTATACTTATGTGCGTTTAGTAGTCTCCATTTTTGGAGGAAAGACATGTCATCTCACATGAGCTTACTCCACTGCCAGTCAAGCGTCTATAGCCCCGGTGGAGATTCACTCCATAGTCCTATGGGATTGATATTTTAGGCCTTGGGGATGACTACCCATCCTGGTCAGGGGTGTGTAGTACGAATCCTTACGACTTTAGGGATAAAGGGTATTGGGCATCTTATTTGTTAGTTTTGTATAGATATTTGAGGAATTGGATTCTCAACCGAGGTGTGATGAGAATTTTGACCCTATCCTTACTACTCTATGTTTTTATGTTTATGTTTGGAGTATTGTTGGTAGTGGTGAAAACCACTATTTTTGGACTATGTTGCATGATGGGACAAGTGAGGGACATCTCCTTTTCACCATGAGGTACTACCAAAGGATGGTACTAGCCCCCCTATCTCATAATATTTTTAAGATGTGATGGAATGTGATTGGTTCAAGATTATTTCATGATCGATCGACAATGCTCAAGACTTTCTTAGTGTATCAATTCTATTTTTGGTCCTAAAGAAAATCAGACATCCATTTGGAGGTTGCTTGCTATACTAGTAATGGTTGAGTGACTGAAAATCTAGGCTTTTGTGATTTTGGCATGCGATGTGGTTGACATATGACTTTTGTGAGGGTTGCATGATTTCTTTAAACTAGGTACCCCCAATTGTTATAACTTGAATTTTTGTTTATGACCATATCATCATTACTATGTTAGATCATTGAACATGGGACGGGATGAATGCAAATGTATATGCCTAATGCAATGGAGTATTGATATGCAAATGGAATTTATACAATGCAACAATGTATGAATGCAAAAAGTGAATATGCATGTCGAATGCTTAAATGTAAATGCAAATGGAATGTATGCAATTTGTGCATGCCTATGTGATTTTTTTTTGTTAAAAGTCATATATATATATATATGATAATACAATTATGCATAGAAGAGGACCCCCAGATAAGGAGGAGCTAGGAGCGGTCTCGAAAATTAATGCAAATGTGTATTGCTCCATTAATCTTACGAATGGGTACTAGGCCTGAGAGCCAGTCGGGGTAGTCTAGGGTGTCATCTAATTCTTCTTGCTTATCATTGCCTAACTCTTCCTGAAAAACCTCGGGACCATTGGTGGAAGCTGATGGAGGTGAAGGTGGCGGTGAAGGAGGAATGTAGTTGGCCGAAGCCCTTAACGATTCCTCGGATAGGATGAGCTCCAAAAAGGAGGGTGGGGAAGAAATCCGGTCCAAGTCAATAAGGCTAATGTCAATTGGAATTGGCCTAGCCAAATTGTATGGATTATGGAGTGGGGTGAATAAGTCAATAGGATTCATATTGACTTAGTGGAAGGAAGGATGGCTTGGATGGATGAATGGATGGAATGGTTGGATCTGAACCGATGTCGAATGGTGTTATCCCTGTAATAGACATGGCATTAACATGAGCAATGCACTTTTTTTTTTAAATATGTACATATGTTACATTTCTTGGCTTATGTGTGGGGCTCAAGGTGGATTTCCTGGTGGGTCCACTTGTTCTTGTGGAAGAAGCAAATGGAATATGGGATGATGGATGGGGAACATTCAGAGGTAAAACTCTTCCTGTTGGGTGATGGGGACAATGGGATGTGACTCCTCTTCAGAATCATCAGAAGCATTTGACATGACTTCAAATTATTCATAACTTTCATCATCGGAATCAAAGGCAGGATAGGAGAAGTTGATGGGGTCATCCTCGTTTACTTCGTCGATGTGAAGTTCTTGAAGGGCTTGTTCAAGAGAAGATGTTGAGGGTAATGGGTGGATGGGGTGATCTTCATCATTGAGGCTAAGCTTTTTAAAGGCTTTCTCAAGAGAAGCGATGGAAGACAATAGGGTATAGCCTAAACTAGAACGATCATGGGCACCTCTATATGGGACCTCTAAGATATCATGCATCCCTTGCTCATGGGAACCTAGACCTTGACCTTGCCAATTGAACATGTTAAAGTAGTGAGCTGGAAAATCCTCTATGTTAGGTATATTGGTATGCCTAGGCTCTTGTGGTTCTTCGGGTGGGTTTGCCCCAGTTGAGCAATCCAACCCTCCATAAACAAAGTTAATGCTATTTGGAGCTGCACTCATGTCATAAACAATGCCTATGGATAAAGAACGGTCTCGGGGACGTCCAAAATCTTTGGTTGTTGGAATGGCTAGGGGTGTGATGGTGACGTCTTGGACCACATATTCACCTATACCAGGATTGGTGATGTGGACTTTGAATTGGGCTGGCATGGTTGATGGTGGGGATTCAGATGGCTCTGGATTGGTTATGGGTGGTGGTGAGTTAAATATGTCATAATCCGAGAGTTTGACTTGTGAAACATCGATCGATGGAGTGGGATTGGATGGCGGTGTGGAATTAGAATATGGAGGATGGGGTAATTATGAAATAAAAGAAGTGGTTGTAGAAGAAGGGGTAGATGTGATGTACGATGTGCTAACAGTAGACTGACTATGACCACATGTACAAGAAGAAATGGATGTTTGAGGAGGTGATGTGATGGGTAGCTCCTCTAAGATGGGAGCTTTAGAAGAAGATGTAGATGGATTTGAAGAAGGCGGATTAAGAGATGATGTGGATGAATATGATGATGGTGCTAAGAATAAATGGGTGGAAGGTAACATGGATTCATAAGGATTTGAAATGAAATTACAATACTTAAAAGGTTCGACATCCATAGGGATGCAATGGACTTGTCCATCATGAACATATTTCAAGCATTGGTGGAGAATTGAAGGAACACATTTCATTTCCCTCATCCAAGGTCTACCAAGGAGTATATTATACGCCATGGCTCCTTCCAAGATGTGAAACATGGTGTGCAACGTTTTGGCCCCTACTTCTATAGGTAAAACAATAGTGCCAATTGTGGTACACAAAGCATCGTTAAATGCTTTGAGGGTGAATGATGATTTGGAAATGTGGGATGGAGGTAATTTGAGGTGGATAAGGGCAGCGGTAGTAATGATATTGATTGATGAGCCGATATCAATAAGGACTCTTTTGAATGGATTTTTATCTATTAGGGCCATTATGTGCAATGGAGGGTCTACTGATTCTGAATTCATTGATTTTACCTCAAATTCATAAAAGGTAATTGATGGCTCCATGCACGTTCTAACACTCCCTACAAAGTTGTTGAAGGCATTAGAGTCTTGGGATTCTAACTCAATTGACTTGAGTATTTCCATTAAAGCTTCTCTATGCCTAGGGGATTGTTGGATAAGCTCATACACAGAAAGTTTGGCTGATGCCATTTTCAAACTAGTGGTTAACCGGCTGGTTAAAGTTACCGCTGGCCTTATTGGATGAAGGATGGGCTGATTGGATGGATTGGATAGATTTATTGGTAGAGATGGATTTGGTGATGTTTGGATGGGAGGTGGGTTTGAAGGTTGTTGAGCATTTTGTTGATTTTGCCTTTGCCCTCTAGTGACCACATGGACTGCTCCTACAAAGTTTTGGTATTGTTGGACATGATTTACTTGATTAGGAGGTGGTTGTTGATTGTTACCTCCTACATTATGTTGGACCTCCCCATGGTTAGGTAGAGGTGTCTGATATATGCCCAAATTTTGATTTTGTGGAGCTAAGGGGTTATCCACGTTAATGGCCCCTAGGTCTATGAGGTCTTGCACTATGTTTTTGAACATATGGCAGGAATTGATATCATGCCCATTTTGTCGATGGTATGGGCAAAACAAGTGCTCTCTATAATTTTTAGGCCTTTTGGTGGGATCATTGGGCCTAATTTCTGGCAAGGCTAATTTATTGGTCTCATACAACCTTCAAAATATGGATGAATATGATTTCGCTAAAGGAGTGTATTGACGTTGGGGTCGATTGAATTGGCGGTGGGTAGGTTGTTCCATAGTTGGTGTTGTGTTTTGTACCATTGGTGCTTGGGTTACTGATGGGACCGCATGATAGGCAATTTATTGTTGCACTAGTTTTTGAGCCATTACGGGCTGGCTCATGACCACTTGATTGACTTGATTAGTTGTGTTAGCCGTTGAGGCTTGTGTTGATTTGGTTTGGCCAGTTTGATTATTTCGGTATTGGCCCCTATTTTTCCACTCTTTCTTCTTAGGATTAATGACACCCTCTTGGATTTTTATCTCCTCAATGACACTAGCCTGTGCTAAAGCCTCCTCAAATGTTCTATAAGTATTGAGTTGTAGCATCCAAGAGATGGGTTTTAAGCAACTCTTGGTAAAAAGTTTGATAATTTCTTCCATTGGGAGGGAGAATGGCAACTTGGTTATGACTGCCCTCCAACGGTTTCCAAAATCATAGATAGGTTCCTCATCCCATTGTTTCAAATAATATATATCCGATAAGGACACCTTCTTTCTAATATTAAGGGCGAAGCGTTCCAAGAATAGATCTATCAATTGATCAAAAGTATAAATACTATGTGTAGGCAATTGATTGTACCATTCAATGGCATCTCCCCCTAATGTTTGAGGAAACATTCGGAGCATAAGAGCATTATCATCGCTAATCCAAAAACATACGTGGACAAATGAACTCACATGCTCCTTAGGATCCTCAATTCCCCTGAACTTGTCAAATTTTGGTACCGTAAAATCTGTCGGATATGGCGGTGATGGTATCGAAGGGTGGATTGGTTGATGGATTAGTTGGCTTAATGTGAGCTTTTGACTCATTATTCCTGGTGAATTTTGCATCAACTGATCAATTTGCTTTTGTATTGCCTGGAATCTAGGATCTTCTGCTGGAATGTGAGGACCTTGGATTGTGTGGTGGTTGGTTGATGGGTTGGATGGTAGATGTTGGGGTGTGACCAACATGGTATTGTGAAATGAATTGGGATGGGTGTGTGGTGAAGATTGATGGTTGAGGGATGGGGATGATTGATGAGGATGTTGATGGAAGAATGAGTTGTGTGGTTGGTTGGTGGTAATAGTAATTGGTGTGGTTGATGTGTGGATTGATGGTGGATTAGGGATGGACACTATGGAAGGTTGGGGAACCCATGCCAGATTTTGATTGGTGAGTGGAGGTTGATTTGGAACTACTTGGGTCATAGGGTCTATGTTAACCGATTTGTTTTCCTTTTGTTCATTGTGAAAGCAACCTATTTATGAGCCCTAATGTGTCTGTAAGTTCCTGATTTGACCATGTATCAAAGGATGGGGTTGTGGTTGGATGAGATGATGGGAAGGTGGATGATGATGGATGAGAAGACATGGGTATGGTGGCTAAGTGAGATAATGGAGGGGTGGATGATGATGGATGAGAGGACATGGGTATGGCGCAAGTTGCATTTGATGTGACAACTTGGTGGTTAGGTATTTGTGAGGCAACATTGACATACTCCTCATACAATGGGTTGGAATAGGTGGATGTGAGGTAAGTGTTTGGAACACTTGGTATTTGTTGCGGTTGGCTCGTGGAAGAAGGCATACCATATTTGTAACCTGAATTATGATATCCTTGGGTAAGGTGGGCGGTAGCCAATTCGGGTTCTTCAAATCCCTCTTGGCTAAGGGGCTCTAAGACATAGTTGGAGGACTTGTAGATGGCCCTCACTTTGTCCATGTCTATGTGGGTGGTGGTTGTTTCCACATTGTGTGGAAGGGTTCCTACTTGAGGTAGGGATGGATGTGATGATCTAGATAAAGTAGTCTGAACCATACTAGATGGGGCTACCAAAGTAGCGGGATCATGGGAAATGTTTTCCATTAAAATAATTTGATTTATTACTTTATTTTGTTGTCTCATTAGCACCATAAAGTAGTTAACCAAAGATTCAAAGTTTAATCTAAATCACACAAACTAAAAACTTTTTCAAAAATTAAAGTAAAGAAAACAATCAATCCTAGGTTTCATCATGTGTGGCTTACCTTGTTCATTAATTATTTTCTCTCGTTAATGTGAGATTCTTTTTAGAATTGTTGGCTTGTGTGTTTTGATGTAACTTAATCTTGTTTAAAGAAAACAAAGGTAAAAAACTAAGGCTGGCCAGGGCAATGAGATTCTTGTTGGTAATGACCTCCAACAAGTTTGCTCGGGGGTAGTCCTATGGTTTCCAGGGCAGAGATTGGTGGATGGAAATCACTGCCACCGTCACCAAATCTCAAGCAATGGTTGGTGATGAAATCCAGCCACTACTATTAAAAATGTGAACCGTGCAAGTGTGTGTGATTAATTTTATTAGATCTCTTATTCTCTATGGTGTGCAAACAATATTAAATATTACTAACTTTACTAATATAAAATAGAAGCCAACATAAAGACGCAAATTTCACCTAAAGAGTGCAGAGTACACCCTTAAAATCCCTTGCCTACAAGTGATTAAAATCACAAGAGCAACCGGAGGGTTCGTCCACCTCTCTGCCAAAGGGGCCAGCCTAGGGCAGGATTACTTTATGCGTCAAGATGTTGTTCCTTTTTAGATATGCAAAATTAACGCAATATTTAACTCTAAAATATGAAATCTAGGATGCTTTTCTGTTTCATATGCACTCAAAAATGTAGACAATCACCTAGATCTACAACTTTAGAACAAGAAATGAATTTTGTGTAACTAAACACACACAAACCCTAAATGTAATTTGCTAAGGATTCTTTCCTAGATTACTTAGTGTTAAACCCAAAAACAACGAAAAATAGCAACAGAATATAGAATACATAAATCACTAAATGGCAACCAGGGTTATGGGACCTACTTGGAAGCCTTAGCTCTACTCCAAATCAATGCCAGGCATGTAGTAGAATCTTGTGTAGGCACAACATAGCACCTATGGTTGTCTGCAGATGCTGTCGAACACCTACGTAATCTCTGAAAGTGTTGCAGACTGCTTCAAAAACCCTAGCGATGAAATCGATGACCTCTACGCTTCTGAAAATTCTGCAACAAGATAGAAGTAAAATTAAGTTAGCAAGGTAGATCTATTAAATAATGAAACCCTTGTGGGGTCCCACCGTGATCGCCATTTGTGAAGACGAGAAATATGACACTTAAAATAAATAAAGAAATAAAATGACCCAAGGAAACACAAGATTGCACAAAATAGATAAATTTATTCAATAAACGGGGGGAGCTAATAAACTCCTTTTGATACAATCTGTACTCAGTGAGCCTTTGATACAAATATTTACAATACGCTAGGGTTCTCCGAAACCCTAGCTACAACAATGAAGTGTCTTCAGATAGTGTGTCCTCGCTTCCAACAAAATGAGTGGGCTTTAGGTATCCGATGCCGGACCACTCTAGCTTCAACAATCATTCAACAATATGTAGAATCTGCAGATCTGCATACACAAAAATAGAGAAAGGGATTAATAACACCTGTGAGGGCTCCACAATGTGAGACCCTCAGACATCAGTAAACCCTAACTAAAAATAGATCAAATGGCATGCGAAATCTACAAATCATGTAATAGAATAGAACTAGTAAAGATATACCTTGCTTGTGATGATTCCTCATTTCGTTGTTGTAGTTTTGACAGTAGATGGCATGATGCAACAGGCTCTGATTTGCACATTTCTGTGGTTGTAGTAGGCTCGAACGCACACTGGGCAGGCTCTAGTGCGAGCTTCGTAGGCTCTGGAGTGAGCCTGCAATGTAGTAGGTGCAGGCATGCGCTTGGCAAGCTCTACAGCGAGCTTCGCAAGCTCGGGAGGGCGCCTACGGTGAGGATAAAATCTACAGAAGCAGATCATGGGGGATGCGACGAATGCGACGGATGGGCAGAAGTGGTAACGATGGCAATGGAGGAGGGCGAGGTGGAAAGGATGGATATGGGGGATGGATGGAATAGTAGAAGTCCTATTGGCTAGCTAGGGCTTTGGATTTTTAGGGCTCTATCTCTTTCTGCTTCGCTAGGGCTTCGCCAATGATCTCCTCAAGATGCAAATTCTAATATCAGGGTTCTAGGGTTTGAGCATTTGCAAATGCCCTTATTTATAATCCAACCTAGGGTTTTCTTAGGGTTTTAGCCTTACACTTTTGATCATGTGGCTAAGATTAAATTAGATCCTAAGGTTGATATTACTTTCTAGTTGTGGCATGTATTAATGAAGATGGACGGTGGGGATTAGATTGGATCGGGCAAGTGTGGTTAATTGAGTTTATAAATATATATATTATAATAAATATATTATAATATAATATAAAATATTATATTAAATATAAAATAATATTAAAATAATCTCAATTGGGTTAGGAAATGGCGGGAAAGGGCTAAAGTGGGCCTTTTGAAGGCGGGGAAAGGTGGAATTGGGCCAAATAATTGGTGGGAAAGGTGTATGGTGGACAAGTGGGTGGTGGAATGGTTAGGATGGAGGATTAGTGGCTGTAATTTGGTGTCTATAGTATGGTACTAGTGGCACCACACTATGAAATGCTTTAGTTCAAAATAAATTTGGGGAAACAACCAATAATGTTGTAAAATTGATATGTTGTGAAATGGAATAAAAATTAGCTTAGGAACAAGACATAAAACAACTTCATGTGTATGGTGATTAGAGACTTGTGATCTCTACCCTATCTAAGGGGAAGGATTTCTCATTAGTCCAACTACAAATAGTTTAGAGAATACTAAGAGAATTGGATCATAAGTTTGAATATATACAATACTCCCACATTGAAATGAGGTATAATATGGTGGTTGATCACCTTACAAATGAGGCCATAAACATATCCTATTTGCATCTCAAATTAATAAGAAAAAATAAAAGCAGACAACATGAGTGGCACATATGATAGGAAGCATATGTCAATTTTGGAGCCTTTGAATATTTCCATGCCCCTAGAAAATTTGATTCCTCTAGACAACCCTATAACATTACATGATTTTGGAGCTTTTTTTGTTTTAAATTTTCTCAATGATTATGGTACCCTTTGCATCTCTATCACCCTTGGTATACTGTTTCACTTTTTCAAGTTTTTGAATTTGCTTTGTTGCTTGTTCCTCATTTTGGACAACAATATTGTGACCTCCAAGCTACCTGTTAGATAATTATTCTTTGCAAATTTGAATATCAATATATAACTCATTTTATTTTAAAAAATAATAATCAATAGAAAATAAAATAAAAACATTATTTTAAATAATTATATTTATTTATTTATTGTAAATTTAGTATATAAGGTTCAAATAAGCTTAACTCAACTCATATTACAATCATATTAGGATAGTATTTTGGTCAACATATATTATATATAAATGTTATAATTAAACACAACATAAGAATATTATATTATAACAATTATATATGTTATAATAAATTTTAACCAACAACATTAGCTTAACTAGTTAAATTTTTTTATTTTTGAAGAGGGGATCTAGGCTTGAATCTTGCCATGCAATACATCAAGTTGTTGTAGTGTCACTATGTGGTCATGATGTAATACGCATTTCAATCACATGTAACCTATCAAAAATATATTATAATAAATTGTTTTAAGGGAGATATTATCACCATAAAATAATTTATAATACAAGCTTAAATTATGTTCATACAATTACATCCCATATCAAAATATTTTTATAAATTCTGACGACAAGTCTTAACTTCATTCATATTATTATGGTTAAAATATTAGATATTCGAGCAAATCATATAAGGATATGTAGGATGAGGTCAAGAATATTCATATTTCATGATCATTGTGGATAAAAAAATGGCACGATCTCAACCAATTAAATACTTAGACTTTTAAGGAGACATAGGTTTGAATATTATCAGATGATACATGTATCATTGCAAAATATGTTATTATAATACCACTATGTGACCATGATGTAATAGTGTGGAGACTATCATAATCAGTATTGAGTGTAGCAAGTAGCGAGTGAGAACGCAATTTGGGAGTTAGTGTAGCGGGTAGCGAGTGAGAATGTAAGTTGGGAACGAGTGCAGTGGGTAGCAAGTGAGAACTCAAGTTAGGAGTGAGTGCATCTAGTAGCGAGTGTAGTCGGTAGTGAGTGCAAGCATGAGCCGGGAGTGAGTGCAATCGACAGTTAGTACAAAAAATCTAGGTAACATGGAAAGAAAGTCATTTGTGAAAGTCCTTACTGAAAGTATGAATGACCAAGTTGGAAGTATGGATGCCCTAGCTAGCAATAAGAGGAAGAGAGAATCTATGGCAAACCTAATCCAGGTAGCAGATTCTACACCAGAAGTGATTATCAAGGATGAGATGATTGAGCATGATATAATGGTTCTTAAAACCAGAGGGTTAATATGTAAGTTTCATGGATATTGGCCAGGTTTTTCTGAGATTCAAAATTGGATCAAGTGGAAGTGGGGATTGAATTCAAATTACTCCATGACTTTTCTTCCAAAAGGATTTTTCCTCATTATTTTCTCTAGTTCAAAAATAAGGGATAAAATAATGGATGGAGGCCCATGGTTTAGGGGTAAAGATGCATTATATTTAAGACCTTGGAGTGAGAATTTTTCTGTGGACACAGAAACTATTAAAAGGCTTCTAGTATGGATTAGGCTTTTTGGACTTCCTTATCAACTCATCAATAAGGAGGTTTTGAAGAATATTGGTAATACTCTAGGTGAATTCATCTAGGAGGGACCAACTACTAAGGAGAGAAGGCATGTTGTATACACTCGAATATGTGTTTCCATGGATATTTCTAAACCTTTACCATAGTCAATTAGGATTAAATCTGAATCAAGAGAATGGGATCAACAAGTGGATTATGAAAATATTGCATTCCGATGTCACAAATATCATGAAACTGGGCACATGGCAAGAGATTGCAAAGTGAAAATAGAGGAAGAGATGGAATTTTTTGGGCATGAGGGTAGCTTCAATTTGAAACAAGGAGATCATATCATAGGAGAAGCTAGGTCAAATCAAGGATTTTCCACTCCTAAGAAAGTGGCTAGAAAAATCCCTCTACATCATCAGATGGCAAAGGCCATTATAGTTCACTCGAATCAACCATTAGAAGAAAAAAATGATATGGGGGATGAGGAAGTACAATGCACAAGTTCAAATATAGAAGGAGCTAAAGGTGCGAAGGAAGAGGGGAAGGCAAATTTTAAAATAAAGGAATATGGGGAGATAAATTTTAAAGCAAATGAGGTGAAGGAGGTCAAGCTTAATCTAGGTAAATCACCTTTATTATCCTCAAGTAGCTTAAAATATTCTCCTTACAATAAAAATGAAAGTAGTATGGAGTGTATTCCTTGCACTTTAGGATTTCAAGAGTAGTATAATAAAGAAAATATTATGGAGGATATCCAAGGAAATTTAGGGTTTTTAGGCCAACATAAGAAAGTAATGACTATGGAGGATCATCTATGCAGTTTAGAGTTTTTAGGGCAACATAAAGAATAAAATGCTAATGAGGCTATTCCTTGCACTTTCGACTCTTTAGGGCAACATAAATATTTAGAAGATAAGTCTCATTTTGAACAATATGAAAAAATAGAAGAGATTGATGAAGATGAGAGTGTTGGTAAGAATGGAAGAAGGAGAGGAAGGCCATCAAAGTAAGAACAAAGAGAAAAATAAACTCAAAAGGATATTGATCTGGGAAGCCAAATAAAAATATCATAGGTGTTAACAAGAAGTGGGGCTAAGCCCACTAATAAAAATAAAAAGTGTTGATGATGAAAATGATATCATGGAATATTAGGGGTATGAATAAAACCCCTAAAAAAAGAGTTATTAAGGAATTAATAGGTTGTTATAGCCTTGAGTTTATTTTAATACAAGAAATAAAATTAAGTAGTGAGGAATGTAAGGATGCTTTTAAGAAGATTTGGAAGATAGGTGATTGTTTAGCAGTTTCTTCTATAGGAGCTTCAGGTGGTATTGCAATAATATGGGATAAATGCAAATGGGATGGACAATTATTAGAAGCAAAAAGTAATTGGGTTGCTGGATTATTTTGTAGGAAAGAGGAAAACATCAAAGTTGGGGTTATAAATGTATATGCTCCAACTATAGTTACTCCTCGTGAAAGATGTTGGAAGGACCTTAGTATATTTTTGTCAAATACAATGATGATTCATTGTGATCTATGGATTCTTGGGGGTGATTTTAATATTGTTCTATCTCCTTTGGAAAATAAGGGTGGCATTCTAGGATGGTCTAAATCAATGCAATATTTTGCTTCATTTTTCAATTCAAATGACCTTTGGGATGTTAGTCCCTCAAGCTTTCAATATACATGGGATAATAGATGCATTGGGAAAAATCATATAGCAGAAATATTGGATAGATTCTTGTTATCCAATAAATGGTTGTAAACAAAGTATACAATCTCTTTAGATATTTTATTGTGAGTAGGATCATATCACAAACCCATTCTTTTGACTTGTGAGTTACCTAATAATGGTCATCCAAAGCCATTTCACTTCTAGTCTATGTGGCTCCAAGACCCTGATTTTTTCTATATGGTTATGTTATGGTGGGATGAATCAAAATTTGAAGGATCATGTATGTACATGTTTGTTCAAAAGTTGAAATATTTAAAGGAGCAAATGAAGATATGGAATGCCAAATATTTTGGTAACATTTTTAAAGAAAAATAAATAAATTGAATCCAAGCTCAAAAATTTACAAGAGATAGTAGAAATTAATGGAATGGATCAAGATTCTTATGTGAAAGAAAAATAATTACTTTCTTATTATCATAATGCATTGAAAAAGGAGGAGTCATATTGGTTCCAAAAATCTAGAGAGAAATGGCTCAAGGAAGGAGATAGAAATACAAAAATTTTTCATGCTACAACAAAAACAAATTTTTGTTTGTCATATTAAAAATATTATAACTCCAGATGGAAGAAATATTGAGGATGAAGAAGATATAAGGAAGGAAGCAATTAATTATTTCAAAAATATTTTGTTAGATTCTAGGCAAGATAAGGAGGCACAAGAAAAACTTTTGCAAAATATTCCATCAATTATCACTCAGGGATAAAATGAAATCTTGATGAAGAAGATATCTATGGAGGAGCTCCATGAAGTAGTTTTCTCTTTCCATCCTAACAAGGCACCTAGCCTCGATGGATTTCTTACAATTTTCTTTCAAAATTTTTGGGATTTATTGAAGAGTGATATGTTAGTTGTGGTTGAAGAGGCCTAAAAAAGGAAGGCTATAATAAGTGAGATCAATGCTACTTTTATTACCTTGGTTCCCAAGAAAGGTGACACAAAATATTTTGATAATTTTCATCCAATAAGCCTTTGTAATATGATTTATAAGATCATTTCAAAAATTATGGCAAATAGGTTGAAGGGCATTCTAGGGTGTCTTATCTCAGAGGAACAAGGTGGCTTTGTTCATGGTAAACAAATTCTTGATGGTATAATTATTGCACAAGAGGCCATACATTCTCTTCATTCCATGAAAAACCAGGTATGCTTTTGAAATTAGATATGAACAAAGCATATGATAGGGTTTCCTAGAATTTTCTACATGTTATTCTCATAAAGTTTGGCTTTGATTATAGTTGGTGTGAGTGGATTAAATGTTGTTATAGCACTACAAAATTTTCTATTTTGATCAATGGTTCTCCTGTTGGTTACTTCAAGTCATCTTGTGGACTTCATCAAGGTGATCCACTTTCTCCTTATCTATTCATTATTCTTGTGGAAGCATTAGGGAGAGCCTTTTCAAAGGTAAAAATGGAAGGAAAAATCAAGGGTATTCAAGTTGCAAAAAATGGTCCCTTTGAATCTCATCTCCAATTTGTTGATGATACTTTTCTTTTGGGCCATCCCTCAATCAGTGAGGCCATGGAGTTTAAATCAATATTATCATGCTATGAGAAGGCTACTAGACAGTTGGTAAATACTACAAAATCTAGGATATTTTTCATTAATACTACCCTAGATTTACAACAAATTATTGTGAATATTTTAGGGTTTAAAATTGAAAAATTTCCATCAACCTACTTGGGTATTCCTTTGTCTGATAAAGGAAATAAAAAGGAGCTTTGGATCTCTTTTTTGGATAGAATGAAAGCTTGCTTGGTAGGTTGGAAAGGTAAGTTCTTAACCATGGTAGGAAGGCTACAACTCATAAAGACTACATTGCAATCCATTCCTATTTATATGATGTCACTTTCAAGACTGCCAATAGGTATTGCATCAAAAATTGATAAAATTCAAAGAGACTTTCTATGGAAAGGTTGTGAGGAAAAATTTAGGTTTCCTCTTTGTAAGTGGGATAGGGTTTGCAAAGGAAATAATATTGGAGGAGCAGGCTTGTAAAATTGTAGACTTATGAATTTGGCATTAGGAGCAAAGCTTGGGTGGAGATTATTCAGAGATCAAGGAAAGAATTGGGTAAAAATATTACTTCAAAAATATATAGGTTCTCTTGATGCAATGAAATTATTTAGGAAAATAACTCTACCCAAAGGATCATCAACATGGAACTTCATATTATAGAGTTTGCAATTGATAAAGAAACATATTAGATGGTCAGTCAATGAGGGGAGTTATGCAAATTTTTGGTCTGATGCTTGGTTGAAGCCTTATCCTCTTATCTCTGACTCAAAATGGAAACCATTGGCTCAAGCATGCCTAGCATGTAAAGGTCCAAAGGTCAAATATTATATTATTATGAGCAAAAACTCTAGATCATGGATTTCTTTTAGTAACTTGGTTGAAGGAGAGGAACTCAAACAAATTGTAGATGAACTTCAAAATATGCTTCAAGAGTTTTATTTGCCAATTTTTACATGAAAGGATGAGTTGGTTTGGAATTTATCAAAGGATGGTGGATACTCGATCAAGTTGGGATATGAGGATTTAGAACAATCAAAATTTCCTTCTCCCAAATATTTTCCTTGGAAGAATGTTTGGTCATTAGAGGCTCTCCCTAAGGCCTCAACATTTCTTTGGTTAGTAATTCAAAGTAAGATTCTTATAGGAGAGAGTCTACAAAGAAGAGGATATTATGGACCCTTTAGATGTGCCTTGTGTGAGAAGGATTTAGAAACATCAGACCATTTACTTCTTCATTGTCTATTTGCTCACACCATTTGGGGTTATTTTTTAAAAAATATGAAATTATATTGGGTAGCTCCATCAACATTGAAAGAGTTGATAAAATGTTGGATAAATTATTTTAAAGCTAAAGCATTATGTATTCTTTGGAGGATTGGCCCTGCCATTATTTGTTGGAATTTATGGCTTGAAAGGAATAATATAATTTTAAAAAATAAATATCAAAATCATGCCCAAGTTTGGAACCGTATTATTGCCTCTCTTGCAGAATGTCTACAAATATGGTGCTCATCATGGGAAGTCTCAATTGTAGAAAAATAGGTGCTAATAACTTGGCTACAGGATTTGAACATACATGGAAGAGTCATCTATGACAATGGAATTAAAACAAAGGATCTACTTCGATCTATGGTAAAATGGAAATGTCTAAAAATTGGGTTTATCAAAATTAATTTTGATGGTGCTTCTAAAGGAAATCTAGGAAAAGTTGGTGGAGGTGGTGTTTTTAGAAATAGTGAAGGTAAAATTCTCCTCACTTATTTAGAATCATATGGAACTTCAACTAACAACTATGCAGAGGCTAGGGCACTTCTTACAGGGATTAAAATTGTAATAGAAAAATGATGGAAATATATTTCAATTGAGGGGGACTCACAAATTATCATCAATGCTATTAACAAAAATGGATGTGGAGACTAGATAAAAAATAATATTATTGTTGATGTTCATCATCTATTACTAGAGGTAATCTCTTGGTAGTGTGAGCATATTTATAGAGAAGGAAATCGAGTAGCAGATAAATTAGTGAATTATGGTGTTGATCTTCATCTTGGTGAAATTCAAATTTTAGAAGGCAATTGGCCAAGTGAGATTTTATCTCTTAATAAAAATGATGTCAAGGAGTTGATTGTGGAAACATAGCACTTTGAGGAAGTTGAAGAATATATTTAAGAGAAAAAATGAAAAATTTGTGATAAAAATGTATGTTACAACAAATGTAATATTTTGGTATTTTGATAGGTAATAGGTGCAAGGAGGATATGTGAGAGATAGTTGAGGACGACTCGGTTATGGTGGGAGCAACGAAATGCTGTGAAGCAGGGGGTGATGGCTTGCGTAGGGCGGGAGTAGCAATGACCCATGACATGAAAGTAGTGGCGATGGTAGTGAAGACATGAGAAATATGAGGTAAGGTGAAGTGAGGAAGAATTAGCACAAAAGTGTTTTTAATTGAGAATGTGTAGTGGAGTAGAGTACGAGCCTGAATCGAGATAATCGAGTCAGTGTAGCTATGAATGTGAGAACGAGTCGAAAGTAAGTGTAGCAGAGTGATATCAGAGAGGGAGTGTGAACTAAGAGGGAGTGTGAGCCAAGATTCAGTCATGGTAGAAGAGCAGTAGGTTCATCTAGAGTGCATCAATGCTTCAAACCCTTACCATGAATGTGTGGAATATTGTTTCCAAAAAATATTGAAGCCAAGGAACATCGAGAAAAATAAGAGACAAGAGCAATTGTGAGCCAAGAGGGAGTGCAAGCTAGGAGTGAGTGCGAGGTAGGAGAGAGTGCAAGGCAAGAGAGAGTGCAAACCAAAAGGGAGTACAAACTAAGAGGGAGTGCAAGCCAAGATTCAATCATGGCAAAAGAGCAATAGGTTCATCCAAAGTGCATCAATGCTTCAAACCCTTACCACAAATGCGTGGAACATTATTTCCAAAAAATTGTTGAAGTGAAGGACCAAGAAAAAGAAGAGACACAAGCAATTGTGAGCCAAGAGGGAGTGCAAGCTAGGAGCAAGTGTGAGGCAAGAGAGAGTGCAAGCAAAGAGGGAGTGTGAACCAAGAGGGAGTGCAAGCCAAGAGCAAGCCCCATTAGCTATTGTGGAAGGAAAGTCATTTTTGAAAGCCCTAATGGGAAGTTAGGATGCCCTAGCTAGAAATCAAAATGCCCTAGTTGGAAGTATGAAGGCCCAAGTTGGAGATAAGCGAAAGAGCGAATACATGGCAAGTTCGATCCAGGTAGCAGATGGTACACCAAAAGTAAGTATCAAGGATGAGATGATTGAGCATGATATAATGGTTCTTAAAAGTAGAGGGTTAATATGTAAGTTCCATAGATCATGGCCAGGGTTTTTGGAGATTCAAAATTGGATCAAGTGGAAGTGGGGATTGAATTCAAATTATTCTGTGACTTTTCTTCCTAAAGGTTTTTTCCTCATCATATTTTCTAGTTCAAAAATTAGGGATAAAATAATGGTTGGTGGCCCATGGTTTAGGGGAAGAGATGCACTTTATTTGAGACCATGGAATGAAATTTTTTCCGTTGAGACATAAACTATTAAGAAGCTTCCAATGTGGGTTAGGCTTTTTGGACTTCCATATCAGCTTATAAATAAGGATGTTTTGAAAAATATTGGAAATACCCTAGGGGAATTCATCAAGGAAGGACCAACTACTAAGGAGCAAAAGCATGCTATATATACTCGAATATGTGTTGCTATGGATATTTCAAAACCTTTGCCACAATCCATTAAGATTAAATCTGAATCAAGAGAATGGGATCAACAAGTAGATTATGAAAATATTGCATTTTGTTGCCACAATTATTTTGAGATTGGACACATGGCAAGAGTTTGCAAAGTAAAAACTATGAAGAAAGAGACAAAAAATTCTAGCCATGAGATAAACTTCAAGATGAAGCAAGGAAATCATACAATAATAGAAGCTAGATCAGATCAAGGATATTCCACTCCAAAAGAAGAGGTAAAGAAATCCTATCTATAATATCAATTGGCAAGTTTAGAAGGAATTAAAGGTGCAAAAGAAGATGTGGAGATAAAACCCAAAACAAAGACAACAAAAAAGGTCAAGTTTATTCTAGGTAAATCATCTTCATTTTCCTCAAGTAGTATAGAATCCTCTTCAGGTAATAAAAGTGAAAGTGGTGAAGATGTTATCCCTTGCACTTTAAGGTTTCAAGAGCAAAATAATATAGAAATGAGGTTGGAGGAAACCCATAACAATTTAGGGTTTTTAGGGGAAGAATAAGAAGGTAATTGCTATAGAAGAGCATCCTTGCACTTTAGGGTCTCCAAGGAAATATAAAGAAGATTGTGCTTTTGAGGTTATTCCTTGCACTTCAGATCCTTCAGAACAAGGCAAACCTAAAGATGATAAGTCTTACTATGAGCAGTGTGAGAAGATTGAAGAGATTGATGAAGATGAAAGTATTGTTGGGAATGAAAAAAGAGAGGAAGACCCAAGAAGCAAAAACAAAGAGAAAAAGAAACACAAAGGGATATTGATATGGGAAAACAAAAGCAAATATCACAAGTGTTAACAAGAAGTGGGGCTAAACCCACAAATAAAATAAAAAAATAACAATGAAAATAATATATTTATTTTTATTTGGTAAACAAAGGGGTTTTGAGGTCCCCAAACCTATTACAATAGGTTGAGATAGGGCATGAGAATGCACTAAACTACAACACTAAATCAAAACCAGCCAAGGGGTAGGAATAATAGGCCACCCTCAACAAGGCAAAATAGAGAGGACCCCATACAAACAACATACCATAAAATCCAGGTAACAACAGCTAAAGGAACCAGGCCTCTCTCAGTAAAACAAAATAGAGAGGGCCCCATACAACCAACATAAAATATAACCTGATATCAACTGCTAAAAGAACATCATAGCAGAGCTAGTTTGGGGTTGCCATATCCATCTACTTGTTAACCACATCCCGAATCTCATTGACAAAGGAGACCACAACCTGCAATGTACCTAGAAGAGCAGAGTGCTTTTCCTCCAGAATAGATAAACACATCACCACATCACCACAAGAGTAGAAAACATCACCATATCACCAGAAGAGCATACAATGAGGACACCATCGGGACCGAGGCCAAGAAAATTCTGACCAACATCCACACAAATATGCCCAACCGATGATAGTCAACTAAAAAAGGTTAGGGGACTTGTGAATATCACCAATTAATATGGCCCACCCAATAAAGCATAAAATAAAACATCCAGCAAAGAGTCCACAGAGTGAACTCCCATACCAAGCCTCACGCACAACCAACAGCTAACCGTGATCATCGAAAACAAGAGATTCAAGGTCTTGGGGGAAATTATCCAACCAGACCCTCAGGCCTTGTTGAGAAAGACCCAAGTTGGCCATATAATCCACCACCTTATTGCCTTCTCGATAAATATGTTGAACTTTGAACTCCTCTCTTGATTTTAGAATTCTAAACACCTCTGCTAGAATATTTGAAATGCTCCAGTGAGGCTTGCTAATAGAATTGGCAATATTTACTATATTTAAAGAGTCCCCTTCTACAATGATTTTTTGATATTTAAGTGTTTCTACCAATAGTAGCCCTTGAAGGAGACCCCTAGCTTCAACAAAATGAGAGGTTTGGATAGAAATATTCTCTGTGTATGCACCAATGAGCTCACCCTTAGAATTTCTAATTACCCCACCAACAGTTGGAGGGTCTGGATTTCCTTTCGAGGCACCATAAAAATTCAATTTGACCCATCCCTCAGGAGGAGGGCACCATGAGGTGGTTGAGCACACCGAGGTAGAAGGTATTTTAGACTAGGAAACAATGAGATACATTCTCCACAACAGCTCCAAGAGCTCTAGAAGAAACCCGATCCGGATCATGCCTTGAATTCTTGAAAGCTCTCTGATTGCGTTCCCACCAGATGCTCCAAAAAAAATGTGGGAGCAAGAAAGACCAAAGTTTTTCCAACCGAGGGGACTTGAAAGGAGAAGTCCACTACAGGCACATATCAGAGATAGTGTTTGGCAAAACCCAACTGACATCTAGAGTGGACAACACCTGAGAAACTACTAAAACTGAGAAGGGGCACTAGAAAAAAATATGCTGACAAGTTTCCTCTAAAGCTTCACACAGGTAGCATCTATTGATCAGAGTCATCCCCCTCTTGTGAATATTTTCTACTATTAAACATTTATTTTGAATAGCCAACCAATAAAAAATATTTACTTTCGGAGTCAGGTTTTTAAGCCAAACTTTTTTGGGTAAAAACCAACGTTGAGGATCTACATCAAAAAGACGGTAGGTTGATCTAACAAAGTAACAACCTTCACTTTCGGCTTTCCAAATGAGAGAGTCCTCCATCTCCTGGCTCGCAAGACTATAGAGTCTAAGACGATTATAAATGGTCCCCCAGGCTAACGCTTCCTCCCTGTTTTCAAATACTCTTTGAGGAATTTGTTTCCAGCACCTCCTGTTCCCTTCCCACTCAATGAAATATTCAAATTTAGACCAATCCAATATATGGGTAAGAGAAAAAATAGGGGCTAGAGTTGTACTGAGGATAAGTGGGCTATCAAGAAGTCATGTGTCCTCCCAAAAATTAATGACAGAGCCATTTTCCACCACCCACCTTGCACCCAGGAGCAACTTCATTATGAGTTTTCTCAAGCTCTGCCAGAACATAGAACCTTCCTAGGTAACGTTCTCAGCCAACAAATTTCCATTATGCGGAAGATACTTCTCTTTTATGATCTTGATCCAATCAGGCCCCTGATTCCTAAGCACCTTCCAACCCTGTTTGAGAATCAACGCTTCATTCATTAACCTGATATTCCATAGCCCAAGACCTCCATTGTCTTTCCTCACACAAGCTTGATCCCAAGAAACCAAATGGAACTTTTTGTGGTCTTGAGGGCCTATCCATAAGAAAGTTTTTTGAAAATTTTCCAATTTAGATAGGACTTTTGCAGGCAGTTTGAACAGAGACATAAAGTAAACCGGAATACTTTGCAACACCGTCTTCACGAGCAGAATTTTCCCAGCCTGAATTAAGAGAGTGCCTTTCCAACTGGCCAAGCGACGTTGTAATATTTCTACCATCGGGTCCCAAAGATTATTTTTCATACAACCAATGAACAAAGGTAGACCCAAGTAGGAGTTAGGGAGGGAATCTATCTTGCATCCAAGAATATCAGTAATTTTCTTCTATCGGTGCTTTGGGGTGTTCAAGAAAAATAGAAGGCTCTTCAATAAATTAATTTTTTGCCCAACCGCCCTTTCATAAGTAGATAATATGGATTTCGTATCTTGAGCCTGCTCCATCGAAGCAAGAAGTGAAAGGAAGATATCATCTGCAAACTGATGGTGGGACAACGGATCAACCACCAGAGATTAATACCTTTGATAACAGGGCTACGAATAAAATTTCTTCCCAATGCTTCAACCATAAGGATAAACAAGTATAGGGAGATTGGATCACCCTGTCTCAAACCCCTAAGGTTAAAAAAAATCCAATCGGAGCACCATTAATGAGAACAAAAAATTTAGCCGAAGTGATGCATGTTTTGATGAGCTCAATCCAATAGTGGTTGAAACCAAATTTGGCAAGCACTGCAAATAGAAAATCCCACGAAACACGATCGTAAGTCTTATTCATATCTAATTTTAAAAACATACTTTCTCTACCACTCTTCTGAGTGGAATGCAGTGTTTCATGAACCACGATAACACGATCCAAGATTTGCCTACCCGAAACAAAACCATATTGAGCTTTATCAATTAACTTGGGCATAAACTTCTTCATGCGGTTAGTCATTGATTTGGACAGGATTTTATAAAGTGTATTGGAGAGACTGATTGGTCTGAAGTCTTTGAAGATGATAGCCTTGGCACACTTTGGTATTAAGGCCAGAAAAGTAGCATTCACTCCATAGGACAGAGATTTAGAGTGCTAGGTATCTCTAACAGCCTCACAAACATCGCCCCCCACTATGTGCCAAAACCGCTAAAAGAACAATGGAGGAAAACCATCTGGTTCTGAAGGGAGAATATTAGGGGAATGAATTACCCTAAAAAAAATGTATTAAGAAATTGTGAGGTGGTTATAGAAAATACATTTTAGGATATAGAAGTTGAGTAGCAAATATTTTAGCCATTTTTAGTGTTGAATTTCATCTTGACAAAATTTAAATTTTTGAAAGGCATTTGATATAGAAGGAGTTGATTGTGGATACTTAATAGTTTGAGAAAGATGAAGACTATCTTTGATGGAAGGATAAATGAAAAATATTTCCGATAGAAAGATAAAGTTGAATATGATTTAATTAACTTGTTAGAAATGTAATAAGAGCAATATAATGTTTTTTTTTCGTAATGAGAGTGACCCCGATAAAAACCACATATAACTTATTAATAAAAAAATGATATTGTGATGGGAGTGACCTCTAATAAAAATCCCATTTAACCTATTAACTAGCTTAGATATAATATATATATATATATATATATATATATATATATATATATATATATATATATATATATATATATAAATGCCGAGAGTTATCAATCTCGAGGTGCCTATCTCATTTCTTGGGGGTGTGATAGATAGGCGCCTCGAGATTGATAACTCTCGACGTTTATAGATATATATATTTTATATATCTAAGCTAGTTTAAATATTTTAAATCCACCGTAACCCTTAATGTCGGCGGATAATTTTCTTAATGTCGGATTTTTTAATAAAATATTAATATTATTTACAGCGTGGCTGACCTTCCTGGATGCCATTGTAGGACGCCTATTGGCGTAAATATATATAATATGTGAAAACTATCTCAAAATCTCATATAACATTTAAAAAAGACCGCTATAAATACAATTGAATAATTTGAATATTATTCTAGATATAATTAATTGGATTCAATAGGTACTAATTGGATTCAATCATACCATGATTGACGTTAATGTGTAGAAAAATATTTGCAAACCTTTCGTATAGGAAAAAGAAGATATAATTATACTATGTTCATTAGGTTAAAGACTAAGAATCTAGGAAAATAAGAAGATGGTAGCAAGGAAAATAAAATAAAGACCCAACAAAATAGTTAAAATGAGAGTTTGAAGAATAATTAAAAGAAGAAATAAATAAATAACCCCCAACAAGGGTAAAGAAAGGAAAAGCATGAGAAATATTCTAAGGAATACCATTCAAAAACAAATAAATAAGATAAATAGAAGGTTAAACAGTCAAACAAAAACAAATGATTAAGGTTGCAATATATGAAATGCAATCATAGAAGGCAACAACCATGAGGTATAGTATAGAGTATCAAAAGATTATATTCATAATAGAAATAAATAACTACCACACGGCTACACAAATGACAATGATCACGGATATGAAAATGATTTAAAACAATGGTAAGGATACTACAGTGGCATAATAGAAGCATGGCACCATAGAATACCCTCACCAATAAATATCTATTTTATATAGATTAATAATTAAAATTTGTGGTAAGTTGTAAGCTTATTATAGTGATAAGGGTTTTGGTTTTTTTTTTTGGAAGGTTCAAGGTTCAAATTGGGCTCATAAAAATCTTTGTAAACTCATTGAAAAAATAATTAGAATTTATGTTATCAAATTACAAGAACTCAATTATTAACTACCTATTTTTTTAGGAGACTCAAGTTTGAATCTTGTTAATTGTTACACATCCATAATTGCCAAGATTTTTAATCATTGAAAAAATAATTAGAATTTATATTATCAAATTACATTTCAATTATTAACTACCTCAATTTTTTAAGAGTCTCAAGTTTAAATCTTATAAATTGTTAAACATCCATAATTACCAAGATTTCTAATACCACTATGTAATCATGATATAATATAGACAAAGTCTATTTTTTCTTTTTAAGTAATACTTCTTATACTTCTTATTTAATTTTTTTAATCTTATTTTGTAAAATAAAACTTATTAGTGAAATGAAATGACACGTAATTAAGGATATAATATTATATTATATATTAATATTATGAAATAATTATTAACACTACACAACCTTTAGGATATATATTATATTAATATTATGAAATAATTATTATACACCACACAACCTTTAGGATATATATTGTATTGATATAGTATATTGCAATAACGAGTCAAGAAGGGTTTACCATATGGAGCTACGAAGTATTATATTACAATCATCTTAGACTAAAATGGATTTATTTTTCCTTTAAGTCACCCAAAGGGAATAGATAAATCCAAGCTTTTATAGACAACATTATCTATTTGAAAAATAAATTATTTTAGTTATTAAAATAAAGAACATACAAATGAAAATGCATGTGTTCACATATAAGAATACTTTGAGTGAAAAACTAAACTATGTGATATATTAATCATATGGTTCCTCTAACCAAAAAATTGACGTTGCAATTAAGCTTATCTATAAATGAGATATAATTGCTAGAATATAATATTTATTTATTTATTATAACATTTGATATCTCATATAGAACTATTAGAACTATTAAACTATTAGTATAATATAAGTATGGTGGGATAGAGTTAAAATTTGTTTTAAAATTGTTTTTATTTTTTTTATTATTTAGAAAGTTTGTGTTTAAGTGTTTTTAATTGGTTTTATGAGATTTTAAATGGTTTCATATTACATTATTGACCACATAATAGTATTCCAACAATTTGGTAATAATGTATCTATCACTTGTTAAGATTTGAACTTAGGTATCCTCCTTAAAAGTTGAGGAATATAATTTATTGAGCTGATGTTATTTTATTTAGGACTATATATATATATATATATATATATATATATATATATATATATATATATATATATATATATATATATATAATTTTAATATTTATATGACTATATGGAGTGTATTCCTACAATATGAGTCATTTGATTCTCCTATGAAAATGATAAAATGTTACATTTGTTTCAGGTCAATAAAATTATATCAAGATATTCTTTATTTTCCTCAACTTGCTATATTTTTTCAATCAACACCTTGATATTATTTTTATTAAGAGATAAAACCTCACTTAGCCAATGCCTTTTAAAATTTGAATTTTTTCAAAACAAATATCAACACTACGATTGACTAAATTATTCTCTATAGATATGTTGACATTCGTGTTGTCATCTCAAAATATCACAATCACTTGTTTTAATAGCCAGATGCACTCGATATTCACACCTTGCATAAAGTGACAAAGTGAGAAGCTCTATGGGTGTGGGCCATGACTCATAGGATGACCTTTGATATTTTACTAAGACCAGCTCCTTATTTGATATGATCTTTATGCTAACCTTCCTAAACTACTTGCATACATCAAAGAGAAAGGGATAGAATATACATAAAATAAAACCCTAATCTAATAGAGGTGATGCACCAAGATCAAAATATTATTCTATGCCCTAATGGAATAAAATGAACACATTCATCATCCATTAACAACTAGATAAATGAACACAGTTCTAATGTAACATCAAGAATTCAAATACATGATGTATATAAGAAATAGGATAGAGTGAAATTAGTCACAACTTCATATATATCATAAACCTTTTGTACAAAGATGCTAGATTAAAAGAGGCTCGAATGCCATTAACAAAATGACTCAAGGTTTGAGTCTAGATATATAGAAGAAAAATGAAAGGAAATATATATACAAGGAGAAATATTAGGCATGACCAGACAATTTCCAATGCCTTAAAATGGAATTGAAACTCCTATTTATAAGCAAAAACTAGGGTTTCTTGCCTAAAAACTATACATGTGAACCAAAATTATCCTTCAAACTCAAGCAAGGGATGGGCTTTCATTCAATGCTAATGGGCTCGAGGTTTTTGGATTTAGATCCATAAATGTTGAAGTTTCAGGGCCTCTAGAACTAGAGCTTATATCATTATCACCAACCACTTTTACTATAGATTCCCTCCAAAATTGAGCATGGGATCCATTTGCAATCAATGTCACTAGACTCAAGGTCTTCGAAACTGGAGCTTCAATTTCTACTACCTTTAAGATGTCAATTGCTTCCTTGGAATGTCATGTTCGAGTGGTGTAGGTAGGTGGACTCAAGGATTTTATGGTATTATTACCTTTATGAAATCAACTACTATTCATAGAAGATCACACATAAATGTTACCTATAATAACAATTCTCGCTTGTTAGAGAGGTCCCTTATTGTGGAAGGTAAAAGGTTGGTGATAAAATTTTGAAAGAACGTTACCGCCATTTTCATAAATTATGGTTTGCTAGTGTGGGTTGTTGTCCCTTGATCAGATGATTGGTTGTAATCTTGATCTTCTCCTTTTTTGTGCATTTCCCTTGGCCATAGATCATCTAGATCGGATGGTTGCTGTAATTTTGGTTGCTTTCAATATTTGAGTAGTTCTCATTTTCTCATGAGTTGTTAGATCATTCTTGGATAGATCTTCAATAGTTGGTGTCTTTTTAATATAAAGTGAGGAAAATATGTAATAACCACACAAATGATTTTTGTGAACTCAATCAATTATGGAAGAGTTTGTTCTATGAGATCTATTAGATGTGGAAGAATTGGTCCATGACCTTTGACTTTATTACATTCCAACCAATGATAAGATCAATTTTAGTTATTGCCAAAAAGTCTCTTGCACTTCAACCAATGGAGGGGTATCTTTTAGTTATTACCAAAAGGACTAGAGGAGATCATGTCAGCCATTGATCATCAATACTGGAAGGTTTGCTTAATTTTTATGATCTAAGTGTCTTAACATTTCCCTCAAAACATTGCAGACCTCTAAATTTTTCACCTATTCTAGATCAATGGTGGTTCTTCTTTGGATGTGAGTGATACACTTGATTCTTTATAAGTGTCAATGTGCCTACCACATGTATTTTGTATTAGTCAATGACAGGTATTTCTTTTGACAAGTTTATCGCTTGGATGTTAAAACGATGTTAGTTGTTAATCATCAAGATTGGATGACTCATGGAACTTTATAATCTAAATATCTTAATATTCACTTTAAATATTTTTGGATTGTTGTATCTTGTTTCTGCTCAAGATCGATGATGAATCTCCTTTGGACATGGACTTTTATGGGATAACTACTAACGTCTTCCATGGGTTGACAATATGTATACCATATATCTAGGCCTTAGTCAATGGTGGGATTCTTCTCTAACAACTCCTATGTTAACCTCATGAAATGGCATGGGCTATTAGATGAGCAATCAATGAATTATGGATCTTTGAGAACTTTATTTTGACTTTTTTGTTGGGAGATAATATTTGTTCTTCATCAAAATATCGACGACCCACATTGCTTTGAGTAATTTTCATGGATTTCAACTTTACAAATTAGTGAGCATTGTTGATCAATGATATTATATGACCTACGCAACTTCAAAATTTTTAATGGTCCTTTTCCTTGTGGAACAAGCACCTATCATAGATTGTAAAATCAATGGTGCAAGTTACTTTGCTACATTTGCAAAGTATTTTCCTCTAGAAAATAGTGCTCATCATAGATTTGGAAAATCAATAATACATGCAACTTTGATTCATCATAAACCGATTTTCTCTAGAAATCAATGCTATACATTAGATCAACTTAATCAATGGGCCAAATGGTTTTGGGAACTTTCACAGCTCTCTTAGCTTCTTGAGTTAGTACCCATCATTGATCAAATATTAGATGGTTCACACAACATCAACATTTTTTTGAAGCTCTTTTGTACAAAATCAATGCCTGTCATGGATTGTAAAATTAATAGTGCATGATAATTGAGGTGAGGGAGCAAGATACCTCCCACTCTGGGTGAGAGATCCCTATTTCAATTTACCCATTCCCTCCTACTCTAGTCCTATGGATCTCTGGCTAGGAAGGTATTCCTGCTATCTTTCTTATACTAGATGTATTTCTAGGACCTCCATGGGGTCTTCCTGGGTCTTCCAGGAAGGGTTTCTTATTTCAAATGTTAATGTTATTGCTTGGCTAGAATAACTTGAAGATTCATTCCTTGGTGCCCTTTAGTGTTTGTTGGATTTCGAACAACTCAGTGAGGGATATGGTGTTGTGAAGCCTTTCCTTATAGAGCTTTTCTGGTATTTTAGGGTGGATTTCGTGCTTCATTGTTTTTCATAGTGGTGGCTTCCTCCTATCTTATCTTAAGTTGGGCTATTAAAATAGGGTTCTACATCTAGTTTACCCAAAGTGTTTGTAGCCTAGGTTTCCCTCTTCTGTATTTTTCTTGGTCTTTGGGAGGGGGACCATGTTTTTAGCGTTTGTAGTTAAGTGGCCTTCATGCTTGCTTATAGGTCAGGCTTACTATGGCGGGTTTGAGGTCTTATGTTGTCTTTCAAAAGATCTAGTGGTGTCTATTTTAGGTTTTTCTAATGGAACCATTCTCTGTAGTCTATTTTTTTAGTCTTGGGTTAGGATCTTGTGCTTCGTCATGTAGTTGAGGTAGATGTGTTCTATGGATTTATTCCTGAATGGATAGTCAGTGAGGTTGGGCAATGATTTGGTACTTGTGATTGTTTGATAGGCTCCTTATGTAGTTTCTTTTAATTCTTTTATGGGATACCTCGTGCGTGCTTTATTGCTACGTAAGATAGACTCCCAAAGGAAATCCATGTGTTAGATCGTCACTTCTAGTTTTGGGGTGCCATGGTGGTTTGATTCCCTAGGCTTTCCTACATCCACTCTGTGCATTCTACCTCCTTTACAGTGTGATCTTATGGCCTATGAAGATATCCTTGTACTGCTATTCCATCTTCCAGGTCTTCGGATGGCTTTCCATGTCTACATTACTTCTCCCATGGGGGAATTTTGTTTTATTTTGAGCAGGAATTTGTTTCAAATTTAAAATTTATGTGTTGTTCTAGTTGGGGCCTAGAGTCCCCTATTCTTATTCAAAGGTGCTTGTTTTGGGTTTGTTGCTTGTTGGTTTCCCCTATTTAGGCGGGAAACCTTTTTCAAATTTTAGATCTCTTTGTAGATGGTCCTATGGAGGTTGTCTTCCTAGTTTACCTGATCTTTGTTTATCTTCAAATGATAGTCCTCTAGATATTATCTCTTATTTGTTGATCCTTTTGTAAAAGGTTCGAGATCCCTTTCAAAACCCCTTTTTCCAACCAATAAAAAAAAATTAGCAGTGCATATTTTCTCTCACTTTAATCACTTTCATTGGCTTACCTCCACCAAGACCATTTTGTAAAATGGCCAAGGCAACAAATTCCTCTCAAGTGTAGTGAATTTTCATTATAATTACTAAGATATTGCTTCCAATAATAGGTGATGGATATTAGAAATAATATTAATTTTGATCCAACTTCCTCATCTTTTTTCTTAATAGTATCAAGAATAATTTGTGAATGCCTCTCAATTAAAATATTTTTATCCTTTTACAATATTAGTTTGATCTATGTAATAAGTGTCTTAGCCTCTACATAATTTTTAGTTGAATTTCCATATGATTATGAGAAAGCAAGGAGAAATTTTCCTTCATTACTTCAAATAATGCCCCATTCACTTGCTTTTCCCACTCCTTTGGAAACACCATCAAAATTAATTTTGATAGACCATGGATATTTTTATTTTATCATAGATTGAAGTAAATATTTTGTGATAAATACATTGTCATAGATGATCCTTACATGTATATTCAAATCCTTCATAACCAAGAGAATAACACCTTTTCTTTTTCCTGCACTTGATACTTCCTATAATGAGCACCATGTCTATAAATATTTTATAGGAGAGGCAATAATACAATTGTAAACTTAGGGATGATTTTGAGATTTTTTTTTTTTTAAATCTATTACTGCTTTCAAAGCATATATTCCGGATGGATACCCCTGCCTCCTTGGGTCTTACCCGAAAGTGGCATCCCTTTTGGGATGTTTTCCACACAAAAAAAAAAAAAACACATATTCCAACAAATAATGGCATAACCAATTAATCAAATTTTTCATCAAATTTTTCAATTTATTAATGCTTTAGCTTTAAAACAATTAAGCAAAGATTTCATTGAACTTTTTAATATTTATGGAGCTACCCAATATATTCTTGTATGATGATAACTGTGTCTATACACATTTTTTAGGAGAGGTAATAATACAATTCCAAACTTGGAAATGATTTTGAGATTTATTTTAAAAAAATTCTACTATCCCCATCAAGCCATATATTCCAACAAATAATGTTATAACCAATCCTCCACAAAACACATAAAGCTTTTGATCAACTCTTTCAAGGTTGACAATGCTACCTAAAAATCAGTCCTAAACAAGGAAAATAAAGAAATAAATGATATAATATTTATATATTCTTATTAGAGAAAGCGCATCTAAAAGGTTGAGGATATCTTCTTCTTTGTAGATTTGATGAATTTTTGTTGTTGAATGCTTTGCCAATTTGGATTTATTAGTATGATTTGGTCATTAGTTTCAAGAAGCTTGATTTGTATAATTCTTGATATGATTTTTCTACTTTACAATTATAAAAGCAACCAATAAAATACAATTTAATAAATCTAATATTTTGTTTTAGGTCTACTTTTTTTTTATTATTCTCATGTAGACTCATACGATTGAAATACATATTTTTTATATATAATATTAAGAACATATGCATAATGTTAATTTTATGAGATGATAACATATTATCAAAATGACTATCATAATAATAAAAAAAATTCAAATGCTATTTACTTATAATTTAATTAAATAATTATTTGAAGAGATAAACTCTATTTACCTTATTTTTTGTTTGGCAAATAGGGATTCTATAGGGATCCTCTCCCATGAAAAGATAACAAGCACATCATCGATACAACATAAAGTTGAATACTTAAAGAGACAATGAACAATTATACAAACAACAAGACATAAAACCTTGTAATAAACTCACTATAAAGTAAAACCACTACTTGGTTATCCACTCATGATCCCATATATAAAAGCATCCATTAATAATTAATATAGGCCACATTCAAGCCCTCCCCATGGGCGAATAGGTTGGAATGTATAGTTAGTTGCGATTAAGATGAGGAATTTGAAATAAGATAAACCAAAATAATCAAGAAAACACTTGTCTGTAGAATCAAAACCATAGGAAACTAATCACGCATGCTATGTTGAACAACCATCACCAAAAAGTATCACTATATCCATATTTTGATGGTTGTTTCTTGCTAGGGAAATAGACCTCCAAGCCAAAGCTAATGCCAACTATCCAATATACCAAAAAAAGTGGTAGTCATGCTCAAGCCTAGAAAGCAGGTTACGACTCAAAAAGTAGTTACAAAAGAAGTTGAAAATACATAACCCCATATGACTAAAATGTTCAAATGAATAAGGTGACACTTGATTTTCCCAAATTTGTAGTTGGAAAAGTAGTGAATCCACCATACCCAAAAAATTAGAAAAAATATTACTTTGATGTTGCCACAAAAACCTATAGAGGTAGAAGGAGTATCAATTACACTTCATCCCTTCTTACCATCCTTTTAGGTATGCAATATTTTATTAAATAGTTTGTGTACAATACAACTTAGCTACATATAAATGTATGAGCATATCCTAAATAATAAAAATAATGAGTTAATAATATTTGATATTGAAACTACCCTTGGTAGCCATCATTTTGAATGTGCATGTAAAATTTGGTGTTATCATCTCCTCAACCATTATGCACTTCTTCCTGAGAGACCCATAACCCAAAAATCCCAAGTAAACAATAAAAAACTTGTTGGCAATTTTGGGTACATTGGGTACATTGCCTTTGCTCAAGTGTTGATGTTGTCATTGATGTCAAGAAGCGGAAAGGTTTTTTGTGAAAACCAAGGCAGACAAAATAAAAGGTTTTATTTAAAACCATGGACAACAGATTTGAAATGGGTTTTTCTTAAAACCCAAGTTGGCTCTTCGTTTCGTTGAAAAAGGTGCCCCGGTGATGAAGATATTTAATTTTAAATATCTAGTTTAAATTTTATTTATTTAAAATTTAAATTAATATTTTAAAATTAAATTAAAGTATTTTCCGACGTGTTTGGAAATGCCGACGTGTTTGGTAATGCATCGAAATACATATAAAAGGTGGCAATGGAATTCATTTTAGGGTGTATGTTTTCGACATGAATCCTCGTGCAATTTCGATTTAGTCGGAGCCCCTGCGCTAACGAAGAATGATGCTCGGGAGCAGCACCAAAGAGGAGGGCTCGCGGTGGAGATTCAAATGATGCTCGGGAGCAGCGCCAAAGAGGAGGGCTCACGGTGGAGATTCAAATGATGCTCGGTCGATATTAAAACGAAGCCCCAATGTGATGAAAATAAAGAAAATTCGTCAGTGATCGAATATCAAATTACTATAGTGCAAAACATTTTAAACAACAATCAAACATGAAGATCGATGTGCCGAAGAATACGCCAGGGATGCAGGAATATCCAGAGGTCTGTCACAGAACATAAACAATAGTGTGAAAATGATGAAACCAAGGTATCTCCGTTTTGAGGAAGAAATTAAGGTCAGTTGGTTGCCTTTCACTCGTCATCAAACGAGTAGCGCAGATGGTGATTTGACCTGTGTAGGAAGTGGGCGTCGATAGTTCGAATCACAGCGTTGATAGCACGGTGAACAATATTTTGGAAGGCTCCAAGATTATAAGGTATGTTATTTTAATATTTTAGGAGATATAAGGGTTTGAGTATGTGATATCTTAAAAGATTATTTTAAGAATGCTATAAGTATTTTAGTGGAGTTATAAGGTTATGCAATGTGGTGATTTATTTTAGGGGGGTTTTTATGGTACAAGTGGTTTTAGGAGAGATAAGGAAGTTGTGCAATTAAAGACTTTGGTGATGATGATTGAAAAGTGGAGTAATGTTGATTATTTTGTGATCTACTAACCTTTGTGAAGATTGGCAAAAGAACTTTGTGATTGTGGCAGATTTCCAAAGGGGTTCCTTCACTTCAATAAGGTATGGGCACATTCTTCTTATGAGTATGATTGGTGTATGTTTTCCTGAAATAAGATTGGAGTGAAAAGGTATTCAACTAGGTTTCCTTTGGTTGGGTGTAAGTCCTAGTTTCTGGTTTGTTGAAGACTACTTATGCATTGTTATCCTTGATGAGAGTTTTGGTGAATGCATATTTCTGGTTTGGGGTAGTGGAAGCATTGTGCACTAGGGTTTATGGTTGTGAGTCTTGATACTTGCTTTGAGTTGGTGAAACCCTTGGATGGTTGTGTTGAGGTTGATGATTGAGTTGCTTCCATAGAGGTTGGTTGATCAAGTTATTGCTTTTACTTGATACATGATATTGGGCTTACTCCATTGAGTTGATTTGAACAAGTTATTCTTTGCATTTGGTGATATTGTGTGGGTGGCTGTTTTGTTCAAATATCTTTGGAGGGAAAAGGATTTCTACTTGTTTCCTTTTCTAGTGATGATTGGTTGAATACTTCAAGGTTAATGTTGAGTTGAATGATGTTGGTTAAACCTTGTCTATGAGCATTGTTGTTGAAGCCCAAATTGGTTGAGAAAAGATATTGGTTGTTGGAAAGAACATGAGTATCATTGTTATATGAGATATTGCATGGTTGGCAATTGTTGGGTTGTGTTTCATGTTCTTGAGAAAAGCATACTACATCTATCTTATTCTGTTGAGATTGAGATTGAGTTGAGATTGAGATTGGGAGTTAAGTATAGAACATATTGAGTCTCTAACAATTCTCTTTATGCTTCTATGAGGTTGATGAATCACATTGGGTCTCTAACAATTCTCTTTGTGGGTTCACGCCAAGCAAGTTTTTCTTGATGAACTTGTGAGCAGGTTTTGGACAGGTTCCATTGGGGACTTGTGAGCAGATTTGGACAGGTACTAGAAGAGGACTTGTGAAGCTGAGTTTGATAGTTCTATCAGAGAACTTGAGGACAGAGGTGCATTGGTTCTATGAGAAGAACCCGAGGACAGATTTATGCCGGACCGAAGGACTCGTGTTTGGTGCGAGATCAAAGACAGGAGGACGAGGACATTTGTGCTAGACCGAAGGACTGTGTTTAGTGCAAATTCGAGGACCAGCTTTGAGGTGATAGAGTTGAGGACAGAGGTCTCCAGCCAGAGCAGGGAAGACAGGTGTCTTCTGTGGATAGAGTTCCATTTGCTAAGGGCAACGGAGGCAGAGGTCTTCTAGAGGATCACCAACCAGAGCAGAGGTAGGGGAAGGTATCTCCTTTGAGCAAGAGGCTCATAAATTCAGATTGGGGGAAGGTTTCTCCTTTGAGCCGAGGCTCATAAACATTGTAATTGGGAAGGTTTCCCAAAGAACTTTGAGATAACTTTTAGAGAAAAGTTTTGTGGATGAATCACATCAAAATTGTTGTGTCACTTTGTGGATGATCTTGTGCATTGTTTTGATATTGCTTTGGATATATTGCTTTGTTGTTTTGAAGTATAAAGGAAAAGTTAAAAGAGGTCTTATATTGTTCACCCCCCCTCTCAGTATAAGCTTGTGTTCTTCAATTGGTATCAGAGCCGGTTCCTTCGAAAAAGTTTAAACAGCTTGAAGGAAGATCTTACAAGAACACAAATGACAAGGAAAGGCAAAAGCAAAACCATAAGACACAAGAAGAAGAAATCTCACATGGTCATGAAAGAAAATGAAGATGAACTCAATGTTGTTGCTTTGGGAATGGAAATAGATTCAAGAGATGAATCAAACAGTGGAGAACAAGCCAGATTAATAAAGTTGTGCACGGATGTGGGAAGACCGATCACTTTGTGCTGATTGCTCACAAGTAAGAGAATGTTTTGTTTGTGGTCAACTCGATCACAATGATCATCATTGCTATAGGTTTAGTAGCAGTGAAGATGAAGATGATCCGTTCAAAATTGATGAAGATAAACAGGATTGTAAGAGCAAGGATTCTGAAAGGCATAGGCATCAAAGGAAGAACAAAGATGAGCACAACAATAAAGGAAAGAGGTATTCTCACAAGCACAAGAAGAGCTTCTACCTAGACAAAGCAAGTAAGTGTTCTAGTAGTGATAGTGAAAGTTCTTCAAGTGATAATGAAAATGAGATGTTGTTCATATCAAGAAAAGAGGAAGAACCAAAACATAGATTCATTATCATGAAATGTCTTAGATGTGGAAATTTTGGTCACCTTGAGGATGATTGCACAAATAATGAATTGGTTGCTAGTATGTATGAGGATGCTTCAGAAAATGATAAGGAAGATGCATGTATGGTTTTTGAAAAGGGTAGCACCTCTAGTGATAAGAAATCTGAAAAAGGCCTTGATAATTCAAAGTGCAATCATATAGAGGAGAGTGAAGAGTCTTGAATGTGAACTTACTAATGCTCTTAGTGTTTTGAAAAAGGAAAGAAAGAAGAATGCTAGACTCAAGGATAAGTTAGATGAATGTTGTATGGAGAGAGATGAACTTATAGAAAGTCTTGATGTCTCTATGGCTAAGGCACAAGAACTCAAGAATGAGTTAGATTCTAAGGTGCTTGAGTATAGTGAATTAGAACAGAAAATGGCTTCGTTGAAAGAGGAAAATAAAGAGTACAAGGATAAGCTGTACAGGTTTCAAGAAAGCTCCAAAAAGGTTAAATCTCTTATCAAAGGTCAAAGAAAGACAACAGATAAAACAGGTCTTGGTTTTGTTAAGCCTCACAAGAAACAAGTTGGAGAGTCTAGTAAGAGACTCCAAAAGGAAGAGAGTTCTGATGAGGAAAGTATTTCAAATCATGAGTCCTTGAATGATAGATGCACAGAAACAGAAAACAGAATTCAGAATGAGAAGAAGAAGTTTTCAGAACCTAAGAGGTCAAACAATGGAAAGTTTCAAGGCAGATGTTTTGCGTGTCACAAATTTGGCCACATGGCTGTACATTGCATGGCTCAAGTGAAGAAGGTAAATAACAGTTTCAGAAGTGGTAATTTCTTTCATGGGTATTGCTACTCTTGCAATCAGTTTGGGCATAAAGCAATTTTTTGCAAGGCAAATATCAGGAACTGGGTTAGTCAAAATAGGCTTGGTCAAAACAGGTTTGGTCAGAACAGGTTTGGTCAAAACAGGTTTGGTCGAACGGTTTGGTCGAACGGTGGATTCAAAGAACAGGTATGCCTAAAAGAAATAACATTGTTACTTGTTATAAGTGCAATAATGAAGGTCACACAGTCGGACGAGTGTAGAGCTGAAATTCCAGAATACGAGAACGAGAACAGTGGCATGATCAGGTCCAAGGATCAAAAAAATGACAGAAACAGGAATATGGAAAAAGAGTTCAAGAGAAGGCCCAGCAAGGAAGTTATAGACGCTGATGATGATCAGTGCCTAATGGGAGTTTTACTCCCACTCCAGAATTAATCACCTCATCAGGAGGTGGGGGAGGGACTAAGCTAAGAGGCTCATTCTTAGTTCCAAGCCCCAAAGGTGGCCCTTTGCCATTGATGACAAAGGGGGAGAGATATGAGAAAGGGGGAGAGCTTCAAGTGAAGAGGAAAGCTTCAAGTCAGGGGGAGCAAAACTTCAAAGAGAGTGATTTCAGTTTTGGCTCTTGAAGATGTGTTTTTAGTAAAGTTTTGCCATCAATGACAAAGGGGGAGATTGTTGGCAATTTTGGGTACATTGGGTACATTGCCTTTGCTCAAGTGTTGATGTTGTCATTGATGTCAAGAAGCGGAAAGGTTTTTTGTGAAAACCAAGGCAGACAAAATAAAAGGTTTTATTTAAAACCATGGACAACAGATTTGAAATGGGTTTTTCTTAAAACCCAAGTTGGCTCTTCGTTTCGTTGAAAAAGGTGCCCCGTGATGAAGATATTTAATTTTAAATATCTAGTTTAAATTTTATTTATTTAAAATTTAAATTAATATTTTAAAATTAAATTAAAGTATTTTTCGACGTGTTTGGAAATGCCGACGTGTTTGGTAATGCATCGAAATACATATAAAAGGTGGCAATGGAATTCATTTTAGGGTGTATGTTTTCGACATGAATCCTCGTGCAATTTCGATTTAGTCGGAGCCCCTACGCTAACGAAGAATGATGCTCGGGAGCAGCACCAAAGAGGAGGGCTCACGGTGGAGATTCAAATGATGCTCGGGAGCAGTGCCAAAGAGGAGGGCTCACGGTGGAGATTCAAATGATGCTCGGTCGATATTAAAACGAAGCCCCAATGTGATGAAAATAAAGAAAATTCGTCAGTGATCGAATATCAAATTACTATAGTGCAAAACATTTTAAACAACAATCAAACATGAAGATCGATGTGCCGAAGAATACGCCAGGGATGCAGGAATATCCAGAGGTCTGTCACAGAACATAAACAATAGTGTGAAAATGATGAAACCAAGGTATCTCCGTTTTGAGGAAGAAATTAAGGTCAGTTGGTTGCCTTTCACTCGTCATCAAACGAGTAGCGCAGATGGTGATTTGACCTGTGTAGGAAGTGGGCATCGATAGTTCGAATCACAGCGTTGATAGCACGGTGAACAATATTTTGGAAGGCTCCAAGATTATAAGGTATGTTATTTTAATATTTTAGGAGATATAAGGGTTTGAGTATGTGATATCTTAAAAGATTATTTTAAGAATGCTATAAGTATTTTAGTGGAGTTATAAGGTTATGCAATGTTGTGATTTATTTTATTTTATGGTACAAGTGGTTTTAGGAGAGATAAGGAAGTTGTGCAATTAAAGACTTTGGTGATGATGATTGAAAAGTGGAGTAATGTTGATTATTTTGTGATCTACTAACCTTTGTGAAGATTGGCAAAAGAACTTTGTGATTGTGGCAGATTTCCAAAGGGGTTCCTTCACTTCAATAAGGTATGGGCACATTCTTCTTATGAGTATGATTGGTGTATGTTTTCCTGAAATAAGATTGGAGTGAAAAGGTATTCAACTAGGTTTCCTTTGGTTGGGTGTAAGTCCTAGTTTCTGGTTTGTTGAAGACTACTTATGCATTGTTATCCTTGATGAGAGTTTTGGTGAATGCATATTTCTGGTTTGGGGTAGTGGAAGCATTGTGCACTAGGGTTTATGGTTGTGAGTCTTGATACTTGCTTTGAGTTGGTGAAACCCTTGGATGGTTGTGTTGAGGTTGATGATTGAGTTGCTTCCATAGAGGTTGGTTGATCAAGTTATTGCTTTTACTTGATACATGATATTGGGCTTACTCCATTGAGTTGATTTGAACAAGTTATTCTTTGCATTTGGTGATATTGTGTGGGTGGCTGTTTTGTTCAAATATCTTTGGAGGGAAAAGGATTTCTACTTGTTTCCTTTTCTAGTGATGATTGGTTGAATACTTCAAGGTTAATGTTGAGTTGAATGATGTTGGTTAAACCTTGTCTTTGAGCATTGTTGTTGAAGCCCTAATTGGTTGAGAAAAGATATTGGTTGTTGGAAAGAACATGAGTATCATTGTTATATGACATATTGCTTGGTTGGCAATTGTTGGGTTGTGTTTCATGTTCTTGAGAAAAGCATACTACATCTATCTTATTCTGTTGAGATTTGAGATTGAGTTGAGATTGAGATTGGGAGTTAAGTATAGAACATATTGAGTCTCTAACAATTCTCTTTATGCTTCTATGAGGTTGATGAATCACATTGGGTCTCTAACAATTCTCTTTGTGGGTTCACGCCAAGCAAGTTTTTCTTGATGAACTTGTGAGCAGGTTTTGGACAGGGTTCCATTGGGGACTTGTGAGCAGATTTGGACAGGTCCTAGCAGAGGACTTGTGAAGCTGAGTTTGATAGTTCTATCAGAGAACTTGAGGACAGAGGTGCATTGGTTCTATGAGAAGAACCTGAGGACAGATTTATGCCAGACCGAAGGACTGTGTTTGGTGCAGATCAAAGACAGAGGACGAGGACATTTGTGCTAGACCGAAGGACTGTGTTTAGTGCAAATTCGAGGACCAGCTTTGAGGTGATAGAGTTGAGGACAGAGGTCTCCAACCGGAGCAGGGAAGACAGGTGTCTTCTGTGGATAGAGTTCCATTTGCTAAGGGCAACGGAGGCGAGAGGTCTTCTAGAGGATCACCAGCCAGAGCAGAGGTAGGGGAAGGTATCTCCTTTGAGCAGAGGCTCATAAATTCAGATTGGGGGAAGGTTTCTCCTTTGAGCCGAGGCTCATAAACATTGTAATTGGGAAGGTTTCCCAAAGAACTTTGAGATAACTTTTAGAGAAAAGTTTTGTGGATGAATCACATCAAAATTGTTGTGTCACTTTGTGGATGATCTTGTGCATTGTTTTGATATTGCTTTGGATATATTGCTTTGTTGTTTTGAAGTATAAAGGAAAAGTTAAAAGAGGTCTTATACTGTTCACCCCCCCTCTCAGTATAAGCTTGTGTTCTTCAAAACTATGCATAATAGCAATATCATGCCCTAAACAACCTTTATTACCTTACTTCATGCAAGATTAACACCATATTTACCATGCCATTATAGAGGCATGACCAATTATTCACCATGTCACTATAGAGGCATGACCAACCCTTCAAACCCTAGAGTGCTCCATTATCATCTACATGTATTTTTAATTAAAACTTCTTATACTTTATCGTAAGTTAAAATAATTTTAATTTATGATGGTTATCGATTCATAAATAATATTAAAGTTAAATTGATGATTAAAAATATTATAAATAAATGTCGTAGTACCATCATAACAATAATAACATGACAAGTGGGAGCTCTACTAGGGTTTGATGAGGAAAACCTACTCTGCTAGGGTTTGATGAGGAAAACCTACTCTGCTAGGGTTTGATGAAGAAAAACTGCTCTACGGGGATGGCAGCAACTTCCGGAGGAGGTCTAAAAAATTGGAGGAATGTCATGATGGCATCGGGTCCGACACAAAGAGTGCATGCTCGTGATATTTTTTCATCTGAAAATGATTGGAAGGAACAGGATTTTCCAGTGCATGTCGGGAACCGCTTGTTAAAGAACAATGGATGTTTGGAACGATTTGAAGCCAGGCCAGTTCTAGTGGTTCAACCAGACTCGATGGCCGAAGATGTGGAGTATCTAACCAAACATGCCCTTATTGGCAAATTTTTTGGCATCCATATTTATCTCCCCATTATGGAGGCTTGGGTCAGGAAGACTTGGAATCCTGAAGGCGATGTGGAGGTGATGTTGAGTGTGAACAACTATTTTATGGTGGTTTTATCTTATATTGCAGATCATAACAAAGCATTTGAAGGGGTTCCTTATTTCTATAACCAAGTGGGACTCTTTCTTAAACCCTGGCATATGGGTTTCAACCCATCAGATGAGCGGTCGTCGCGGGTTCCAATATGGGTGCGGCTTCCATGGCTCCTATTGGAATTTTGGAGAACTGATATCTTGCATAAGATTTCCCTTCTGCTTGGGAAGTCGGTTGGACCGTCACAACAGACAATGGATAAAAAGGTAATATCTATTGCTCGTATTTGTGTTGAAATTGACTTAAATAATCATATTCCATATTCTATTGAAATACAATTTGGATCAACTACATGGGTTCAAAAACTTGACTATGAAACTCTTCCATTTCGTTGTCGGATTTGCCATGAATATGACCACCTGCAAAGAAAATGCCCTAAGTTTGTCTTCATGTGGCTTCAAATCCTGGGCCCTCTCGATCTGGAAAAATTTTAGATAAAGGAAAAGCCTCGATAAAGTAAGGGGAACAGGATAAGGAAGGTTTTATTTCGGTAAAAGCCCAAAATAGAGGACAAAGGGCAAACAAAGACCTTAAGGATAGCCAACCATATGCTCTACTCAACCATTTTGAAATATTAGATGATCTTGATCAGTGCATGGAGATACCTGAAACATCGCTACCTAATGCAAATATAACAAGGCCGAATCAGATGTCTCTTCTTGAGGGGGAACTTAAGGAATCGGATCTAGGGGGTTTAAATGAAGAACAAAGGGCTTTGGATCTGAGTATATGGGACATGGTTGGGTCTAGCCCTATAAGGGAAACTATTTTGGAAAGTAGTATAGATTTAGTTATGCCCTCTCCTACTCAGGCACTGATGCAGTCATCCTTGGACTATAAAACTCCTACGGTGTTGGGATTGCAACAAAAAATAATTTAAAAAAAAAATCGGATAAGAATATGAAGGTGGGTCGGAAGAAGGACCAGGATAAAATTAAGTTAATGGAGGAGACTTTGGTGGAGTTAGGCTAAGTGAGAACATTGGACTACCATTTTTATAACCCCCAAAAATGATTATCCTCTCATGGAATGTAAGGGGGTTGAATAGCATCCCCAGAAAAAAAAGTTGTTCTTGATTTGGTTCGTGTACATTCTTCGGATGTGGTGTTTATTCAGGAGACTAAATTGGCTATTGATAGTATGTTCAATATTTCTCCCAATTTGTAGATAATGGGGTAATTCCAGTGTATTGGTGCATGTGGATATGCTGGTGCCATCGCTTATTTATAGGATCTAGTTAAGATATCCCCTCTTACTTGGATTTCCAACAGATGGTCTATTTCAATGGTCGGGCATGATAATGAATCTGGTGAAATCATCCTACTTACAAATTTTTATGCTCCTATTGATTACAATGGTAAAGTGAATTTGTGGAAGCACATTTACTTTGTGAGAAGTTTGGTTCCCCTGTACCCATGGATTTTGGCTGTAGACTTCAACTCTATCACTTTTCTAGAGGAGAAACGTGGTGGGGTGGACCGTCTTGAGTCTTTTTCTTCTATCTTCAGTGCTCATATCTATGCCCTAAACTTGGTTGACATCAAGCCAGATAATGGGATCTTTACTTGGCACAATAGAAGGTGTGGGGAAGCTTCCATCTCAAAGAGACTAGATAGGTTTTTGATATCTATTTATTGGATGGGTAATAATAGAGGTGTTAGTTCTGTGATTCTGGAGGGTAGGGGATCTGATCATTGGCCTATCAAACTCTCTGCTTTGGATTTAGGGCTAAAAAATAATCCCTCCTTTAATTTTCAACTTATGTGGCTTCGTGATCCTAAGCTTCATGATTTCATGCGAGGCTGGTGGACCACTGGCAAACCTCCTCATGGCACCACTATGTATTCCTTTATGAAGCAACTACAATTTGTAAAACATAAATTGAAGAGATGGAATAGACTGAATTTTGGTAACCTTTCCTTGGCTAAGTTGGCAGCTCTTAGGAGGATGGAAAAAGCTTCAAGGAAGATTAGAGATCAAGGATTCATGAAGGAGCTTCTTGTTGAGGAATCTGAGGCTACAAAAGACCTTGCTGAATGGGAACTAAGGAAGATTTTTTTTGGAAATAAAAAGCTCGAGTAGATTGGCTTCAGGAAGGGGATAGGAACACAACCTTATTTTATAACTCAGTTAAGGCTCATCGTAATGGTAACCTGATTACCTCTCTTGTTAATTCTTAGGGTGACCTGCTCTCTTCTTTCAGGGATATTTTAGAAGAGACTAAGAGGTATTTTTCCTCTCTCTTCAAGGAGGACTCCCTATCAGATGATGAGAATGAAAAGCTTATTCTAAATTGTATTCCAGCGATTGTTTCTAGAGATATGAATGAGCACTTGATGGGTCCAATTTCCCTTGAGGAGTTGGAAAATGTTGTATTCAAGATGAAAAAGGAAAAGCCCCAGGTCCATATGGATTCTCGATTGAGTTTTATCAGGAGTTTTGGGATTTAATAAAATTTGATCTTTTGGAGGTGGTCCATGAGTCCCAAAAGAACAAATAGATGTTAAGGGCCCTAAATGCTACCTTTGTGGTGCTTATACCCAAAAAAGAGGGAGCAAATTCCTTGGATATGTTCAGGCCTATTACTCTCTACAATGTTGTGTATAAGATCATCACAAAAATTATTGCTGAGAGGTTGAAGATATGGTTGAGAAAAATCATCTTTGAGGAGCAAGGAGGGTTTATTGTTGGCCGAAAAATCTTGGATGGGGTTGTTATTGCTAAAGAATCTATTCACTCGATGGAAACTTCTAAGGAGAAAACTATGTTCATTAAGTTGGACATGGCCAAAGCCTATGATCGGGTCAGATGGTCCTTTCTTCAAAAAGTTCTTGTTGCTTTTGGATTTGAGGAGGAATGGATTAGATGGGTGATGAGTTGTGTTTCTTCTTCCTCATTCTCTATTCTTGTTAATAATGAGCCATCAGATCTATTTGAGGCCTCAAGGGGATTGAGGCAAGGATATCCTTTATCTCCTTATTTGTTTATCATTATGGCGGAAGGTCAAGATTGCTCAAGTCTCAAGTCATGCAGGGTCTCATTCAGGGGTGGAAGTGGGATAGTAGTTTGCCACCTCTTTCCCACCTTCAATTTTTTTATGATACTTCTTTGTTGGGAGTTGCCACTATCAGGGAAACTGGTAATATTAGATAATCTCTTGACATATATCTTGGTTATTTTGGACAGTTGATTAATGAGGACAAGTCTTCTATTTTCTTCTTCAATACCCCTCCTCTTATTCAAGTCGGGATTGCTCGCATTATAATATTCTAGGTTGGGACTCCCCCCTTCATTTATCTTGGTATTCCAATTTCATCTCACTCTCTACCTAGATCTTCTTTTAAGTATATGCTTGATAAGTTTAGAAGGAAGGTGAATCACTGGACTTTCATATGGCTATCCACTGCAGGTAGAGTGTTGCTTTTAAAATTTGTTGTTCAAGCTTTACCCATTTATAGATGTTTTGTACAAATAGCTCCCTCTCATCTCATCAAGGATATGGATGCTTTGTCAAGACAATTTTTATGGTTTGGAAAACTTGATCAATCTAAATGGAGTTTGGTTAGGTGGGATTCTATATGTAGGCCGGTGCAAGAGGGAGGCCTTGGGTTGTGACAAACATCTCTTTTTGGGTGGGCTTTGGCTGCAAAACTTTATTGGAGATGGTGTACCTCTCAAGATCATATTTGGGCTAAAATATTATCTTGTAAATACTTGAGAGGTATTTTTGAGGCTGAAATCCCTAGAGTTAGCTTGGTTGGGAAAGGTTCAGTTATCTGGGACACTCTGAAAAGAGGAGCTAATTTAATCAAGCGAGGTTTTTTCTATATTTGCAATCAAGGATCAAATGCTCTTTTTTGAGAGGATTCTTGGGATGGCCACCCTCCTATATTGAATCAATATCCTAGGTTACGTTCCATAAGCATTTTTTTCTTGGAAACAAGCTGGTCTCATGTGGAGGACTTTAAAAAAATTCCAGTCTTTTGGAAATATGGAGATGTATAGGTGGAAAGATCCATAAGAATAACCCCAAGGGGGACTGGCCAAGGACAGAGAGGTGCTTGCTATTATTCTTATGGGGAGGCCTTGTTCTTCATTGAGGGGTAAAGATATTCTGGCTTGGAACCCTGATCCTAAGGGAACCTACTCGGTAGCCTATGGTTATCATGTTCTTGATAAGCAAAAGTATGGGAGTATTCCTGTCACTTGGTGGAAAATGGTGTGGAACAAATTTTCTTGGCCAAAATGTAACTTCTTTCTCTGGTTGGTAGCTCATAATAAATGCCTCACTTGGGATAATGTGAGGAAGAGGGAATTTTAGGGTCCCTCTTTTTGTATCCTTTGCAGTAATAATGAGGATGACTCTTCTCATTTATTTTTCCAATGCTCCTTTACTAGAGAAATTTGGTACCGTTGGTGGAGTTCCTGGAACCATACATGTTTTCATGTGCTGTCCCTGGTGGAGTTTTGGAGTAGTCTGAGAAAACCTCCGGCCAAGACCCCCTTCCTTCGGGTGGCTTGGAATTTGGGCCCTTCTTGCATCATCTGGAAAATTTGGCTTAAACAAAACCGATGCATATTTTAGGGCAGTTATTTGGTTGTTCAACAGATATGGTAAAGGATCCTATATATGGTTTAGGAAACCATCCATAGCAAATGTGATGTGGACCCTCTTTTGTATTCTATGGAGGAGAAGGTACGACAAGCCCTTGGTCTCTTTGGGGATGGTGTGAACTCTTCTAGCCCTAATAGGGTTCCTTAGCTCAACAAGAAGGTTAGGAGAGATGGTAGGTGGAGGCCATCCCCTAGCGAAGTTTTAAAAATTAATACTAATGGATCGTCCAGGAGTAATCCTGGACATGCTGGCATTGGCGGTGTTGGGAGAGATTCTACTGGTGGTGTCAATTTTTTCTTTTCCATTTATAAAGGTGTTCGCTCCAATAATTTTATGGAAGCTCTTGCAATTCTTGAGGCCTTGTGGAGGGGGTTTTCTCTTGGCTGGCATAGTATTATCTGCGAGTCTGAATCTCAAATTGTGGTTAATATTTTAAATAGTAAAATAGTGGAGGAATTTAATTGGCAGTTGGCCTTTGTAGTCGTTCAGATTCTCAGAATGAGTGAAGAGTTCAAATTTATATCCTTTGTGCACATTCCAAGGGAATGGAATGTGGTTGCTAATTACCTATCCAAAAGGGCTTCTTAGCTGCTGGATCCTTGGAGTATCAATAATTGGGAGAGTCTCCTATCTGGGGACTCTCAATTCCTGTGGGAGTTGATCCACAAGGATGTACAGACTTAATGTGGTTTATTTTTTTTGTCTTTTTTGGGTGTCATTCTAGTCTAGTGGTTTTAGCCTGTTTGGCTATTTATTTGAGTCTTGGTTGGAAGCTCAGTTGTACTCTGTAATCCATAATTTTTAACAATAAATTTTTAACCCTTTATTTAAAAAAAAATAAGAACATGACAAGTAGGCATCATAAACTATCATGCCAATAGGAATACTACAAATAGAAAATAATCTGAAACATTGCACATGTGTCATATAATGGATATTTGTGTGCAACAACACATATTATGGATGGACATTAAATCCTTGCAATATATGTCATTTTATGGATGTTGATCCCTAATTTTGAGATCTATGGAGATCATTAGCATATTTTGGTAATTATTGCTAATGGCCAAAGCATTGGTTATTATTATGGTTAAGAGGGTAGTCATCCTCATGATAGGTAAAAGGTGATGATACTAATATGGCACTTCATTGGTGCTACTATATGGTTAATGTATAATAATAATTGTAATCCTCAAATCATATGTATTCTATTGGTAGTTAGTGATTTATGCTTGTGACCCAATGGTAATGGTTGACATTGGATTTTTAATATTGGTTAGACATAGGCCTAGGTAGAGGTAGTAGACACATGCATTTTTTGGCTTGGTATTAATGTTGAAGTGGAATTCTATTGGTGTTGATGGTTGGTGCTTATGAATCAATGGCAATTAAAGCCAAGATATTTTATTGATATGTAACAACATGAGTGTTTATATCATAACAAAAGTTGACCCTAATACCAATGTTAACATTGAGGGTTTCAATGTGATAATGGTTGAAAAATGGTGCCAAGGTATGGTGCAAAGTGAGGTGCATCTAGAATATTAGTGACATACTAAAAGATGGTGACCTGAAGGTAGAAGCATGCACCACTTTAATTGAGCACTTAAAGCACTATTTCTATGCTTAGATAAATAATCCCTCTTAGAAAGTGATGATCATCATTACTCCTGCTTTTAATATGAAGTTTTTGATGCTTGACTTTTTGATAAAGTTTCTACATAAGAGGTTAGTATTGGAAAGGGATATTTAACATAAAATAAAAATAATTGCCTTTTATTTTGGCATTGCAAGTGTGGGTGGATGACACTCAATGATTATGTATGTCAAATAGATTATAATTTGAAGAGGTAACAACAAGAGAAGGGATTGATGTTCTAAAAGCAAAAGTGATAATATGCAAAACATGTAGTAAACAAATTAAAATTGCAATACTTGTATAAAATTAAATGCATGGTATAAAACTACTCCATATAACCCTAGGGATGTGATAGGATGCTAAGGTATGGATGTAGGACCTGTGTGATCCCTAGTAATGGGAATATGATTCTTGTGTATGGATATGAGATCCATGTTCTATTGATGGATTTGAATAGGATCCCTATAAACTATTTAAAGTAATAAAATAAAAATTAAATATTTATACAAAATTAAATATGTGGTACACAATTATTCCTTATGGCCCTAGGGATATGGAGGATGTTTAGGTATGAATGTAATACTTGTGTGCCCCCAAGTTTTTCAAATATGTTTCCTATGTATTGATTTGAGATCCATGTTATCTTTTAGAGGAGATAAAAACTTGAAAATTTGAACTCCTAGTGGATGTAGTATTTTTTGACCACTAAAGTAAACTTCTTTCAAATCAGGTTTCATTTGAAATTCATCTATACTTAATTAGTTGAAACTTAGATGGGGACATTATAAACCAAGAAAATGAGTGATTTTAGTAATGTTTTCCATAAATATTGTAAAAATGAAGATTAATTCACTTAATAAATTTATGTCTAAGTCTTCCATAATGGTTAATCATGTATTTAATACACATGTTTCAAGGCCATTGTTTGAAATCTATCGATTATTTAATGCCTTGGATAGGATTTCCAAGTCCTTGAATGTAACCCATTTTCCTTGATAGTTTAATTTCAATTCCCTTGGAGATATTCTCAAAGCAACAAAATGAATATGAAGAGTAAATTGATTACCGAATCAAAGGAAACTCACCAAATTAGATTTTATTTATAAGTTATATTCTTGAAGCTATGGTTGCTCTACTTACAATCTCTCAACATTGGTTTATAGTGATAAATTTTATGGGATGTCATCATAAACAACTTCTTTCTTCTTTAATTTTAGTTGAAGTAATTCTAACATTTTTTGTATCTCCTCTTGATACAATTAGGTCTCTAAGATGATAATTCTACCATATCTGTACTAATAAAGCAAAGACTCTTTCCCTTTGCTTGAGATTTATATTGTATCTTTTGGTTCTAGTTCCTCAGAACATTGAGCTGCTCTAATTGCTAGTCTTCTATCCTAACTTTTAGATCTTCTTTTTGTCAAATGGAGATGAAAACATTAGAGTGTAAATTAGATTTGATACCATCGATCTAAAATTTTGATAAGAGATTTTATATTTTCACTATCTGAACAAGGGAAATAATCATAAGGATAAGTAGTGTGCTAATCAAAAGGGTTGACGAGTTATGGAAGTAGAAGTGTTGATATCCATAGCTTGGACGGTTGAAGTTGGGTATTAAATCCATGGGCATTCACCATAACATCAAAAATTGAAATATGTGGCAACTAATATTATCGTATTCTTGTAGATGGGAATAAGAATTTATTTTAGCCAAGCTACAAATGTGTGATATGATGAAACCCATTTACATCACATGAGATTGTGGAAAGATAGAAGCACCAATAATTCTTTCTATATTAGATAATAATATTATAATATATACATAGGATTTATTGATATGAGGTAGTGTATAAACACATATTTGAGAGAGAATATTCATGGAGAGGTCTAGGTTAGTTCTAGTTGAATCCTTGTAGAGGGATGTATGTTAGTTCTTTTGCTTATATTTATAGAAAAACATCTAGAGTAGTCTAGCCATTATATTTATAAGGAGATGTGTGGATTCTTTCAATGGTTATCCTTATAGAAATACATGTGGATAGGTTTACTTCGATCCCTATAAAGAGATTTATGTATTGGTATATATCTTACCTCCTAGCTTGGTCTATCCTCTTTTACCTTGTTCTTCCATCTTGAATAGTATTTACATATGCAATCAAATGCAACAAAATAGGAAAATATATTTTTGAAAGTTGAGGTCATTCCTATTTTAATATTTATTGACTAGATTTTTAATTATAGTTTACTAGAATTAGATCATGTTATTAACAATTAGTCAACTAGACAATTATATTGATAATAGTTGGTGGAGTTGACATTTGGTCTTTGAATGGAAAACACTGGTGGTTTTAACAATATATTTTATTATTGGATGGTGTATCACAATAATATTTTCTAAAAGAAGTCAACATCTATCAAATTATGTCATCTGTTGGACATTAACACATGCTAAAATATGTTATTTTTTGGATATTAGAGCATGTCAATATATGTCATATAATGGATATTGATGCCTACGAATGAGATTTATGGGCATTGTTCATTTATACTCTATTAATTGATGTTAATACCATCATGCTAGTTATTGTTATTGGCCATAGTAGTAGGTTTCATGATGATAGTTGAAGGATGGTGATATTGATTTGTCACTTCATTGGTATTCATACCTATTGCTTTTGTAGTGATGGTAGTGAAAATCAAATCTTGTGTATTTTATTGATAGTAAGTAACATATTTTTGTTTCCTAATAATAATAGATGATGCTAGAGCTTGGAAGTTTTGTTATACATAGGTCCAAATAGAGGTGGAAAATATTAGAATTTTCTAGCAATTTGGATATTGATGTTGAGGTGATGTCACATTATGGTGCTTGTACATTAATGATGACTAAAATCTAGATACTCCATTAGTGAATAGTAGTAAGGGTTTGTACCTGAATGATACCCAAAACTAAAACTAATATTGATATAAAATGTTAATATTAAGGTTGGAACCAAGGGTTGGATATTTATGTCTTTGGGTACATTTAAGCGATCGATAACTCATGCTAGTAAATTATGGGCCCAAAAGGATTAAGTTAGCATTGCTTGGATTGACTACATGGGAGAACCCCCTCTACTCTCATATCAATAACCTGGTCCTATTTCACAAGTTAAGGAAGGCACTTAGGTATATATTACAAATATATTACATGTTAATATCACCTATTAAAAGTACCAATCCTATAATAAATGTACTCCTATTGGATTTAAACATCCACAATAAAAATTGGGCTACCACTTCTTGTGCTCCTCTTTTGAACATTTTTTCTATTTTATAAGAGGAAGAGACTACTTAGCTCTGGTTTGTCATCATACCTTTTAGATCATATTTATTCCCTCATACTTTTAATTATATGAATAATCCATCATCATTAAATTTAATCATTCTTAGTATACTTCATCATCCACCTTATAATTCTAGAACAACTACAATGGTATAAGTGAATAATAAGTGTCTAAACATCATAATCACACATTTAATATGTATTAAGGTATATTCTAAGATGTAGGATAAAAAAATTAAGATATTTTAACAAGTCTAGATTGATGAAGCAATGAGTAAATTTTCATTAACCAACACTGTAATATTTTATTTCAAATTAATGGTTTTATCCAAGGTTACTCCCATAAGGAAATGAAAGGAAAGTAGTAATATTTTCATATATACCTTTGGACCTAATATTATCTAAGGATTTTATATGGTAACTCATCTTCATTATCATCCATGTCATCATAGTAAACAAGTATAATCAGACTTTATTTTTGTATTTGTATATTTTGATTCACTTGTGATGAAAATTGAATCAAATAACATTAACCTTCCTTATTTTAAGTTATTATAGTGACAATACGGTATGAAGTGTAATAAATATTTTTTATTGTGTTCTTTTTTAGTTTTTGTTTTCCTTATAGGAACTTAGGCTTGACCTACATTATTAGTCATTGATGTAGGAGCATTTATATGAACAAGTTATCTCGTATCGCTAAAAGAAAACATTGCTATAGTTGGAACAATGAGTAAGCCAGTTGTATAGAGGTGGCAACTGTATTTATTTGTAGCAACTTTCTTTCTTTGTGGCAACATTCTTTCTTTATGATAACTTTGTTTTTTTACAACTTTTTAGATATATGGATACCTATATAAAGTGGCCCAAGAATAATTGTAGAAAGTATCCATTGGTGTGATAGAGTGGGAGAATGAAGTAGTGTAGCCGTTGATTTAGTATGTAAGCTAAGTGGTTGAGACCTCAATATTGTAATGGATATTTTTTTATGTAAGATAATAATTACAAATATTAAAAAATCAAGTTGTGCACAAGGGAGTAATTGATTTTTTTTTCATTGCTTGTGTTTGTTGTCCCTATCAAACTTGCAACGCCTTAGCAAATTACGACTATGTTCACAAGTTGAGAGCCTTCGTAGAGCATGTGAACAAGTTAGGCTTCCCAAAGGTGCAACTATTAATTGGTTTCCATGTCCACAAGTGGTACTAGAACATAAAATAAATGGCATAGTGGGGAAGAGAAATACTATGTGGTATTATGCCCTGATAAGTAGACATAGTTGAGATGACGAGAAGAATAATGACTAGATTCGAGGTCATGTTGGGGGGTTGGTTGTGACCCCCTTGCACTCCCCAAGTACTATGACCCCTCACATTTATAGCTTCAATATATTCTATAACCTCCATCAAGTGGGTATATTTGGTGGCCTACACCTCATATGGGGGTACTAGTCTTGGGAAGCTCAGGGGAGTGTGGGACACGATTCCATTGGATGAACTCTAGGGTTTTTTAACCAAGGATAATTCCTTGCTTTTAGATGCATTATTTGATGCTCATTTATCCTTCGCTATGCTAATATACTCCTAGCATAGGTTCCTTTTAGGGAAAAGGAATAAAGGAAAAGGAAAGTAGGAAATAGAACATAAATAAATTGCAATAAAGCGATAAATACGAGAAAGTAAAGGAAAGCGATAAAAGATAGGAAAAAAAAGATATATAGCATTGACTATGGGTGGACATGTGCCAAAGAAAGAATTAAGACCCCTAGTGCCTCGATAGATTTTGATGAACACATGTGCAATAGCCAATAGTGCATGAGAAACACAGGTCCCTTTGAGAACATGTAGTAGAAATAGAACACTCATGCTTGAACTAGGATTATTGTTTTGTAAATATTCATATATTATTATTAACATGAAATCTAAGTTGCATGCATGTAGAGATAAGAGGTTTGAAAACTACCCAGTAGGTCGTGCAAGGCTAAAGCCAGGCCAAGACATGGAGGAGAATGAAGGAAAGAATATCCTAGAATAATGGGAGAGCTTTTGATGAATTATAGTGAGAATAATATATATATATATATAATACATAGAGTCTTCTCCCTTTTGGAATGATGAAGTGCAATCCCAATGTTTCTTGCATATGAAGTTGTTCATCGTATCACCTATGTTGGGGATTTTCTATAGAGATATTTTACTATTAATGTTCTTAGATCCATGGCCACTCCTATAGAGGTTTGATGTACCCCCTTTCAAAGAAATATTGTACATTTATGGAATCATACACTTCTAAATAATATGGGGTCTGGGGTAGTGGTAGTAGCCCCAGTTGAGGGAATGAGGAGCCAATGGTCCTTCATTAAGGGGTTTGGGGGTGAGAGACCCTAAAGCAAAATTTCATCTCCTAATATTTAATATTTGAGAACATGGATGGAGGTAGTCTGACCATAATCAACTTGGTCTAGTTACTGTTCCTCATGGTAGTCCCTCCCTTTTACTTTATCCAGTTTTTCCAATTATTAGTGCTGGTTGGATGTGTTTGGTTGCTTGATCTAGTTGGGTATCCCTGATCCAAACTTTTATTTTGGTTCTAATATATTATAGAGCTTTGCAATACTTACCAAAATTTTTGGTTGCACCTTTGCTAATGGGGGTCTGGTTGCCAAGCATTTATGTCTACTCAATCTACTTTTTTCACAGCCTCGATTCGTTCAATTTTGTTTGAGTCTTCATCTGGACCTTGGGTGATTCAGTCTTATAATAGGTCCAACCTCTAAAATTTATGCCTAATGGCCTTACTCCTCCCAATTTTAGTGAGAATTCACTATAGGCCATAGACATAGCACATAGGACAAAAGCGATAGTGAATAAGAATATCATATAGAGATGCCTACATAAAGGAGAAGAAGGAGACGAGGAACTTAAGAGTCTATTGATTCATGTAATCTCTATGAAAGGTGAGTGTGGTCGAAAAATGATTAATTGAATTAACTTTAAAACATAGGTTACATAGCTTAAATACAAAGTAAATAACCTATTTGAGAAAGAAAGGGGGAAAGGAGAAATTGGGGGAAAAGAAAGATGACTCGAATTCTCTTGCCGCCCAAATGCTGTCGTCCACTGCCGTCCAGGTAAGGTAAAAGGTAAGTTACCTTTACCCAAGGTAAAATCAAATTTTTAACCTTTTTACTAATGGTAATATTCCAACATTCTCCCCCTTAAAGTTGAGAGGACTGACTATATAGTCTCTCAACTTTATAAATTGAGCTTTAGCCATGCCTTTGGTGAAGATGTCTGCTAGATTATCCAAAGTGCTACAATATTGAAGCTCAATTGTCTATTGTTCCACCATATCTCTTATGAAGTGATACTTCATATCAAAATGTTTTGACCTTTTGTGGTGGATCGGATTATATGCCAACTGTATGGCACTAATATTATCACAATTCAGTTTGGTTGGACCAATTTGTTTTTCGCCAATCTCTTCAAGGATTTTCCTCAACCAGAGGATCTGAGTACTGGCATGAGTAATGGCTATGTACTCAGCTTCTATAGATGATAATGCTACAACAGATTGCTTCTTGGAACTCCAAGTTATTAGTCCTGAACCTAGACTAAAATAGTTCCCTGATGTAGATTTTTTGTCATCTATATTACTGCCCCAATCGCTGTCACTATAACCAAATAACTTCACAGAGTTAGACTTGTGGTAATGGATTCCAAAATCCAATGTACCTTTTACATATCGTAAAATTCGTTTGGTTGCTTGAAGATGCAGCTCGGATGGGCATGCCATAAATCGTGACACAAGAGAAACAACATACTGTATATCTGGCCTAGTGTTGGTGAGAAACATTAAACTCCCAACCATGCTTCTGAAATTGGTCAAGTCAACTTTTGGTGCTCCATCTTCTTTGCTTAGCTGTATTCCATGTCCGGTTGGTGTTGCAGCTGATTTGCACTGCTGCATAGTAAACTTCTTGATCATGTCCTGAGCATATTTCTGTTGACATATGAAGATCCCACTCTTTGATTGATGTACTTCCATTCCTAGAAAGTATCTCATTAATCCGAGATCCTTCATCTCAAACTGATTCATCATGGAGTTTTTGAACTCCATATTCATTTTATCATTACTACCCATGAATATTAGATCATCCACATATAAACAAACTATGAGGATATCTACTCCATTTTTCAGGTAGTATAGTGTTGGTTCACTCTTGCTTTTTGTGAAACCATATTTGCTGAAATAGCCGTCAATTCGTGAGTACCATGCTCTTGGTGCTTGCTTGAGGCCATAAAGTGCTTTTTTTAATTTATAAACAAGGTTCTCTTTTCCTGGTTCTTGGAAACCTTGAGGTTGTTGAACATACACCTCTTCTGTCAGGTATCCATTTAAAAATGCACTTTTCACATCCATGTGTTGAATTTTCCATCCTTTATGGGCTGCCAAGGAAAGAACAGTTCTAATTGTTTCTTGTCGAGCAACTGGAGCAAAGGTTTCCTCATAATCTATTCCATATTTCTGAGTAAAACCTTTAGCTACTAATCTTGCCTTGTGCCTTTCAATGCTTCCATCAGCATTGAATTTGGTCTTATAGACCCATTTACATCCAACACATTTTTTTCCTTTGGGAAGCTTCACAAGCTCCCAAGTATCATTCTTTTTAATTGAGGATATTTCCTCTTCCATGGCATCTTGCCATATAGTTTCAATGCATGATTTTTCATAGCTAGATGGTTCTAGCTGTGTAGCAGCCAACAAAGCATAATTGACTACATCACCCCTTGGTTCATGAGACTCATCATCCCCTGACATTTGAAGATTTTCAAGTCTTGACAAAATGTCATCCATCTCACTAGCTTGACTCCTAGTGTATCTTTGTTGGAAATTCCTATCCAACATTTGAGTAGATGGATGACTCTGTAGTATGCGCTTTCCTCTATTTGTCTCTTTCCTTTGAGAAACTGAATCAATATCCATCGGGCTTGGAGCGCTTACAGATCTTTGAAATCATTTTGGAGAATTTGGGGGTGCCAACAAATTCCCTCTTGGACTTGGTGTACCACTTGATGTACTTGATGAAGTTTCCTGATGTGGAATTTGTGGAGGAGGACTTTTTACACTGCTTTTCTTGGGTTGTACCAATGTGGGAGGTACTAATGTGGAATTGTCCGAATTAGAGTCAAAATCAACAAATTTTTTATGACCCCATTCTCCCCCTTCATCAAAAATTACATCCCCGGAGATAATGATTTTATGTGTCTTGGGATTGTACAATCTATACCCTTTGGTTGAATCACAATACCCTACAAAAACACATGCTTGACTCTTTGGATCAAGCTTCTTTCTCTTCTCCTCAGGAATGTGTGCATATGCTAAAGAACCAAATACTCAAAAATGTTTGACATTTGGTTTCTTACCGTACCATCCTTCATAAGGAGTGATACCATCTAAACTAGAAGTCGGACTTCTATTTAGAATATATGCACTTGTTCTCACTGCATCTGCCCAATAGCTGTTTGTGAGATGCTTTGCCCGAAGCATTGTTCGTGCCATTTCAACAAGGGTGCGGTTCTTTCTCTCGGCCACACCGTTCATTGAGGGGTATAGGCGATGGTGAACTCGCCTTTTTATCCCATTTTGCTTACAATAATGAAGAAATTCATTTGAGGAGTACTCTCCTCCTTTATCAATGCGAAGACATTTGACATAGTAGTCACTTTGCTTTTCTACATTATTTTTGAAGTCTATGAAGCAATCAAATGCTTCATCTTTGTGTTTCAGAAAATAGAGCCAACACATTCTAGAATAATCATCTATGAATGTTAGAAAATAAGAATTGTTTCCAAGGCTTTTTGTTTGCATTGGACCACAGATGTCCGAATGTACTAGCTGAAGAGGATAGCTTGCTCTCCATGCTCGGCCTCTTGGAAACTTCGTTCGGAGTGCTTTCCTAAAGCACATGCTTCGCATACCTTCTTATGTTCGGAATTTTTGGTAGTCCTGTCACCATAGCTTGTGATGTTAACATTTTCAAGCTAGCGGAATTGAGGTGACCATATCTCAAGTGCCACAATTCACTTGGATTTGTAATAGCAATGTTTGCAAGTTGAGCTCCCCCTGGCTCACCAAATTTTAGAGGGAACAACCTATTCGTTGTCATAGGTACTTACGTGATGACCCGGTTACAATTGTTTTTATCAAAGATTGTACATTTTCTTTCATCAAAAACTAATTTGTAATGCTTCTCCATCATTTGGCCAACACTTAACAAATTGTGTTGTAGTTGTGGAGTATAGTATATGTCATTCACATTTTTAAGGCCTTCTTTTGTGGGAACTTCCATAGCTCCTATGCCTTCAACTTGCAAGGATTTATTATCCCCTAACTTAACATGAGATTTGTAATTTGAATCTAATGTAGCAAAGAGATTTTCTTTGCCACTCATGTGGTTGGAGCAACCAGTATCTAAAATCCATGTATCATTTAGATTTTGATCTGGTTGTCCATAAGAGAGAAAAAGGTTTGGTGGACCTTCTTCTTCTCCGTAGAATGAGCCATATTGACTGCTTTGATCTTTTGAAGACTTTGACCAGCAGTCACGAGCGAAGTGGCCTTGTTTCCCACAATTGAAACAAGTTGTTTTAGGTTTATTACTTCCTCGTCCTTGATTTCCATGGCTTGCATTGCCGCTTTGGTTCTGATTGGCTCCTCTATTTTGATTTCCACCTCTGTTTTGATTTCCTCCTCTGTAGGAGTTGCTTTGGCCCTTGCCTCTTTGTTGTTGTCCTCTACCTCGGCCTCTTCCTTGTCCTCGTCTTGTAGTTTCATTCGAAGTGAAGGCTTTTTCATCACCTCCATAGCTTGTTGAAGGTGCTCCTTGAAGTCGCTCTTCATGTGATGTTAATGATCCAATCAAACTATCAAATGTAAGAGTAGAAAGATCTTTGGATTCTTCAATTATGATTGCAATGTGATTCCACTTAGGAAGAAGTGTTCGCAACACTTTCTTCACAATTGTTTCATTTTTTGTGTCTTCACCTAAAGTTTGCATCATATCAACTACTGCTTTAACTCGAACACAGTAGTCTCCGACTCTTTCATTTTCCTTCATTCTGAGATTTTCAAAATCTCTTTTCAAGGTCTGAAGCCTGACTTGCTTTACTTTATCACTTCCTTGGAATCCTTCTTTCAAGGCATTCCATGCATCTGTAGCAGTTAAGTAAGATGCAATTCTAGGAAAGATACTTGGATCTAATGCTGATTGAAGATGGTATAAGGCAAAAGAATTATTTTTCTGTGCATCTTTGTAGATCTTCTTATCATTTGCACTTAAGGTAGTCCAATCTGTTGGAGCAATGTAACCGTCTTCAATAATATCCCATAGTCCTTTTTCGATGAGTAATGTCCTCATCTTGATGGACCAGTACTCATAATTATCCCCACTGAATTCGGGAATTGGTAGATTATTATGTGATCCCATTTATCTACTAAAACAAGAAACCTCTCTTTTATAGTCTTATTGCAAAAAATACTTTACAAACTATCAAGCCCTGCTTGATTTACAATCATAAACAACTCAGACTTGTTGTTCAGCAATTACAAAATTGTCAGCGACTTGTTCATCATCGTCACTGATCAATATTATTTCAGGAGAAGGAGGTTGTAGGATTTCAACTGAATTACTATAATGAGTATATTCGGATCCTTGTGAAGCAATTGCAACTGTGTCGGATTGTTCAAACCTGCTGCCAAAGGAGTTATCTTCTGAATCTGCTTCGTATCCTTGATCAGGATTTCTCTGGTGTGCAATAACCGCGTTTTGCAACTGTGAAAAAACTGTATTAAGTCCTAGTGTTTTCACGTGCCTATCAAAGTTTTCAGGATTTGTTCTCAGTAACAACTTGCAGAGGGCATGATAACATCCTTCCGATCTTATCATTTAAGAAAATTTCCCAGAAATTTTCTTTTACAAAGATTTCCTCTTAGGAAATAATAAAAAAAAAAATTAACTTTCAAAGTTTTTTTTTTTAAAAAACTTTACAATTATTTCCTCTCAGGAAATTTCTATCAACTTTGAAAAAAAAATTTTTTTTAAATTTAAACTATTTCCTTAGAACAGATATTTCCTCTTAGGAAATTACATAAAAAAAAATTATTTTTTTAAATTTAAACTATTTCCTTAGTTTTTTTTTTTTTTTTTTTTTTAAGTAACTATTGACCCCGCCGAGGGTCGATCCTGCGACCTCGCGGGTGTCAGGGCTGAGGGTAGCCGCTGCGCTACCGGGCTGATCCGGGAGCTAAGCGAGCTCCCCGCCCTATGGCTTCCGCGTCGAGCGCGAAGCTAATTTTGGCTTCGCGCTTCGGCGCGAAGCTTTAGTTTTAATTGGGACTTTAGTCCCACATCGCCCGTAGGGCGATGTATAAGCTCTTTAAGAAGAGCTAAGCACTTACTGTGCTTTGACTGCCTACGGGCAGTCACTGACGTCGCAGGTTCCTTTTGCCACCGATGCACGCGTGGATTGCCACGTCACCACACCTCGGGCCGCGTGCCAGTCATACGTCGCCACGCGTCACGCCACGTCAGTCTCATGCCTCGGGCCGTGCGCCAGTCACACGTCGCCACGCGTCATGCCACGTCAGTCTCACGCCTCGGGCCACGTGCTGCAGGTCGCCACGTCAACAGTGCCTCGAGAATCGTGCCGACGCCACGTCAACAGCGCCTCGAGAATCGTGTCGATCTGCTGCTCCTACGGGCCGCCTCGTCCAGCTCCTCCAACGCCTCGAGAAACATGTCGGTCTGCTCCTACGGGCCACCTCGGGATCCGTGCCGCCTCGGCTCCTACGGGCTGCCTCGGGATCCGTGTTGCCGCCTCGAACTGTGGGCCCCACCGCCTCGGGAATCGTGCCGCTCTGATACCAAATGTGAAAGGTGAGTGTGGTCGAAAAATGATTAATTGCATTAACTTTAAAACATAGGTTACATAGCTTAAATAAACAGTAAATAACCTATTTGAGAAAGAAAGGGGGGAAAGGAGAAATTGGGGGAAAAGAAAGATGACTCGAATTCTCTTGCCGCCCAAATGCTGCCATCCACTGCCGTCCAGGTAAGGTAAAAGGTAAGTTACCTTTACCCAAGGTAAAATCAAATTTTTAACCTTTTTACTAATGGTAATATTCCAACAATCTCTAGGATGGGGAGTAAACCTAAGACTAAGACTCCAAGTTCTAGTGGAATTCTAAACTCAGAGGAGTTGATAGACTAGGTCATAGACGTGGAGAAATTTTTGGATAATGAGTCAATTACAAACTTGAACTAGGCAAAGTTTTCCTGTACAAGGCTAAAGGGACATGCCTCATTGTGGCGGGATCATGTCTAGACATAGATAATAAGAAAGTGTAAAGGAAATATCTAGACCTAGGATAATTTTATGGGGAAGTTGAAGGTAAAGTTTTTGCCTATAGATTGCTAGATTGGCTTGTTTAGAAAGTTGTAGAACCTCAAACAAAAGCAGCTAGGGGTTAAAGAGTATACATAAAACTTTTATATATTTACTATTAGAGTAGCCCATATAGATTATAATTAAGATAAGGTGGAAATATACAACGGATTGATATTATTCATTTAAAAAAATGCGAGATTGATTAGAATCAAGAATGTGCAAGAAGCGTATCAATACGCACTATAGGTAGATAAATTTGCCCACAAATTACATAATAACAAGAGGTAAATAAAGAGCCTTGAAAGGAAGAGGATGGGGATAATAAAACCAAGGTAGGAAGGAGAGTGATTTTAGTTAAAGTATCTATGAGAAAGGTGAATTTGCAATAGGAAGATAAGGACATGGATGTAGATGAGGCCACAATTTCACAATAAGATATTACAAGTGCCAAGGCATTTGAATGTCCATTAATGCAGTAGAATAGTGGGCTAGAAAAGCATATTTGAAACCATGTTGCATGTGCAAATGAGGAGAGCATAGCTTCTCCAAGGAGAATGAAAGAAGTCAAGTGTGGAGAGTTGCACATGATTAAAATAGTTTTGCTAAATCCTGTGAAAGAAACAAGGGAACCAACTCAAATAAGGAACCTCTTCAGGACCACATTGAACTATGAAGGAAAAGTATGCAAGGTTATTGTAGATAGTAGGAGCACAAAAAACTTAGTATATGAGGAGATGATACCTAATTTGGGTTTGTAGCACCAGGATCATCCAATCCCATACAAGGTATCATGGTTGCAGAAGAGACACAACATGCTAGTAAGTGAGTGGTGCATGGTTGATTTTTAGGTTGGTGACTTTGTGTTATATGATATTATTTTGATGGATGCATGTCACTTACCTCTTAGGAGGTCTTGCTAGTATGATTTTTAGATGATATATGGTGGAAGAAATAACATGATCAACATCACAAAGAATGGATTAACGTACATGCTCAGGCCATTAAAGTAGCAAAAGAAAGAAGTGAGAGGTAGCCATAGGGTATGTATCCTTGGTGGCAAGGAGTTTCTAAAGGAGACAATAAAGAGAGTGTATTTCACTTATGTAGAAAAACTTGTTGTATGTATAGTACCTACAATGAAGAAGATAGAAGATGATTTATTGTGAGAAGTGGAAAAATGCTCACAAACTTTGAGGACATCATGACTAAGGATTTGTAAGATAATATTTTTGTTAATGAGGAACAAAAACCATCATATGGATATTATTATGGAATCGATTTTTCTGAAAAAAAGGAGCGTATCAAATGATGCCTATGGAATATGAAAATTTAAAGAAGTAGGTCCAAAAGTTGTTAGAAAATAGCTTAATCAGGGAGATTCTAAGCCCATGTGTAGCACCTATAGTGCTAGCACCAAAGAATGAGGGAACATGGAGGATGTGCACATATTCACATGTAATAAACAAGATCACTACCAAGTACCAGTTTCCACTATCATGGATGGATGATATTATGGACTACATGAATAGAGCAAAGTATTTATCAAAGTTATATCTCAAAAGTGGCTACTGCTAGTCAGAATCAAAGAAGTAGATGAATGGAAGACAACATTCAAGACTAAGGATAATATTTACAAATAGTTGGTCATGTCATTTGGATTGACAAATGTGTCATGTACCTTCATGAGGTTGATGCAAACCTTTCCTTGGTAAATTTATTATTGTTTACTTAGATGAAATTTTGAAGTTTAGTAGGAGTAGAGCAGAGCATATATCTCATTTGAGATTAGTGCTAAAGAGACTTCAAGAGGAGAAATTATTGGTAAATCTAAAGTGCATGTTCATGCAAAAATGATTAGTGTGCTTGGGATTTGTAATATCAAGGGAGGGATTCAAAATGGACCTAGAGAAGGTTAGAGCCAATGGAGTGGCCATCACCCAAGACAATGCTTGAGATGAGATGTTTTTACAAATTGGTGAGTTTTTACAGGAAGTTCTTTAGAAAATTTAGTGGGATTTTTGCACCCGTAATAGATATGATGAAGGGATATCAAGGGGATTTCAAGTGGACAACAACAACAAATAAGATTTTTCATATTTTGAAATAGAGCATCCAATATCAATATTATCGAATTTTGGTAAATTATTTTAGGTGTATTATGATGTAAGTGGTACAACTATAGGCATAGTGTTAATCCAGGAAGGAAGTTCGAGTACCTATTTTAGTGAGAATTTAAGTGATGTGAAGAGGATATACTCAACATATGATTAGGATTTTTATGCCATAATACAAGCATTGAAGAAGTGAAGGTATTATTTATTGCCTAAGGAGTTCATTTTGTATACTAATCATAAGGTATTGTAGTTTATCAACAATCAAGAAAATTAAACCAGAGGAACCTAAGATGGATGGAGTAATTAAAAAATTACACATTTTTGTTGAAGCATTGGAATAGAGCATTGAACAGAGTTTCAAAAACATGAAGCAAAAGGTTTTTGCTATTGTTAGAGTTGAGTGAGAGTTACAGGTTTTGAGGACTTGTAGTGTTTAAATGCTATAAATGTAGATTTCAAAAATCATGGGGAGTTTGAAAGAGTATAATTTTTAGGAACATGCTATTAAATATAAACTCACTCATATAAATATTGCAAATAAACATAAATACTTGAAACACAAACTATTGCAGTACATAAATTAAGTGCAAAAATGAAACAATCTCACAAAGTAACTCAAAATCATAGGCCTCTTCAAGGGGGAAACCTACAATACTTTCATTAGTTTGTAAAAATATAAATTTTTGCATGGATCCATATCTATTAAAGATACACTTCATGTAACCCTAATATAATGCTCAAGAGTTGGCTTACATGCAAAATGCCACTCGATCTAGAATATTCTACCAAACATCAGTTAAATTCTTGATAATAGTTACATGAAATGGTCCCTATATATACATGAAATGGTCCCACTTATCTAGGTTCCTTACTTGCCACATACCATTAAAAATTATTACAAAATAATATGATAAATGGATCCCCACATTGGAAGTGGTTCATTATATAATCATATGAGAATTACAAATATAATGCTAGGATGGGGTCCTAATATGCCCTTCCCCTTCAAAAAGCTTTGTCCTCAAAGTTATAGATGAGGAAAATAGTTTTGTAGCTATTGTAAAGACTACCACATAGCATACTATAGTTTTAGACCACACCATTGATCAAGAACCTCTATAATTACCTAATTGTGAAGAGTGTGCATCCTTCAGTCCAACAATTATTCTGGTTAGAGCAAGATAGAATATTATTCGTCTAGTTTTGGTAAAGTAGTTTGATCTTATACCTTATTTCCCACAACATTCTTGAGATAGGAGATATGAAATATAGGGTGGATATTGGATTTAGATGATAGGGCCAATTTGTAGGTCATTGCACTAATCTGTTGTAAGACTTGGGAGGGGCCATAGTATTTGGCAATGATTTTTTGGCACCTACGAAGCTAGAGTGATGATTGTTTATATGGATGAAAGAGGAGGAAGACCATATCACCAACATAAAATGTATGCTCAAAATAATGTTGATCATCTTGTTGGCACATCTGATTTTGGATCATTTCCAAATTTATCTTTAGTTTACGGAGGACTTTGACATGTTGGTTAAGTGTAGTGTCGACCACATGGACCTCTTAAAAATGGGTGACCTTGGTTGTAGTGTGATAGGAAGTGTTATACCACCACTCAACCAAGAGAAGCCACTTCACCCATTGTGTAGGATTATTGGAGGTAAAGCAATGAAGGGAGATATCCAAAAATTTATTGATAATATTTGTTTGATCATTCATTTGTGGATGATAAGCTAAAATGATTGTGATTTTATTTCCCTACAACTTAAATAATTCTTTCCAAAAATTACTAGTGATAGGATCATGATCAAACACAATGGAGGAGAGCATGCCACGAAGGCAAAAGAAAATTTATTCGAATATATTCCATTATTTGGCAATCATACCAAGTGTCATGTAAGATGTACCAAGTGTCATAGGTAGAGTGAGGAACAAGAAACCTATCCTCCTATATAATGGACTCATAGTTCCATTCGGATTGTATCATCCTACTTTCATAATATTACATTTCATGTTCATGTAAATCTTCTATTCTCTTATTTTTCATAGTACAAAAACCATCATTGGTATCAAATCTAGGCTCAAGGAACCTAAAAAGGATTGAAATTAAGGAGCAACTCCTGCAAGAATATTTTGGGATATTAATCACCATTCAACAACACGCCCAAAAGAAAATTTTTGGTTTCTACAATAGAAAAATGAAGGCTATTGAAGGAGAGTTGAAGTTACCAAACTACAGTTCTAGACAAAAATTTGGTGAATCGAATCACCAAAATATTCATCATCTTCAGAGAGTGTTAAAGGTAAGCAACTAAGGTGCAAAGGGTTCATTATTTGAACACTTATATTTAGTTCATTACTTAGCTTCATTAAGCACCTTATTAGAGTTTAGAAGTTGCAAGGAGAAAAGTTCCCTTTTAAAAGTCTTCAAGGGAAGTGCAGAAGATAGTTTATTTTAAGGTTTATACCTACACATTATAGGAGTTAGATATGTTTTGACATAATGAAAAATATCATCTTCCTATTATCTAGTTACAACAAAGAAGACTACATTGAGTTACAAATATTATAGTGCATTTAGGAGAAATTACTAGTGCATGATTTAAGATTCATCTACAAGAGTACTAAGGAGAAAATATTATTGCACTATATTAGTTATTCAAAGTTCACTAAGGATTTTTAGTTAAGGTGAATATTAGTGCAAAGTTAACCCTTTAAAATTAGTTGCATGGTTAAGATCTTGGATTCATTGGTGCTAAAATTATCCAAGTAAAGAGTTAGAGTTTAGTGTTGTCTAATAATAAAGGCAACAATACATTGATCTTAAGTATTAGAGCAAGTAATCTCCATATCTAAGAAGCAAAGAAAAATATTCAAAAATATATCTTCATTTGTCCTCAAGCTATACAATGAGAAGCCACAATATCAAAGGAGAAAAGTAGCATCAAAAGGAGACAAGGAACTCTAAAAAATTTGGTGCAAAATAGAGTATCTTATTTACGTTTCATTTATGCACCATATTCCTCCTAAAGAAGATGAAATATAGAGTGTCTCAAGACACTAAGGCAACAAGTATCCTACATCCACAATTGATTGAATCATTGAATATAGAAGGTGCAAACTTTGGGTAGAGAAGGTGATCTGACCTAGGGCACATAAGCATCGGTTTTGGGTATCTAGAGACACCATTTTTAGCACCTTATCTAGCACCTACGGTTACATAAACCTGCAAAAAAAGTACCTTTGTAAAGATAAAGGTAAGGACAATGAATAATATGTAGTATAGTAAAGGCAAAAATGAAGGTGCAATAACTAGTAGGTAGACTAAGCAAAAGCACCGTATTATACCATTGGAGCTCCATAGAACCATAACTCCATAACCCTTGGTACCTCACAACTAGAGCCAATCATCATCCTTGAATAGAACAACTTGCAAGAAGGAAATTGTTTACTGTAAAAGGATCGAAGCAAGCTTACAAATGGTTGGAATGAATAGACATTGAGAAGGTCTTAAGGTTAATATTTTGGTATATTTAATAGAGTGTGCATGCAAAGGAGATATCTACACTTGTCTTAAAATAGGAAGGAATATTGTGCCACTTAGCACAAAGGACATCATCACCCTCTTATCTCGAATGCTCAATAAAGGCACTCATTCATGTAACACCATTCATCATTGCCGTAACGTTCAAGAATTTCAACACTCATAATGGAGAAACTAATCCAACACCACATAGTTTAACACTCCACAAGATCTAACAATCTAGATGAAGAGACTTAAGTAACGCCTATCACCACTTGGAACTCGCTTCAATAAGAAGAAGCTTACATATAGTCACCAAACAAGAAATACACTGTGAATGGAAGAAAATTCATAGTGAGCATTAAGTGAGAGTGTATTTGAAGCCTGAATTCAAGGAGTCAAAGGTGCATTTAATACTATCATAAGAGGACGTCCATTGAGTCTATCATAAACCAAAAATAAGATACCAATGCTCACAATCAACACTTAGGTTTAATATCAATTAGCACGAGTTCAAAGGTATATTTGCACTTACTACTTGCTTTCATTAAAGTTTAAAAGGAGGTATAAGGGAATGTATATTTCTAAGGTTAAAATAATTGGAGTAGATATAATCTTAGAGAAAGCAATCAAATAAAAAGCGCATAATCTTAAAGGTTAATTCAAGGAGCATTATATTTGAAAATAATTGAGTAGGAGAAATAAGGGTTTCTACTTTAGACACTTAGAAATTATATTGAAAATATTATTAATTTCTAATATTCCAAAATTAGGGATCTATAAGGTATACTACATCAAACATAGATAATTGGAATTTATAAATATTGGATATCAAGGGATATAAAAGGAAGTTCATTATTTACTTAAAGGAGTTGGAATTATATACTTAACTCATACTCATACTAAAGGGACAAAAGAAATCCAACCATAGAGAACTTCAAATAAAGTGCATAGTTCATTAGGAGAGATAAGGTGAAATGTGATTTGATTATTGTTATTTACAAAAGAGTACAAAATCAACCCAAAAGGTGAAATATTACTTACTAAGCACTTTATCAAACTTATAGCACATTCCAATCACTAGGGAGACATAAGGAACCCTACAAAACCTAAGCCTTAGAAAAAGTGTACATTCTCTACACTAAGGTATCATAAGTCATGGATTATTGGTATATAGACTTAGGGGCAAGCAAGCACATGATCGAAAACATACATTGGTTTAATTCCCTACAAAAAGTAAATGAGAAACCAATTGCTATAGCAGATAGTAAAACTTATGAAGTAAAGGGGATTGGAAATATTCTAATAGATCTGACAAATGGAAAAGGGATAATAAAAAATGTAGCATTGGATACCAATCTTCTTTCAGCATCTCAACTCATTGATAAAAACATGACTGTAGAGTTCAAAGTTTCCAATGGAATAAAACATTGTCATATTCTTAAACAGAAGGAAATGATAGCATCAGGCTCTTATAAAAGTGGTCTATTTGTTCTAAACACTACTACACACTCAACTCTTTTAGTTAAAGTTTCAGATCTATGGCACAAGCGTCTAGGACATACTAGTGAATATACTATGAATGAATTGCTCAAATATCAAATGGTTGAAGGAATACCAAATCTACCTTTAGAATCTATAGTTTGTCCAAAATGTTTAGCAGGAAAACAACATAGAATTCCTTTTGAACTTTGTCAACATAGGACTCAACAACCATTAGAGTTAATATACACATATTTATGTGGGCCAATGAATGTCACTAGTATTGGAGGACATAAATATTTTCAATTATTTGTTGATGATCACACCAAGAAAATGTGGGTATACTTCATGAAGTACAAATCAAAGGTATTTAGTCATTTTAAACAATTCAAACTTCAAGTAGAAAAATATTCAGGAAATACTATAAAAGCACTTCATTTAGACAGAGGAGGTGAATTTGTATCTAAAGAATTTGATTCATTTTTAGAAGAAAATGGAATTAAAATACAACTCACTAAAGCATATTCACCACAATAAAATGCAGAAAGAAGAAACAAATTAATAATGGAAATGGTGAGATGTATGTTAAAAGAAGATCATATTGATCATCAATATTGGGAATAAGCAATTCAAAAAGCTATATATACAAAATATATTACCAACAAAAATACTCAAACATATTACATCTGAAGAAGCATGGTCAGGAAAAAACAAAGTATAGAAAAACTAAGAATTTTTGGATGCAAAGCTTACATGCATATTCCAAAATAAAAAAGGATAAAATTATATGACAAAACTATGGCATGAATATTTGTTTGCTATGATAATTATTCTACAACATACCTAATATTAAATCCACATACAAAGAAATTTTACATAAGTAGAGAAGTAATATTTGATGAAAAATTCAAAACTGACGTAAGAAAACCTAATAATAATACATAAATTATTCTAAACTATGCAGAGGAAGATTAACAACTAAAGATTTTGAATCATAATCTCAAGAAGAAGATTGAGAACACATAGAATCATCTACAATTTCTCATAGAAAAAAATTAATATGGCTCAAAGACACTCTCAAGGACTCAAATCTAGAAAGAATACCAAACCTTACCGCTACTAGACCTCAAAATCATAGTCAAAGTAGAATAAAAAAAATATTACTAAGCAATATAGTAGAGCCAACATCAACTTTCCAAGCACTAATCACTCACATTGGAGGGTAGTAATAGAATCTGAATATGCATCACTTCACAAGAATAAAACATGGGATCTAGTGAAATTACCTCCAAGAAATAAAATAGTGGGGTGCAAATGGGTTTACAAGATCAAATATAAAGCAGATGGAACACTTGAAAAATACAAAGCTTGGTTAGTAGTCAAAGGATATACTCAGACTGAGGGAATAGACTATGAAGAGACGTTCGTATCAACAACTAAAATGACTACTACTAGAACAATTATTGCACTAGCAGCTTATTAGGTTTGGAAGCTTCATCAAATGGATGTAAAAAGTGTTTTTCTTAATGGTGACTTAGAATAAGTCTATATGTCACAACTAGAAGGGTTTGTTATTAAAGGACAAGAAAATAAAGTGTGCAAATTGAACAAATATTTATATGGTCTAAAGCAAGCTCCTAGAGCATGGAATATAAAGATCAACAATCACTTATTACAACATAGTTTCAAAAGAAGTACATCCGATCCCAGTTTGTATACAAAGAAAATTAGAAATAGTATATTGATTCTCATAGTATATGTTGATGATATAGTAATTACTGGAAGTTCTAAAAAACTAATAAGTGATATTAAAATAGATATAGAAAAGGCATTTGAGATGACAGATCTAGGTCTAATGAATTATTGTCTTGGTCTAGAGATTCAACAAAGTGAAGATAAGATCACTGTCTCTAAATCAAAATATGCAAAATCCTTACTTGAAAATATAAAATGAAGGACTTTAAGCTAAAATATATACCAATGGAACAAGAAATTTAGTTATCCAAAAAGGATGAAACACCTCTAGTTTTAGCAATTATGTATTGATGATTAATTGGAAGTCTTCCGTACTTAACAAATAGCCAATCCAATTTAGCCTTTGTTGTAAATTATATTTCACGCTTTATGCAAGAACCAAGCGAAAGTCATTGGAAAGCTGCAAAAAGAATACTGCAATATATCAAGAAGTTGAGTAATTATGGACTAACCTATATGAAATATGTTAAATATTTTTGTCTATAGGATCACCCAGATTTAGATTATGCAAGCTCTATTGATGATAGAAAGTTTACCTCAGGGTAAGTATTCTATCTTGGGTTAGGAATCATATCTTGGTACAGTAAGAAACAAAATATAGTGGCACAATCATCTACTAAAGTAGAATATTAGGAAACAAGAGATACGACCTATGAAGCATTATGGTTACAATATATATTATTAGACATGGGCATCAAACAAACTCCAACATTGATATTTTATGATAATCAAGGAGTACTCAACTTGATCAAAAATATGATTGTACATGAAATAACTAAACATATTTAAGCACAATATCACTTCATCAAAGATCATTTCCAGATTTATCATATCATATTGAAGCATATTCCAATAGAAGACCAGCTAGCAGATATTTTTACAAAAGCACTTGGGAAAACCAAGTTTCAAATATTCAAGGATCATCTATGTAATTCAAGGGAACTTCATACCAAATAATGTAATACAAGGGGGTGTTGGAATATATTCCATTATTTGGTAATCATGCCAAGTGTCATGTAAGATGTACCAAGTGTCATAGGTAGAGTGAGGAACAAGAAACCTATCCTCCTATATAATGGACTCATAGTTCCATTCAGATTGTATCATTCTACTTTCATAATATTACATGTCATGTTCATGTAGATCTTCTATTCTCTTCTTTTTCTTTATTATTTCTTAAGTATATGGAATAGTACAAAAACATCAAAATTGAGGAAAATTTGTGTGGTTGTGGAGGTTGTGTAAGGATGGAGAGGGAACAAAAATGAGCATACTTTGAGATATGATCCACTACCACAAAAATAACTTATTTGCCTCTAGACTTAGATAACCCTTCAATGAAGTCCCTGGAAATATCTATCCAAACTTGGTCAGGAATTGGCAACGGTTGAAGAGTTCTTGAAGAATGCATAAATTTACCTTTCATATGCTAGCGGATGTCACACACTGCCATAAAATTTTGAATGTCCTTCTTCATGCCCTTCCAAAAAAAGTACATTTAATCCTTTCATAGGTCTTGAGAAACCCAAAATGGCTTGTAGTGGGTGAAGCATGCATCTCCTTCAATATGAGTTCTCGAAAGTGATGAGTGTGGGGAATAACAAGGCATTGGAGATATCATAAATCTTGTCCATCCCAAGTGTATCCTAAACATGAGGTGGGCATTTTTTGAAGTGTGGCAATCAAATTTTATAATCTTGAGTCCTTAAGCATGTCCTCTCAAAGAGAATGTATCCACTAAGGTATGGGTGAAGATATGACATACAACATACTTTGAGCCTCAAATTGGTGAGAGAGTGCATTCGCCACAATGTTCTCCTTGTTTTTATAGGTAATATCATAATCATAGCCCATGAGTTTAGAGACCCATATTTTTTGTTCTACGATAGTGAACCGTTGCTATAGGAAGTACTTGAGGCTTTGGTGATATGTTTTAATGGAAAATTTACACCCAATGAAATAGTGTCGCTAGTGGGTAACCACATGTAAAATGGTGAGCATCTCCTTTGCATAAGTTGATTTACCTAGATTTTGGCTTGAAATCTCTTTACTAGTAAATGCCAAGGGACATCCTTCCTACATCAACATGACTCCAATTCCATTTCCAAAAGCATTGCTTTCAATGATAAAGGGTTTAGAGAAATTAGGCATTGCTAAGACTGGAGTAGTTGTCATAGCATGCTTAAGATCAATGAAAGCCTACTCAATTGGGCCTATCCAAGTAAAATAATTCTTTTTTAACATAGTCATTAAAGGAGTAGTGATTTTGCCATAATTATAAACAAATTTGCGATAGTAGCTTGTGAGCCCCAAAAATCCATGAAGGCCCTTAAGAGTGTGAGGCTTTGGCCAATATTGAACTACTTGGATATTTTTAGGGTCTACCTTAACTCCATCCTTGGTGATAATGTGTCCCAAATATTCTACTTTGAACAACCCAAAAGAACACTTGGACCTCTTAGCATAAAGCTAATGCTAAGCCAAAATCTGCAAAGTATGATCCACATGGATGAGGTGCTCTTCCCAAGAATGACTATAAACCAAAATATCATCAAAGAAATCTAAAATGAATTTACAAATGAATGGGAAAAAAAATTTATTCATGAGGTTCTAAAATGTAGGTGCATTAGTCAAGCCAAACAACATCACAAAAAAATCATAATGATCCTCATGAGTGCAGAATGTTGTTTTGGGAATATCTTCCTCCTTGAGTTGTATCTGATCGTAACCCGAGCAAAGATCTAACTTGGATAAAAACATAACACCATGCAGCTCATCCAGTAATTCATCTACCACAGGTATAGGAACTTTATCCTTAATAATGAGCTTATTGAGCTCACAAAAATCTATACACAACCACAAAGACCCATCTTTCTAGTGAACTAATAAAATTAGAGAAGAGTAAGGATTGTTACTAGGTCGAATGACTCCTGTTTTTAATAATTCTTGGACTAATTTCTCAAATTTTTATTTAAGTGCATGGGGGTAGCTTTAAGGTCTAATGTTATGCAACACACTACCAGGTACCAATGGAATTGCATGATCATGAAAGCGATGGGGTGGTAATTATGTTGGTTTACATCATGCTTGGTTAGAATGAGTTGCAAATCTACTGGAAGTTTATCCTTGGTTGAAAGGGGTGGTTGTATGGAAAATATTTAAGTAATGACCCATGAGAATATTTTTTAATAGCTTCTCCATACGGTTTGAACTAATAATATGAGGAGATCCTTCTTGTAAGCCTTGAAAAGTGTAGGATCGACCATCTTGTGAAAAATGCATCCACAACTCTACAAAATTCTAGGTGATGGTGCCCAAAGTACCTAACCATTAATATTTGAGTACAATATCACACCCCCCTAGTTGAAGAGCAAACATATCTATTTTGAGCTCATAATCCCCTATTTTCAACTTAACATTATGGTATTTACCTTTGTAAGGTAAAGTTCCACCATTTGCCACCATAACCTCAAAGGAGTTGTATGTATGTAAAAATTATGTTGCTTAGTGATTTGGGGATCAATAAAGTCATGTGTGCTCCTTGAATCAATGAGTACTGTAATGTGTTGGTCTTTGAAAAAATTTACAACTTTCAAATTTTGTGGAGTAGTAATCCCTACAAGAGCATGAACATAAATTTTTGGTTGTGGCTCTTCTTATGTGTCACCCTCATCTTGAGGTGAGTCCTCTGATGCTTCTGCTTCATCCTCAAGTTGTTCACTACTTGTTGGCTCCTCTACATCAATCAATAATAGCTTCTTTTGGATGCATCTATGCCCTTGTGTATATTTTTCATCACAATTATAACATAAACCTTGGGCACATCGAGCATCCATCTCTTCGATAGTCAAGCGCTTGTAGGGGGTAGATTTACTTTTAGTATTGGATGTGAGCTTAGGAGGAAATAATTTTGGCCTATGGAAATTTAGGTGACCTCCTTTGAGCTAAATATTTTTCTTCGACCAACCGTGCCAAACATATGCCTGCATCATAGTTTGTAGTTTGAACAACTTGACCTCAACCTTGAGATTATCCTTTAAGCCACTAACGAAACAACTCAAAAAAATCCTTCATTCAACCCTTTGGTATTTTTAGCCAATTTCTCAAATTGGGTTTGATAGTTCCAAACTATAGAATTTTGTCTCAGTTTGGTTAAGGCTCCTGTGAAGTCTTCATACTCATTGGGATCAAAACAAGTGAGTAATTGAGACTCAAAAACTTCCCAAGAAGAGTTGGTAACTATGTGTTGCAACCACTGATACCACTATAAAGCTTATATTTAAAGTTGAAAGATACCATAGTGATCTACAAATATTTAGGGACATTGTGAAGTTTAAAAATTAATCCGCATGACATAACCACCCATCTGCATCCTTTTCATTGAACTTAGGAAAGTCTAATTTAAGCATCTTAAAGGGAGCATCCTAATAAAAAAGAGTGTGAGAGCCTTCCCTATCCCTATGGGGTCATTTTCCATGCTCAAGGTGTTCGATATCATGATGCTCTAATACCTTTGGGTCCTCTTTAAGCTGTGCTTCCACCTCTAAGAAGTGGTCCTCAAATTTGGCTTTGGTGCTAAAATTATCACTTCTCAAAAGTTGTACGTCATCCTGCATGCTTCGAATCACCTCTACAAGGGAATTAAGTGTAGAATTTATGTGATCCAAAGAGTTGGCTTGTTATACCTTCTTTTGGTGTCCACGAGTGCCATCGACCATTTTAGTGTGATTTGAGTTGACTTACTAAAAATAGAAATATGGTTCCAAGAGTTACTATTTTTAGTAAGGAGCCAAAAAAAGTGCTTGGGTGCTATATCAAAAAAATTATCTTGAAAATATGGTCACAATGAGATATATCCCACAACACTAGTTTTGGGCACCCTAGACTCTTTTTTATATGCTTTATTGTTGAGTTTGCTGGTGTCATTGGTTTTCCACTTGGAGGCTTAGTTCAAAAGATGAGTGTTTGGTCGGCCAACCCCTTATGAAATTATCCCTACACTATCGATTACTAAAATTGTATTTGCATTATCTATTACTAACATTATTTGGTCACTAATACTATGGTTCTGTATACTAACGACTGGTTGTTTTGACTCTGTCACTGATATTTCTTTACCTATTATAACCTGACTATCACAAAAAATTATTACTGACACTGGCAACTGATAAATCTAACCTAAATATTATAGTTCTCAAACTGAAATGATACCCTTATGTTACTAACACTGGTAAACTCTATCATGATTATTTTTTATATTTTCACCAATTATTTCCTCCATTTCAAGTAGTATTCTGTGATAAGGAATTCTCCTTCGTATGCTCAATTTTTGTGGGAAAATTTGTGGTTCTAGGTTTAACATTCATAAACAAGAAATTTTTGTTTGTAGGTGGAATATAACCAAGTACTCTAAGCCGGGGAGTATATAATACCCATAGTCCCTCTGTTATACCGTAGTGATGAACCATAGTGCTCAGACTAATATTTCAATCTACTACTCAAGAAGGATTCCCCACATACCCTTTAGCACATTACCTACCTCTTTGAAGTACGAGAGGGTAATATTTTTGGATGTTGTGTTTGATGTAATATGGATAATACAAGGCCAAAAAGCATCATAGGGATAAATATTTCTTCTAATCTTAGGTGGTCTCTCGTTATACCTGAAGATAAGTGGGAGCTCAATTTTATAGACGGATGTTGTTTGAGGCCTGGGTATTGGAGCCTAACTACCCCTCACTTCACTAGACACTTTATTGGTAATCTAGCTTAGATAATAACGAAAAATCCTCCATGATAATTTAAAATCCCTGACACAAGGTTTCTAACCTAAATAACTATTGCAAAAAAGAGAGACTATGTTTTGGATGTTTTTTTAGATAAAGGATAAGCAAAAAATAGAAAATACAGGAAAATTATATCTAATAGTCAAAATGGATGGGCAAGAACTATCACAGTCATAGTGGAACTTGACCTTGGAAAGTGCTCTGATACCACTTGTTAGGAACATACTATTAAAAATAAAATCACCGACAAAATATTGAAAATAAACATTAATACTTGAAACACAAACTATTGTAGTATGAAAATTAAGTGTAGAAATGAAACAATCTTACAAATTAACTCAAAATCATCGACCTCTTTGAGGGGGCAACCTCCTTCAATACTTTCATTAATTTGTAAAAAGATACATTCATACATGGATCTATGTCTTTTAAAGATACACTTCATGCAATCCTAACCTAATGCTCAAGAGTTGGCTTACATGCAAAATGCCACTCAAGCTAGAATCTTCTACCAAACATCAATTACGTTCTTGATAATGGTTAAATGAAATGGCCCCACTTGTCTAGGCACCTTACTTGCCTTATACCATTACAAAGTATTACAAAATAACATTAGAAAGGGGTCCCCACGTTGGAAGTGTGTCATTACAAAATCATATGAGAATTACAAAAATAATATTAGGATGAGGTCTTATCACTAATGGAGTCTAAAAAAACTCAATGGCTAGATTAATTTATCCAAGAAGGTTTGTTATTCAAATGGAAGCAATTGTGCATTTCTAGTATCTCCATGAGAATCATAGTGGAGGATTAGCAAGATATTTTTTCATGGACAAGATATTAGACCAATTGAGTGAAAGTTATTATTGGCTAAGGATGCATGTGGATGTACAAAATTATATGCAATATTTCAGAGTATGTCAACATCGCAAAGGATACAATTAGAACATGATGTTGTATCAACTGTTGCTGATACCAGAGAGACCATGGGTATATGTGAGTATGGATTTTATGCTTATATTACCTATGATGCAGAGAGGATTCAATTCTATATATGTTGTAATGTATAGATTCTTGAAGATGGCACATTTCATTCCATGTAGGAAGACTAGCTACACAACACATATAACAACCTTATTTTTCAATAAGATGGTAAAATTGCATGGGTTGATAGAGTATTGTATCTAATAGAGATACAAATTTTATTGGCTATTTCGAGCAAATGTGTGATATGGGAATGAATTTGAATTTTAGTTTTGTATATAACTGACATACATATGGGTAAACATAGGTAGTACACAAGAGTTTGTAAAATCTTCTAAGATGTCTGGTTGGAAAAAAATCAATGTAGTAGGATTTAATCTTGGCACAAGTTGAATTTACAAACAAAAATTCGATGAACAAGAGTACAGGTAAGAGCCCATTATGTATCATTTATGGATTTAGCCTGCAAGGAGTGGATGAGATACATTGGAGGGATGGAGTGGCGTAGTAGAATACTTCACAAAGTATATGCATGAGTTACATAACATAGAGAGGTAAATGTGGACCTACAAAAAAGTGTAAAAAAGTACAAGAGTGTTGCAAATGATAGCAAATGAACAAGAAAATTCCAAGTGGGATATTTAGTTCTCGCACATTTGCATACAATGAGATTCCCTAAATGAACCTACAACAAGTTGAAGTGGAAAAATATTAGTCATTATTGGATTGTGAGGAAATTTGATTTAGGAAATGCATAAGTTAGAGTTTCCTAAAGGGGTAGATGTCTCACCAATATTCAACATTGTATATTTGTATGAGTTCCATGTAGATACAACTGAAGCAGAGAGAGAGGTCCATTCAGATTGAGAATTTAAATAGTGAGTACAACAATTTCCAGAGAAAGAGAGGGAGAAAGTAGAAGGGATAATTCATGAGCGAATTATCAAGAATACAAGGGGTCACCAATATAAGGAATATCTCATCAAGTACTTGGATATACTAGTAGAAGAGGTGGCTTGGATAGCAAAGTCTAAAGTTGTCAAACATGGGATCTCCATTGGGACCTCATGAAATGATTCTTGAGTTTTTCAAATTCAAGAAATATTTCTTGTTACTCGAGGTGTCTGATATAGAAGCATCTGGGTGAACAAGCTATCCCACATCACCAAAATAATAATAATAATAATTTTCTATAATTGGAACAACAAGTAAGCCATCTATATAAATACATCAACTTTATTTTTTTGTGGTAGTTTTTTTTCTTTGCAATGGCTTTCTTTCTTTGTGGTATATTTCTCTCTTTGCTACAAATTTTTAGATATATGGATAATTGTATAAAGTGGCCCTAGGACAACTATAGAAAGTAGATCATTAGTGTAATAGAGTGGGACAATAGAGTATTGCAAGTGTTGATTTAGTTTGTAAGCCAAGAAATTAAGGTCGCAAGATTGTGATGGTTATTTTTAATGTAGGATTGTAATTACAAATATTTTAAAAAAATAAGTTGTGCACAAAAGAGTAATTGTATTTTTTATCACTTGTGTTTGTTGACCCTAACAAACCTACAGTGCCTTAGCGAATTGCAACAACTATGTTCACAATATGATACTGCAAAGCGTGTGAGCAAGTTAGGCTACTTGGAGGTGCAACCTTAAATGTGAAGAGAATTTACAGAAACATATTCTAGAAATAATGCAGAAATAATAACTAAGGAAATAATGACACCATTCAATGCACATATAACACACAAGATTTACCCTGGTTCACCCAATTTGGGCTAGTCCAACAAACAAGAGTCTATCCTCCTTGATATATTATTCTCTCTCTTGTCCCTAAAATGGGACATTACAATAATTATATAAGGAAACTCATACAACCCTAAACCACCAAGTGGTATTAGGGTACCATGGATACAACACTGTGGGATAAACCACCCACACCCACTAACCACCCACCAATCGTGGGAATCTCGGGGGTCGCTCCAAAAGTAGCGATAAAAGTAGGTGAAAAGTAGCGATAAAAGTAGGTGAAAATTTTGACGTCGACTTCGTCGGCTTCAATCGCTTTCACCGTATTCGAGGGTGTCCCCCTATGCACCCCAAGCCATCACCTATTACGTAATCACCTTTACCATAGTCGGGGGTCCTTGGGGGCCTCCGGCCCCCCCGGACCCCCCTACCCATCGTCTTTTGTGTTGTAGTGTCTGTCGTACAATTCTTTTCCAACAAAGAATGAGACACATCCAACATTCTCCCACTTGTTGAATACTTTGCCAGACCCATTTCAATTGTACAGAATCTAAACTTTTCAGTGCTTACAGCCTTGGTTAAAGCATCTGCAACATTTTCCTTGGTGTCTACCTTTTCTAGCAACACTTTCTTTTGTTCAAGCATGTCCCTACAGAAATGGAACTTTGTATCAATGTGCTTCGTCCTTGAATGGTAAGCAGGGTTCTTTGCCAAAAATATGGCACTCTGACTGTCACAGTTTATCTTCATAGCTCCTTGAAAGAACCCAATTTCAACACATAGTCTTTGCAGCCATACAACTTCCTTACTTGCATCAATGGTTGCCATATACTCAACTTTAGTAGTTGAAATAGCAACAACGATCTGCCTCTTGCTCATCCAACTAATGGCCCCTTCGAACAAATTGAATACATAAGCACTAGTAGATCTTCTCCTGTCCAGATCTCCAGCCCAATCTGCATCAACAAACCCTTCTATATCCAATTGTCTATTTTCTTTACCTGTACCCTCATAGCAGATTGTAAAATTAGAGGTGCCATGCAAATATCTGAAAACCCTTTTCACAATAGTCCAATGCTCTTTACGAGGTTTAGACATATATCTACTCAAGACTCCCACTGCATGGGCAATGTCCGCTCTAGTACAAACCATGGCATACATTAAACTACCTATAGCATTTGCATAAGGAATATGTGACATTTCCTCTACCTCTTCTTCTATTTTTGGACATTGTTCAGCAGACATTTTTCACCTAAATAAATAGGTACCTTCACCGGTTTGCAATCCTGCATATTGAACCTTTTCAACACTGTCTCAACATACTTTTTCTGATCCGACCACAACTTTCTGTTAGAGCGATCTCTTTTTATTTGCATACCCAATATAAAATTTGCAGGGCCAAGATCCTTCATGTCAAACTGCGATGCCAACTGAGACTTTACTTCCCTGACCATTTTCTTGCTATTTCCAATTAGTAACATGTCATCAACATAAAGAACTATAATGACAATTACATTACCAATTTTCTTTGAATACACACAGTGATCAGCATTGCTACGAACAAAACCAATTCCTAAAACATAAGTATCAAATTTTTGGTATCACATTCTAGGTGATTGTTTCATTCCATACAATGATTTCTTTAACTTACATACCAGATCCTCCTTTCCTGCAATAGTGAAACCTTCAGGCTGCCTCATAAAGATTTCTTCCTCCAAATCTCCATGAAGGAATGCAGTTTTCACATCCATCTATTCTATTTCAAGATCAAATGCAGTGACCACAGCTAACATAAATCTAATTGATGTTAGCTTTGCAACGGGAGAAAAAACTTCACCATAATCAATTCCTTCAACTTGGGAAAAACCTTTAGCAACCAGAGTGAGCTTTATATTTCTCCACTTTACCTTCGACGATTCTGCTTCTTCTTAAAGATCCACTTGCAACCTATCGCTTTCCTACCACTTGGTAATTTCACTAAATCCCATGTTCTGTTCTTTTTCAGGGACATCATTTCCTCATCCATGGCCTCTTCCCAATGGTTTGCCTCTCTAGAATTAACAGCTTCTCTAACTGTTCTAGGATCTTCATCAGTAACAGATAGTATAAAAGAAGTAGGAAAAATAGATGGACTGTACCTTTCAGGTTGCCTCCTTTCTCGTGTTGATCTCCTTACCATAGGTGTATGAACCTCTTCTTCATCCTCTTCCAGATCCTCACCTATATGCTTTCTATATCCTCATCTGTATGCTCCTCTTCCAGATCCTCTACTGTCTAATAGTTTTCCATGAGATCAAATTGGACCATTCCAGGTTCCTCTTCTGTAACTACCTTCCTGGAATCACTGATCATCTCCCTAAACACCACATCTCTACTATACACTATACTTTTAGTTTTTGGATTCCAAAGCTTATATCCTTTAACACCATATTTATAACCAATAAAGATACATTTAATAGCCTTATTATCTAGCTTACTTCTTTTCTCCTTTGGAATATGCATGTATGCATCACAGCCAAAAACTCTGAGATGTGAAATAGATGGTTTCTTACCAAATAGAGCTTCAAATGGAGTTTGATCTGGCAATGCTGATGTAGGTGACCGATTTCGCAAGTAGCATGCTGCACTCACTGCTTCTGCCTAGAATTCTTGTGCCAAACCTGCACCACTGAGCATACTTCTAGCCTTCTCCATCAGTGATCTGTTCAACCTCTCTGCAACTCCATTCTATTGAGGTGTATATGGAGTAGTCTTCTGTCTTGCAATACCACATTGCTTACAAAATTTCTCAAATATATTAGAACAATATTCCCCTCCATTATCAGACCTCAACACCTTAATCCTTTTATCAGTTTGATTCTCAACAAGTGCTTTAAATTCCTTAAATTTTTCAAACACTTCATCTTTGCTCTTAAGAAAGTAAATCCATGCATATCTTGAAAAATCATCAACAAAGGAAGCATAATACCGTGATTTTCCAAGAGACGACATAGGAACAGGACCAAAAATATCACTTGTGGATCAAATCTAGTACCCCACTAGATCTTGTGGCACCAGATGGAAAACTAACCCGATTCCGTTTACCATAAATACAATGTTCACAGAACTCGAAATACATTGAGTAATTAGGGATACCATGAACCATACCTTTTGTGTATAGGGTACGCAATCCCTTTTCTCCAATATGTCCCATCCTTTGATGCCAGAGTTTTGAGCTTTTATCAGAATCAACCTCAGGAACAGCTTGAGCTATTGCACTCATTTGTCATAGTGCTTCCCAATAGCTTATACAATGTTCCAATCCGAACTCCCTTTGCCAACACCATTGATCCACGAACCATTTTGCATGAATCCTTGCCAAAACTGACATTCACTGCTGCATCGGCCATTTTGCTTACCGAAATCAAATTTCTAGCAAGTCCCGAAATATGCATCACACTTGGTAGGGTCTTAACCTTACCATCCTGTAGCAAAATTTTTGCTCTTCCACGACCCAGGATTTTGAGTGGTGAATCATCTCCCAATAGTACCTCCCCTCCATCATATCTTTCATATTCACTGAACCACCCTCTATGAGGAGTCATATGAAAAGAGGCACCAGTATAAATCAACCAATCATTTTTATCTGATCGTGTGGAGCACGATGAGCAGGATGCCAGATATACATCCCCTGCTTCATCAATGGATTTATTCATCTCTGTGGAAGTTGATTCATCAGAATTTTTTCCAGACTCAGCTTTCTTTGATCTGCAATCCTTCTTCATATGACCAGGCTTGCCACAATTCTAGCATTTTCTCTCAAACTTCCCCCGAGACTTGGATCTACCTTTAGACTTAGACCTATCACCATATCTAGATTTGTCCTTCTCCTTGGCATGCCATCTCACTGTTATGGCTTCCTTAGATGTGCCCTCCATGGATTTTCTCCTCATATCCTTAGATAATAGAGATGCCACTATATCTTCAAACTTCAATGTGGATGAAGTTGTACTACCAATTGCTACTACTAAGTTATCCCATGAATTTGGTAAAGAGCATAACAAAGTAATGCATTTATCTTCCTCACTCAACTTAATTTCTACAGATGTTAGTTGACTTACCACTATATTGAATGCATTTAGATGATCTGCAACCGAATCCCCGTCATGCATCCTAAGATTGTACAGTTTCTTTCTGAGGAATAATTTTTTAACTAGGGACTTCAATTGATACAAAGCCCCTAACCTCTCCCAGAGATCCTTTGCTGTAGCTTCTCCCGAAACATTGATGAGCACTGAATCTGCAAGACATAGTCGAATCAGACTCCTTGCTTTTCGATTCATCTTCTCCCAATCTTCATCGGAAATACCCATAGGTTTTGTTGTTTCTGAAAGAGCAGCCCACTGATCTTTGTCCACGAGCATATCTTCCATATTTAACTTCCATAGCTCAAAAATTTTGCCGTCAAATTTCTCGATCTTTATCCTTGAATGATTTCCTGACATTTTTCCTTCAAACTCCTTCTGCGTAACTCCCACTCCAGAATAGGTTTCCTCTCACTCCTAGAAACCCTAGATCTTCTTCAAACAGATTTAAACCCTAGCAATAAAGGCGTCCCCCTATGGCTAATGACTTGGCTTTGATACCAAATGAAGAGAATTTACAGAAACATATTCTAGAAATAATGCAAAAATAATAACTAAGGAAATAATGACACCATTCAATGCACATATAACACACAAGATTTACCCTGGTTCACCCAATTTGGGCTAGTCCAACAAACAAGAGTCTATCCTCCTTGATATATTATTCTCTCTCTTGTCCCTAAAACGGGACATTACAATAATTATATAAGGAAACTCATACAACCCTAAACCACCAAGTGGTATTAGGGTACCGTGGATACAACACCGTGGGCTAAACCACCCACCAACCGTGGGAATCCCGAGGGTCGCTCCAAAAGTAGCAATAAAAGTAGGTGAAAAGTAGTGATAAAAGTAGGTGAAAATTTTGGCGCCGGCTTCGTCGGCTTCAATCGCTTTCACCGTATCCGAGGGCGTCCCCCTACGCACCCCGAGCCATCACCTATTACGTAATCACCTTTACCGTAGCCGGGGGTCCTTGGGGGCCTCCGACCCCCCAGACCCCCCCTACCCGTCGTCTTTTGTGCTGCAGTGCCTGTCGTACAATTCTTTTCCAGCAAAGAATGAGACACATCCAACAAAATGGTTTCCATGTCTAGGATTGCATTAGTTGCATTCTTCCACCCTTAATGCCTTTGGTAATGATTTATCCAAGGTTGATAAATCAAACAGTTGTACATTTTTCTTGATATTTGGATTGTTTTTTGGTGTATACTAGAGGAATCAGTTACTCATTATATTTTTCATCGTCTCATTGTGGGATCAAATCTTGCTCCTTGTTGCCACTATAACCTCCAATTGTATTGGGTAAAATTTTTAAGGTAGTCGGTGGTGCTAGCATGACACACCCTTTGATATTATGAGACCATGAGATTTGAACTAGGGTTACACACACCAAACAAGGCACTTTACCAACCAGTCAAACCCTCAAAGCTATTGATATTTGGATTTAAATTGGATATAAATAGTTCCAATAATGAATCATTAGCAATTCACCCACTCAAAGAGAGTTTTTAAAATATTTCCACTTATTTTGTGATGAATCCTATTTGTTAAATCGAAGTTAATTTCTTAAGATATTAGTTTCTTTTTCATTTGAAGTACAAATACAAGGATTTTTTAAATTGATATAAGTTATAAAGTATTTTCTAAAGTATCATTATATATTCAAAAATTAAATATAAATTATTCAATACAAAAAGAGGATTATTACATCCATGAAATACTTGAATCTATTGTAGTTCAAAATAACACTCTATTTAGTTCATTGAGGTCAAGTTACACTTTCCATTAAGTTCATGCATCTCTACATTTAACATGGATGAAGCATGAAAGTTTTTTTTATTATTGAAATTATCTTTGTTTAGTGTGGTACTAGCTATCCACTATTGTTAGTTCTTATTAGGAGCCATTGTATACCTTTTAAAAAACTTTGATGCATTTTAAAAAAAAACTATCTTTATTTTCTCAAACATGCATCTATGTGACTAAATTTCTCATTTTTCCTTCCTTTCAAATGTTCAAGTCTCTTCTACCTAGGCTACAACTTGGATTCCAATAGATCGATACATTTATATATGTATATTTCCCCTATTTTTGTTTGTTAATTCTTATCTTCATCATCCTCATTGAGTTTATTTCCTTCATGCTTTCAACGATTTAAAACTTTTCATCTTTCATGTTGAGATTGAAAAAGGTGTTTAGTTTGACATGGTGGCATTAACATTGGATATTATCATCTAATGCTCTAATTATTGAATATGTTGGTTTCATGTATTAATTATAGATTTGTTCGCTTATCTCTCTTTTGGTTATTTTTAGAACCAATCCATATTATCAATTTTATGAGATTAATCATGCTTGCAGGTCTAATATATATGTTATGACTGAAAATAGTACTACAATCATATAAAATAAACAAAAATAATGGTGCAAAGCTAAAAAATAACATTGACTATATCATATAAGATGTTTAGACCATACTTTTACTTATAGATGATCTTACTATAATCATCTGGATAAGACAAATTCAATGGTCTACATTATCCATAATCTTAAAACTCCTAATTTCAAATAAAAATCAATTTTGTTAGGAAGATCAAAACCATAAATTTTGTCTTAAACTAGATTGCAAACTTTATATAATAACATCTAATGGAAAAGGTAAAATAATTTTATAACTCATAGGATGTCAAGGATCAAGTTGCAATTATCATATAGTAAAACAAAATAGATAGTAGTCTACTTCATTATTGTTAATTTATATTTTATCCTTTGCTGTCCCACTAAAGCATTGCTTAACCCATTGATCTTATACCACTTACAACAATTACACTCATGTGAATAACAATGTTATATAATAAAGTTGTAATAATAATGTGTCGTATAATATATAAATTTCTAGCTTGCAAAACAATAACAATCAATCAATTAAATTTAATATCACATATGTTGATCGGAGAATAATATAATTAAATTGGGAATAGTAGATCGAAGTTAAAAAATCGTCAAATGCTAGATTGTACAAATAACTAAATATTAAAATAAATGTGGAGTTACTTCAAGAAGGTTTCCTAAAGAGATAAAAAAATACTACCAAAAGAGAAAAACATTGTTTTCTAATTTTAGAATGAGAACCTATTTAATATTTATAAGAATCATTAAAAAATAATGAAACCTAATTCTAAATATTTATCAAATAAAATATAACAAGATTATTTAACTACCATGCATATTATATATCAATTATACCTTAGATTTAATATGGATGATGAAAAATAGGACTACCAAGAGGGAAGAACAACACTTTCTAATTTTTTGAAATGAAAACCTATTAAAAAAATTTAAGCATAATTAATAAGAATTGAGTCCCTAATACTGATTATTTATCCAAAATAAATTAGAATAATACTAAGTAACTATGATGTATATGATATATCAATTATACCCTAGCCTTAGTATATACAATGATGAGTGCATGACTAGGGATATAACATTTCCTTTAAATATTCATTATGTATTAGTTATAACTTATATATCATTTGACTTATATGTCTATAGTTAAAAGAATCATTTTCATATTTTATGTAATATTTTTAGTATTAGTAGTAAAATTTTGTTAATTTATATTAATGTATTGTATTTGTATATTTACATTAATATTAGAAATTATATATTATGAGATTTTATAATCTTGAATATCAAATTTGTCAAATTTTAAATTAATAAATAAAAAATTTAATTTATTATTTTACATTTTTATATGTAAATGAACAGTATATACATTTATAAATGTGTTTATTTTGCTTAAGCAATAGTAAATATTCAATAATCTGCTCATATAAAGGAGTTGGAGAGCAAGTGGGTAGTTAAAACTTTCCAGTTGAAATCGAGAGGCCCAGGTTCAAATCTCTCCCCTCACATGTTATGGATATGTTATGTAAAAGGTTATATCATAACCACATAATAATAGTTACCCCCTTTTTATAAAAATAAATAGTAAATATTCAATAAAAATAGGATTAATATTTTTCAAAATATAAATTTATTGATAGAATTTGTAAAAAATAATGGATTTAAGCATACAATTAATAGTTAATGTTCAACCACCATTTTGTTTATGAAAACACTATTAATATTTTAAGGCAACTTTTGAAATTAATTTTTGAGAGGGTGACCATCCCATCAATAGAAATGAAAATTATATCAATAAATGAGTCACCTACTTGTATGTGAATTATGTTTAGATTAGAGTTGATATTTTATAGGAGATTAGCATCAAAATTGATATCATCACTCAATAGAAGAAAGCAAAACTAATTTTTATATTAATTTTGATTTATAATCAGTACCTTCTATTGACATTAGTTATCACTTTCAAACAATAATAATAATGGCAAAAAATGAGTAATGTCAAATTATGATACCTAGTATTAAGATCATTACAACTTATATGATAAAAATAGTACTATATAATGAACAACATAATTTTCCTTCTATAGTAAAAGCATCCATGAATTTACATCAATTATGGGCTAATTTTTGAAATCATGCATAGGATAATATATATCTAAATGATGATATGGAATTTATTTTTGTAGTTTCATGTTGTGGTCAAATATCTAAAGCAATTTTTTAATTTGTTATATAGGATTGGAACAGGACCCACTCATATTACATCATGACCATATAGTGGTATTCTAACTTGTCAATTATACATGTATTGCTTTGCAAGATACAAACCTAGGTCTCCTTCATGAAAGTTGGTCAAGGAATTTAACTGGTTGAGATCATGTCATTTGATTTGTAAATGTTAAGTTGTTAAAGAAATTATTACTGCACGTTAATTTAAGAAGCATCATAGCGCTTTGTAGAATAAAATTTATTTCCACTTAGATCATCCATGAACTCACACAATTTGAAATGATTCATTAAAACATTCATGCATACATATGCTTGTGATGATACAATGTTTTAGTAAAAATATTTGAGTAGGAAAAATACTTGTATTTGAAGATAATTCTAAGATTGACTTGAACATAAAGCATGATATGACTAAAAAAATTAATCTAATTAACCTTGATAACTCTTTCACATTCTACATTTCCCTCCTTATTACTTATGTATTGTTAGTTTTGATAACACAATATTACTTTTTAATGAACCATTGAAGTTATAATAATAAATAAATTATTTATTTAGCTATATATATATATATATATATATATATATATATATATATATGTGTGTTTTATCTCTTATATGACTTGTTTCAAAAAATAAAATAAGCTAAAAGGTATACTTTTCTTGAAACTAACTATTATTTATCATCATTAGTGTGATAGCAGAGTGATTGATAATACAAGGGAGAAGCGAGCCTTACTTTAAAATTTATCACTTTAGATATTTATATAAACTCAAAAAATGGACTATCATGAGGAAAAACTAGGCAACAATAAAAATATTTCATTTTAAAATATTAGCTAGAAGTACAAGATGGTCTAGTTGGGAAAGTAATTTTTGTCGATTAAAACTAAAGGGAAGAATATATGTATGATAATTCTCATTAATGTAGTGGATGATTAACCAAAAGTTATTATCAAGGATGAGATGATCAAACATGATATAATGGTTTTTAAAAATAAAAGGTTAAAATATAAATTCTATAAATGCTAGGTAAGTTTTTCAAAGATTCAAAAGTGGACTAAAAGAAAATGTAGACTAAATTCACATCAATCAATCACTTATATTTTAAAATAATTTTATCTCACAATATTTTCTATGTTAAAGATAAAGATAAAGTAATGAATAGTGGCCCATGGTTTTGGGGATGGTTGACATGCATTTAAGGCCATAGAGTGAAATTTTTTCTCTAGGGATAAATATTGAAAGTGTAATGTGACTTATGGCTAAGGCTGACATTGTATGATATAATCTCGTATAGGCCTTTGATATATTAAATTATTTATTGCATTTAATCATTTTTTTTAATTATGTAAACCTTATAGGCCGCATTTAACCTTGTTATAATTCAACACATTTTATAATTTGTAATTAACCTAAATTTGATTATGTAATTGGGTTTTTGGTATTGATAAAAGTACTCCCACCATTCCATCCACTACATCAAAGTGTTGTAGTTCTTACAATGGATAATATAATGATAATTTATGGTGCTTAAGGGCACCCACCAATTTTATTTCTTTTATTTTCTATTTTGTCCTTTTACACTATCTATATACAATTTGAGTGGATGGATTGCTTTTGCTTGTTTCTAGAAATAGGTATGAATTTCAATAATAAATTTTTTAAAAGGGTTTTATGTGGGATAGGTGTTATGGACTTCTATATTAGCTTACAAAACAAGGATATTTTGAAAATATTGGTAATATCTTATGGGAGTTCATCTAAGTGGCACTAAATTTTTCAAAGTGAAATCTAGATCTACATATATGTAGATGTGTGTTGCCATTAATATTTTGAATCCTTTGCTAAAGTTTATTATGACTAAATTTGTATAAAGAGAATGGGTTCAATAAGTGGACTGTAAAAAAATTCCATTTTAGTGTCATATATGTCATGACACTGGACAAATGATAAGAGATTGCAAAATAAAAATGGTTGAAAAAGATGTAAAAAGTGTTGATCATAATAGAAGCACAAATTTTAGGTAATGAGATCAAGTTGCAATAAAATATAGATTTGAATAAGAATTTCATATTGCTCATAAGTTGCAAAGAAATACCCTTTACGCCATCTATGAAAATTCCATCATGGTTTATATAGAACCAACATTAGCAAAAAAATAAATCTTAAAATATGCATTGGATGTGTTGAAATTATAATCTGATTCATAGCCAAGGCCGACATTGTATGATGTATTGGATAGGCCTAAGGGAATTTCATTGTACAATGTATTAATTAATTGTAATATTTTATTATGTAAGCCCTATGGGCCTAATTAACCTTATTATGGTTAACCCTATTTATAAATTGTAATTAACCTAAAGCCCTCTTGTTATATTGACTTAGGTTAAACTTTACTATGTTATTGGGTTTTTTGGTATTGGTAAAAATACCCCCTCCCACTCCTCATTTGATTATCAGTGTGGTTCATAATATTATCTATGGATATAGTGGTTATTTATGGTGCCTATAGGTGCTCTCCAAATTATTCTATTTTTAGCCCTTCTTTTTATTATCTATATAAGATTTGAGTGCATGGTTTACTTTTTTTTATTTCTAGAAAACATTATGAATTTCAACATGGCATCAGAGCAGGTATGGAGCTACTTGAATTGGTCATGTAGAAGCAATATTTGGAGCCTCCAATTTTTCTTTTTATTCTTAGGATGAATTACTCTTCCTATATTAATAAGCATTTTTAGCATAAGGATCAAAGAGGAGATTTATTTCTACATCTTCTACTTGAGGTTTATATATTTTTTTTTATCTTTTTCCACTTCTCTGAATGTGGTTCATGATTTACCTTTTAGATTACCAAAGAAAGGAGACAAACATTTTTTAAAATTTGAATCTGCCTTTCCCATATTTGCATGCATTTATTCCCATGTGCACTCCTCAACATTCATATGTGCTTCTTTTGAAGGCATTGATGTCCATATTTATAGAGTCTAGACATAATTTGTTTACTATCAATGTGATAATAATGCAACTAGCCAAGAGGAACTATTGTACATGGAAGATAATGGGATCAATCCTACATGTAATTTTCTTATTACCTTTAGAAAAATTAAGGTTCAATTAATAATGTTTTCAAGGAATAAATGCTTTGAAATACTTGAGTGATCTATTGGCCAATTGAATGAGAACATGGTATATGCTAGGAATGGGTCCATGTTCGAAGCATGTATGCCATATTTTTCTTTAGAAGGATGGACATTGATGGATAGTGTACATGAAGTACTTTACAGGCCCACTCCATTTTTGGCACCATTGAGCAAACAAAGCGGTTGGTTATTTTGTGCATGGTAGGGTACTTACTGTCTCAACATCCTTGGTTTGAATTGTAGAGAATATTTTTTAGCTTGTTTGTCCTACTTTGATTAAGGTAATAATTTGTGCATTATTTGATAATTTTTAACTACAACACAATGGTGGCAATATTGGCACCTTGGCTAGCACAATACATTTAGACCAAAGGTGAAGCAATTTTAAATTGTAGTTTTGGCATGAACTCAAACAATTACAAACATGGAGGCCTCCTTGGTGACTGAAATGGCCGAATTTTAGGACATGCATACCAGATTTTTTAATATGTATATCCAATACTCCAATTTAAAAAGTTCAAACATCATAGTTATAGTGGTTTAGGAGATCTGAATTGGAAAAAAATTAGTGGATAACACCAACAAATTATGGATCGCCAAGTGGTAACAGACATTTGGCTCATTTTTCTAAGGTTTGGAGTTTTATTTTTTATTTTTTAGGGTCCTTTAGGGCAAAAATTTTGGAGGCCATAACTTTTGGATATAAAAGATTTTTAAGCCCATTTTTTAATTATATGACTTTTCGATCTCTATGTCTAGTGGCATCAATTCATAGACCTGCTACAATGCTAGGGGTCTAATTGTATAAGATGGACTATAAATCCCTAGTTTAAGCATATTAATGGATAAAATTATAGTATTTGTTCGACAAAAATATTTTATTTTTATTTTTTGGAAAATATAGATGGATTTGTGATAGTTGTAGTAGGTTTTGAGTCTTTTGGAGGCTTATAGGAAAAGGATTCAATATGTGCTTTAGTCAATCCCTCTTCCTCCTTTGGGTGATTTATTCAACTTATTTATAAATATCTAATCCTTCATAATATCTTTCTTCTTTTATTTTTTTTAGGTACTCTTTAAAGTTTGTTATAGCTCTTGTTTTAAGTAGGCTCATGCAAAGCCTATTTTTGTGATTTAAATTAGGTCATCCAAGGGCAAGAGGAAGTCTTCAAATCGGGTGATGTATGCCATGAGTGAAAACATCATGCCTTCAAGACATACCTTATGTGATAATGGCAGATTGAAGGAGCTTAACTTTATAGGAGATGGTGACCTTGACTTCTATTCTTCATTTTAAGTCCTAGTAGAAGTGTTTTTTAGATGTATTTTAGAGTGTCTAATAGTGGCAGTGGTAACTATAATGCAACCTAGAGAGACTCTTGTGTAGAATATATTTGTGTAACAACAAATTTAGATGATGGTGGGATCTAGATGATTCTACCTCAAAATGTAAAGACCCATTAGAACATCCATAATGGGAGGTGATATTATTGTTACTAATGTCTCCTCTCCTTGGCCCCTTAGTTTAAATTATGGGGGGTGTTGAAATTATAATTTCATTCCTAGCCAAGGCTGACATTGTATGATGTATTAGATAGGTCTAAGGGTATTTTATTATATAATTTATTAATAAATTATCATATTTTATTATGTAATCCCTATGAGCCATGGTTAACCTTGTTATGGTTAAACCCTCTTTATAACTTTTAATAGAATTCTCTTGTTATGTGGGTTTCAGTTAAAATTTATTATGTAATTGAGATTTTTGGTATTGTTAAAATACTTCCCTCTCACTTCTCATTTATTTATAAGAGTTTTGTGTAATATTAAATATGGATATAGCAGTTATTTATGGTGGCTATGGGTGCTCTCCAAATCCTTCTCTTTTTTTGTTCTTTTTTTTATTAATATTTGAGTGCATGATTTGCTTATGTTTATTTCTAGAAAATATTATGAATTCCAACAAGATGAGAAACTAATGTGCAATTTGAATTTAGAAGGAATCAAAGTTGGAAATATTTATAGTTAATGTCCAAAGAAGAAATTATGGAAGAGGTTGATTTTGACTACATGGAAGAATCATCTTCTTGCAATGAAAATAAATTAGAATAGAGTTTGTCCCTTGCACCATAAATATTAGTGTAAATAGTTTAGAAAAGTAGAAGAGAATGAGAATTATAACAATAATGGTGGGAATGAAAAAGATATGAAGATCCATGGAGCTAGAATAAAGAGAAAAGGAATACAAAATTGAGATTAATTTGGGAATCCAAAAACCAATATTGCAAATGTTAACAAGAAGTGGGTTAAGTCCTCAAACAAGAAATAAAAATGATGATGACTAGGATATGAATATAACCTAAAAGGAGAAATAATTAAGAAACTTATAGATTATCATTGTCTTGAATTTATTTTGATACAATAAAAAATTATAGTCAATGAGGAATGTAAGGATGCTTTCAAAAATATCTAAAATATAGGGTATTGGCTAGTGATTTCTACAAATAGAACTTAAAGAGATACTACCATTATATAGGACAATCATAAATATAACATATTCTAGAAGCAAGAAGTAATCTGGTGGTTGGAATATATTATAAAAAGAGAGAAGGATAATAATTTGAGTAATAAACATTTATGAATAAAAATTAATTACTCATATGTATATTGGAAGGACATATTAAATTCAATGAATACATATAATAATCAACTTTGGATTGATGGGGACACTTTTTAACATAGTTTTACCTCCTTCAGATTAGGGTGGTAATGATGATTGTTCTAGATCAATAGAGGACTTCACTTCCTTTGTTAATTCTAAATGTCCTTTGAGATGTAATTGTTTCAATATTTTAATATACATGGGATGATGGACATTTTAGAAGATCTAATGTGCCAAAACAATTGGATAGATTTTTATTATTTGGTAGTTAGTTGCAAATAGGGTATATTATGAGTAGGATCAATTCAAAATCTAATTCTATTAATATGTGACCTTATGATCAATAATAGTAATTCAACTCCATTTTAATTTTAACTTATATGAATTAAATAAATTGATTAATTCCAGATGGTTGTGTTGTGGTGTGATGATTTTCTTAAATATCCTACATGTATAATTTATTAAAGAGCTAAAACATTTAAAGGGATAGATGAATATTTGGAATGCCACATATTTTGGTAATAAATTTAAGGGAAAGGAGAAAAATAAAACACAAGGATTTAGAAATTATAGTAGATATCAAAGGATCAGAGGTTATCATACTTGTTTTTAGGAAATATAACTACTTGCTAATTATTATAATATACTAAAAAAAGAACAATCATATTGGACCTAACATTCCTAATAGACATTATGTATAAAAGTGGATACATCTTTATTCATTTATGTAATAATACTATATACATGAGGGAGGAAATGCCAATAGAAACTATTTCAACTAAATTTATTATAAATGAATACTAAGATCCATAATATTCCCCCTAATTATATCAATTGATAAGTAGACATAACCATTTTAAAAACTAATTGATAAAATATGAGACACACAACATTTTTTAAAGTACATAAAAGTTCATGGACTGACATGCACTAGAGTCCATGGCTGATATTGACATGAGTAGAAATATACTCAATTTTTCATCTTGTTCACCTCATGACCAAGGATAAGGACAAACACAACTATCTATGGTTATACATCAAATATGGATAGGGAAACATTGACTATACATCATCCAGAAACACACACATCTATCTATAATACCTATATGACCAGGGACATGCTCAACCAATCATATATAACTAGTAGGTCTAAGCCTTACTAAAATACTTCATCTTGTGAATAGGGATACACAACTATTCAAAAGTACAATTCTTATTTCCATTCAATAAACATATTCCTCCTCACTATTCTTATGGGGAAGGTCTTCAACATGTTTTTAAAACTATATTCTTTGACATCACTTTCACCAATAACCACTGCTACCTTATTTATCTTTATATTACCCTTTATGAGATTCTTATCTTATTGAACACAATTGATTACAATATGACCTATTTTTATAGTAAAAGCACATGAATCTAGTCTTTAGAATTTACTTTATCTTTCAATATGACTTACTAGATCCAGAGATAAAATGAAGCTTATTCTTCATATATAATGTGGTTTCTTCTATAAGTGAGTCATTTTTCTTAACTTGATTTTCTTCATCAATTAACAAAGAATTATATCTTCCAATTTTGGATTAATATTGTTCAATATAAACATTATACTAGCATAAATAAAAGGTATGTTATTTAACAAAACAATTTTGGTCTCGATGGGGACAACACAACAATTTGGGCTTTGGATCTTCTTCGAGAGGTCCAAGGTTCAAACCATGGCATGTATGTGTGTGTGGTTGTGTGTTAAATTCCCTATTGATAAGCTCAACTCTCCCCCTTATGAGAGGTCATGGTGGGATGGAGATGCCCAGCCTTGAGCGTTGATCGTAGGGGTTTCTCACACTAACCAAATCCAAAAAAAAATATCATCATCATTGTGCATTTTGGAATTAATCTCAACAAGCCTATCCTCTTTAAAAAAAATTAATGCAGTGTTGAATAAAAACAAATGTTCTTCAAGTCCTTCAGAAGCACCTTCAAAGAACTTATTTTTTAATTGGTTATATGGGATTGAAACGAGCCCCACCTATATTACATCATCACCATATGGTTGTATAATAACAAAGACTGTATATTATTCATGTATTGCTTGGAAAAATTTGAACCTAGGTCTCCTTAAATGTTGAGGAATCAGTTGAGCTAATGCCACTTGATACCTTCAAAGAACTTATTAATTCGATTTTAATGCAACATTTTGCCTCCATGGCATATGAGTATCAAAAGATATATTTTGACATTACGGGTGGGGGAAAATGCTTTCTTTTTAAATAAATTGGTATCTTTTGTTAGATTTTAAGCCTTATACTACCACAAAATATCATAGGTTATATCACACAAGTTCTAATATAAAATAGCCACAATAATAAGGTCAAGATAATAATATGATGAGTATAATAATATGAATAATTTAATATGTATATCAAGGCTTATATAATGAAGAAAATCACATCCATTTATATGTTGAAATATGAATGTAAATAGCTTGAATCATTCATGTACTATGGATGAAGAATAACTTACAATATTGATTGCTCAAATTTTATACAAGATTTATTGCTCCTCTTTCTATTACAATTAGATCTATGAAATGTATTTCTTCTTTTACTCTTCTCCTCTACTTTTTTATATGGAGAATTATCTCCATAATATAGCCATAGTAGAGCGACTCTTTAGATACTTGACTATTTCTCTCCATATGCCAAGTCTCATGACTCTTGGCTTATCTACTTACCACTTGCATACTTGATGAACACTTGACTCTATAACATATGCACACCTATACATGACTCTTACACTTCTACTTGCACTCTCTAATCTAAGACACTTGTGCACATATTTACATTACATATTTGCACTCTTGCATACAAGACACTTGTGCACATTTACTCAACCTACACTTGCACTTTAACTTACATAACACTTGCGTATTTCCTGCACATTACAAATTTACATGACACTTATGCATTTCTTGCACATTCGCACTTACATAAAGGGGGAAATATAAGTCACACTCTAAACTATGACTCAACTCTAATCTATTATTTACAAATGTACCATGAAGGTAACATGGGGGTACTTTAGCATGCACCAAATAATGCAATATACCTCAACATATTTTTACTTTTAAGTCCAAAGGATGCATAGATATTTTGTATAACATGTTACAAACTCTAAATATTACCTCAAATATTGTCTTATGTATCACATTATAAAAGAATCAAATAAATAATCCACAACATGTGGGACAAGCAATTTTATTTTTCCTACTAAAATAATAAATTCCTTTTAAGGATGATAACATATGTAGGAAATGTGAATTTAATCTACATTGTTGGTCTGCCCAATTTTAATGACTCACATCTTAGAGATCAATTTTACTCCTTTTAACCTTTGACATTGCCCTCCTTTGACTCAAACATGCATATTTAGTCTTTAGAACATCTCACAAAAACCCAATTCAATGTTAGCCAATTTAGAAATAAAGTTTACCACTATATTTTTGCTTTGTTGGATTCTTCTTTGAAATGGGTGCATCACAATAAACATACTAAAAACCTCTCCAAATTTGAAGATTTTGATGATGCCTTTCAAGTTTTTTTCAATAGTGCTTTCAAGGTTGTTTGACAATGCACTCAAAAGTAAGTTAGATTTGTATTTGTTAGATAGTATGCATGGATAGTCTTTGTCCCTATAACTTTATGCAATAGTCAAACTCTGATAATGTGATAATAGTGTACCTCTAAAATTTTCTTATGTATATGCAATTCCTACCTATGTATGCATCAATACCTCAGACAAATCTTTATTTATGTTTTATGATTAGCACAACCTATTTTCACATCTACAATTTGAGCTCTTAGATGACCTAGATTGATATTCTAGATAGATCAATTTTTTTATACGACACTTGGTCTCATGAAAGCTCTCAAATTCAAGATCGAATTGTTATCACCTATACGATTGAAGTTTTTAATGTGAAGACAACCCTCATAAATTTTTTGTTAGTCCTTTTAATGTTGAATATAGAGGTAATTGCTCTATTTATATGACTTATGGCATCTCAACTACTTTTGCCTTAGTAAGTTACTAGACGACCCTCAATTTATGAGACAACCCTTGTATTTGACTAGATGACATGATCCTAAGATAATGTATAACTTGTTTTGAATGGCTTGTGCAATTCTAAATGACAAGTGTTCATTCTTTAGAATGACAAATCCTATTACATTCACATTATTAGACATGATTTTTAGCGTCTTTGATGTTGGATCCCACTCTATGACTTGGTCTTTATCTTAAATGATAACTTGCATATTGGTCCTTCTTATTAGCATGTCTTTACAACTTCATTGAATGGTCCTCTTCACTAAAATACACCAAACACCTTCATGTCCAATGTTGATTGCAATGCTCAAATAAAATTTTACAATAATTTAATTTGAGTTTATAAGGAATAATGGCTTCCAATGCCTTGTTAACCATAATGTAATGCCTAAATTCATTAAAATAACAAAAAACTAAAATAAATTACATTTTATCTTCCTCTCCTTTTTTGGAAACACCTGCCTCATCTTCAAAGCAACAAATATGATTTAGCACAACAATCTTACATGTATTTTTCTTTCCCACATAATGACATGCTCTAATACAAAATGACATATTAAAGTGGTTGAATTTTTATTCATTTATGTAATACCACTATATACATGAGATAGGACATGTCATTGGAAATGACCTAAATTGAATCACCTAATTGAATATCAAGATTCATAACAAGACATCACTTAAGAAGGGTGATAGAAATACCAAAATTTTCATGTTACTTTTACAACAAGTTTTGTCTTTCACCTAATAAAAATATTTTAAGTCCATATAGAAGAAACATTATGGAAGAAGAGATAATTATTAAAACAATTAATTATGTCAAGGATGTCCTATCAAAATATGGGCATGATGAGGGAGCTCAAGATGATCTTTTACAAAAAATTCCACCAGTTACCTCACAAAGACAAAATAAAATATTGATGAGACAACTTTTGATGGGGGGTCTATAGGAGGTAATTTTGTCTTTCCGTATTAACAAAGCATTTGGTCTTGATGATTTTCTTATAATCTATTTTCAAAAAAATTTGGATATTTTGAAGAGCAATATAGTGGCTATTGTAGAAGATTTTGTGAAAAAGAAGGATGCAATAATTACACTTCTATCATGTTGGTTTCCAAGAAAGGTGAGAAAATATTTTAATAATATGTGTCTTATAATCATTGTATAAAATGAATTATAATATAAATTTTAACTTTACCCCAAAATAGATGTTAGATATTAATGCTTCAAATGTTTTGTATTATGGTAGTGAAGGGTATTTAAGTACATAAGATGCCTAATTTAGGCATAAAAAACCCTCAAACAAACTTGAAACTATCTTGTCCTATACTACATGCATGTACCTTGTGAGGGGTGGTTATACCACTTGACTACTCACATGTTCTATAATGTAATAACTCCTAACATACCCCTCTTATTACATCATTTTCAAAAGCTCTATTTTGCTTGTGACCAAAGAACAATGCCTAGGATGATGTAGAAATTTGAGAGAAATTCCCCCCCTTAATGTAGACTTATTACTTAGATACTTAGGAGTGGCAGGTTCCACCGATCATGCACTCCAAATACATTTATTACAAAATACGTATTCATTACTCAACGCTTGAAGTGCATTTCTTCAAGTGAAGCATGTATTACCATGCATCCAATACCACTTGTTGAATTGATTGTTTGTCAATTTTTGTCTTACATATTATGGAATGAAATTTGTGTATGACTTCATTTATTTCTTTCCTTTTCTCTATTTTTTATTGTTATCAAATCCTGGGTTCTTTCCAAGACAATTTTTTTCATAAGCTCTGTGATATGATAAATGAGATGTATATTTTGAATGCAATCTCTAGCAATTATGCACACTTGTTTTAGTCCTTTGAATGATCCCATAGTTACTATAATTTTTCCTTGAACTAAAATATAGCAACTTGTCAATTGCTCTATGGTATTTAGAGTTGAGCCATTAGGCCCCAATAGCTATTGTCGTTGTCTAACAAATTTATCTTTATCATGAACTATATTATCAATCTTGATGATATCACAATGCATCTTATAATTTAGTATATTGATTTTTTGTAGTGTTGGTACACTTCTAGATAAAAGTCTTATGAGATATTAGAATTTGATGATGATGTATGGATCTCTTGTTTGAGTCACAAAGATAGATAATATTCTTTTAACAAGATCTAGTTTACAAACTATTCCATGCCTTTTAAAACTTTTCTTCCTAATAGGCCATTCATTTTGTAGATGCTTTTCTCTATATTTGGAAAAGTGAGTAGAAAATAAATTGACTTTGAACATACCATCTTCATTCTAGGATGTATTGAACTTCTTGGCCTTATAGGTGTCCCATGGCTTATGCTTGTAATGGTTCCCTTTATATTTAGGCAGTGTTGCCTCCTGTTGGTTTGTTGGCTTGAAATTATCAACTAATGGAACTCTTCTTGTATGATGATTTGGATGTTTTCAAGTTTCTTGACCTATCATATGTTTGGGGTTATACCAAACATTGTTGTGTTATCCCAATTGTTCTTGTGCGACAAACACATGTTATTATTCCATTTCTTAAACTTCTTCTTTTGCTTCTTTGACTTGATTCTTCTTGAATACATTACTTTGATGTGCCTTTCTCCAATATTAATTTTTCTTTTTTTAAGATGACCTATCATGTTGTTGGTTCATCTCTCAAGAAGGGGAACCCTTTTTGAATGAAATGTGCCAACAATCCTTCACAATATATCCATTTCTTCCACAATGTTCACACATATTTTATGTGTGGAAAGTACTCCTTTGAGAATCATTTCTCTAATTTTGATATCTTTGAAAATTGTTTCTTTGTATGGAAGTCTCATACCTCTTCTAAATGGTTGCTTCCCTATTTGACTTTTAACTAGTAATTTTTCTTCTTATTTTGTAGTATGTGAGGCCTCTAATTTTTAGAGTAGGTTCACAAAATTCTAAAAGCTTAGTGTTTGCTCAGTAATATTTATTGTAGTCATAAAAACATTTTACTTTGTTGGAAGTGATCTCAAAATAATAGGAATTAACATTTCATCAGATACCTAAGTTCCTAGTGCTTGCAATGATGCTCACAATTCTATTATTCTTCTCATGAATGATTCTAGATTTTCTCCACTCTTCATTTGCATACAATGGAGTTGGCTATGGAGGAATAGTATCTTATTTTGATTCTTAGCTTCAAATATTATCTTCAATTTTTGCCATGCATCTTTGGTTGTGGTCATATATCTAATGTATGTTTGGACTTCATCTACTACTCTAAACAAGGTGATTAGTTTTGCTTTTATTTTTGCCTTGTCAAATTTTTTTGATCTTGTTCTTTTGTAGTAGGATAGGAAGTGCTTCCATATCCTACTTACCATTTTCAAACTCAAGTTGTGTCATGAGTTTGGTCTTACATGAATTATAATTGTTTCCTCTCAACAATTGAGAATCTGAAAACCAGAACTTTGGTGCTCCACTAGCCAAGGTAATATTTCACAAAAATCTAATATTTTTATTTTGTTGATTCTATCTCAAAAAACTCTTTTGACGAGTATATATAGCTATACTCGAATTTCAAATGATGCTTCAAAAGTTATGAGATAATTGTGTATCACCAAGTAGAGGGAATGCTTCTTCCTCTACAAAATATTTTTTGGAATATTCCCTTCCATTGAAAAGACTCCTTTTCACTTTTCATATAATATTTTTATCCTTTTTCAAATCTGGATTTCTAGAACTTTATACCTTTTGTTCTCTCTTTCTTCTTCTTCTCACAATGGATGTGAAAGTCAAATATGTTTTTTCAATCTTTTTGACAATTAAATAAACTTCAAGCCTTTTATTTTACTTTTATATGCGCTCTTTTCTTCGGAAGATACATCGACTTAATTCTTGATGTCTTTTGAAACCTTTGGCAGTACTTTAATATTTCTCATGCAATATTTGATATTTGCGGACGGCTAATAACTCCATTCAATATTTCTCTTTTCCTTTTCACATAAATTTACTGTATGTTTCATCTTGAACCAGAGTTACTATTGAAAAAAATTGCTTCAAAAAACATCGCAATTATGCCAATGTTTGGGTGAAAGTATTTATCATTCGGGTGTCTCAAACTTTATTCCTTTGGAGATATACTTCCTTTTAAATTCATGGATGCTAACTGTTATTGTATGGGTTCTTTCTTCATCATTCTCTCAACACTCTTTTGTATGACTTTTTCTTGGGCCATATTATAGGTTTTGTAAATCTTGAGGCTCCTCGTTCTTTGTTGCAACTAGTTCCTTCTCATTTTTATTTTGATTGGTGCAGGCATCTGTAATTTCTTCTCTGCCTTCCTTTAGGGTAGATGTCTTTAGTTTCTGATTTACCTTCTTTTGGAGAATACTTCTTTAGTTTATTCTTTAGCTTTTATCTTTACACTTTCTTTTGTATATATAATCTTTGGATGGATTTTACTTGATTCCTTCATGGGGTCCTTCAATCCCTTTTATTTCATGAGTGTCTACAATTATTATTTAATTGGTTCCTTTGATCCCTTTTGTTTCTTGGGAATTTGCACTTATGAGTTCGGTTGCTTGCTTACTAGTTAATATAGACTATTAATAATAACATATATTCTTTGTTATATTGTGCTAATTTTAGAAAATTATGTTTTCCTGGGTAGAGACAAAAAACTGGTACTTTGCCATTAGATGTATTTGAGACAACATTTTCTCATTTATTTTCAAATATTTCTTTCAATCCTCAAAGAATGTTTATACAACATGCTTTTTGGTGCTTCTTCTAAAAAAAAAATATTTCTTACTTTCAACTGGTAATTGGCACCTTTAATTCTGGATACAAAAACTTTATTCTTTACTTTTTTTGAGCTTGTAATCTCTTATACTAGATACAAGAATTTTTCAAATCTTGAGGAGCTTTAATGACTTCCTCTTCTTGTAATATTTTGAAGCTTTTCAATAGCTTTCTTTGTAAACTTTTATGGAGTTTTAAATAGCTTTCTTTCTAATTTTTTATGGAGCTTTTCACTAGCTTTCCTTGTAATATTTTATGGAGCTTTCAATAGCTTCCTTTATAATATTTTATGGAGCTTTCAATAACTTCCTTTGCTTACCTCAATTGGCTTGGTTGTTTACTTGTAGGCTTTTTCCTGTGGCAAGAGTTTTCCACCCTGAAATATTTTAATTCTACCATGGTTTTTTGCTTCAAGAAGATAATTTTAATACAGGGTAATTTTACCCTTAAAACATCTTTTTTCAAATTTCAATAATTTTCTCAAACATAGTGCACCTTGGATTTCTCTGTGACAAAGCTAGAGGAGGATCAAAAGGATAATTATTTCTTCTTTTTACCTACTTTGATATCACATGTTAGATCTTAATATTTTGGATATTTTGTATTATGATAATGAAGGGTATTTAAGTATATAGGATGCCTAATTTAGGCATAACAAACCCTCAAACAACCTTGCAACTATCTTGTCTTATACTACATGCATGTACCTTGTGAGGGGTGGTTATACCACTTGACTACTCACATGGTCTATGATGTAATAACTCTTAAAAATATATTGAATAGTATTCTAGATTGTTTTAACTTGGGGGATCAAGATAGTTTTCTTCATAAGATGCAAATACTTGGTGATATGATTATTGTTCAAAATTCCACCCATTCATTTCAATCCATAAAAAAATGAGCATTATTATAAAATAAAACATGAACAAAGAATATAATAAGGTATATTGGATTTTTTGCATGATATTCTATTTTTTTGGATTTTGATCAAGGTTGGTGTGAATAGGCTAGATGTTATTACATTAGTAAAAAATAGTCTATTTTGATTAATGAATATTTCACTCGATACTATGAATCATCTCATAAATATTGTGAGGATAAGGTTCACTATCTCCTCATCTCTTCATTATTCTTGTTGAGGCATTATGTAGAGCTCACTCAAAGGTATAAAGAGGAAAAACCAAAAGTATTTAGGTTGTGACAAATGGTCGCTTAGAATCTCATCTCAAATTTATTGATGACTCTCTTCTTTTATGTCATATTTTGGGCAACAAGGCCATGCAATTTAAATCAATCACATAATGCTATGAGAATACAATTAGATAATAAGTCAACATAATGGAATATAGGATCTATTTTATTATCATTATTGTTGATATACAATGAATTATTTTGAATTTTTTAGGGTTTAGAGTAGGGTATCTACCATCAATATTTAAACACTCCCTTGTTCGATAAATAAATAAGGAACTTTAAGGGCCCAATTTTAATTAAAATGAAAACTTGTTTGGATAATTTTAAAGGCCAATTCTTAACCATGGGTAGGATACCACCTCGTAAAGGATACATCTCAATCTCTTATAATATACGATATTATTTTTGAGATTATTAGTAGGTATAGCTTCCAATTTTGATAAAAAAATTGAGATATTTTCATTGAAAAGAATATGAGAAGTTTAATTATTATACTTTCAAATGGGACACAATTTACAAAGGAAATAAAATAGAAGGGTTTTCATAGGGAAAAACATGATTTGCAATTATACAAATGTCAAGGAAAGTTTTGGGTTAAAATATTTATATGCTTAATGGCTGCAAAAAAGTATTCAAGAAATATACCATGTCTAGGGGATTTGCATTAAGGAATTTTATATAAAAGAGTTTACAATTAATCAAGAGAGACATTAAGTGATCGGTCCATGAGGAGGATTTTACAAATATTTGGTTTGATGGTTAGTTATCCTTGTATTTTGGATCCAAAATGAAAACCATTGGCCTAGGATTCTTTGGCTTGTAAAGGTTGTAATATAAAAAATTATATTGCTCATGTAAGCAATAACTCTAGGTCTTGGATTTCTATGACCAACTTGATTGAGGGATATACCTTAACAAAGAAACAAATAAGCTCCAAAGATGTCTCTAAGTTATATTTGTTTATTGTTTTATATAAGGATTTTTTAGTTTGAAAGTTATCAAGAGATGATGGATAGTCAATGAAATTTGGATTATATATTTGTGATAATTTTAATTTCCCACTCTCAAGGATTTTTCTAGGAAGATAATTTTATCATCTAAGCTCATCTCTATGGCCTCAACATTTCTTTGGCTTGCTAATTTGGAAAGAAGGGGGTATCATGGACCTTTTAAGAGTGCTTTCTTGAGGAGGATTTGAAATATTTAATAATATATTTCTTCACTATCTTATAGCTTCCATTATTTTGGGTTTGGTTTTCCATAAAATGAAAACATGTTAGGTTGCTCTATTGACATTTGAAAAGTAGAAGAAATGTTAAAATAGTTATTTCAAAGCAACAACATTAGGTATTCTATGGAATATTAGTCTTGCTACTTAGAATCTATGGCTTGAAAAGATCAATGGAATACGTAAAAGTAAATCTTGATATCAAATTAAGATTGAATTCATTATATTATCTCTCCTATAGACTATTTGTAAACATGATGATCACCATAAGATGTATTAGGTGTGCAAAACAATGTGTTGCCCTCTTGGTTACAAGTTGTGAATATATATGCATGGTCCTCTTTTAAAATTCGTGGTGTTGATCTCTGGCTTGAAATAATTCAAATTCTAAAAGATGACTAGATAAGAGATATTATCTCTCAATGAAAATAATATCTACAATTTTAATAGGAAAAAGTAGTGGCTCTAGAATAGGGAGAAGGAAGCTAGGAAATATTTTTAATAGAATGAAAAACTAAGATTAATCCTTAATTTTTCTGGATATAATTGACCTAATAGCAATTTAAATTTTATTTATTTTAATTAGAAGTACCTCAAAGTAGAAGATATATATATATATATATATATATATACCGTAAAGAATTCAGGAGATTAAGAAGGAAGAAAAGAAACATAGGAAAAATAAAATTAAAACATAAATATAATATTTAAATCCAAAAAGATCAGTGATAGTGCTTTAGTATTATCCAACCTTGATTCCTTATATTTGAGAGGTAAAAATTAAAAAATATAAAGTTAGAGAAAGGAAAGATCCACAAAGCTAAAACCTTATTCACTTTTTGAATTTTATGATTCATAAGCATTTAAAGATTTTGGGACAAGTTGCACGCTAATGTTCTATGGGTTAATAATTTTCAAGGCATCTAAGGCTCAAACATTATCCTACAATTCAAATCAATAGGGTTACTTTGTAGATGTGATAATGACCTTAAAAGCTAGCAAGGAACCTTTGTTGCATTAATAGGATGTCCTATTGCTTCATAAAATTAAGATAAATAAGAAACATGTTGTAATAGGAAAAATAAGGTTAAATTTGCATATAAAAAATTAAAGACACTTTACTCCATTTATAAGCTCTTTAGAATTGAGAATGTTTTAGTTACGAGAATTTGATTCAAATTAGATCTACGGAAGGTTAAATAGAGTAAACCTAAATTAGATCTATGAAAGGTTAAATAAAGTAAACCTAACAATTGAGAAGTTAATTTTACAAGAAAAAGATAAAGGAGAAAAATATATTTAATTATAAGAAAGTAAGGAAAGGACTCGACACTTCAAAAAAAGATTAAGAAAATCCTATAATGGGTATAGTCTTATAGATATTCAAGCATGCCAATTTTTCAAACCGCCAAAACCGTGATAACGTGGCTGCGCACATTTTTCAAACTGCCAAAACCGTGATGACGTGGCCGCACACAATATTCAGACTGCCAAAACCATGATGACGTGGCACCGCCGTTATGACGTTATCGTGCGTTCACTGTTTTGTTTGACTCCATTTACTGCGACCTTTTGCCTCAATTTACGCGCCGGCAGTCATATTTGGCGTGTGCTTTGTACTCTTGTCATCGGGAAAACGCAAAATTTACTTTTACCGGGGCCGCCTCGAAAAGCGAAATATCTCGCAACATTAACCCCATTTATTTTACCCTCCCTTCTTGTCCTTATCCTCTCCAAAAGAATATGCTTAGTCAAAATTTATCCTATCCCACATGGCTAACGTGTAATGCCCCCCATAAGGGACTAGGGTGGGGGAACTTAGGGAACCTAACATGTGGTGTGGGAGGCATGAGTTTCTGATAACTTTGACTGAGGAGCATTGTGGTGTGTGAAAGTAGGAAGAATCATGGGACAAATTTCTATGTATCAAAATATAATGGGTGATATAATTGGACCATATTTTTTCGAATAACCACTCCTGCAAAGTCTCGTATCAGACGATCTTTATATAAATTCCCTTGAAGAGCTGAAAAAAACCGAGAGCAGCAGCAGCAGCCAGCTTTTTAGAGGGGAGGGGAACCATACCCAATCTCTCTATTTTAAAGGGGAAAACACGGATACGAAGAGATTTTAAGTACCAGAAGACACGGATGGGGAAGAAAGACGGACAGGAGAATCGAGGAATGGAAGAGGGAGAAAGACGGATAGACGAATAGAAAGAAAGATGGATGGAAGGATAGAAACATACCTCATAAGAGGAATCTCAGGTTTTTGTAATTTGAATTGAGATAACCGAGATAAAACACCTTGTTTGACCGTGAGCTTTAAGAACATTTGTTTAAGGGTTTTGGATGATTTTGTGAACACCAGTTGAGCTTTTAGGACATTTATTTAAAGGGTTTTGGATGGTTTTGTGAACACCAATTTGAATTGCTTGGACCATGTCTTTTAGGACACTTGTTTCAAGGGTTTTGGATGGTTTTGTATGACAATCATGGAACTAATTGGTTCTCTCCAAAAGCCACCATTTTAGTTGATGTCCTAATTAAATGACTGTGGTGCTTATCCCTTAAGAGATATAAGATTTTTCTCAAGATGCCTAGGGCCATGTCCTTGTCTTCATCCCAAGTGTGTTGTCCATTAGAGAATTTGTTCCATGTCTTAATTACATGACAGAGGTTCTTATCCCTTAGAGAGACAAGATTTTGCTCAAGATACCTAAGGCCATGTCCTTGTCTTCATCCCAAGTGCGTTGTCCATTAGAGAATTTGTTTTTATTGGGAATGGGAAACAGGGGATTTTCCTATGTCATTTCTGACACAAAAGCCCAATTTGGAGAAACATGGATTTCCCTAGGCCATTTCTGACACAGCCCAATTTGGAGAAGCATGTAGGTGAATAACATTTGATGACAATTTTTTTTATTACTTTTAGGTGAATCCAAGTGAAATTGGAGTCATGACCTCAGTTTAAATTTGAAGCTTTTCCTTGATTTTAAAAAGCCTTGTTTTCTTGATTTAAGTGCCCTCTGAAAGTCATCTCGCTAGTTTCAAGGAGAGAATGCTAAACTATGGCAAGGTAACCACACTTTTTTTTTCAATCCTTTTGTTTTTATTAAACGAGTTCAAACATTATTCATTGACCAAACATGCTAAGGTGGGCAATTGTGATTGTATGAGCATTATTACTATATCTTAGACATGATTGAATATCAACCAAGTTGCTTATTAAAAATGGACCCAAAACTATTATATAGCTGCAACCGCCACTAACAAAGCATAATGATCATCACCATGTGTAAAAAAACATAAATAAATGTTTAAAAAATAACTTAACTGCCCACTTTTTCTTTCATTAGAAGGATATATGTTTATTTTATTGAAAAGTGGTATCCATAATCATAAAGTTATTAGTTTTTTTTCAGAGGTTTAAGTTTGATATACAGAGAACATGATTTTGATATACTCATTTTTTTGGAAGTTTAAGTTTGATTCATAAACAATATAATTTCGATATACTTTTTACTTTACTGTATGTTCATAATTCCCTTCCAAATTAAAAAAAAAATACAATATATCCCAAATTTGATGATAAAAGTTATATCTTCGAATGTGTAAGATTATGTCAGGCCTCACGGGAATGCAAGATTTTCTAGCAAGAAAATATGATCAAGCATTCATATCATATCCAATACCTTATCTTACTTTTTATACATTAGAAAATATGATCAATCATTCATATCATATCCAATGCCTTGTAAAATTATGAACTATAAAATTAGACATTTTATTATATCACTTGCAAAGGACAATACAATTGTCCAATATTCAACTCTTAATTTTTTATAAAAGTACTTAAATTATGAAATTATTAATTATTTAGTTTATTAAAATAAGTTATGTGAGGTTTTTGTTAGAGTTATTTTATATATATATTAAAATATTACATTTGTTATCATGTCAATTAAATCATATCTAGCTTGTATTTTTATTAAAGATATTTTTCATTTATCAAATATATTGTTTAACTTCCTTAGAATGTTATGTTTTTGTAATCAACTCCTTACAATCATTTTCATTCAAACAAAATTTCACTCAGTCAATTATATTTTAAAATTTAAATGTCAGCAAGAAAAAAATCAATACTTAATTGGCTAGATTATCTGCTGCCAATTTCCTTCTTTATAGATATGCTCACATTTTTAAGAGACCATCTTCAACAATAGTTAATGAACATTAATAATAATATTATTTTAATCCAATCCCCACAATTATTTTTGTTGATCGCATTAATTATAATTTGTGAATCTCTCTCATTTTAAATATATTTCTATCCTTTTCTCAATTGTAATCTTGATTCCTATAAGAAAGAGCCTAACCCATGCATAGTTAGTTGAAATTCCATATGATTATAAGTAAACAAGGAGAATTTTGCCTTTGGTTTTTGAAAAAACACTACCTCCACTAACTTTTTTTAATAAGCTATGTGTGGCTTCCATTGGGACCCACTCCATCAAAATACCAAAATATTGCATTTGCTCTCAGGTTCAATCGTATCCAACTTGCCCTTTTGTCAAAGATATTTTTTATTTCATTTTCTATCAAATATATTCTTCATCTTCCTTAATATGCTATATTTCTACAATAAGATCCTTGACACAATTTTTATTAAGAGAAAATCTCACTCAACCATCTTCTAAAATTTGAATTTCACCAAAATGAAGTTTAAGATCACAATTGACCAAATTATCTACTATCCAATTTCCTTCTCTATAGATATGTTCTTAGTTCTAAGAGATTGCCTCCAATAAAAGTTGATGGACATCAACAATAATGTTATTTTTTAGATCCCCACATTTTTGTTAGTAATATTAATGTTAATTTGTGAATCCCACTCAATTGAATTATATTTCCATCCTTCTTTGATCCATGTAGGAAATGCCATAGTCTCTACATACTTGTTAGTTGAAGTTCCTTATGATTCTAAGTAAGTGAAGAGAATTTTCCTTCATTACTTCCAAAAACACCAAGTTCCATATGATTCTAAGTAAGTGAAGAGAATTCTCCTTCATTATTTCCAAAAACACCAAGTTCCATATGATTCTAAGTATGTGAAGAGAATTTTTCTTCATTATTTCCAAAAACACCACCTCTAACGGTTTTTCCTAGATTTCCTTTGGAAGCACCATCAAAATTAATTTTGATAAACCCAAATTTTAAACTTTTTTCTATTTTATCATAGATTGAAACAAATCCTTTGTGTTAAATTTATTATTGTAGATGACCCTTCCATATATATTCAAATATTGCAACCAATAGACTAACACCTTTTTTTTTACACTTGAGACTTCCCATGATAAGCACCATGTTTGTAAACATCATGCAAGAGAGGTAATAATATCATTCCAAACTTGGGCATGATTTTGAGATTTATTTTAAACAAATTCTATTTTATTCATTTCAAACCATAAATTTGAACAGATAGTGGGAGGACAATCCTCCACATAATACACAATACTTTAGCTTTGAAATCTTTAATCCAATATTTCATCAACTCTTTCAATGTCAATGGAGCTACCTAATATATTATCATATTTCTAAAATACTAGCCCCAAATAGTATGAGCAAAGGGACAATGAAGAAGTAAATGGTCTGATGTTTCTAGATCCTTCTCATACATGACATGCTTAAAAAGTCTATGTCATCCTGTTAGAGTATATTACATTATTGGTTACATGTCAATGTACCATCTTTGGTACATTACTAGAGTATGAGTTTACTTTAGAGTAAAGTTGAGTAGTTACTTCAAGCAATGTAATAAATGCACAAGTGTTAGAATGTGCAATGATGTAAATATACATGTAGTCCACATGTACATGAGTCATAGGATAGAGTCAAAGGTAGAGTAAGGGTCAAGAAACTTATCTTCCTATATATAGGCCTTATAGTGAGTAAAATCAGAGAGTAGATAATATAGAGAGTGCATAGTATAGATTTGTAGAGGAGTACAATGTAGCTACTTAAAAATAGTTTATGGAGTGTTCATGTCCTCCATAATACTGCATTGTTCTATTTTTGTAAGCTTTCATTAATGATATATTTCTGAGTTATTGCAAAAGTTTATCTTTTTTCTTGCATATTATTGTGCCATTATCATACAATTATTTTAGATTACTTATCTTACATCTTGTGGTTGCATTTACTTTATTATATATTCATCAAAAGCTAACAGTGGTATCAGAGCACATGGTAGATCAATAGGAAATAAGGAGAGCCACAAGTGAGATTGAGAGGAATTCAAAAATCTTATTTTTAGAATTTTTAAGATTACATTTGGCTAGATTATTTCTACAGAGTTGCAGAAAAAATCGTGAAGACTAGGACTCAACGTTGATTCCACTTGATTGACAAATCAACTAGTGAAGATTGATTATCTCTAGATTTAGAGTTTCTTCTATTACAATCGTAATATTTTGTTGTAGGAAAAGGAGATTCAAAGAAAGTTGGGAAGCTTCCTACATAGAGGTAGGAAGAATATCTTCTTTGGAATCAATCCAGTATCAAAAGCAACAAATGGAAGATCACAAATTTAGAGGCATGTAGAAAAGGTTCCATTGCTAGAGATTGCAGACCTGCATAGTGCAGAAGAATATAAGGTCATAGGATCCTTGTTGTAGATTCGAGGGAGAAGAGAATCTAGAGAAGAGTCTTTGTGAAATAAGGAGATTGGTGATATCCATTGAAAATTGAAGACTTCACCCTAAATAATTTAAAGAGAACCGCAGAAGGTCCATTGAAGAACTTCTAGTTTTGGAAGAGAGAGAAGGACTAGCGAAGGTCCTATTCTATATTTCATTAGCAACATATTTTAGAGATCCGAGAGGTAGATCTCATTGCAACACTTCCACAGTAGAAGGTTAAAATAAATATCCCGTTAAGAAAGACCAGAGAAGCTATGAGAGTGAAGACCCTAGAAAAGAGGTCTTAAGGAAACTCAAGGAGAAGGCTTGAAGAGCCTCATTGAAGGAGATTCAGAGAAGTCCATTGAAGAAGTTCCTGTTGGTCATCAAATCCGCACAGGAAAGGACTTTCGGTGGGTTTGCGCGCCCTGGACCTGCGACCAACATTGAAAGGCCGAAGGGAAGAGATGCCCCTCGTGCCAATCTTCGAAGAAAGGCCGGCTCCTATACTAATCTACTTTTGGGGTTTGAGACAAGAGTGCAGGAAAGAAATAAACAGAGTAAGGGTTAGGAAAAGAAATAAAAAGGGGTAAGGGTTAGAGAAAGAAATAAAAAGAGTAAGGGTTAGAAGATGATGATTTAAGGTGGGAGAGAACAGGAAGCACGATTACTCGCTAACAACTCGAATAGCAGCAAGAAATACCAAGAATAACATGAAAGAAATGAAATGCCGAACTTCCTATGTATCCTCTGGACGGGTTCGCAGGGTTCTCCTTTCTCTCTCGCTGGAATTCGGGATTCAGAGTAACAACGATTGAGATAAGGGAATAACAAAAACCTCGATCCACCAGGCAGCATAAAGGAAAGCGACAAGGCGTTTTTCCTCTCCTATGTATCCTTCAGGGCAAATTTTAGGGGTTCAGTCCCCGATCGCACATCGGATTCAGGATTCAGAGTCTCGATACGCGAACGAGAAAAGACAAAAGAATTAAGCACAGAAGGCAGCATAAAAGAGAGAAATAGAGCACAAAAGGTCTTTAGTATTAAACGCAGGACATCAAGTTACAACAGCTTTCTAGCAGAAAGTTCCCCCCTTTTACATTGCAAAGCCTGGGTTTTTATAGAGGACCCGGCCCTCTGAATCATTATTACAAAAACGATGGAGTACACCCTCGAGCCCTGAGAAATCGGCTCCTCGCTGCTGCTACGGATGATCTCTCAAATCGGCTACCAAAATTGGTAATGGTGACCGAGTCAACCGGGGAAAGTCGCATTAAATGAGCCACCTAGGTGTCCTTGGATTGTAGGTGCGGTGCTCGAGTGGCGGCCATGCTTGTCGGGCTCTTCTTCACGGACTGATACTTCGCATCCAATTGCCAAAAATGAGCAACGGGCTTACCGGGCAAGAAAATATGCATTTATGAGGCTCTCTGATCGCCTCGAGAAAATGCCCAACTTGGGAAGCATTCCTGGGAAGCGCCTCGCTGATTTTCGCTTCGCAAAACTACTTCAGGGGCATGGAGTGCCGAAGCCGATCTCCCTCTATCCTTCACTGCTTCGCTGGAAAACTGCTTCGTTGATGGGTCGGGAAAAATGCTTCGGGCCGATCTTCTTTTGAAACGGCGGTTCAGGGGAGTTTTGGCCGAAGCACTTTCTCGACCTCTACTGCTTCGGGTGAAAACTGGCTGAAGTGGATTTTAGAAATACTTCGGGCCCAAAGTAATTTCTTTGCCTTAGCTGATTCGGGCTATCTTTTCTTCTTCGACGAAGTTGCTTGGATGCCGCTTCGCAAAACTCTTCACCCGAAGTAGCCGCTGGGAATGCTTCGGGTGCGAAGCATTTCCTTCATACTTTTTTGGCAAAGTTCTCACCCGAAGTGATGATTTGAAGCGCTTCGGGCCCGAAGCTCTTTTCTTTTCATTTTGTCCACCAGGGGGCGATAGGGAAAACCAAAATTGCTATAACTTATAAACAAAAGAAAACTTTCAACAAAACAAATATCATACAAAGTTTTAATTTTTCTGCCCCTTGGTGGAATGTGACAATATTGTCAACATTCTTGGCGGCTCATGGGGCAACGAGCTCGTCTCGGTGGTAGAACCCTCAGCTTTTATCCATTGGGCCAGAGTTACCTCCAGACCCTTCTCTTTGTTCCTTTTCTGGGGGCGCTTCCACAACTTGTCCTTCCTCTTCCTCTTCTCTCTCCTCTTCTTCCGCTACTGCTTCTTCTCCTCCTGTCACCATTGCTTCTGCTACGTCTTCAGCCATTGGCAATGGGGCCAGGTGGACGCGGATGTCTCTTAAGGTTCGGCGAACCTGAGACCAGACGCTTTTCATGAACAGCTCCTGATCTTCCAGGGATTTGACCAAAGCGTGGAACCTATCGATCTGCCCGATTTTTGCATGCTGGGACCTGGTATACAGATCGTTTAGGGAGGCGACGATTCTATAGTATTTCAATATGTAATCAGCAACTTGCTTCTCTGTTATTGGTTCGGCCCACTCGTCTATCTCCGAGACGTTGCCTTCAAACTGCTGCCACTTCGGCATGATTTCTTCCTTGGCTAAGGGCTTCCCATCATTATCCGTGAAGCTCGGGAAGCCTAAGGAGAAGAGGTCCTCGAAGTAGCCCATTGATGCGTGCCTCTCGCTTTCGAATGCGTCCAGTAGGATTTTTGCCTTTTGCGCTTTCTTGGCTATGGAGAAAAAGGCACGAACTGTGGCCTGGGCTGTTGACCAATCCCTTGTTGTCCGACTCATCGTTGTGAGCTTCAAATCTTGATACCTTGCATCTTGGACCTTGAGGGCCAGCTTGAGTCGGGCTCTGACATTCTGAATGACCTCTTCGATGATTGGCCCTCCTTCGGCGGTGGCAACCCGGGCTTCTATGGTGTAAGCTAAAACTGAAAGGGCACTGACGACTCGAGACCTAAAATTCTTGAGCAGATGTGAGCGAATCTCCTTGATTTTGCTCCTGTCAAGTAGCCCTAGGCCTTCCTTCTCGTGCAGCTGGATCTGAGCTTGCAAGATCTTACTTTCAAGCTCCTTGGCCTTCAAATCATTTTTGGCCTGCCTTTGTGCTTGATTCTCAGTTGTGCACTCCAGTTGTGCTATCCGTAGCTTTAGGGCATGTGCTTCTTTCTGCATCAGCTTGCACTGCTCCTCGGCCTCTGCCAATTTGGAGCGAGCCCTTGCTAGCTCCTCCTCCAGCTTGATGTTAGCACTCTCGGCTTCGAACCTGCGCTTGTTGGCAATGTTGGCATGCGCCTTGAAGGTCTCGATTCCAGTGTGCATAGAGGCGGACTCCTTGTCCACGTTCAGATGTTCCAAGTCCTTTTCTTTATCCTGATATTCATAGTCCGCTGGAGTCATTTCATCCAGGGGCTTTTGGACTTTGGGTATCTTCTTTACTTTATGCAACTTTCCCGCCTCCAAATCGAAGATGGCGCACCTCTCAACTTGAGCGAGCGAGCGCCCTTTCTTCTTTCTTGCCTCTTTTAACATTCTCTCTATGTTCTGTCGGGCTTGGAGGAGTTTTTTGGCCAAGGGGGATTCTCGTATTGAGGACAGCTCGGAGTCGAATGCGGCTAGATCTCCAGCCGAGGGATTGAACAAATATAAAGAGTTGAAGGGGATAGCCTCACCCGAAGGTTCGACAACAGGGGTGACGGGGGCTTCGACGAGTGGGAGCACGTTGTGTACAATGGAGGAATGAGCCTCGGGGTTCGGCATTGGACTATTAGCTTCACCCTGGTTGATGATTGGAGGATTGGCGGTGTGGTTGGGCGAAGTAACTTTGACAGGTTTGTCCTGGTCGGAAGACTCGGGGGGAGTAGTTAGGGACACGGCGTAAGAAGGCGACTGACCTTGTGGAGGTAGGGTGGACAGGTGAGAGCTTTCGGCCAGGGCCGGGATAGACTTACGAGCAACCAGAGCATAAGGTGAAGAAAATGTACCTACGTGCCCTCCTGGCAGAGCGGCCATGGTGATCTCTTGGGTGATTGGCCCTTGTTCCTCCTGGGCCTCGGTACTTTCGGCTTCCATGACTTCCACGAGTTCCTCCGCGTTAATGACATCTATGTTTGGGATCGTTTCGGCACTTGGTGGAGTTCCTCCATCATTTGCTTCGGTCGAGCCCGATACTGATCTTTCGATAGGGGCGCTCGGAGTGCCTGTACGCGGTCGCTTTGGGAAGTTCGGGGGTGCCTGCGTAGGTTCCCGCTCCTTTCTTTTCCTCCTCTCGAGGGGTTGCTCTGATTCCTCTATTGTTGTCTCGAGAACTTCGGATGGCCTCTGTAGTAAAGCTTTTGGCGCGGCCCTGGCTACTTTTTCCTTAGGGACATTATCAGTCCTCCCGGGGCTTTCGTCCGAACTTGGGGTGGCCGGTGGAACGAAGTCGACGAAGGACAAGGGTTCCCAAGACCCAATATTGGTCTGATATACAATTGCGAATTCCCTGTCCATTGTTAGAAGCCCGTAAGAATTCATCTTTCGACGATGGACTCTCATAATCCACCATTCTCTTAACTGCTCCTCGTCCCAGTCTTTCAACTCCTCTTTTAAATCATCCTTTGCTTTTCTCCAGAAAGTGGAGTCGGGAGTTGGGAATGGGTACTGGTCTGGGTCGAATTCGACCTCCATAGGATAGAAGTCATGCCAAGGAGGCAACGTCCTCATCTCCTCTAAGTGCCACTCCGGGTCCGTACCATTGGGGTTATTCCTCTGCTCCAAAATTTTGGGGCGAGGACAGACATGGAAGTTTTTGCTTTTCAAGTGATCTCTCATCACCCCCAACGGGTCGTAGAGCCACCTCTGTGGTATTTGAAGCAGACCAAAATCGGCGAGCTTCTCCTCCAGGTATATGTTCTGCTTCAGGGCAAAGACTTCGATCACTCCCATCTTGAAGGGGAAGTCGCAGGTGTGTGCCCACTTTCGTCCGTGGCCGTAGGCTTCGTCGGTCGCGTCGCTTTGCCGAGCAACTTCCAGGGCAAATTGGTACTCCGAAGGGAAAAAAGGCAGCAGGAAGGGTTTCCCCGTGAAGCCAAAAAGGCGGATCACAAGCCCTTGTGTCAATTGAAACACATCCCCCCTTTTCTCCAGTACCACTTTATCTCTAAGGCAGAGAGGCACCCGGGGGCTAGACTTTGTCAGAACGTGCATCGCAGGTCCCAAAAACTGCTGATTGAAAGGGTAATAGGACTCCGACCTCAGCAGGAGACGGGTCCACTGATATACAGGCAAAGGGATCCCATCCTCGCCGACTGGTGAAACATCACAATGGTGAAGGGCTTTATGTACATGAAAGAAGAAGAGCCAAACCAAGAAGGAACAAGGCTGGAAGTGCGGCTCCTTGCTAGCATCCTTCATGGATGTCAACCGCATATGCAGATTTTGGGCCACCCATTCTGCCCAATCGAAGAAAACTGGGTTGGTGTTCGGCCGCGAAGCGTCGGGGGCATAGAACTCTCCTCTGGAAATGCATTCGGCTAGCGACACCTGCCATGGGTATACCAAAGTATCGCTTGACAAGCCTGCCACCCATGCAATGATAGAGAATATATCTATGTTCTTGAAGGCCTCCAAGGGGAGGGGGCATCTGGGGTCGCTTGCCGAAAGAAAGTCCGCTCTTGAGGTTTTCACGCAAAAAGCTCGGGATGAAGGGATTAGAGGTGAACTTCTCCATTTGTTCGCTCAGGCTGACATTGCGAATGGTATAGCCTTTTGGTGGCCTTTGCTGTGGTGCGAACGCTGCCTGCACATCCTCCTTCAGAATGGAAAACAACTTTTGACCCGAGGCATCCAACACCTACCTGGTTTGTGGTTGGTAGTTCTGAGCGATGGCGTACATGAGCTCGGGGCAGTGATGTGTAGGAGGGACTAGATACCAGTATATGTGGGAATAATATGCCGCGGCCCTCTTGTTCTCCATCGAGAGCCTACTTCGCATGAAGTCGACGGTATACCGAAGCTCGACCACGGTTCTTGAGAGCTCTGGGTCTCTGATTTTCACCCACTTATCGACAGGTGGTTCTATGCTGGGCTCATCATCGGACTCTTCCCTTCCTTCCATCACTTGTTTTCCTGGGCGTGGGGGAGGATTGACCCTCCTAGGTCTCTGTTTCTTTTCTTCCGTGGCTCTCGCCTTCTCTGGAACCGTCGTCTCTGGTTCTTTTCCCTTCTGAGTGGGGTTCTTCTTTCCCATCGTGAACGATCGTAGCAGAATGACTTGTGATGTAGAAGAGTTCCGCACCTCAAAACAAGGGATAGGATAATCACGACGGACAGCGGAACCTTTGATGCAGAAGCTCTCCGAGGTGACAGAATGCAAACTCGACTCTCACACTTGCAAATGGTTTGTTCTTAACGGGCATCTGCATTTTATAGCTTCGAAGGGCAACTTCCTGCATTTATGGCAACTATCGTAATTACTTCGTGGGCCTGTCCCGAAAGTATCGTTGTGGCATCTGATTGGCCATATGGCGGCGTCGTACGTGGGGCCATGCAATTCGGCGATTGGATTTTGTATTGGGAACGCGAATCGCTGCCATCTGGTACTTTAGCATGGCTTTTTGGTTAACGAACTGCCTTGGGATGAGTGTCATTTCTTTCGTATTGAGTTCATCTGCTTCGGCCCCCTTTTGAGGCTGCTGTCGACACGTTCCCCGAGGCACATCCTAAATGTGTCCGCCTCGTATGCGGGGTTCGGCGATATGGAGTTGGCGTAGAAAATACTTCATCGCGAAGTTCTTCTTCGGGCTGATTTCCTTCATTTCGGGCCCGAAGTTCCCCTTTGCCATGCTGTTGCTTCGGTTCACGAATACCGTCGACCGAAACCCGTTTCATCGAGGAGGGCCTCGCCAAGAATTACTTCGGACAACGCCTTCGGCACATTTCTTTAGCGAAGCATTTTCCACGTCCTTGATTTGCATGTGGTTTGGTTCTACGAGGATGAACTGCTTCACGGCGAACTTCCCTTCGTCGGCTACTTCGGACCGAAACCCCCCGAAGGCGATTTCGATCATGCTTTGTGAAGCCGAAGCCAGGAATCTAGCTTTTGCGGTTGAAGTGGCGCTTGCTCTCCATGATCTTTTGAACAGAGTACAGACAAAGAACTGAAACCCTATATACAAAAATATATGCAAGTTTTTTTTTTTTAGAGCATACATACCTCAGCGATTGAAGGTCTTCAGGTGGAGACCATTGACGGAGATTGGTAAAACTTGGCCATTCGCATCTTTGAGGATGAAGGAATTGGCCGAATTCACTTTTACTATTTCAAACGGTCCGTCCCAGAACGCATCCATTTTGTCATGATTCCCAGGCTTGGCCTTCCATGAATCCCACCTCCATACCAGGTCTCCTGCTTTGAATGTGCGATCGGATGATTTCCTTTTGAACCATTCTCGGGTGACCTCAGCATGCCGTGCGAAGTTCTGGTAGGCCTTTTCACGTTCCTCTTCTAGTTGTAGTAGCTGAACCAGGCGTCTCTCCATCGGGTTAGCTTCATCTTCTTCTAGCAACTGTAATGCAGGGATCTCGATGTGAGTGGGCAGGATGGCCTCTTTGCCGTAGACCAGAGCATAAGGCGAAGTCTTGATTGACCTTTTGACAGAAACCCGATCGGCCCACAAGGCCCGATCCAGAAGGAGGTGCCAAGTTCTTTTGTTTTGATCGATCAACTTTCTCAGTATCCTCAACAGGGTTTTGTTGGTGGATTCTGCCAATCCATTGCCCTGGGGGTAATAGTTGGAAGACACCTTGTGATATATCCCATACTTGTATAGGAACTCGTTGATCTTTGCGCCCGTGAAACCAGGACCGTTATCTGTAATAATTGCTTCGGGGATGCCAAAGCGGGTAATCAATCCTTCCAGGAAGGTGACGACAGTATCTTGATCGGCGTGTTTTGTGGGGACTGCCTCGGCCCACCTGGTGAAGTAATCAGTCGCAGTCAGAATGAATTTGTGCCCAACGAAGGAGTTTGGCGATATGGCCCCTACGAAATCCAGTCCCCATTGCTGAAAGGGCGTTTCCACCTATATCGGTCGGAGGGGCATCGGAGCATTTCTGCTTCGGCCGACGAATCTCTGGCATTGCTCGCACCTGCGGCAAACGGAGAAGGCATCGACAAAGAGTGTGGGCCAATAGTAACCCGCCTTGATTATCTTCAGCGTCGTCGCTCTTCCAGCAAAGTGTCCTCCAGATAGTCCTGAATGAAATTCGCCCAGGATTCTCCTCTTATCATCATCTTTTATGCATCTGAGGAGGACGTCGTCGATGTTCCTGAAAAATAGGCCTTCTGGGCGCATAGTGTATCGGGCGGACCGCATCCTGAAATGTCTTCGCTGCGAAGCATTCAGATGTGAGGGGCATCTGTCGGTGTTGAAATATTCCACTATTTCATCGACCCAATCTTTCTCGGCCTCTTCTTGATTAGCGAGGCATTCTCCTGTTGGCGAGTCATCCGATTGATAGTCTGTTATTTCGGCCGTTGCGCTCTTCGCCAGCTCTTGACATAATGCGCGACCGCGAACTAGTTTGGTGGGCTTGATCTCAATATCAAACTCTTGGATTTTGCTTACCCAACCAGCTCTCTTGCTTCCCAGTTCCCCCTGAATAATGAAACTACGCACATCGGGGTGAATGACGAAGACCGTGGTTCGACTCTGAGAAATGAACTGTTTGAATTTCTTGAGAGACTTCATTACTGCATGCACTTGACGCTCGATGAAATTGTACTTTTCTTCATGGGGATTGATTATCTGGTTGAGGAACGCGATGGGACGTTCCTCTCCATCTTCCCCCTTTTGCGTCAAGACCGCGGCGTAGCTTTCAGGTTCTCCTATTGCATACAGGATAAAATCTCGACTGTAGTCGAGGTTGATCAAGACCGGTGCCTGAACAATTCGGGCCTTGATTTCTTTGAATGCTTTTCTCCTCTCTTCTATCCAGACGAATTTTGTGCCCTTCTTTAAAAGCTCAGACATCGGCTTAATGACCTGGGCGAAGTCTGGGACAAACTTCCTTACGAAGTTAATCTGACCGAAGAAATATTGAAGGCCCTTTTTATCCGCTGGGATTGGGAGCTTCATCAGAGCTTCGGCTCTGTCAGGATCCACGACGAGACCCTTTTCCGAAATTGCGTGTCCCAGCAACTTTCCTTCGTTGACTGCGAAGATAGACTTTTTTGGATTGATTGAGATGCCAAATTCTCGGCATTTTTCAAAGATTTGTTGAAGATGTTCTGGGTGGTTCTCTCTCCTTCGGGAGAAGACGGTCATGTCATCCAAATAGATAATGATAACCTTGTTCAGAAGCTCGCCAAAAGCTAGGTCCATCGCCCTCTGGAAAGTAGCTCCCGCGTTCGAGAGGCCAAAAGGCATTCGCTGGTAGGCGAATGTGCCCCACTTGGTTGTGAACGCGGTCTTATGCTGGTCTTCGTCCCTGACCCAGATTTGATTATATCCGGAGAAACCATCAAGCAGGGAGAATCGTTGAGCTCCAACCATCGAATGCAAGATCTGATCGATCTGCGGGAGAGGATAGTGGTCCTTGAGGGAAGCATGATTCAGGTTGCGGAAGTCCACGCATAACCGGATGTCTCCATTCTTTTTTCTGACAGGGACCAAGTTCGCTACCCAGGAAGAATGCTTGATGGGATAAATGATCTTTGCTTCGAGCATTTTTAGCGGTTCGGCCTTCATCAGGACCTCGATCTTTGGATTAACCGGCCTTTGCTTCTATCGAAAAGGTTTGGCCCCTTCTTGTAATTCGATTGTATGTTGGATCAGTTGTCGATCATATCCCTTGAGGTCATGATAAGACCAAGCCACGATATCTGGGTACCTCTTACACAAACATCGGATTCACTCTATTTCTTCCGAAGTACAATCGGTCCCGACCTTTATTACTTTCCCAGGTTCCAGTTCTAAATCTTGATATTGCTGCACGTTGATCTGGATCCTGTGGGAGAGCGATCGATCATTTTGATCGAAAAGGCTCTCAAGCATGATCAATCCCTTGGGAACATGGTTGTTCTTCAACTGGACCAATCCTTCGTATTCTTCCTCATCAGGGCTTCGGTCTTCGATCGTAGCGGCTTCTTGGATCATGAAATTGACAATCTGCTCGTCGTTGTCAAAAACTTGCCAGTGTAAATCTCTGTCCGGGACAGAGGGTCTATAGATCATCCTTACAACCTTCGGCTTATGCACCATATCGTCCATTGGAGAATATCGGGCTGCGATGGATGCTAAGACATCTGCATGTCGATTCTTTTCTCATGGAATAGACTGTAGATTGAGGGATTCAAACTGGTCGAACAGGTCCCATACCCTATTGCGGTATGATTTAAGATAGTGCTTCTTTGAAGAGCATCTGTTGGTGACCTAGTTGCAAACTAGTTCGGAATCTCCAAAGATTTGAAGATGCCTTATGCCTAACTTGTCAGCTTTCTTGAGTCCTAAGCACAAGGCTTCATACTCTGTTGCATTGTTGGTGCAGCTCCATGTCAATCGATAGCAATATTCCTTTTGCTCATCGGACGGCGAAATCAGAAGGATTCCTGCCTCGACGCCATTTTTGCATCGGGCACCGTCGAAGAACAATTTCCATAGTCCTTCTTGAGCAGAAACCTTCCCCTCCATTTTGGTTGGTTTCTCGGACTTGGCGATGGTGTAGCACCCCACCTCAGTCTCTATCATGGCATTGAAATCTGCCAATGAAAATTCATCTTCACAACACAACTGTGCGAGGGATTCCTGGACCAGATCCACTTGCTCTAGTTCCTCCGCGATCGTATGCACAGGGTCACTGCTCTCTTCCTCGGACATCTTCTGAACCAGGAACGTAGAAGGCTTTTCATTATAGATCTTCACCTTCTTCCCTTTGAAGGGGATCTCCAGATGAGTGTAGTCCATGGACAGATATCCGCCCAGCTTTGCCGTGAATTCCCTCGACAGGCACATGCTGAAGTAGGGCTCAAGGTCCACGACTACCACCTCTTGTATGACTATGATTTGAGGTGTCTTATGTAGCCGAATAGGAATGTCTTTGATGACACCTACAGTCTTCACTGGGGTACCGTCCAACTGGAGGACTCCGTGACTGCTTCGTGTGTATTCCATGCCTATTTCCTCGCATATTGCCTTCGGCATGACTGTCGTCGCGGCTCCAGAATCTATCATACAGTTATGCACGATATACCCTTCCATTTGTAAGGATAAGTAGAATGGTGGTGGTCTATTTTTCCCCGTGATGGACGTGGACAGGGTTTGCACCAGGGCGAGCGGCTCTGCCTTCTTTGTATTAATCCTCTTCAATGATTCTTGCAGCAGGTCCACTTGTCCAGGAAGTTGCAGAGCATCATACAAACTGATTTTGGCTGGAATCCTCTTCAACTCTTCTACAATGTTGTAGGCTGGGGAGCTATGCACCTCAGGTTCCTTTCTCGGTTCGTACTTGGTGCGATATTGCTCTGTCGCTTCGACCCTTTGTCGCTTGGTGAGCGAGGGAAACTTGAGCTTCTCCTTAGCTTGTTCTTTGGTCTCCACCTGAGGTGGTTCGACAGTGGCCTTTTGGGCCTTTTCTTTGATTGGAGCTGGCGGAGGAGCTTCGCTCGGGGCCGAAGAGGATGGTTGTCCCTTCTCAAATCGAGCGTGTACCTTCAAAGGAGCCATCTGAGTAGCATCCACCTCTATCGACCTTTTACCTCCCCTGGTAAGGACTGCGATTGGCTCTTCCTCACCGATTGACAAGTTCTGATCCAATTGTCTGATGACGTTGACTTGACCGCCTTGACCGCTGCTTGCTAGTGTCTGCACGTAGTGTTGATGCAACATGCATGTATTCTCCTCGTGAGGATCATTACATGTAGAGCACCAATATACATGATCGAAAGTGCTTGGGGCTTCATCTATCGCAGCATTTCTTGCCGAAGCTTTTCCTTGATGGACCGCTTGATCTCTGGTAAGCGCAGGTGTGGGATAAGACCTTCTTGGTAGAAACTCTTGTTGCGCTTGCTTCTTCTTGACAACGGTCATGTCGTTGGACAAGGTCTGCACTGTGGCATTTAACGATTGCATTTCTTGCGGTATCTTGGCTTGCATATCATCGACCTTGGGAACTGATGGTAAAGAAGCCATAGTCGGTATCGGAGGTAGGGCAGGATGTTGGAGGGTGTTGGCAACATTGGAAATGTTGGAGTGATGGTGGGGGGCATAGTTGAAAGTGTGGGGAAATGTATCTGTGGAGCGGTGATCTGCGACACAACGGGATTCGGGTTCCAGGATGAGATCGGGTATGCAGGGATTGCAAAAATCTATGGAGCGACTGCGCTCGCATACTGGGCTTGAAGGAACTCGGGGAGTATGGGCATTGGCATTCTTTGAGGGAGTTTACCCATGGCTATGAGGTCCATTTCTGCTTTCTTGGCTAACCCATACAACTCTGGAAAAGTATTGACATTTGAGTACCTTATCATAAGACCGATATCAGGGTTGAAGGCCCGAAGGAAGTAGTACGCCATGGCTTCGTCGGTTGGGCGAAGTCCAACTGGGACTCTTTGCCAGGTTCGAGCGAACCTAACATTGAAGTCTGCAATCTCTTCTTGTGGATGTCTTTGGATTGAAGTGAATTGCTGTAGAAGAGAAGTTGGATCGGCGGACTCGTTGAAGCCTTGCATCAACTGCCCGGCTAACTGGTCCCATCTCGTAATAGTGTCGGGTGGCAGAGATCTGTACCAATAGAGGAGTTTTCCTCTAAGGGAGAGAACCAGGAGCTTCACCATCACTCGCTCTTCTGTGATATCATGGATTGCCGCCAGGGAAATGATGTCCTGGATATGCTCTAGAGCAGTCTTTCCGGTTTCATCGAACGTCGAAAGCTTTTTTATTGCAGCAGGTGGAACTTGCCCTTGGCCCACGAGATTCAACGGTGATGAAGAATTCCATGCTGGAAATAATCTGGGCGGCGGTTGCTGCTGCATTTGTTGTTGTTGTTGTTGTTGTTGTTGGGCCATATTTGTGCCTGGGTTCTGTGGAACAGAGGTCCCCGAAGTCCCTCTTGGGTTGCTCGTCGGAAGGCCAATGGGAACGGAGGCACTAGGATGCTTCGGTGAGTTGGGAGGATTCGGAGGAAAACTAGCTGTTGTGCTATCGGAAGTTAGGCCTTGCTCGTCAACAGCAGCCTCTTGCGAGGATGTCCCACGTAAGAGATATTCGGGGGTAACTAACCTAGAGCGTTCCCCAAAGGCGTCAATATCAAGCTCAAAGAACTCGGTTTCCTCTCCTCTATTCCTAACTCTCCATCTTGTTTGCATGAAGGCACAGGCTTTAGTACTGGTCTTTACGACTTGAAGATTCTCGGGTAAAACAGAGTCGCCAGATGCTAAGAGTCTCTTAGTAATGAGAGCATCGATTCTCACTACTACTCAAGGGATGAGACTGATCGGATCTCACCGAGAACTTGTTAGAACTACTGGCTCCGATGAAGACGGGCTAGAAATTTTCTCAAATATGGGACCTTGTGTCCCATCGAGCGTGCTAGAAACTGTTGGTCATCAAATCCGCACAGGAAAGGACTTTCGATGGGTTTGCGCGCCCTGGACCTGCGACCAACATTGAAAGGCCGAAGGGAAGAGATGCCCCTCGTGCCAATCTCCGAAGAAAGGTCGGCTCCTATACTAATCTACTTTTGGGGTTTGAGACAAGAGTGCAGGAAAGAAATAAACAGAGTAAGGGTTAGGAAAAGAAATAAAAAGGGGTAAGGGTTAGAGAAAGAAATAAAAAGAGTAAGGGTTAGAAGATGATGATTTAAGGTGGGAGAGAACAGGAAGCACGATTACTCGCTAACAACTCGAATAGCAGCAAGAAATACCAAGAATAACATGAAAGAAATGAAATGCCGAACTTCCTATGTATCCTCTGGACGGGTTCGCAGGGTTCTCCTTTCTCTCTCGTTGGAATTCAGGGTTCAGAGTAACAACGATTGAGATAAGGGAATAACAGAAACCTCGATCCACCAGGCAGCATAAAGGAAAGCGACAAGGCATTTTTCCTCTCCTATGTATCCTTCAGGGCGAATTTTAGGGGTTCAGTCCTCGATCGCACACCGGATTCAGGATTCAGAGTCTCAGTACGTGAATGAGAAAAGACAAAAGAATTAAGCACAGAAGGCAGCATAAAAGAGAGAAATAGAGCACAAAAGGTCTTTAGTATTAAACGTAGGACATCAAGTTACAGCAGCTTTCTAGCAGAAAGTTCCCCCCTTTTACATTGCAAAGCCTGGGTTTTTATAGAGGACCCGACCCTCTGAATCATTATTACAAAAATGGTGGAGTACACCCTCGAGCCCTGAGAAATCGGCTCCTCGCTGCTGCTGCGGATGATCTCTCAAATCGGCTACCAAAACTGGTAATGGTGACCGAGTCAGTCGGGGAAAGTCGCATTAAATGAGCCACCTGGGTGTCCTTGGATTGTAGGTGCGGTGCTCGAGTGGCGGCCATGCTTGTCGGGCTCTTCTTCACGGATTGATACTTCGCATCCAATTGCCAAAAATGAGCAGCGGGCTTACCGGGCAAGAAAATATGCATTTATGAGGCTCTCTGATCGCCTCGAGAAAATGCCCAACTTGGGAAGCATTCCTGGGAAGCGCCTCACTGATTTTCGCTTCGCAAAACTACTTCGGGGCGTGGAGTGCCGAAGCCGATCTCCCTCTATCCTTCGTTGCTTCACTGGCAAAACTGCTTCGCTGATGGGTCGGGAAAAATGCTTCGGGCCGATCTTCTTTTGAAACGGCGGTTCGGGGGAGTTTTGGCCGAAGCACTTTCTCGACCTCTACTGCTTCGGGTGAAAACTGGCCGAAGTGGATTTTAGAAATACTTCGGGCCCGAAGTAATTTCTTTGCCTTAGCTGATTCGGGCTATCTTTTCTTCTTCGACGAAGTTGCTTGGATGCCGCTTCGCAAAACTCTTCACCCGAAGTAGCCGCTGGGAATGCTTCGGGTGCAAAGCGTTTCCTTCGTACTTTTTTTGGCAAAGTTCTCGCCCGAAGTGATGATTTGAAGCGCTTCGGGCCCGAAGCTCTTTTCTTTTTCATTTTGTCCACCAGGGGCGATAGGGAAAACCAAAATTGCTATAACTTATAAACAAAAGAAAACTTTCAACAAAACAAATATCATACAAAGTTTTAATTTTTCTGCCCCTTGGTGGAATGTGACAATATTGTCAATAGTTCCTAGGATAACTTATTGGATAAATTTACCACCAAGGAGAAGTTCTTGATAAAGGAAGATTTTGTGGGACAATTTTTGCCATCTGACAATAAGCCCAAACGGAGATAGTTTTGGTAGGGAGATTTCCAAATTTTGGAGGAGATTGGTGAAGACCTCAAGACTTTTAGATTCTTGAGAAGAAGGCCTAGATTGAAGTCATAGTTTGACAAAGAGAAAGGAGCCAAAAATTACTACCAAACCTAAGAGGTTTGAAGATTACCTTTGAAGGCTAGAAGGCTCATTCAAAGAAAGGAGATTTGCTAGTTTCTACAATAGAAAAACTGAAGGGTTCTTGAAGAAAATTATCAGTTGCAATTTGGAGGATTTCCCTACCAAATTTTTGAGATTCAAGTATAATATTTTAGTGATGAGATTGACTACTTTGCAATTTGAAATTTTTATATTTGAGGACAACAAGAAAACAACAATTTGGGCAGCATCAATAGTTGCTAAGTTTCATATTTCCAAGATACATGTTGAAGGAGAGTTAAATCCACCAAACTATAGATTCAAGGTAGCAAGTTAGAGGGTTTCAAAGTTGCAAATAGGTGAGTTAGAGAACTATTTCAGACAGTCAAGAAGAGTTGCAATTTCATCCAGTAAAAGGAAGCAATAAGGTGAATATAATCACCTTGTAATCCTTCTTCTATAGGGTTCATTAAGGTAAGCAAATTTGGTGCAAAGGGTTCATTATTTGAACACTTATACTCAGTTTGTTACTTAGTTTCATTAAGCACCTTATTAGAGTTTAAAAGTTGCAAGGAGAAGGGTTCTTATTAAAGTCTTCAAGGGAGTGCAAAATATAGTTTCTTTTAAGGTTTATACTTGCACATTAAAATAGGAGTTAGATATATTTCGAAAGAAAGAAAAATATCATCTTCATATTATCTAGTTGGAGAAAATAAGATGTTACTCTTAAGTGAAAGTTGGAGAGATTATAGTGCATCTTATAAGTTACTTTGAAGGAGAAATAAGGTGAGATTACTATTGCACTATACTAGTTATTCTTAAGAGATATTAAAGTGCATTGGTTGTTAAGTTAAGGTGGAAGACCAAAGTGCACAAATCAACATAATATCAAAGTATTTAAAGACACTATTAAGTGCAGAAAACCTGCAACTTATTGTGGCATAGAGAAGCCACCTAAAGGATGATATATTTCCAAGGAGTGAAGAAGAAATATGCCATATTATATTAGAAAAATAAACTACAAAAGGAGACTAAGAGAGTCTGAAATTTTAGGTGCAACTAAGGAACCTATCTCGGGTTATTACAAAGTTATACAAGCATCATACTTATCTACATCAAAGGGAGATAAATGTTTAAGTGTCTCAAGGATACACTATGTAGCTCACTATCTCATATACAAGTGAACACCATTAGTAAGGAAAAGCACAACCCAAGGTGCTTAAGAGAAGATCCATCCAAAGGGCTCGATATCCACCTCATCAAGGTGTTAAAGGACACCATAGCTTGATGCTACAACAACACAGGAGCAACACCATTGTGAAGGACACCTGTCATGGTGCAAAACTTGCAACAAAAAGAGAATAGCAAGGTAAGCCAAGCATCGATAGTGCAAGTTGGAAATAACTCAAGATAGTTGGCAAAGACAAGGTGAGTTACCCAAGCACTAGAAGAACTTGAAGGACCATCCATCTACGTTGGATAATAACTATTGCTAAGAAGCCGAACTAACATGTGAATGGAGTTAGAGAGAATAGGCACTGAAGGAAACAAAGAAACCAAGATAAGCTCTAGGGTTAAAATAAATATTGAGTTGTTTGATTCCATGCAAAGAAGTTACTTCCATTTGTATTAACATTACCAAAAATCGAGTGCCACTTGGAATTAGAGAAGATAGAGCATTCACATTCTCTCATAATGCTTACGCTCAAGTATATGAGTTCTCAAGGTTGGTGAAGCATTTATTTAATAATTATTCAATGCTCAAGTAAAGGTTAGCACCACCCAAATAATGCTTCCAAGAATATAACCTCCAAAATACCATGAAGCATATGTTGCTAGCAAGAACATGCCACTTAGCATTCACATCAAGGGAGGTGTAAGGTATTTAATAGCTGAAGGTTAGAAAGGCATGATGAAGCATATAAGAGGAGTGATTAAATCAAGAGTGGTCAAGGTGCACTAAATAAAGGAGGAAAACCATCTTACGAGGAGCACTAAAACGTTGAGTATTAATTGCTCATTGCCACGCATAGGAGACCAATGAATTTAATGCTCAGTTTTAGATAGAGAATCAAATCAAAGGGCAAATCACAATGCAACATAAAACATTCATAGGAAGGTAAAGTTTTATATAGCTTTATATTTGATTTCTTTGAGATTAAGGAGTTATAAGGTGGTTTATTATTTAAGGTTGATATTATTTATTATTTGCTTGAAGATATAGGTAAATTCCAACCTTAGAGATTAGAAAGCAAACTTAAAAGTTTATTTCCTTAAATGATATTTCAAAAGTTCCCTAGTAGAAATACACACATTATAATATTTGCTTTCATTAAGGAGTGATAATGCATATTATATAAGGTTGAGGTCATTTATCATTTGTATTGAATATATATGCAAGATCAACCTTAGTAAACTTGAAAGCAAATCAAAAGGAGTTTATATCCTTAAATAGTATTTCAAAATACATTAGTTGAAATACAAGTATCTTAATATTTACAATTAATATCATAGGAGATATAAGGCTTTCTACTTGGAAAATCAAAACATTATTATATTGCAAATATTATCAATTTCTAAATTTCCAAATTAGGGAGATATAAGGAGTGCTACATCAAAATTTAATTAATTGGAATTTAGAAAATTGAACCATTGAAAAATTTAAGGATAGAGAAGAAAAATTATTGTTTGCTTGAAAGAGTTGGAATTTATTGCTTATACTTGTCTCATAGTCACATTAAAGGGATAAAAGAAATCCAACCATATAGAACTCCATCAAATTAAAAAGTGCATAGAACAATAGGATAAATAAGGTAAAATATGAGTTGATTATTATCATTCTCAAAACATTACAAAATCAACTCAAAAGTTGAACTAATAGTAGCTAAGCACCTTATCAAGATTATAGCATACTCTAAACTAGGGAGACATAAGGAAGCCAACTTCAAAGGTAATAAAAATACATAAACATCAAAAGGTTTATTATTTAAAGTAATATGGAGGAAATAATTAAGAATACATTCAATGAAAATAGTGAAATGATATTTCATGAACTTAGGTTCTATTCACAAAATCTAATAGAAAACTTTGATGGATTCAAACTCTTGTCTACAGAGTTGAAAGAAATATTCTCTTTATTTTTGAAGGAAGCAAAGGAAGAGAACTTTACAATATTAATTGGATATCTTCATGAAACTCTATTCAAGACTTGGTGGAATACTTAAAATGTGATTATTCTTTCTTTAGAAGAATGCTTAATGTTCTATTTGTCATTAATCACTTTTGAGTTCTTTCGAGGAATGAAACAAAAGAAAGTAAATGCTAGTAATGAACCTTTGAATCCAAGTCAATTTTATTGTGAAGATAGACTAACTCATCATGAAGTAGATATTCCTCTAGTAACAATGCAGAAACGAAGGAGGAAGAGAAAACATGGCAGAAGAGAAAAAAAAAAAAGATCCTAATTTGGATACAAACAAAAAGTTCAATAAATAAAGCACAAAGACTGAACCAAATGAACATGAAGTTAAAGCTCTTTTAGCAAAGATAGTATTTTATGAAGACACTAACTACTTGCTTGAACATGACATAGATAGCAGAGAGGGAGAATACAAACTCCATAACCTGAATGAAGATCCATCCAAATAATGTAATACAAGGGGGGTGTTAGATTATATTACATTATTGGGTACATGTCAATGTACCACCTTTGGTACATTACTAGAGTATAAGTTTACTTTAGAGTAAAGTCAATTAGTTACTTCAAGCAATGTAATAAATACACAAGTGTTAGAATGTGCAATGATGTAAATGTGCATGTAGTCCACATGTACATGAGTCATAGGATAGAGTCAAAGGTAGAGTAAGGTCCAAGGAACTTATATTCCTATGTATAGGTCTTATAGTGAGTCAAATCAGAGAGTAGAGAATATAGAGAGTGCATAGTATAGATTAGTAGAGGAGTACAATGTAGCTCCTAAAAAAAGTTTATGGAGTGTTCATGTCCTCCGTAATACTGCATTGTACTATTTTTTTAAGCTTTCATTAATGGCATATTTATGAGTTATTGCAAAATTTTATCCATTTATTTTCCTGCATATTATTGTGCCATTATCATACAATCATCTTAGATTGATTATATTACATCTTGTGGTTGCATTTCCTTTATTACTTTTTTATCAAAATCTAACGCATCCTCTTCTTTGGAGACTCCATATTGTAGTGATATTGCTTTGGACTACTAATTGAAGGAACATTGAGACCTTAGGGAGGACCTTTAGTGATCAAACATTCTTCTAATAGTAATCCTTAAATGTAAAATTTTTTGATAGCTCTAAATATTCATATCCCAACTTGATCGGGTATCCACTATCTTTTAATATATTCTAAACCAACTAATCCTTTCACCTTACCTAAAAATAAGTAGATAAAAATTTTAAAGCTTATTTTGTTAGGAACCTTCATATAAAAATAAGTATAACCACAATAGTAGTACAATAATTAATGAAAATGCTTATAAACTAAAAGACCATGAGAATAAAATAATAGAAGTGCTTAAGAAAACAACTAATTGAAAATACAACAAACTTATATTAATCAATAAAATAGATATTACAAACCCCTTTGAGGGGGCAACCTCATTGGAAGTAGGGCTCTAATATAATTTGAGAAAAATATGAGTTGCATTCTTCCAAATCCATGTCCTTATATAGGCTCTTATTTACCCTAACCCTAATGTTGAAGGGTAGAACCATACAAAAGAGGGGACCCAAGATACTAACTCCTACTTATAATAAAAGTAAATGTTACATCATTAGGGTGCCATACACAATAGGTTCCCAAGGTGCAAACATACACCAACACTAGACAAGTACATAACAATGGTTGTGTTAGGATAGGGTCCTAACATACCCTCCCCTTTCAAGAAGCTTAATCATCAAAGCTAAAGGTGAGGAAACTGATTCTATAGTTTATGGAGCATATCCTAGGTGAAATTTGTGATTGCAATCCATGCCATTGTACTAGAACATCAGTGAGAGTTTTGTTGCATAGTGTGGATGTAAATCAATTTAATATGACTAAGACTTCCTCATCCATATAGGGTAGTATGGGTTGGACCTGTATATGGTTTCCAAGGACCTTTTTTAAATATGAGACATGTAAAATTGTATGTATCATGGAAGAAGGTGAAAATTCTAGCTTGTAGTCCATGGGACCAACCTATTGGAGCACTTTATACAATCCATAGAATTTTGGTGCTAGCTTTTGACTACCATGGACTTTCAATGATAACTATTAGTAGTGCTATAGGCATAGGAAAATCATGTCCTCGATGTTAAAACTATGCTTAGAATGATATTGATATGCTTTTTGTTGCATACAGTTCTATACCATGGCCAAATTATCTTTGAGATGTTTGAGTAGTTGTGCATGCTCTATGAGAGTGGAATCCACTACTTGAAACTTGGAACTACCCAACATGTATGATAGAAGTGGTAGTGGAGGGTATCCATAAACTACTTCATATGGTGTCACCTTGGTGGAGTGAGAAAATAATATACCACCACTCAACCAAAGGAAGTCATTTGACCTAATGAGTCAGTTACTCAGATGAAGTTTTCAAGCACTTGTTGATAATTTTTATTACCCATCAGTCTAGGGATGATATACCAAGCTCATATTCAGTTATGTGCCATGTAACTTATATGGTTCCTACCAAAAATGACTAGCAAATGTGGGATCATGATTGAATACGATGGATTGGGGCATGCCATGAAGGTGAAAAATGGATTCAAGGAATATTTGGGCAACAATTGAGGACTTGTAAGAATGGGCTAGAGGACATAAATGATCATACTTAGAGATGATCCACTACCATGAGAATGACTATTTTGCCTCTAGACTTTGAAATCCATTTAATAAAATGCATAGAAATATTTGTCCAAATGGTATTTGGAATTGGAAGAGGCTAGTGTGTTCCCAATGTGTAAATAGTTTCACCTTTAATGCATTGAAAAGTGTCACATTTTACAGTAAAGGTCTTAATATCCTTTTTTATCCCTACCCAAAAAAAGTGTGTTTAGCCTATTCATATATTTTTAATAAATCCCGAATGCACTATAGTTGGAAAAACATGCATTTCTTATAGTATAGACTTTTGACATGGTAATTTTCTAGGGATAACAAAGAGACCTCGATATCGTAAATATTGTTCATCCCATGTATAACTTGGGTGAGATTTAGGATCAGTTTAAGTTGCTGAATTAATGTTTGTAAGGAAGAATCTTGGGTTACTTCTCCTTGAATTTGGTAGGTCCATTGAGGAAGTGGAGTAGAGATGACACATAGCATACCCTAATCCTCATATTGATAGGATAGTGCATCAATGACTACATTTTCCTTGCCCTTCTTATAAATGATTTCATAGTCATACCCCAACAATTTAGTAACCCATTTTTGTTGTTTAGGCGTAGATACACATTGCTCAAGAAAGTACTTAAGGCTATGGTGGACCATTTTGATGGAAAAATTGTGGGCACGTGAGAATTAGGAGCAATAGGAAAATGCAGAAATATTATATTCAACCTTGGAAACATAAGAATTACAAAGTTTAAATAGTGGTTTATTAAACAACTTTAGGGAATATATAAGAAGTTAGGAAAAGAAGAAGAATAGGGAGGAAAGGATAAATGGAATTTGGTGTTGTCTGCCTTGTCGTCCATGCCATCCAATCTGCCCAGTCAGCTGCCATCTAAGTCAAACTACCTGCCCAGTCAACTGTCGTCCAAGGAGGTAAAAGGGTAAGATCCAAAGCTTACCGTTGCAAAAAAAAAAATTACTCCTTTTAACTGGATTAATTTCCAACATTCTCCCCATTAAATTTGAGAGGACTGACTATATAGTCTCTCAGCTTTATATATTGAGCTTTAGTTATACCTTTGGTGAAGATGTTTGCAATATTATCCAAAGTGCTACAATATTGAATCTCAACTATTTATTGTTCCACCATATCTCGAATGAAGTGATACTTCATATCGAAATGCTTTGATCTGCTATGGTGGACTGGATTGTATGCCAACTGAATAGCACTTATGTTATCACAATACAATCGAGTTGGACCACTTTGACTTTCTCCAATCTCTTCAAGAACTTTTCTCAACCATAGGGCTTGAGTACTAGCATGTGTGATGGCTATATACTCAGCCTCAGTCGATGACAATGCTACAATAGTTTATTTCTTGGAACTCCATGTAATTAGTCCTGATCCTAGACTAAAACAATTTCCTAATGTAGATTTCCTGTCATCTATATTGCTTCCCCAATCACTGTCACTAAATCCAACTAATTTCATAGAATTACATTTTTGATAATGGATTCCAAAATCCAATGTACCTTTTACATATCTTAAGATTCTTTTAGCTGCTTGTAGATGTAGCTCAGATGGACTAATCATAAACCTTGAAACTAGAGAAACAACATATTGAATATCGGGCCTTGTGTTGGTGAGAAACATCAGACTCCCAACCATGCTTCTGTAAGTGGTCATTTCAACCTTTGATGCTCCATCGTCCTTTCTCAATTGGATCCCATGTCCAGTTGGAGTTGCAATTGATTTGCACTGCTCCATGGAAAATTTCTTGATCATGTCTCGAGCATACTTGTGTTGACATATGAAGATCCCTTTATTTGATTGATGCACTTCCATCCCTAAGAAGTATCACATTAAACCAAGATCTTTCATATTGAACTGTTTTATCATGGAGTTTTTGAACTCCATATTCATTTTATTGTTACTACCCATAAATATTAGATCATCCACATACAAACAAACTATGAGAATGTCTACTCCATGCTTTAGGTAGTACAAAGTTGGTTTAATTTTTCTTCTTCTGAATACATACTCGCTGAAATAGTCATCAATGTGTGAGTACCAAGCTCTTGGTGCTTGCTTGAGGCCATAAAGTGCTTTCTTCAATTTGTAAACAAGGTTCTCCTTTCCCTATTCTTGAAAACCTTGAGGTTGTTGAACATAAACCTCTTCTGTCAAGTATCCATTCAGAAAAGCACTTTTCACATCCATGTGTCAAAAATTCCATCCTTTATGGGCTTCTAAGGAAAGAACCGATCTGATCATTTCTTGTTGTGCAACAGGAGCAAAGGTTTCTTCATAGTCAATGCCAAATTTATGAGTAAAAACTTTTGCTACTAGTCTCACCTTATGCCTCTCAATTTTTCCATCAGCATTGTACTTGGTCTTGTCGACCCATTTACATCCAACACATTTTTTTCCTTTGGGTAGCTTTACTAGCTCCCATGTATCATTATTTTTTATAGAGGTTATTTCCTCTTTCATGGCTTCTTGACATACATTTTGAGTACAAGCATTCTCATAGCTAGCTGGTTCTAGCTGTGTACTAGCCAATAAAGCATAATTGACTACATCTCCCCTAGGACCATGGGAGTCATCATCCCCATATAATTGCAAATTTTCAAGTTACTACAAAATTATATTCATTTCACTAGCTTGGCTTCTAGTGAATCTTCTCTGGAAATTCTGATCCAACATTCAAAAATATGGATGATGTTTTAATGTTCTTTTACCTCTTGATGGATATTCTCTGTCAATGTCCATCGATGAAGAACTTACTAATCTCTATGGAGAAGGAATTGGAGTGGCGGTTGAAGTACTTCATATAGTACTCCTTCTTGGGCTTGGAGGGAGTGGCACGCCTTTGCTTTTCTTTGGAGACACCTATTGTACCTATGAAGAACTTACATCTTGGGACTCATCATCAACAAAAATTATTTGATGACCCCATTCTCCCCCTTCATAAAAAATTACATCCCTAGAGAGTATAAATTTATGAGTCTTGGGATTGTAGAGTCTATATGCCTTTGTAGACTCACAATACCCTACAAATATATAAGCTTGACTCTTTGGATCAAGATTATTCCTTTTCTCATCAGTAATGTGTGCATATGCTAAAGAACCAAACACTTTGAAGTGCTTTACATTAGGTTTCTTTTCGTACCACCCCTCATAAGAAGTGACACCATCTAAACTAGAAGTAGGACTTTTATTTAGAATATATAAACTGGTTCTTACAGCCTCTACCCAGTACATATGAGTTAGATACTTAGTCTGAAGCATCGATCTCGCCATCTCAACTATGGTGCGGTTCTTTCTCTCGGCCACACCATTTTATTGTGGGGTATAGGCAGTGGTGAATTGCCTTTTAATCCCACTTGCTTTACAATATTTCAAGAATGCTTTTGAGGAGTATTCACCTCCTCAATCTGTCCTAAGACATTTTATATAATTCCCACTTTGATTCTCTACATTGTTTCTAAAATATATGAATTAATCAAAAGCTTCATATTTATGTTTCAAAAAGTAAATCCAGCACATTCTAGAGAAGTCATCTATGAAAGTGAGAAAATAAGAATAGTTTCTGAGACTCTGTGTTTGTATTGGTCCATAGATGTCTGAATGTACTAACTGAAGTGGATAGCTGGCTCTCCATGCTTGTCCTTTTGGAAACTTTGACCTTGAGTGCTTTCCCAAAGCACATCCTTCACATACCTCCTTTTGTTCATTGATTTTGGGAAGTCCTGTCACCATAGCTTGAGAAGTGAGAAGTTTCAAGCTAGTGGAATTAAGGTGACCATATCGCAAGTGCCAAAGCACACTTGGATTTGTTATAGATACATTTACAAGTTGAGCTCCTCCTGGATCACCAAATTTGAGAGGGAATAACCTGTTCTTGGTCATGGGGACCTATGTGATGACACAATTACAATTATTTTTATCAAAAATGATACATTGTCCTTCATCAAATACAAGCTTGTAATTGTTTTCCATAATTTGTCCAACGCTTAGCAGATTGTGTTGGAGCTTTGGAGTGTAATAGATGTCATGCAACTTATTTAGTCCTTCTTTGGTTAGAACCTCCATGGCTCCAATAGCCTCTACTTGCAATGTCTTATCATCCCCTAATTTGATTTGAGATTTATAAGTGGAATCTATAGTAGAAAATAAATGTTCTTTGCCACTCATGTGGTTTGAAAAACTGGTATCTAGAATCCATGTGTCATTTAGATTGTGTTCTGATTGTCCATATGAAAGAAAAATATTAGAGGTATCATCTTATTATCCATAATTATCATATTGACTACTGTTGCCTTGTGAAGATTTTGACCAGCAGTCACGAGCGAAGTGACCTGGCTTGCCACAGTTGAAACAAGTTGATTTTGACTTGTCACTTCCTTGCCCTTGATTTCCACTTTGTCCTTGATTTCATCCTCAATTTTTATTTCCACCTCTTTTTTGATTGCCTCCTTTGTATGAGTTGCCTCCTCTGTTGGAATTGCCTCCTCTGTTCTAGTTGCCTCCTCTATTTTTATTGCCTCCTCTGTAGTTGCTTCTGCCTCTACCTCTTTGCTTACCTCTGCCTTGACCTCTTCCTCATCCTCTTCCATTGTTTTCATTGGAATTGAAGGCCTTATCATCACCTCCGTAGCTGGTTGAAGGAGTTTCAGGAAACCTCTCTTCATGTGAAATTAACGATCCGATTAATGCATCAAATGTTAAAATGGAAATATCTTTGGATTCTTCTATAATTATGGCAATATGGTTCCATTTTTGTGTAAGTTTTCACAACACTTTTGTTACAATTGTCTCAGGCATGATTTTTTCACTTGGTGTAACCATTTTATCCATAATTGCTTTTACTCTAACACAATAATCATCAACTTGTTCATCATATTTCATTCAGAGATTTTCAAAATCTCTCTTCAGTGTTTGAAGCCTTACCTACTTCACTTGATTACTACTCTGGAATCCATCACTCAATCCTTTCCATGCAGCTTGTGACGTTGTACAAGCGACGATTCTAGGGAATATGTTTTTCTCCAATGCAGCTTGGAGATGAGAAAGAGCAGAAGAGTTGTTCTTTTTCTCTTTTTTTCATTTTTTCTTGTCTACGAAACTTAGTGTTGTCCAGTCCGAGGGTTCTGTGTAGCCCTCTTCTATTAGGTCCCACAAACCTCTTCCTATGAGCAAGGTCTTCATCTTTATAGACCAATACTCATTGTCATAACCGTTAAATTCTGGTATAGGTAAGCTATTGTGTGAGGCCGTAGTTACCAAAAAACTCTCTTTATTTCACGGTTAAAATAAAGTACTTTGTTGTTTGAAAGAAGGACAGAAGAAGAAGGAAGAAAGAAGAGATTACAAACTTAAGTCAAATTTGACTTGTTCTACTCTATCATTCACTATTTATTCCTCTTTATGTGGGGATGCTATCTCTTGATTCACAAAATTATCTACTACTTCTTCTTCATTGTCACTTATCAATATTATTTTTGGTGATTATGGTTCTAAGATTTCCATTGAAATACTGTAGTGTATATACTCTGATTCTTGTGGTGCAGCTTGTATGGATTTTGATTGTTCAAATTGACTCATAAATGAGTTATCTTCAAAGTCTACCTCGTACCCTGAGTCAGGATGCCTTTGATGTGCTATCACTACATTTTGAAGTTGGCTAAACACAATGTTGAGCCCATAACCTCTTACTTTTTCATAAAACCTCTCTACACCTTCTCTTGCTAGAATTGCACATAAGGCATGATAACAACCATTTGGTCTTATCATCAATGCCTCTTTACAATTTTACAATTTGGATCTTTTGTCTCTTTTACAAAAAAAACTAAGCCTCTTAGGCTTATTACACAAAAGTTCTACAGTTTATGATTCCTTGAATCAAGTGAAAAATTTATCCTTTGATTACAATAGTTGTCTCTTATACAATGTCTTTCTTTCTTATATGATATATATTAAAAATATATATATTACTATTTAATAGATTAAAAAATAATTGCTTTAAAAAAACTTTAGAAAAGCAATTATAGTTAATATATTAAATATAATATAATTAATTTTAATAATAATATATAAAAAAAACTTTATATAAAAAAATTATCCTTTGCAGGAATCGAACCCGCGACCTATTTCATGCAAGAATTCATCCTAACCAACTCGGCTACCACTGTCGATGAGAACCCAAGGGCAAGATTACAAGTATATTTTGTTTCGGATCCGATTTCAACAAAAATAAAAAAAATTCAAGCTTTCATTGTTGTTGGGTTTTGAACCCGCAACCTGCAGGAAGGTGGGCACCTTATGGCTGGCTCCATGAGCCAGTCGACCTACGCGGCTCAACGAGAAGGCAAGGGAAGATTGCCTTCCTTATACTTCTCTCGGTCGTGCTTTAATTAATTTTTTTTTGGGATTTTTATCCCACATCGACCATGCAGAGGGTGATGAAGGTGTTTAAAACCTTCAGTAAGCGAATACTCACTCGAAGCACCTATGCCAAATGATGCCCTTCTATGTAACCATTTTTTTAAGAATGTAAATGATTGTAGGTAGGATATTCTAGCCCGAGTGGCATTTTGCATGTAAGCCAACCTTGGGAGTTAGGTGTTAGAGAAATTCCTTAAATTTATGAGAGGCAGTGTTGTATGTACCTTTTTGCATAATTGAATGAAGTATTGAAGGAGGTTTCCCCATCGAAGAGGCTTGCGATTCAGTGCTATTGTGAGATTTTTATTTTTTTGCAATTTACTTTTATAATGTGTATGTTATTTCCAAGTGTGTTGTGAGTTTATATGTTTATTTTCAGTATTTTTATGAGAGTGTTTATCTTAATTAGTAGGTTTCTAACAAGTGGTATCAGAGTGATTTACAGGACCGTGTTCTACTATGATTGTGATGGATTCTGCCATTTAAACTGTTAGGTGTATGATTTTAGAGTTTAGTTTTTTTGTTTGCCAGTTTTTCCTTATTAAAAAATACATACATACATACATACATACATACATATATATATATATATATATATATATATATATATATATATATAATTAGCAAAAGGCCAAACAAATTACAATAATTTTTATAGTAGTTGAGTATGTTAGAAACCCTATGCTAGGGGTTTTAAAATATTGCATTTGTGGAGCTATCATTATTGGCTAAGCTAGATAGTCCATACAATATCTAGTGAAGTGAGGGGTGATTAGGATCTAATACCTAGACCTTAGAAAACACTCGTGCATGGAATTCAACTCTCACATATTTTTGACTATATTGGGAGACCATCTAGGATTTAAAAAAAAATTATCCCTAGGAATCTTTTTAGGTCTTGTATTGTCCTTAGTGCACAGGACATAACATCTTGGAAGACTACCCTCCTGTATTTTCAAAGAGGAAGATAGTGTGCTCAAGGCTATGTGTGGAATCCTCCTTGAACAGTGGCCTAAAATATTGGTCCGAGCACTATTGTTCATCACTACAGTATAACAGAGGGTCTATGGGTATTACATACATCTTTTCCTAGTATACCTTGATTATGTTTAAACCTGCAAACAAAGTTTGTTCTCCAAGTATTTTTGTTCTACTTAACCTACAACCAAAAATCTAAACATGCTACCATATCCTTCACAAAATTTGAGCATACGAAGAAGACATCCTTATTCCAAAATTCCTGCATTAAAAAAATAATACAAAATCACTAAAAAATAACAGGCGGACAAGAAGATTCAGAGTCTAAAACAAGGGAAACAGGGAGTCAAGGTCAGTTGCAGTTAGGAAACTTTCATCAGTAACTATCAATACAGGGTGGTCAAGATATAGTCAGAATAGGTAGGGAATATCTGTGACAGAGTCAGAATCGGATAGGAAACAAAATAGTGTTAAGAATCAGTTAGTGGTCAGATAGTTTAAAAAGAAAATAAAATAGTGTTAGGAGTCAGTCTGTGGCCAGTAATTAGAACATACAAGGCAACGACAATTGACATAGGTCTTGAACCCAATCTTTGGAGGCAAAACCGACTTCACTAGTAGAAAAAAACATTGAAATTTTACTAAAATAGGGATATCTCTTTACTTAAAGCTCACATTGACTCCAAAATTTAGTAGACAACTCTACATTCTATTCTAGATAAAATTATACTTGGCAGCTCCTAGTTAAATTTTGCATCGATTTTTCAAAATTGACAATTTTTGTTTTTCTTATTAAGGCCATAACTTCTCAACGATCAATCAAATTGATCTAAATTTTTGTGGGCTAGAAGCAAATAATTATTCTGCACCCTCAAGGACCCACCTGTGAATTTTTAATTTTGAGTTGAAGAAATTGCCCCGACATCAACTTACACCCAACGAGGAGATCATAACAAGTCAAAGAAGTCATTATATCTTCTTATTGAGTGTTCATATAAAGCAACCATCGAAGTGGACCCTATCCTAAAATTAGTGTTGCAATCGAATTCCCAAATCATTTTTTGAAACCTTACTAAAAATAGTAACTCCTAAAATCTACCTATCTATTTTTAGTAAGTCCCACAAAAAGGATCCAAACCTTCAATTATGGTTGAGGAAACTCACCAACAAGCAATAGAGAGGGAAATTCAATCCAAAGTGGACAATATGGGCAACCAAATATTGGCTACACTTAACAAAAACTTATAGGCAATGCAATCACAACTCCATTCTTTCCAAGAATCTATAACTGATCTCTCCCTTGCACAAAAAGCAATGAAGGTTGAATTGGATAGTAGAGTCTCTACTGGTTTCACAACTCAACATGACCAAGAGGAAATTGGTACAAGCCACCACCAATGAGCTATACCCAACCACAATGGGATGAGGTTACCAAAATTAGACTTTTCCAAGTTTGATGAAAAATATCCTGAGGGGTGAATATGTAAGGCAGAACAATATTTCACTCTTCATAATGTTGATCATTTCCTATGGTTGACCATTGCTTCTTTTAATTTTGAATCAGATGCACTCCATTGGTCTTTGTGGCTTAGAAAGGCTGAACTTGACCTTTCATGGTTTGATTTTTGTCAATGCCTACTCACTCGCTTTGATCCTAGCAAGTTTGAAGATTTTATAGGAGCCCTTTTTAAACACAAACAAACTTCAATTGTTCAAGAATACCAAACTCAATTTGAAAAACTTGCCAATCGAAAAACATGGTTAAGTGTTGATTTTGTTACAACTCCAATATATCTAGTCAGTTATATTTTTAAATGATCATTGAATTGTTGATTTATTCATATTTATAGATATAGGTTGATTCAAATTTGATCATCTATCATCAAATTATTCATCTACGTATTTGCAAAGGACTTAGCCCTCCTTAAGTGGTAAGAATTGATTTAATATTCCATTATCCATTTTGCATTTGTTTGAAACTATCAAGAAATGCTCTAGATTCTTTCCATAGTTGTTTAGTGAGTGGACTGAAGGATGACATCAGGGCTGAGGTTAAGTTGTTACGACCTCAATCACTACCACAAGCCATACAATTAGGGAAATTGGTAGAGGAAAAATTCAAGGCTTTTGGTCGAACTTCTAAATTTCCTCCATCTAAGTCATCTTTTGAGACCAAGCCAATGCCAAGTTCAACTAATAAATCTCCACCTATAAAAAAATGTAGTCACAAGGATATGGAGCATAGAAAGGTACAAGGATTATGTTAAAATTGTGATGAAAAATATACCAGAGTGCATATATTTGTGCAACAAAAATTGTACTTGCTAGATATGGTTGAGGTTCCCACTTTGAACTCTTTTGAGGATGAGGAGGATCCTCAAGAAACAGAAACCATAGATCAACTAACCAATCAAGAGGAATCCCAACCAAAATTTTTTGTACATGCTCTAGTAGGAGTATCCACACCGTAAACCATGAAGGTGATTAGCCATTTCAAGGGATAAAGGGTCATCATTTTGATTGACTTTGGTAGCACACATAATTTTATTGATCCACATGTCGCCAAATAAGGAAATTGTTACATTACCACATGCAATTCCTTTGAAGTTATGATTGCTAATGGTGGCACCCTACCATGCAAAGGAAAATGTTGTAATGTTAAGCTAAAAATTTGGGACTATAATATCAAGTCTGACATGTTTGCTTTACCTTAGGAGGGTGTGATATAGTTTTGGGAGCACAATGGTTACGAATGTTAGGACCAATCCTATGGAATTTTATAGAATTATGGATGAAATTTAGTTAGGATGGGCAGGAATATACCTTCCATGGCACAAAGGTAAGAGTATTTCAGTTTATTTCTTCTCATAGGATGGAAAAATTGTTAAAGAAATCTTCCCATAACGTGGTAGCTCAATGTTTTCTATCACCGCTCTCGAGCAAGAGGAGTCTAGTCACCCACAACAATTATAGGGTATATTAAACATGTATGCTCATGTCTTCGAGAAACTCAAGGGACTTCCTTCTCAAAATTCACATGATCATGCAATACAACTTGTTCCTAATAGTTTTCCTCCTAATGTTCACTCGTACCGACATGCTTATGCTCAAAAAACTAAAATTGAGAAAACTCTACATAAACTTCAAACTTCTAGAATTATTTGTTAGAGTGTTAGCCCCTATTCTTCACCAGTGTTGTTAGTTAGAAATAAGGATTGCACTTGGTGCTTGTGTGTGGATTATCGAGATCTTAATAAAATTACTATCAAGTATAAGTTCCCTAATCTTGTTATTAATGAACTCTTAGATGAGTTGCATGGGGCTCAATATTTTTAAATTTTTGATTTACGGTCAGGCTATCACCAAATCCACATTAATAATGAAGATATTCCCAAAACATCCTTTAGAAATCATGAAGGGCATTATGAATTTTTAGGTATGCCTTTTGGGTTGACCAATGCACCTTCCACCTTCCAGAGTTTTATGAATTCTATTTTTTGCCCTCATCTTCGCAAATTCATTCTAGTCTTCTTTGATGATATATCGATTTATAGTTGCATATGGGAGGATCATATTCACCACTTAAGCAACTCTCAAAATTTTGTCTAACAATTAGTTGTATGCAAAACAATCAAAATGTTCCTTTGGTCAGTAGGAGGTCGAATATTTGGGACATATAGTCACTAAGGAAGGATTTCAAGTAGACCCTAAGAAAATTTAGGTAGTGCAAGAATGGCCCAAACCTCATACCTTGAAGGGACTTCATGGATTCTTGGATATTACAAGATATTACAAAAAATTTGTAAAAAACTATGGCAAGATCGTAGCTCCCCTCACAACCATGTTGCAAAAAAAATATTTTGTGTGGACTGAGTTGGCTGAGAAGGCTTTTATCGATTTGAAGTATGCTATGACTACCACCTCTATTTTGGAAATGTCAAATTTTTCTAAACCCTTTGTCATAGAGAGTGATGCATCAGGCATAGGCATTGAGGTGCTTTTAATGCAGGAGGATCAACCATTGGCTTTTACTAGCAAGGCACTTTCTCCTCAAAATTTGGGCAAGTCCACGTATGAGAAGGAAATGCTTACCATTTTACATGCGGTCACCCATTGGTATCCATATCTCATTGGTCAATATTTTTCCATCAAGAATGATCATCAAAGTCTAAAATATTTTTTAGAGCAACGGGTGGCTACTCCAAAACAACAAAAATAGGTCTCCAAATTGTTGGGGTATGACTATGACATCTCTTATAAGAAAGGTAAAGAGAATGTGGTGGCCAATGCCTTGTCTCACCTCCATGAAGATCAGGCTATGCTACATGCTATATCTACTCCTATTTTGCAATGGATTCATCAATTTTGTGAAGATCTAGCCAAGGATTCATCATTGCAAACTCTCCTATTCCATCTCCAAGAGGATCCTCAGTTCCACCCTATTTATGGTTGGGATGGTCAGGATTTATGGTTTTATGATCATTTGGTTATTCTATCCGAGTCTCAAATCAAGGACCTCCTCCTTCATGAAATGCATGCGTCCCCCACAACTGGTCATTTGGATTTTCTTAAAATAAATACCCAACACAAGCGTACCTTTTCCTCGAAAGGAATGAAAAAATACATCAAAATATTTGTCGTTGAATGTGATCGCTACCAAAACATTCCTGAGCAAGTTTGGACATATATATCTATGGATTTCATCAATGGGCTACCAAAATCCAAAGTTAAATAATTTATTCTAGTGATAGTGGATCGTCTTTTGAAGTTTACTCATTTTTATTCCCTATCCCACCCTTATACTACATCCATTGTCACCCAAATCTTCCTTGAATTCATATTTCACCTCCATGGAATTCCTAAATCCATTTTCTCTAATCAAGATCCTACCTTCACCAATTGATTTTTGCAGGAACTATTCATGTTGGATGGGATACAACTCAAGATGATTTTGGCCTACTATCCTCAAATTGGTGGCCAAACCGAAACTATAAATAAATTCTTGGAAGCCTACCTTTGGTGCTTCACTTTTGAACATCCTACTCATTGGGCTAAGTGTCTTCATTTGGTTGAATGGTGGTACAACACCACCTATCAATTTACCACTAAGGTGAGTCCATTTAAAGTAGTTTATGGTCAAATTTCACCAACTCCAACTTCTTACATTCCAGGCAGCCCCAAGGTTCAGGTCATGAATTCCACTCTTCGTTAGTGTGACTCCATTCTTTACCAACTCAAGATCAATTTGGACATGGCTCAGAACCGTATGAAACAACAAGTAGATCAACATCATACCAAATGTAGATTTTCCATTGGTGACATGGTCTTTCTTTGCTTACAATCATACAAACAATCTCTCCAGTTGTGTGATTGTTAGAAACTTACCACCAAATACTATGGTCCTTATCATTGTAGTGGCTTGGGGTGATAGCGTATAAACTATATATTTTGGCTAGTTTCAAATCTCATCCAATATTCCATGTGTCCTCTCTCAAGTAGGTTATTGGCAACAAGGTGTAGGTGTAGTCTATACTTTCAGAGGTGGACAAGGAACGGTCCATCATTCTTGAACCTGAATACATTATCGCTCGGAGATCGCATACCCTTCGTCATTGGGTTATCATAGATGTCTTGGTCCAGTGGCATGAATTACAACCAACAGATACGATATGGTAACCTCTTCACCAAATCCAATAATAGTTTCCTCACCTTCAACTTTGAGGATAATTTTTTTTTGAAGGGGAAGGGTATGTTAGGATCCCATCCTAACACTTGATGTAATATTCCTTGTGGAAAGAGGGCAGTACCCATGTTAATATTTTGTAATATTTTATTATAGTTTTGGATTAAGAATGCAGTTATGCATAGAAGTGAATTATCACCAAATTGTATAAAATTAGGATATTCAAAATTTAAAATTGATTAATTTTGGGACCTTTCACTAGGGCCTATTAACCTAAAATTTTTAGGGTGAAATGTTTTTGGGGGTCAGCTCGACCAACTATGATAATTAATTTTTTTTTGGATTTTAATTTGCCAATCACTTTTTCCCAAATGTGCGGACCTTTATCCTAAAAATTATAAGTAATTTTAATTTTCCTGCCAAATTCGCCACTTATACCACTAGTATATATGCCTAACGTGGTAGTGATACCCATACACCTAATAACGCCATGCATGATTGAGAACCCTGTAATTGTGAAAGAAGATAAGAAGCAACGAGAAACCCTTGGAAGCTATGACGATAGCCAATGAAGGCTACTGTCACCATGAAAGGATGGTAGGAACAGAAGGCTAACGATGCTACTATCATATACTAGTAGCCTCTAGAGGCTATCGTTGCCATGAAAGGATGGTAGTTTATTACTAGCTACCATTTTTTCATGGTGATGGTAGCCTTTAGAGGCTACCAGTATATGCTGGTGGTGTCAGTAGCCTTATGTGGCTACTGTCCTTCCATGGTGATGGTAGATTTCTTAGGAATTCTTGGTGTTGGTTTCTTAGAGGGGTTTATATGTAGGAAGTTTATGTTGGAACCTAGTGGAGGAAAGTAAAAAAAAAATAATTGGATTTTTTTCATTTTAGAATTCTAAGATTTTCTGGGCAAGCAACACAAATACACCCCTTTCTTTTTTAGACCTCCTCAAAACCACAACCAAAAATTTAAAAAATATTACTTGATGTTTTTCAACCCATAAAAAACTCCACAGTTAAGCATGCTCAATTGGAGTAGTACTCGAATGGGTGACCTCCTAGGAAGTCCCGGTTTTGCACCCTCCAAACTATTTTTTTTTCTAAGCCACACATACACCGGTAGCCTCTGCTGGCTATCGATGCCACTAAAAATGTAGTACCCTATAGAGGCTATCGATAGCCTTTAAAGGCTATTAGTGCCACACATAATTTATCTTACTGGTATCCTTTTACTGTTGTTTAATATTTTTCCAAATATTAGAAAAACTTTACCTCATTATTATAATTTTTGGTGGAAATAATAAAATTCGCCATGTCTCCTACATGAATTTGCCCAGGATTCACCTAGGTTTTGAAATTGATTCACCTTTTATTTATAATTAAATTTTGGGTCCGATCCCTTATGCATAATCTTGATTAAGAAGCACCTATGCCAAATGACACCCTTCTATGTAACCATGTTTTCAAGAATGTAACTGATTGTAGGTAGGAGATTCTAGACTAAGTGGCATTTTGCATGTAAACCAACCTCAAAAGTTAGGTGTTAGAGATATTACTTAAATATGCGAGAGGCAGTGTTGTATGTATCTTTTTGCATAATTGAATGAAGTATTGAAGGAGGTTGTCCCCCTCGAAGAGGCTTGCGATTTAGTGTTATTGTGAGATTGTTCTTTTTTTACAATTTACTTATGTAATGTGCATGTTATTTCCAATTGTGTTGTGAGTGTTTATTTTTATTAGTAGGTTACTAACAAGTGGTATCAAATCATTTTCCAAGACCGTGTTCTATTGTGACTATGATGAATTCTGCCAATTCGACTATTAGGTATATGATTTTCGAGTTTAGTTTTTTTGTTTGCCAAATTTTCCTTATTAAAAAATACAATATATATATATATATATATATATATATATATATATATATATATATATATATATATATATATATATATATACTCAAGAAAAGGTGAATCAAATTATAGTCATTTTTATAGTAGTTGAGTAGGTTAGAAACCTTATGCTAGGGGTTTTAAAATATTGCAAAGGAGCTATCATTATTGGCTAAGCTAGATAGCCCATACAATGTCTAGTGAAGTGAGGGACAATCAGGTTCCAATATCCAGGCCTCAGATAGCACTCATGCATAGAATTGAGCTCCCACATATCTTTGGATATATAGGGAGACCATATAGGATTAAACAAAAATTTATCTCTAGGAATATTTTTTGGCCTTGTATTGTCCATAGTGCACGGGATACAACATCCCGGAAGAGTACCTTCCCATACTATTAGAGAGGTAGATAGTGTGCTCAAGGGTATGTGTGGAATCCTCCTTGGGTAGTGTCCTGAAATATTGGTTTGAGCACTATTGTTCATCACTACGGTATAACAGAGGACCTATGGGTATTACATACACCTTTTCCTAGCATACCCTAATTTTGTTTAAACCTACAAATAAAGTATGTTCTCCAAGTCTTTATGTTCTACTTAACTTGCAACCAAAAATCCGAACTTGTTACCATATCCTTCATAGAAGTTGAGCATATGAAGAAGACATCCCTATTCCAAAATTCCTACATGCAAAACATAAAATAAAAAATCATTAAAAAATAATAGGTTGAAAATAAGTTTTAGAGTCTAAAATAGGGGAAATAGGGAGTTAGAGTCAATTATAGTCAAGAAACTTTCATCAATAACTGTCAATAAATGGTGGTCAAGATATAGTTAGAAAAGTTACCTGTAATAGTCAAAAAATTCAGGGAATATTTTTGACAGAGTCAAAATCATATAGGGAATAAAAAAATGTTAGGAATAAATGAGTGGTCAAATAGTTTGAAAAGGGAATAAAATAGTGTCAGGATTCAATCAGTGATCAGTAATTAGAACATACAAGACAAAGATAGTTGACACAATTCTTGGATCCAATCTCCGGAGGCAAAACCAACCTATAGGTCAAAACAACTACATTAGGAGGAATAAGGTGATGAACTCCTAAAAATTTTGAAGTGTGAAGGACAAGCAAGTTATCACGACTTGCCTCAATTTTGTTAGAGAAGAAGATCAAAAGGACCCAAGTGCACAAAATCGTCACAATTTTGTGACATGTTGTGTTTCCACTGACGATAAGGACTAAAAGAGCCCAAGTGCAAGAAAGTATCACGATTATGTAACTAGTCATATTTACACTAGCGAAGTAGACCAAAAGGTCCAAGTGCCCGAAAGTGTCACGATTCCATGATAGGTTGTATTTTTTTTTGTGATGAAGACCAAAAGGGCCCAAGTGCAAAAAAGTGCCACAATTATGTCATAGGTCATGTTTCCACTGGTGAAGTAGACCAAAAGGATCCAAGTGCATGAAAGCATCATAATTTTGTGATAGGTTGTGTTTTTGCTAGCGACAAACACCAAAAGGGCCCAAGTGCAGGAAAGTGTTGTGATTCCATGATAGGTTATGTTTTCGTTGGTGAAGTAGAAAAAAGGGGGTCAAGTGCATGAAAGAATCATGACTCCATGATGTGTTTGATAACCGTTACTAGTCACAGCAAGCACAATACTCTGTAATATTTTTAGTTCATCATGGTCGTTGCAAGATCGAAAAAATGAGCACATCAAAAGAAAGACAAATAGATCAAATTTCAAGATCACATCCACTACCTACTTACACACATGGAGCAATCAACTTGCAGTTAGATATTGAGTATTATGATCTATTTTTGAACCAATGATACTACACGATGCTTGTACTAGCTTGACCACATGGCATACTGTTATAACAACTTTTAATTAAGCTAATTTTATATTTTAGAATATTGAATCATAGAGATGTTATAAATAAGAGTGTTGAACTCTTGTCAAAGGGTCAAATTTTAGGTGTTTACCAGTTGTATGGATTAAGAATTTTGGGAAGGAGCAATACAATAAAGATCTCCATTTAATATCTAGTTCAAATATCTTGCAGAACAAGTATGTATGAATGGGTGAATATTTCTAATTTAGCTAAATGTGCATGACGTTAATTCTACTTTCTGGATTCTTTTTCATGTTTATCTTTGTAGCTCTAAAATTCTCGCACTCCTTTCCTTCAGGCTAATGGATCCATGCCTCAAAGGGGAATGGGAGAATAGTAGGTCTACACCTCGGAGAGAGACACTTGAGTTCATGCCTTCTTTGGTGATTTTTTGATGAATTGTTTAGGGTTCACCAGGAAACATTTCTTGGCAGTTTCCATGCCTAGGGTTGGGAGGTTGTTTTGATGTGTTCTTTTTATTTGCTCATAATCACCTAGTTTTTGGCCAATGCAACTAATTATGCTAAATGCAATTTAATTTTTGATGAATACAACAAACAACAATAAGCAGAGGATAATCTAATGCAAATGCTTAATTTTGAAGAAATTTGACATTCTTACTCAGTTTGGAAAGTCTGATGTAGGTTCTGTTTACTTGTTGTAGATAGGATCGGATGCTACAGGATCAAGATTGTACTCATGATCCATGATAGTACTCACCAATCAGATATTGTATCAACTGATCAACGATCGAAAAATACGACCACAATAAAAACCTACAATTTCATAAATATAGTGCAAAAACAACTTTCGATATGCTATGGACCTTGTTAAGCAGAGATTAGATAATATAAGGATTGATTGAATATTGTATTTAAATAAACCAATATGGACATGGAATATGATATGCAAATTATGCAATTAAATGCAAATATGGTGAACACCAAGGATGATAACAATAATTTCTATATTATATGGAATGATAAATGATAAGTAGGATGCAGGAAATGTAAATCTAAGACCATATAATGTAAACTAGAGCTCAGAGTTACCCCCTAGCATCCTGTGGACAAGATCATATGCTATCAGGATAATATCATAACTACGATCGTAGATCATAACCTCACATGCCCATGATCATACGTACAATCCTATAAAAACACAATAAAATAGCAGAGACAAATGCAAAAATCCAAGCGACTAAAATGCGGAAATTGATCAATGAGTCAGGAGGATTTAGGGGTAGGGAATGCCTGATTAAATAGGCTAGGCAAGCTAGTGGAATTGGGTTAAAAATAAAATGGGTTATAACCTCTTCCAGTTTGGGACTCATCGACGGATCTGATCTGGTAACCGTCGCATAGTTGGACAGGTAAAGACAAATTTTTTTGCAACTTGTTTGTCATTTTGCTAAACTAGGAATTTTCTATTTTTGGATGAGATTGGAATACGATCTCGTACTTAAAGTACCGATCAAATATTGTACGTACGATCTCATCCAGCTTAGGCCCGATCTCGCTAGGAGGGCACGAAAATTGAGGTAGCAAGTTAGGAATCAATCTTTTGCAAGTTTTTGACTTAATGTAAATTATTATGGGTCAATTTTAGGGTGTTACATTTTACCCCCTCTTTAGCGCATTTTTGAAAAAAATGCGTTAAATAAAAGAATGACACACTTTACGAGAAAGCCAAAATTTATTGCAAAATTTTTTTAAAATTTGAAGTTTTTATTGCAAGTTGTTTTAAGTGTGATACCCCCTTCGAGTTTTTACACCAAATCCTTCGTTTGGAGAAAAACTCAAAAATTTTTGCATTAAGGGTAAAATGAATAAAAATAGAAAAATAGAATTAAAACTTAATTCATTTGTTATTTACCATTTGCTATTTGGAAGCTCTAGAGAAAACTATGGCAGACATTCCCCATCACATGGATTTGGTTCAAGTAGGGCCTGGAGCTATCAGGGTAAGTGTTTTTCACTCATTTATCTTAGAAATTTCATGTTTTTTACTTTAATTTGATTTAAATTTGGATTTTTAGGGAATGGATGTCGTCGTGTAGCCCTAATAGCAAGATTGTATCGATATTTTAAGATCGTAACGATTTCGCAATATCAAACTATTTGATATCATCAAACTCTATCCGATATAGATCAATATCGGATCAATTTTGATGATATCAGAGCGTACGATATCGCCAAAATCGATACGATATTGAACATTTTGATACGATTTTGCACTTTTTGATCTGATTGACTGATTAAAATTTTTTGCTACTTTGTTTTATTAACAGATACCAGAACTGAAGAACCAGGAGTGGAGATATGCTAATCTCCAGGTAGATTTAGGTGCTCTCTCTGCGGTGAGAGGACTTGTCTAGAGGCAGTTGGACTTAGGCATGTGGTGGAAATGCCACAAATTCTAGTTGACCTCAGATTACTCACAACCTTAGCAGAGAGGTGGTATCCAGAGTCATCATGTTTTCGGCTACCAATAGGGGAGATGACCCCTACTTTGGAGGATGTTTGGAGGATCCTCAGGGTGCCATTGAGGGGTATGTTTATATCTGCATCTGGAAATAAAGGCTAGGCATTGAGGAGATTGATAGGAGACCCTAGATTCATACTGAAGAAGGGTGGGGTCAACATTGATAAGCTCGGGGAGACAGATGGGGTTTCACATTTGATAGTTTTGTTGAGTGGCATAGTGGGAGGCCTTGTATTGTGCCACCTCAGTGGATGCCACCTACCATGGACCTTAGTAGAGGTGATCTATGACATGTGATACCAGAGTGTATGGTTTTCCTGGGGCCCGTTCATTCTCTATAGGCTCTACTGATTTCTACATCGAGTGGTCTATAAGAAGGGTAAGGGACTAGTGCTCACATCCTTCCTATAGGTATGGTTCTAGGAGCACATAAAAATTAGGTGACCTGTAGGGCTTCCTTTGGCTCAAGTGGGAGATGACCAGCATGGGGTGGAGGAGGATAGACCAAGGATATTCTATTGGCCTGTACAGAGATGGCGCCAAGGATGGATTAGCCTTGATGTAGCGAGGTGACTCTTTGATGAGTTATTGGCTGAGGATATCAGGTGGAGATCCTGGAGGGAGATACCAGGGTGGGGAGAGGATGCATTTGAGTTGGCTCATGTAAGGTGAGTCATTTGGCTATAGATGGACCAGGGGGAGCTGGAGCTACACCACATGGACCGGGTGATGCACCAGTTTGGTTGTAGTAGGACATTCCATAGTATAGGAATGTCACTTATTCTAGGGTGACTCAGGATCACACTACTATTAGTGGTGCTCCCAACATGGCTGAGTTTTTGGACCCTAAACTAGATGATGAGGTATTACCCATAGCAACGAGGGATGATGTTGGGGTTATAGATAGGTACCGATAGTGGTACACTCACATTCGCCCTACCCGATTGACTACACCGATGAGCGTAGTACTATAGGTAGCTGAGCAGGTTTTTGGATAGTGGCGTACAACTAGCCAACAGTAGTAGTTTGAGACATATGTATCCTCTAGGAGAGAGGGACCTCATACTAGGGATGGACATCAGAGTCATTTGAGGACATCTAGGTTAAGGAGGGCTTCTAGGATAGGGGAGAGATCTCAGGGTACTAGGGAGGAGAGGAGAGCATCTCCTCAGTAGGAGGGGAGATCTGACTCGCTCGAGAAGGGCATCATGATAGAGGAGGTAGGGGAGAGCAGTGAGATGGTGGCTCTACGAGTGGAGCTCACTAGTTTGAGGGAGGAGACTATGACTCAGAAGGCCAAGATTGAGACCCTAGAGAGAGAGGATGTGAGTATGAGGGCTAGGATTCAGACTCTAGAGGTAGAGTTAGCATAGGCTAGAGCACAGGCAGGGCAGGGACCTGGGGCTCCTACTCCTTCATCTTCATAGATAACTCGATCTAGGAGGAGTAGCTTAGGGGATGAGCTAGTTTGGGCTACTAGGTGAGCCACTTTCTATCAAGCACTATACTTTACATTAGTCCCTGTGGAGTAGAGACAGCCACTTCCTATGATGTATGAGCCTTCGACTACTTTGAGTCACTCGAGATCTCACTCGACTACTCGGATAGCTACTACTACAGGAGTAGGAGAGTTTTGAGCACCATGACCCCCTGGTAGAGATGATGATGCCCAGAGTTCTAGGGCTTCTAGGGGATAGGGGTTGATCTATGTGGAGATTCTATTTGTACTATATTTTTGGTGACTGAGTATGTCAATGTTGGAGATTGTGGCATATCAATCGACTCTATTTTGTATATAGACTTTGATATATATATATATATATATATATATATATATATATATATATATATATCTTCTTGTCTTATGTGACTTTGAATGATTTGATTGTATTTGTTTTATGATGTTTAAATTTCTTATAATCATGCTTTCTTAAATATTTTGATCATGCTTAACATAAAAGAAAATGATTTTGATGTTTGGTAAAATATATTTGTTTGAAAAGGATATTTTTGTATGATGATAGAATTAATAGATTAGAAATGAACCTCAAAGGATGTTGTGTTGTTATATGACCGTTGGTGGAGATATGGGTAGGAAGGAATTGGAGGTTTGTATTGCTAATAATAGAAATGTTTTTGTGGGGCTCAAGAGTGATCTTGAGGCTTATGATGATTAAAGAAGATGTTTGATTTTGTTTTTGATAAATTTTGATTTTTAAGAAATATTTTGATAAAGATTATTGTTATGTGAAAATAATGTGATTTAAGCATGAAAATTTGGGAAGGATGACTTGCGCTAGGCATAGAATTCCTAGTGTGAAAATTTTGAGGACAATAGTTACTAGGAATTATACCATCATCGCGAAGTCAAAAATGCAATGCATGATAATATGAAATTGTTTGTTCTTAAAATACAAATTGATATGAAGCAAATCATCGTACCACATGTTTAAGAAGATTGAGAAATATGAAGTGATTTAGACCTAAAAATTGAGAAAGATGACTTGCGCTAGGCATAGAATTCCTAGTGTGAAATTTGAGAAAAATAATTACTAGGAATTATACCATCATCGTGAAGTCATGAATGCAATGCATGATAAATGATTTTGGACTACAAGTTCTTTTGGAATAAGTTATTTTTGAAGATTTTGAAAATTTTGAAATATCTATGTGATAATGATAAACTAATGTTGTCCAACAAATTTCAAAGAAATATTTTAAATTATTTCTAAGACAAAGTCAAATTTATCAAGAACCAGTGTGTGACATGTGAGTTCATTATCCATCTTGATTTGTCATAATGATACAAAATCTCTCAAGGATCAAATGTGTGTGCTTGTGAAATTGATTTACCGATTTTGAGTGAGGTAGTGATACAAGCCAACTTATATGAACCAATGTGTGTGCAAGTGAAATGTTCATTAACCATGATTTTGTGCATGCCATTGTACCAAACTACTATGTAAGTCAAGTTACCAAAAGCTAGCTAATCCATAAGCGGACATTGGTCTGTACAAAAGAAGGTCGCTAATGTGACAGACATATCGCCACGCAAAAGGCTTACCCAAGGCCAAGCGGGTTGGGCACAAACCACGAGTTATGGGGCTCACCTCATGGCTTTCGAATAACTGAGGAATTCCAGGGATTCAAGCTCTTTACCCCCTTCTTTTCTTTTGATTTTTGGAGTAGGGATTCTTGTCCATTTTTTAACAAGGGGATTTTATTGCTTTTTTCTTTTTCTTTGCTTTTTCTTTTTCTTTTTCTTTTTCTTTTTTGGGATACTTGCCCATATTAGACGTAGAGCAAGGGATTTTATTCAGGTAGGGGGAGCTTGTCCTTTTTCCAATTCCTAGTATTCTAGACCATGCGCATAATAGGATAGCAAGGGAAACTTTTCGCTTAAGGAACTAAGACTACTATGTAGTATCCTTTTCGAATTTGCAACAAATCATTTTTAAGATGTGAGAATGTGTTCTTGGTTCAAGAAGTAGCAAGATCATTTCCCAAAACTCAAAATTTTATTTAGTGAAGTAATAGTGCTTTTTAATACAAGAGAGATTTATAATCAAAGTGACAAAATCAAAATTTATTAAATATGTAACATTAAGTGGATGGTTCAAGATAACTTTTGAGTTTATCTAAAATAAAATAAAATATAACTTGAATTTTGGAAAACAACACACACTGATGCAAAGAATAAGAGCTTAACAATTTGAAATATTTTTGGAAATTTTCATGTTTTTTTGATTTTTTTTGGTGTTTTGATAATATGATAATTGCAAATTTGAATGATGAAGAAGTTATTTACAAGTATATACAGAAATGGAATTTTTGTTTTATGCATAATATCTTTTGAGATGCATGATATTCATTGGCTCCTTGAGATATTTTCCATCCAAGGTAGCCAAGCGATATGCACCTGATCCAAATTTAGTAGTGATGACAAATGGTCCAAGCCAATTAGGTTGAAATTTACCTTTTAAATATTTTCTAGCATTAGTATTTTTTTATTTTCTTTAAGTACTAAATCACCAATTTCAAAAGATCGACTATGAACTTTCTTGGCATATGATCTTTTGAGTTTGTCTTGGTAAGAGCGAAGATGCTCTAGAGCATGAATACGCTTCTCATCTAGAAGTTCCAACTGACTTAGTCTACCAACACGATATTCATCTCCTACTTCAGCATCTTGAAGTAGGAGAGCTAGAGAAGGAACTTCTAACTCAAATGGAAAAACTGCTTCAGCACCATAGACCAAGACAAAAGGTGAAGCACCTGTAGGAGTACGAACACTAGTTCGATAAGCCCACAAGGCAGGATATAATTGCATATGCCAGTCACGACCTGATTTATTAACCAATATTTTTAGGATTTTGATCAAGGTTTTATTAGAAGCTTCAGCCTGGCCATTTCCTTGTGGATAATAAGGAGTAGACCATCGATGTTGAATTTTATATTTTTGACATAATTTCTTAATATATTTGTTCTTAAAGCATGTTCCATTATCAGAGATGAGAGTTGATGGAATTCCAAATCTACATATGATTTGATTAAAGATGAATTTAGACACTTGAACTCCTATGCAAGAAGCCAATGGCATAGCTTCTACCCATTTTTTAAAATACTCTATTGTTGTTATGATAAATTTATGACCATCAGAAGAAATAGGATTAATTTTACCAATGATGTCTAAACCCCATTTAGAGAAGGGCCAAGGAGAAGATATAGCTTGGAGTTCCTGAGCAGGAGCATGAACAAGGTCTGCATGTCTTTGACACTTGTCACAATGATGCACATAATCATTAGCATCCTTTTCCATGGAAGGCCAAAAATATCCCATTCGAAGGAGTTTCTTAGCAATGGCACTTCCACTAAAGTGTCCTCCACAGGATCCATCATGGGCTTCACTTAAGGCTTTCTTAGACTCTTCTAGATTGAGACATCTTAATAGGATACCTTCAAAAGATATTTTGTATAGGGTATTACCAACAATTACAAAGTGAACAACTCACTTACGTAATAGCCTACGTTGGTTTCTATCTAATCCTTCTGGGAAGGTCCCATTTTGGAGAAAATTAAATATATCTATGTACCAAGGTTCTGGGGTTATTTCATTAATTAAAAACACATCTAATGGCTCTAGACATGACTTAGAGGAATTTGGTTCTTGGAGTTGATGAATAATGATAGTAGCATATTCATCATCCAACTCCAAAGGTAACAAAGAGGCAGTTGTAGCCATGGCATCAATGACACGGTTGCTAGTGTGAGGGATAGCTTCTAAAGTTACTTTCTCAAATAATGAAATAAGCTTAAGAACATACTCCTTATAAGGATGGATTTTCTCATCTCGTGTCTGATAAAATTCATTAATTTGATTTATCACAAGTTGAGAATCTCCAAAGACTAATAATATTTTAATTTTTAAGGCTAAAGCGGCTCGTAACCCAAGGATTAGAGCCTCATACTCTGTAGTATTATTAGTACAAGCAAATTGAAGTTTAAAAGATAAAGGAATAAGGTGCTTTTGTGGAGATATTAATATAATACTTGCACCTACACCACTCATGCATCTAGCTCCATCAAAATACAAAGACCAAGATTCAGAAATATCCTCTTCTAAGTTAAGACACTCATCAAGAAATTCAATGGTTATAGGATGAGTAGATTCTAGAGGTGCAACAACTAATTGATCAGCTATAACTTGGCCTTTAATAGATTTTTGATCAATAAATGTGAGTTCAAACTCACTCAGAGCAAGAACCCACTTAGTTGTGCATCCTGACAAGTAAGGTCTACTCATCAAGTACCTTAATGGATCAGACTTAGCAATAACAAATATTTTCTGACTGAGCATATAATGACGCAACTTTTGCATAGAAAACACAACTACCAAACAAAGCTTTTCTAATGGAGTATAATGGGTTTCATAACTTATTAATGTTCTACTTATATAATATGTGGCTCGTTCTTTCTTTTCATCATCAATTTGAGCCAACATAGCTCCAAGTGCAAGTTTCAAAGCAGAAATATATAAAATAAAAGGACAATCAGGTCTAGGAGGAACAAGCACTAGAGGAGTAAGAAGATATTGTTTAAGACTTTCAAAAGCTTCTTGACATTCCTTATCCCATTGGAATGGGATGTTTTTCTTAAGTAATTTAAGGAAAGGTCCTGTTTTATCTACCAACTTATCAATGAAGCGATAGATAGACTGTAATTTACCTTGTAAACTTCTTAATTTTGATATGTTTTTAGGTGGTGGCATATCAAGGATAGCCTTAATTTTAAGGGGATCTATTTCTATACCATACATAGAAACAATAACCCCTAACAATTTTCTTGATTTAACTCCAAATACACATTTGTCTGGATTTAAGCGAATCATATATTCTCTTAGTCTATCAAACACTTTTCTTAAATCATTGATATGCTCTTCTTCCTTAGTTGAATGAGCTATAATATCATCTACATAATCATGTAGAATATCATACATCATATCATGAAAGATATATGTCATAGCTCTTTGATATGTTGCTCCTACATTCTTTAAACCAAAGGGCATTACTTTCCAGCAAAATGTACCCCAAGGTGTAATGAAAGTTATTTTGGGTTGGTCTTCAGGAGCTATTATGATTTGGTTGTATCCTAAAAATCCATCCATGAGGGATAACATCCCACTCCTAGCTATAAAATCTATGATTTGATCCATATTAGGGAGAGGAAAATCATCCTTAGGGCATGCATCATTAATGTCTCTAAAATCAGTACAAACCCTAACTTTAGTGGCTTCTTTTTTGGCTACTAGAACAACATTTGATATCCATTCAGCATAATCAATAGCTTGGATAAAAACTACATTCAAAAGTTTTTCTAACTCATTTTTAACTAGCAGTGCTACTTTGGGATGCATTTTTCTAAGCTTTTGCTTTACAGGTTTTGCATCAGGGTGCACTACTAGATGGTGCATGACCACAAAAGGATCTAGGCCTGGCATATCTGCATATGTCCAAGCAAAAATATCAGCATACTCTATGAGAAATGCTATATATTCTTTCTATCTTTCTTCACTTAATTCTGCTCCAATTTTGACCATGCGAGGGTTTTCTTCTATTCCAATGTTAACTTGTAAAACATTTTCTACCACAATATTTAAGTCTCTTTCAAAATTGGGTGGTGTGGGTGATACACCCATTTCTTGTAATTCTTCTAAGGTTAACTTAGCTAACTCTTCTTGAGGGGTAGTTGCTTCAACATGGGCTATACATGGTATAGACCCATCAAAGAAGAATTTATTCTTTAAAACTTCATCAAGAGAAATATCATGAAATATATCTCCCTCCAAATATTCATCTGGTTCAACAATCATGTCTGGGTATGCTATTGATAACATATTACAAGAATATATCCTTCTACTTGGTTTGAAAAATTCTTGATGTGCTAAATATTCTTGATATGTTACAAGTTGATCATCATCCTCAAATGGGAATGGTTGGGTTTTTGTAGGAATGTAACCAATACCACATCGGACAGGCCATTCCTCAACTTCTAAAGGTTCTTGTATTCCATTTTCAAGAGGTCCTAAACCTTTACCTCTATAACCCATGTCACACATCATTTGTTTTGATTTTATATATCCATTAGAAAAGTAACATTTAGCAAAACCATTTTGATCAATTGTGACACTCACAATATTAATTTTACCATAATCATACCCTGTATAGACAAAGGCACAACTCCCAACATGATAGATACTTCCCAACTTTTGTGGCAAACCCATCATTTGGGGAGATGGTGGTAATTTAGATAACACTAGGGAATCTTGAGTGGCAAAATTATTATGTTCTGAAGTTGTGAGTATTGAAGATAAATCCGGTAATACTTCATCCGAAGTAGGATATGAAGTAGAGGGACTATCTTCTTTAGTTGTAGATTTATATGGTGTGAGTTTAGATGATGAAGGTGGACTAGGATGTGTTGAAGATATAGCAGGACAAAATGGGACTCCTATAGGTTCTACCATAGCACACATGTCAAATGGTCTAGGATCACCATGGATAGTAACTAGTTGGTTTTTAAACTCAAACTTAACACATTGATGTAATGTAGAGGGTACCACTCTCATTGCGTTGATCCAAGGTCGACCTAGAAGGATGTTGTACGATGCTGGACAATGTACAACAAACATGGTCGTATCTAAGATCCTTGGACCAACTTGCAATGGAATCGACAATACTCCACATGTTTCTTGAGTTTCATCATTAAATGCTTTGATAATCATTTCAATTCTTTTTAAATCTTCATTTCTAAATCCAAATATTTGGAAAAATTCATATGTGCATATGTTTAATGATGATCCATTATCAATTAAAACTCTTTTGACACCTACATCCCCAATTAATGTTGTGATGTATAGAGGATTATCTCTATACATGCTTTGAGGAGGAATATCCTTATCTTGAAAATCTATATAATTTGTTCCTTGAGAAATCACAACATTTACCACAACATCAGGTTCTATATTTTGAGGTACCATCATTTTGCTTAAGGTATTCATTAATTCCTCTCTATGGATAGATGAAGTTCTTAAAAGATCCAAAAGAGAAATTCTAGCTATGATATTTGCCAATTGTTCATTAATGTCATAAGGAGATTTTTGTTGTGAATTTGATATATTATTTCCTTTTGTAGGTGCCTTTAACACAAATGGAGTTGACTTCTCATTTTGAGTTTGAGTTTGTGATTGAGAATTTTGATTTTGGGCTTGTTGTCTAGTGATGGCTCCAATAGTACCTACAATATTATTGTTTTGTAAATAACCAAAATGAGGTCTAGCATTTTCTGCTTGTTCATTTGTAAGCATTTGTTGAGATGAGGGTCGAGTGGTCATTCTTCTAGGGAATGGTTCTTCTGGAACTAATAAATCTGTGATGGGAGTAATTCGATCTGACTCATCTTCAGAACTATTTGAGGTGATGTCTAGTTCACTTCCTATCTCACTTTCTATGTTTTATGTATCACTTTTTGTATCTTCTGAAGATGAAGATTGAAAATATTGTATTGGTCTAGTTGTGACTACAGATAGGGTAGGTACATAGGAGGTTTGCAAATCTTGTTGTGGCAAAAATTTACTAATGGTTCCCACATATCGAGTTGGAGGAGGAACATTATGATGTTCTAATTGATTTACAACCTCTTTACCATGTTTGGGTAAAGGATGTTGAAAAATATCTAGGTTTTGATTTGCATTTTGAGTTGGTTGTTTTTGGGTATTATTTTGAGTGTTATTGTTTGCGAGAAATTGTTGTACTTCCATTTTACCTTTATCAATCAAATCTTGTATCATATGTTTCAATCTTTTACAAGAATTGGTAGAATGTCCATCCACTTGGTGAAAATTACAATGTAGATCAGCCCTATATCCAGCTGCAGTGGTATCCGATTGTCGTATCTCTGGCAACCGAATTAAACCTTGTTCTAATAATTGAGGCAAAATCATGGTTAAGGGTTGATTTAACTTTGTAAATTATCTTGGAGGTTTATCAGGAATTTTCAACAAAAACTTCTTCATAGCTTCTGTAGTATTGATGTTTGAGGTATTTCTACTATCAGTGACTCCATCACCTACTACTTGTTTGTTCTTGTATTGGTTTTTGGAAGTTTTATCTTCATCCTTTTTCTTAAATTGGCCTCTTCTAATAAGGGCATCTTCTACCCTTCTTTCTAAGTCTATTGCTTGATCAAAAGAGGTAATTATAGTTGTAGCAAGTTCATAGGATAATTGTTCTTGTAAATTACCAATAAATATTTCCAACATTTCTCGATGAGGTAAAGCAAAATGTAATTTTCCTAGAAGTTACCTCCATTTGGCTAGGAATTCTGCAAAACTCTCATATTTCCCTTGTTTCAAGTTGTATAAATCCTTAATGGTGACATGTCTTTCTATGTATGCACTAAATTGGTGGACAAACATTTCTACTGTCTCTTCAAAGTTCCTCAAAGAATTTGTTGGTAGTTGATAATACCATTCTAGGGCCATGCCTCCGAGACTTTTAGGGAACATTTTTAGTAGCAACAAGTCATCATAAGAAATATCATGACATGTTGTCCTAAACATGCGAATATGCTCAATAGGATCTTTGGTTCCTTTATATATCGGGAGGATAGGCATAGGGAAATGTTTTGGGTATGGTTGGGCAACCACAATAGGATCCAAGGGTTGGCTACACATCTCTCTATAACTGTATGAGGGATGGTAGGGATCCATTTGATCTAGTCGTGAAGCCAAATGTTTAACCATGTCTTCAAGACCCTGTGGTTGTCCACTAAATTGATTTTGTTGCACCATGTTGTTGTGTCTTTGATAATAAGGTTGTGGTGTCACATAGGGATTTCCAGTTGAAATACTATTGTGTAAAGTGTTTGTGGGAACAATGTTGTGAAGTTTATATGGGATTGTGTTTTGTTGAACCTTTTGTTGATGATGGTTGGCATTTTGAATTTTCTTAGCTCTTTGTGATGTAGCTATTTGTTGATTAGGAGCTTGAGAAGTAGAAGAATTTTGTTTTGGTTTGGAATTTTGTTGTGTTGCTGATTTTTTATTATTCAAATCTATATTTTGATTAGATGGACCAACTTGATTTTGGTTTGTGTTACCTATGTATGTCATTGGATTTGCATTTAATTGGAGAGCAGCTTCTATAGCGGCCTCCATTGAATAATCTCCTGATGGGAGTAGATGTTCTATTTTTATTACATGATGAAGTTCATCTATATGGTCTTTCATGAAATCCGTGAATTGTTGAATAGATTTAAAGCTGACATGACCTTCAGAATCCACAAAAGGTTTATTAGGATCTCCTTCTTCTTCTCCTCCATTATCATCCTCACCTTGTTCTGTGAGTTTATCATCTTCAATATTTACTCTATCATCAAGGTTTTCTTGATCTTGTTCTTCAGATTCTACTTGTTTTCCACTTCTCAAAATTCTAGGCATTTTGTTTTAAGATGTTTTATCTTGCAAATATATATATATATATATATATATATATGCTTAAATTCTTGGGGTATATATGTTATATATATACCTATATATATGCAAATATGTAAATATATAATATATTTTGTTTTTGTTTTTTATGTTTTTGAAAACAAAGCAGAAAATAGAAATTATAATATCCTAAATATTATACTTTAGTCTTCCTGAAAGAGTCTATAGATATCATTAATGGGTTCAAGTTCTTCAGGTGACATGTAATGTTCTTCCTCAAACTGAAAGTTGGCTTTTAAGAATTTGATAAAATGGGCTATGGTGATGTTATCAGTTTCATATTTTGGCATACAAAAGCATAGCTCGTGACAATACTCATGATAATGAACTGCCCTAGGAGTTTTGTGAAATCTTCTCTTATTTTCCAAGACTATTTCTTGATCTTCTATGTGTGCTAGAAACCTGTGTACTGTTATGGCATTTTCAAGGTAATCATCAAAGGTATAAATAGTTGAAGAAATACTTGCTCTTTTATCCATCAACCACCTCTCACACGCCCTTTGAATATCAAAGTAGCGAGAAGCATTCTCAGGATCCAGGATTCTAGCTATGTCAAACCTTATAATTTGGCTAAGTCTTGGTTTGTTGGCTTTTATAATGTCTAATCTTCTCCAAAGTTCATTCCACTGTTCTTGAGATGGGATACTAGAGTTTTCAACTATTAGAGAGAGTTCTTGGATAGATAGCAAGGCTCTAACATCTATTCTTGCAACTCTTCCTATGTTGAAGTCTAACATCTATGAAATTTACTTAAAATGTGCAAATTTGACTAATGATATTTTTGGTTTTTTTGGTTTTTTTGTTTTTATAGATTTTTATGTTTTTTTGTGTTTTATAAATCAGAAATATGCCTATGTTTTTCACGTCGGGTTCACCAAAGAATGTAGCTCTAAAATTCTCGCACTCCTTTCCTTCAGGCTAATGGATCTGCACCTCGAAGGGGAATGGGAGAATAGTAGGTCTACACCTCAGAGAGAGACACTTGAGTTCGTGCCTTCTTTGGTGATTTTTTGATGAATTGTTTAGGGTTCACCAGGAAACATTTCTTGGCAGTTTCCATGCCTAGGGTTGGGAGGTTGTTTTGATGTGTTCTTTTTATACTTGCTCGCAATCACCTAGTTTTTGCCAATGCAACTAATTCTATGACTAAATGCAATTTAATTTTTGATGAATACAACAAACAACAATAAGCAGAGGATAATCTAATGCAAATGCTTAATTTTGAAGAAATTTGATACTCTTACTCGATCTAAAAGTCTGATGTAGATTCTATTTACTTGTTGTAGATAGGATCAGATGTTGCAGGGTCAAGATCGTACGTATGATCCATGATCGTACCCATCGATCAGAGATCGTATCAACCGATCAACGATCGACAAATACGATCATAACAGAAACCTACAATTTCATAAATATAGTGCAAAAATAGCAACTTGCGATATGCTATAGACCTTGTTAGACAAATATTAAATCATCTAAAGCTGATTAAAATGTTGTATTAAAAGGAAATGATATGAATGTGAGCTATGATATGCAAAATATGCAATTAAATGCAAAATGGTGAACATCGAGAATGATAACAATGGAATTTTATACTATATGCAATGGAGAATGATAAATGGGATGATAAACATGTAGATCAAAGACCAAAGAATGCAAACCAGAGCTTAGAGTTACCCCCAAGAATCCTATGGACAATATTGTATGCAGCAGAGCTAGATTGTATGCTATCAAGATGCGATCGTAACCTCACGCACCCATGATCGTATGTACGATCCTACAAAAACATAGTAAAATAACGAAGGCAAATGCAAAAATCTAAGCGACTAAAATGCAAAAATTGATCAATGAGTCAAGGGGATTTAGGGGTAGGGAATGCCTGATTAAATAGGTTGGGCAAGCTGGTGAAATTGGGCTAAAAATAAAATGGGTTATAACTTCTTCCAAGCTGGGACTGATCGGTGGATCCGATCCCATAACTGCCGCACAGTTGGACAGGTAAAGACAAAAATTGTTGCAACTTGTTTGTCATTTTGCTTAACTGGGTGTTTTCTATTTTTGGATGAGATCGTACGTACGATCTCGTACTTAAAATACCGATCAGATATCGTACGTACGATCTCATCCAGCTTAGGCCCGATCTCGCCAGGAGGGCACAAAAAATTAGGAATTAATTTTTTACAAGTTTTTGACTTAATGTAAATTATTATGGGTCAATTTTAGGGTGTTACAATTTATTAGTCTTGGAACTACTAACCCGTGAAGTTAAACATCAATTAAACGTTCTATGTATGGTAAATAACCGGTTGGTCTATTAGGATGTTGTAGTAATTGCTTTATTTGATGGTCCTTTTCTATTTCTTGTTATTGCTTAATCTGCATAATATTAAGTTCTAGCCTCGACTACATTTAAATATATTTCAAGCACTCTTTTCTCTCCCCTCATTACATTTTAGTTAGTTAGAACTTCTCAAAGGAACCAACCTTCTCTGAAGATTGAATAGGTTAAACCCTATAGTATGACTGTTCATTCAATGTTGGCCATGTCTTGGGTGCAATAACCAACCATAGGCAGATTTTGGACCAATACGACCTCACCAATAGAAAAAAAGTTTGAAATTTTACTAAAATAGGGATATCTCTTCACTCAAAGCTCATATTTATTCTAAAATTTAGCAGACAACTCTACATTCTATTCCAGACAAAATTGTCTTTGGTAGCTCCTGGTCAAATTTTGCATCGATTTTTCAAAATTGGTAATTTTTTATTTTTCTTGTTAAGGCCATAACTTCTCAATAGTAAAAAAATTGGTCCAAATTTTGTGGACTAGAAGCAACTCATTATTTTGCACCAAATACCCTCAAGGACCCACCTGTGTATTTTTAAGTCCGAGTTGAAGAAATTACCTCGACATAGACTTGCACCCAACTAGGAGATCACAAAAAGTCAAAGAAGTGAATATATCTCCTCATTGAGTGCTCATATTAAGTGACAATCTAAGTGGACCGTATCCTAAAATTAGTGTTGCAACCAAATTCCCAAATCGTTTTTGGACCCTTACTAAAAATAGTAACTCTTAACAACTACCTATCTATTTTTAGTAAGTCTCTCAAAAAGGATCCAAACCTTCAATTATGGCTAAGGGAAATCACCAACAAGAAATAGAGACGGAAATTCAATCCAAAGTAGATAATATGAGCAACCAAATATTGGCTACATTTAACAAAATCTTACAAGCAATGTAGTTACAACTCCATTCTTTCCAAGAATCTGTAACTGATCTCTCCCTTGCACAAAAAACAATGAAGGTTGAATTGGATAGTAGAGTCTTTGTTAGTTTTGCAGCTCAACATGACCAAAAGGAAATTGGTACAATCCACCACCAACGAGCTATACCCAGCCACAATTATACTTTCCCAAGTTTGATGGAAAAGATATTGAGGGGTGGATTTGTAAGGTAGAACAATATTTCTCTCTTCATAATGTTGATCGTTTCCTATGGTTGACGATTACTTCTTTTAATTTTGAATCAGATGTACTCCATTGGTTTTTGTGGGTTAGAAAGGTTGAACTTGATCTTTCATGGTTCAATTTTTGTCAACACCTACTCACTCACTTTGGTCCTAGCGAGTTTGGAGATTTTATAGGAGCCCTTTTTAAACTTGAACAAACTTCAACTATTCGAGAATACCAAACTCAATTAAAAAACTCGCCAATCAAACAATAATATTAAGTGTTTATTTTTTCCAAAATTATTTTGTGAGTGGATTGAAGGATGAAATTAGGGTTGAGGTTAAGTTGTTGCGACCTCAATCACTACCACAAGCCATACAATTGGCCAAATTAGCAAAGGAAAAATTCAAGGCTCTTGGTTGAACTTCTAAATTTCCTCCATCTAAGTCATCTTTTCCAACCAAGCCAATGCCAAGTTCAACTAATAAATATCCACCTATAAAAAATTGAGTCATGAGGAGATGAAGCATAGAAATGCACAAGGATTATGTTACAATTGTGATGAAAAATATACTAGAGGGCATAGGTGTGTGCAACAAAAATTGTACTTGCTAGATATGGATGAAGTTCCTACTTCGAACTCTTATGAGGATGAGGAGGATCCTCAAGAAACATAAACAATAGATCATTCGATCAATTAGGAGGAATACCAACCAAAAATATTTGTACATGCTCTAGCAGGAGTATCCACAATGTAAAACATAAAGGTGATTAGTCATTTCAAGGGACAAAGGGTTATCAATTTGATTGACTCTAGAAGCACACATAATTTTATTGATCCATATGTCACCAAATAAGGAAATTGTTACATTACCACATGCAATTCCATTGAATTTATGATTGGTAATGGTGGCACCCTACCATGCAAAGGAAATTGTCATAATGTTAAGCTAAAAATTGGGGACTATAATCTCAAGTCTAACATGTTTGCTTTACCCTTAGGAGGGTGTGATATAGTTTTAGGAGCACAATGGTTACAAATGTTAGGACCAGTCCTATGGAATTTTGTAGAATTATAGATGAAATTTAGTCAATATGGGCAGGAATATACCTTCTATGGTACAAAGGTAGAAGCAATTCAATTTATTTCTTCTCATAAGATAGAAAAATTGTTAAAGAAATCTTCCCATGACGTGGTAGCTAAACTTTTTTCTATCACCACTTTTGAGCAAGGGGAGTCTAGTCACCCACAATAATTATAGTGTATATTAAATATGTATGCTCACGTCTTCGAGGAACCCAAGGAAATTCCTCCTCAGTGATCACATGATCATGCAATACAACTTGTTCCTGGAAATTTGCCTCCTAATGTTTACCCATACTGGTATGCATATGCTTAGAAAAATGAAATTCAGAAAATTATACGAGAAATTTGAGATTCTAAAATATTCATTCTAGTGTTAGCCATTATTCTTCACCAGTGTTTTCAGTCAAAAAGAAGGATGGCACATGGAACTTGTGTGTAGATTATTGGGATCTTAATAAAATTACTATCAAGGATAAGTTCTATATTCCTATTATTGATGAAATATTAGATGATTTGCATGGGGCTCAGTATTTTTCCAAGGATTTACGATCAAGCTATCACCAAATACACATTAGAAATGAATATATTCCTAAAACAACCTTTATAACTCACAAAGGGCATTATGAATTTTTAGTTATGCCTTTTGGGTTGACCAATGCACCTTCCACCTTCTAGAGTTTGATGAATTCTATTTTCACCTTCATATTCAAAAATTCATTCTAGTCTTATTTGATGATATACTGATTTATAGTCACACATGGGAGGATCATCTTCACCACTTAGAAGTAACTCTTAAACTTTTGTCTGACCATCAACTTTATGCAAAGCAATCAAAATATTCCTTTGGTCAGCAAGAGGTTGAATATTTAAGGCATATAGTTACTAAGGAAGGAGTTCAGGTAGACCCTAAGAAACTTTAGGTAGTGCAAGAATGGCCCAAACCTCATACCTTGAAGGGAATTCATAGATTCTTGGGTCTCACAGGATATTACAAAAAAATTATAAAAAACTATGGCTAGATCGTAGCTTCCCTCACAACCATGTTGCGGAAAAATTCTTTTGTGTGGACTGAGTTGGCTGAGAAGGATTTTATCGATTTGAAGTATGCTATGACCACTACCCCTATTTTGACAATTCCAAATTTTTTAAACCCTTTGTCATCAAGAGTGATGCATCAGGCACATGCATTGGGGTATTTTTAATGAAGGAGAGTCAACCATTGGCTTTTACTCGCAAGACACTTTCTCCTCAAAATTTTGGCAAGTCCACGTATGAGAAGGAAATGTTTTCCATTTTACATACGGTCATCCATTAGCATCCATATCTCATTGATCAACATTTTTCCATGAACACTGATCATTAGAGTCAAATACTTTTTAGAGCAACAGGTGGTTACTCTAGAACAACAAAAATGAGTCTCCAAATTGTTGGGGTATGACTATGACATCTCTTATAAGAAAGGTAAAGATAATGTGGTGGTCGATGCCTTGTCTCACCTCCATGAAGATCATACCATGATACATGCTATCTCTACTCCTTTTCAATAATGGATTCATCAGGCTACAATAGTCATCTTAAGGAATTAAAATGTGACAAATGCAATTAGACTTGTGTTGAATCATATTTGTCGATGATTTGATAAAAGATGTCATAAAAGAAATGATAATTTTGCCCCAAATGTCTTTATGGTGATTTACTCATCTTGTCCTATTGCATGGATCACAACTCGCTGCAATCGCCAAGTGTATAGGATAATTCACTGAATACAAGGCACATTTGGTTTTTTAATTATTGATTTTTTTTTTCTTTTGTTTTAATTTTGCATTTTTTTTATTGATCCGGGTGCTTTTAACATCACCAAATTTGTAATTTTAATCATTGATTTTGAATTTTTGTCTGGTGGAAGTGAGTAGTTTGCTCTTTTAAACCTTCCCACGATGGGTTTTGAGTGCATTTAATGCTAGTTGCGGATCGTAGGTATGGTCTACGATTTATATTTCCAAATTTTGGGAGTCGTGGGTCAGACCTGCGGGCAGAAAACCCTAGTTTCAGAACCACAGGTGTCAGCTGCGGTTCGCCGAGACTAGGAAAACCTATAATTTGAATTCCCATTTGAAATTTTTCATTATTTCCTGGAAAAAACTAGCAATATGAGAGCTTTGAGAGTGGTAAGACCCTTCCTGATCGAAAACACTACCACACTCTACCTTGATTACACTCCTCGACCTCGATGGCAGATCCTGATCAGCCATCTACTAGCCGGGGACAGGGTATGGGCAAGGTAACTCAAAACCGAGACCATGCACTCAATACCAGTAAAATGAACTACATTAAGTAATGCAAAAAATGAACCTCACTAAACTGCTGGTAATGAACCCCACTAGTTTAGGCTAGCTTTAGGATTTTAAATTTATGACTTGGTGGTCTAGGAGGGTACCCAAAATGGGTGCCGCTCCTAAATCGTAGCTGGTAGATGCGGTTCCCAGTTGGAAAATTGGGAACCACAGGTTTTAGCTATGGTTCCTAATTTGCAAATTGGGGACCATAGGTTTTAGCTGCGGTTTCCAATTTGCAAATTGGGGACCACAGGTTTCAGCTGCAGTTTGTTGTTGCCTTTTTTTTTTAAGCTCTAGTATGCTAGATTTTGTCTTAAATTGTACTTGCTATTCTAGAGACTAACTTCTAGAGCCAGGGAGCCGAATATTTTGAAGACTCTCCGTGAGGCTTTATCCGAAGATGATAGGGATTGGTTCCGAGCTGTCGGGTTTGGATATGTCATGGATCTACCCACTATTAGGGTAGATCAAGCCTACCTGACTACGTTGGTCTGACGTTGGAATGTGCAAACCAACACATTTCACCTACCTATAGGTGAAATGACTATGATTATAGAAGACATTTACAGGATCTTCAAGATCCCTATTGATGGCGAGGTCATCGTCTCCTCTACCTCCTGGGTAAAGGAGGCTATTTTTGACACTATCTTCGATGACCAGAGTGAGGATGCTCAGGATGTGATAGACCATGGCGGGGTACACATTGGCGAGTGGTGCCACGAGGATGTCTTCTCTGCACGGGAAGCCCTCTTTATGCACCTCATAGTTCATATTGTGCTTCCAGGCTCCTTGGGTGCAAGGATTCCCTGGAACATTTTATCCACCGCCTGGAGGGTTCTACAGAGCTCTATAGAGACACCTCTACTTTTAGCTTGGGGGAGCACCCTACCATGTCAACTCTATAGGGAGCTATACCATATTACAGAGTGTAGTCGTAAGGGCCTCAGATGCAGTATTCTATTACAAATCTAGGGGTGGCAGCACATTCAGATCGAGTATCCTTTAGATATGCCCCTACGGATCATTGCTATTGTTGATGATCATTAGTGCTATACCACCTACTGGCCTCGTGAGGATGAGGTTACCTGTAGCAAGATCCATGCTGGTGACATCCAACACTACATTACTTAGTTCGTGACACTTGGCCCGAACGATGTTCAATGGTGGCCCTATATAGATTTCCCAACGTGGCCAAAGGAGGGCTAGTTGTTGAGACATGCATGTCGTAATATATGGTTGATCAACCATAAGGCCAAGATTTGAGAATACCAGTTCTACTCTCAGGTATTGAGGTAGTTTGGGCTCATGTTCTAGATATCCCCCTCAGATATTGATGCTTGGTTGCAGAGCACAATCTATAGTGGATTATTCTGGAGCCTCTAGGAGATGCTGCTGATGACTACCAAGAGACTGTAGTCGAGACTACTGGTACCACTCTAGAGTATGACGGGTGGTGGTCCATGTTCATATGGTACAACACAGGGCCTCTAGGTCAGGATCCAGACTAGGCAAATACAGAGGTAGATCCTGACGAGCGCAGGGTGCACCAGTAGATAGAGGGTAGTTGGGGCATAGCATTCACCATCGAGGAGGCTCCTAAGGTTTAGCCCAATGAGGAGGCTCTAGAGGAGGGTGAGGTCCCTCCCGACAGTGTAGAGGGTCAGATCTTAGCTCAGGTGGCTGACTTGCAAAGTTAGTTAGGGCAATTCCACATGCAATAGCTAGAGCGAGACACTACTATCACCACTCTGGAGGCAAGATTAGCTGATAGGGATAGGTGCCTTACTAAGGTGCAAGATCAGATACAAGGTCTGACTACACAGGCCATAGATGTAGAGGCCTAGGCTCAGAGATTGTAGACTACTCTAGAGTTATCGCAAGCACAATGGACTGTAGCAGAGGTAGAGAGGGATCTTCTCCAGGTATCGAGAGGGGTATGCCACCTCCTTAGGCTACTATGGGGCCTCCAGCAATACCAGTAGTAGCACCAGCAGCTACACAAGATCTGATGTCTAATATAGAGTGATTGTGTGGTATGGTCATGAGGACCAATGAGATGCACGCAACCTAGATTGCTCACATTGATTAGTTTTTCGACTCTATAGATATGCACGGGCTATAGGTTCTTGAGGATCCTTTCTCCTCAGATTCACAGCATACCAGGTCTAGGATCTCAAGGCAGTCTATGGTGAGCTCAGGTCATGGGACTCATAGGACTGAGAGGAAATACAGGTCCTCTAGCACACATGGGGTGACATCACGTGCCAGGCCTAAGGATGCAAGGCAAACTTCAAGGACCGCTAGTCAGGGGACTAGCCTGTTGTAGTTACCAATTTCTCATGTGCTAGGTGCCTTAGGATTTAGAGGTAGGTAGGACCCACAGTAGGACCAACCATAGGTGCTAGCGCAAATAAGAGAGAAGGCTCCAGATCATAGTGCTAAGGGAGGCGATGAGAGTTCCAGTATAGGGGAAGCATCCTAGACCTGGGATCTACTAGATGTAGACTATACTTTTGCTATGTTGTACTCATTTTGAGTGTAAGGTCGAGGACCTACACGCTTTGTAGCCTATGGGAATATTGATGCGCTATCTATGTACTCTGTTGGACATATATATATGACTTGATCATTTAGGCTCATTATGCGTATCTGATGTTTAATTTTTGATTTTATGTTTATTTTATGCACATGGATGCAATGCGTATGTGATGCTATGTTAATATGATGCAATGTATGGATGACATGCACTAGATAGCTATCTATTTTATGATGATGATGTTATGCAATGATCTATATGATTAGATGTGCTATATATAATAGATGCAAATGGACGTAGTATTTATTTTGAACGCATATTTATTTTTGCTTTGTGGGCATGTGTTTATTTTTATGAAGTTATGGCATGTTATGCAATGTATGGAAATGCATTATGTACATAATCATAATCTAATGGGAATGAACCTGTATACTTTAATCACTTAAAACATAAGAAATGAATGTAAATTGTGTATATCAATTTTAAAATGCGACACCACAGAATGTATGACAATCATGCAAGATAATTGATAATTCTCATTACAAGAACTTAATCAATTAATCACCCATATATGAAATGTAGTGAAATGGATTGGTATAATTTTAATGAATGAATATGTCATTCTGCATATTTCTTTGTTGCACTACATAGTCAGTGGCCATCTAAACATCATTTTTGATATTCATGAGGTATCTATCCTATATGTTTGATTGTGCTTTGTAAAATGCATTCTGATGAATGATGACTAGTATTTTTTATGTTTAATGATATTTGGTATCTTGTTTCTAGTGGAGAATTTTTTTTTGGGGGGGGTTTTCCATGAGACTCAAACACCCTAGTAGACCTCTCCAAAAATCACATACTAACTGTACAAGGCTTTTATTGGACAAGGCTTTTGTCGTGATAGACCCAACTATTCATTATCCCTGTGTGTGCATGTGAGTATTTTTAGATAGACCATAAGCATACCTTGTATGTCAGTTGGGACTCTTTCAACCCATATATGAGATAGGGTTGCTCATACGATCATACCATCCTTTTTTCAACTTTGATTAGACTTATACAACTAGACAATCCTAGGTACCTAGAGCTAGCTCATCTTGCAAATTAATCAGGGCTACCCCTCCAAATGCAGGTGGTACTCTTTCAACCCATTGCTATGTTTGGGTATCACCCAATAGAACTACCCCTCTGATTGCAGGTGGGACTCTTCCAACCCATTACTGCGATCGGGGATCGCTCTATGGCTTTCAAAATGTGGACAATCTAGGGATTCAAGTTCTCACCCTTCTTACTTACTCATATGTAGTGATGAAAATCATTGTTAGTCCATGTGTTACCATTTTCTTTGAACAAGGGATTTTTATAGTGCTTTTGATTCACTATGCCACTTTACATTTGAACTTGAAATTTATACTTTTGCACTTTGTAACTTGGAATTTAAGCTTTGTGACTTTGGGATTTATAGGGAAAATTCTTATCCTTTTTCCAAAGTACACCTTTCTAAACTGACTATTTGTAAGATAAGCAGGTCATGAAACCCATCTCTCTAAATACCTAAGATTGCTTTCGCAACTTTCATCATCTCTTGTCTTAGCAGGATTTTATATGGTTTTGCTTAGTGACGGGATTCTGATATGTTGAAGCACTATCCTAACTAATGACCTTGTCTATAATAGCAAAGCAAGCTTTCTACAATGTCTGAATAACCCACTAGGCATGGCTGAGTGATTGGAAAACTTAATATACATACATGTTTCTCCACAACATGTATCGTGTATGAATGCAATGAATTATGATAAATGCAAGGGTGCATGATTGAAACACAAACGTGCGATCGTTTGTAAGATTTTTATAGACACATTACACTCTACTGTTGAATGCAATGGATGATAAATGCCTAAATGCAATATGATGGGGTGAATGCATGTATGAAAATGCAAACTGCAAAAGCAAATATTTTTTGGATTTTAAGCTTTACCAATTTTTTTTGGAATTTTATATATTTTCAAATTTTTATACATTTTTGAGCTTTCATATTTGACCAAACGACGAGTATATATGTCTTTGGAGCTTTTTAGGGTTGACCAAGCGATTTTTAGAAATCCTTGGAGCCTTTTGAATTGACCAAAGGTCTTATAGCCACCTTTGGAACCTTTTAGTTGACCACACTCTCAGCAAGAGGACGTGGAGCCTTTTAGGATGACCGAGAAGCTATAGGAACTCTCGGAGCCTTTAGGTTGACCAAGCAATTTTTAGAAATCCTTGGTGCCTTTTGGGATGACCGAGTGGCTTTAAGCAGCCCTCGGAGCCTTTGGGTTGACCAAGCAATTTTTAGAAATCCTTGGAGCCTTTTTGGGATGACCGAGTGGCTTTAAGCAACCCTCGGAGCCTTTGGGTTGACCAAGCGATTTTTAGAAATCCTTGGAGCCTTTTTGGGATGATTGAGTGGCTTTAAGCAACCCTCGGAGCCTTTGGGTTGACCAAGCGATTTTTAGAAATACTTGGAGCCTTTTGGGATGATCGAGTGGCTTTAAGCAACCCTCGGAGCCTTTGGGTTGACCAAGCAATTTTTAAAAATCCTTGGAGCCTTTTGGGATGATTGAGTGGCTTTAAGCAACCCTCGGAGCCTTTGGGTTGACCAAGCAATTTTTAGAAATCCTTGGAGCCTTTTTGGGATGATCGAGTGGCTTTAAGCAACCCTCGGAGCCTTTGGGTTGACCAAGCGATTTTTAGAAATCCTTGGAGCCTTTTGGGATAACCAAGAAGCTACAGGAACTCTCGAAGCCTTTGGGTTGACCAAGTGATTTTAAGAAATCCTTGGAGCCTTTTGACTGACCAAAGGGCTTCCAAATGCCTTTGGAGTGAATAACATAAGCTTATACTGAGAGGGGGGTGAACAGTATAAGACCTCTTTTTACTTTTTCCTTTATACTTCAAAATAGTAAAGCAATATACCCAAAGCAATATCAAAGCAATGCACAAAATCATCCACAAAGTGACACCAATTTTAACGTGGTTCAACCGAATGGTCGGGCTACATCCACAAAACTTTTCTCTAAAAGTTATCTCAAATTTCTTTGGGAAACCTTCCCAATTACAATGTTTATGAGCCTCGGCTCAAAGGAGATACCTTCCCCCAATCTAAATTTATGAGCCTCTGCTCAAAGGAGATACCTTCCCCCAATCTGAATTTATGAGCCTCCGCCCAAAGGAGAAACCTTCCCCCAATCTGAATTTATGAGCCTCCGCCCAAAGGAGAAACCTTCCCCCAATCTGAATTTATGAGCCTCTCGCTCAAAGGAGATACTTTCCCTCTCGCTCTGGATATGATCCCTCGGAAGATCAACTGTCTCTACATCTTGCCGACACGTGGAACTCCTTTCCATCGAATACCTCCCGTCCTCAATGCTTAGCCTAAGAGACCTCCGCCTTCTATGATCACGTCCACAGCAGCTCAGAAACCTGTACCAAACATAGTCAGTCGGTCTAGTACAAGTCTTCCTCTATCTATCAGATCTATCCAACTCTTGAACAAATCAATCCTCTGCACATAAGCCTTCTCAAAGACTTGCCAAATATGTCCTCAGGTTCTTCTCAAAGAACCAATGCACCTTTGTCCTCAAGTTCTCTGATAGAACTATCAATCTCAGCTCACAAGTCCTCTACTAGGACCTGTCCAAATCTGCTCACAAGTCCCCACCAGAACCTGTCCAAAACCTGCTCACAAGTCCCCAATGGAACCTGTTCAAAACCTGCTCACAAGTCCCCAACGGAACTTGTCCAAAACAGCTCACAAGTTCACCAAGAAAAAACTTGCTTAGCATGAACCCACAAAGAGAATTGTTAGAGACCCAATGTGATTCATCAACCTCATAAAAGCATAAAGAGAATTTTTAGAGACTCAATATGTTCTATACTTAACTCCCAATCTCAATCTCACATCTCATAGAAACATAAAGAGAATTGTTAGAGACTCAATATGTTCTATATTTAACTCTCAATATCAATCTTCAACTCAATCTCAAATATCATAGAAACATAAAGAGAATTGTTAGAGACTCAATATGATCTATACTTGACTCCCAATATCAATCTCAACTCAATCTCAATCTCAAAAGAATAAGATAGATGTAGTATGATTTTCTCAAGAACATGAAACACAACCCAACAATTGCCAAACATGCAATATCTCATATAACAATGCTACTCATGTTCTTTCCACAACCAATATCTTTTCTCAACCAATTAGGGCTTTAACAACAATGCTTATGGACAAGGTTTAACCAACATCATTCAACTCAACATTAACCTTGAAGCATTCAACCAATCATCACAAGAAAAGGAAACAAGTAGAAATCCTTTTCCCTCCAAATATATTTGAACAAAACAGCCACCAAAACAATATCACAAAATGCAAAGAATAACTTGCTAAAATAAACTCAATGGAGTAAGCCCAATATCATGAATCAAGTAAAGCAATAACTTGATCAAACAACCTCTATGGAAGCAACTCAACCATCAAACTCAAAACAGCCAACCAAGGGTTCCACCAACTCAATGCAAGTAGCTTGACTCACAAATACAAACCCTAGTGCACAAAGCTTCCACTATCTCAAACCAGAAATTATGCATTTATCAAAAACTCTCCTTAAGGATAACAATGCATAAGTAGTCTTCAACAAACCAGAAAATAGGATTTACACCCAATCAAAGAAAACCTAGTTGAAAACCTTTTCACTCCAACCTTATTTTAGAAAACATACACCAATCATACTCATAAGAAGAATGTGCCCATACCTTATTGGAGTAGAAGAAACTTGACCCTTAAAGCTGTCACCACACACAACCCTCAAACTTCCAACCAAGTTAGGGTTAGAACCAAGATAAATGAGCAAATAAAAACTTTCCTTAGTACACCTTTTAGCTTCTCTTCTTTTGAAAAAAACCACCAAAGAAGCCAAAAACACAACAACCAAAACTTACACCTTATATCTCCATTTTAAACTTTAGCATAGCAAAAGACTAATCTCAAAAATACAACCAAATAAATATCCCCTTTCCTATGTCTTTTAAAAAATGCTAAACAATGCCAAAAATTATATCAAGAAATTAATCACACCTTAGAATGGTTGTCCTTGAAGAATCCAAAAATCGCGGAATGGCTGCCCTTGACGAATCCAAAAATCGCAGAATGGCTACCTTTGACGAATCCGAAAAATGCGGCACAAAATACGTTTTAACAAAATCGTGACTTAATCCATGCACAGCTCCCTCCGTGGGAATCAAAACGCAGACCTCCGCCTATGCAAAGCCCAAACGTAGCCTATGCTACCACTATCCCATAAGGGGCTAACGAAGTCTAAGATAGACTTCCTACCACTTCAACGAACAAGCACTTCATAAGTTTTTCAAATGCGAGCTCTCTTCTTTCGCGGCGTCAACAGAGCATCGATCGTAGCCAAAAATTAATGCATTCAAAAATCTCAAGAGAGGGGCTAAACCTTAGGATCCTTACCATCTTTATAGTCCAATCGTGGACTTTAGAACACGTCGGCGGCAGAGAAAAGTAATTTTGAATTTAATCGAAATTGCTTTCTAAAGGGTTTAAAAACCCTTAATTAATTTTAATAAATTAAGAATAAAAAAGGTTTAAAAACCTTTAAGTATTTTTAATAAATTAAAAATAATTTATCCCTTAATTAATTAAATAATTACTTAATTAAAACCTTGAAGGGTTTTAAATAATAATTAAATAATAAAGAGAACCTCCATTGGTTTTAATAAAAACCATTTAACTTGGTTTTAATAAAAACCCTATCCAAAAACCTTATCTAATGGAATCTCTTCGGATTCTCTTAAAAAGATTCTCTTGGAATCTTTCACCTTTGAAGCCAACACATCCTCTTAACATTAATGCCATTTCCTTTTGACATCAATGACAACTCATAGACAAGGAGCTAGGATCTCAAACCCAAAATTTCCAACAATCTCCTCCTTTGTCATTGATGGCAAACCATGCTTCTCAACAACAAAAAACTCAACATAAACAGCTCCCCCTATCTTGAGGCTCTCCCCCTTACTCAAATCTCTCCCCCTTTGTCATCAATGGCAAAGGGTCACCTTTGGGGCTCGAGACTAAGAATGAGCCTCTTAGCTTAGTCCCTCCCCCACCTCCTGATGAGGTGATTAATTCTGGGGTGGGAGTAAAACTCCCATTAGGCACTGATCATCATCAGCGTCTATAACTTCCTTATCGGGCCTTCTCTTGAACTCTTTGTCCATATTCTTGTTCTTGTCACTGTTCTTGTTCTTGTTCTCCTCCCTGTTCTTGTCCATGCCTTGATCCTTGGACCTGATCATGCCACTGTTCCTCTTCCTGTATTCTGGAATTTCAGCTCTACACTATCTAGTTATGTGACCTTTATTGTTGCACTTATAACAAGTGACAATGTTATTTCTCTGTGGTAAACTTGATCTTTGAATCCACCAGTTCTGACCAAACCTTTTTTGGCCAACCCTGTTCTGACCAAATATGTTCCTGTTATTTGCCTTGCAATAAACTGCCTTGTGCCCAAACTGTTGACAAGAGTAGCAATACCCTTGAAAGTAACTAGCACTTCTGAAATTGTCATTTACCTTCTTCATTTGAGCCATGCAATGTGAAGCCATGTGACCAAACCTGTGACAAGCAAAACATCTCGCCTTGAAACTTTCCTTTATTTGACCTCTTGGGTCCCGAAAACTTCTTCTTCTCATTCTGAATTTTGTTTTCTGTTTTTGTGCATCTATCATTCAAGGACTCATGATCTGAAATACTTTCCTCATTCGAACTCTCTTCCTTTTGGAGTCTCTTACTAGACTCTTCAACTTGTTCCTTGTGTGACTTAACAAAACCAAGGCCTATTTTATCTCGTTGTCTTTCTTTGACCTTTGATGAGTGACTTAACCTTTTTGGAGCTATCTTGAAACCTGTAAAGCTTATCATTGTACTCTTTAGTTTCCTCTTTCAAAGAAGCCATTCTCTGTTCTAACTCACTATACTCAAGAACCTTAGACTCTAACTCATCCTTGAGTTCTTGTGTCTTAGCTATAGAGAAATCAATATTTTCAATAAGATCATCTCTCTTCATACAACATTCATCTAACTTATCCTTGAGTCTAGCGTTCTTCTTTATTTCCTTTTTCAAAGCACTAATAAGTTCACTCTCAAGATCCTTTATTTGATTTCCTTTTGAATCATCAAAGCCATTTTTAGATTTCTTATCACTAGAGGTGCTACCCTTTTCAAAAACCATACATGCATCTTCCTTATAGTTTTCTGAAGCATCCTCATACATACTAGAAACCAAATCATTATTTGTGCAATCATCCTCATGGTGACCAAAATTTCCACATCTAAGACATTTCATGATAATGAATCTATGTTTCAGTTCTTCCTCTTTTTCTCGATATGAACAACATCTCATTTTCATTATCACTTGAAGAACTTTCACTATCACTACTAGAACACTTACTTGCTTTGTCTAGGTAGAAACTCTTCTTGTGCTTATGAGAATACCTCTTTCCTTGATTGTTGTGCTCATCTTTGTTTTTCTTGTGATGCTTGTACCTTTCAGAATCCTTGCTCTTAGAATCTTGTTTATCTTCATCACTTTCATTCTTGGAAATAGTACAGTCAGTAGCATAATGACCAAACTTTCCACAATTGAAGCATCTTACATTTTTCATACTTTTATGTTTTCTAGAGAACTTGCCTTTCTTGCTGTAATATGCTTCTTCATCACTAGAAGACTCATCACTATCTTGAAGCTGTTTACCCTTGGATTCTTTTGTAGCCTTGAAAGCTGCATCTTTCTTGACATCAACCTTCACTTGAGTTCTTAACTCAAATGCTGCAAGTATACTATGGAGCTCATCCTTTTTCAATTTATCCAAATATTTAGCTTCCTCAATAGCAGAAATATTTTCACTAAATCTATTAGGAAGAGATCTTAAAATCTTATCACAAACATCATTTTCAGCAAGCTCAAGACCTAAGTCTTTCATGGAGTTAACAACCTCATCCATACGAAGCATGTAGTCACTAATATTTTCATCATCATTCATCTTGAGTTGTTCAAACATACCTTTGAAGTGTCTCAACTTGGCCTTTCTGACATTTGTATCACCTGTATGAACCACTTGCAACTGTTTCCACATTTCACTAGTTGTCTTGCAGTGAATCACTTTGGTGAGATCTGCTTTCTATAAGCCTTTTAGGATTGCATTCATTGCTTTTGAATTGCTATGATGTAGGAGCCTTTCTTCTTTAGTATTAGGACCATGTACAAGAATAGTGTACTCATCTTCAATCACTTCCCATACCTCATTCCCAAGTGCCATTAGATGAACCTTCATCCTTGCACTCCAAAGACCAAAATCTGACCCATCGAGAATAGGTGCTACATTTCCACTTGAATGATCCATTGTGTTCTTTACTAGCTTTTCCTTCAAGCTGTTAAACTTTTCGAAGGCACCCGCTCTGATACCAATTGAAGAACACAAGCTTATACCGATAGGGGGGTGAACAATATAAGACCTCTTTTTACTTTTTCCTTTATACTTCAAAACAAATAAAGCAATATACCCAAAGCAATATCAAAGCAATGCACAAAATCATCCACAAAGTGACACCAATTTTAACGTGGTTCACCCAGAATGGCTGGGCTACGTCCACAAAAATTTTCTCTAAAAGTTATCTCAAAGTTCTTTGGGAAACCTTCCCAATTACAATGTTTATGAGCCTCGGATCAAAGGATATACCTTCCCCCAATCTAAATTTATGAGCCTCTGCTCAAAGGAGATACCTTCCCCCAATCTGAATTTATGAGCCTCTGCCCAAAGGAGAAACCTTCCCCCAATCTAAATTTATGAGCCTCTGCCCAAAGGAGAAACCTTCCCCCAATCTAAATTTATGAGCCTCTGCCCAAAGGAGAAACCTTCCCCTCTGCTCTGGATATGATCCCTCAAAATATCAACTGTCTCTACCTCTTGCCAGCATGTGGAATTCCTTTCCACTGAAGACCTCCTGTCCTCAATGCTTAGCCTAAGAGACCTCTGTCTTCTATGATCACGTCCATAGCAGCTCAGCAATCTATACCAAACATAGTCAGTCGGTCTAGTACAAGTCTTCCTCTTTCTGTCAGATCTTTCCAACTCTTGAACAAATCAATCCTCTGCACACAAGCCTTCTCAAAGACTTGCCAAATCTGTCCTCAGGTTCTTCTCAAAGAACCAATGCACCTCAATCCTCAATTTCTTCGATAGAACTATCAATCTCAGCTCACAAGTCCTCTACTAGGACCTGTCCAAATCTACTCACAAGTCCCCAACGGAACCTGTCCAAAACCTGCTCACAAGTCCCCAACGGAACCTATTCAAAACTTGCTCACAAGTCCCCAACGGAACCTGTCCAAAACAGCTCACAAATTCACCAAGAAAAAACTTGCTTAGCATGAACCCACAAAGAGAATTTTTAGAGACCCAATGTGATTCATCAACCTCATAGAAGCATAAATAGAATTGTTAGAGACTCAATATGTTCTATACTTAACTCCCAATCTCAATCTCAAATCTCATAGAAACATAAATAGAATTGTTAGAGACTCAATATGTTCTATATTTAACTCTCAATATCAATCTTCAACTCAATCTCAAATCTCATAGAAACATAAAAAGAATTGTTAGAGACTCAATATGATCTATACTTGACTCCCAATATCAATCTCAACTCAATATCAATCTCAAAAGAATAAGATAGATGTAGTATGCTTTTCTCAAGAACATGAAACACAACCCAACAATTGCCAAACATGCAATATCTCATATAACAATGCTACTCATGTTCTTTCCACAACCAATATCTTTTCTCAACCAATTAGGGCTTTAACAACAATTCTTATGGACAAGGTTTAACCAACATCATTCAACTCAACATTAACCTTGAAGCATTCAACCAATCATCACAAGAAAAGGAAACAAGTAGAAATCCTTTTCCCTCCAAAGATATTTGAACAAAACAGCCACCAACACAATATCACCAAATGCAAAGAATAACTTGCTGAAATCAACTCAATGGAGTAAGCCCAATATCATGAATCAAGTAAAGCAATAACTTGATCAAACAACCTCTATGGAAGCAACTCAACCATCAAACTCAAAACAGCCAACCAAGGGTTCCACCAACTCAATGCAAGTAGCTTGACTCACAAATACAAACCCTAGTGCACAAAGCTTCCACTATCTCAAACCAAAAATTATGCATTTATCAAAAACTCTCCTTAAGGATAACAATGCATAAGTAGTCTTCAACAAACCAGAAAATAGGATTTACACCCAATCAAAGAAAACCTAGTTGAAAACCTTTTCACTCCAACCTTATTTCAGAAAACATACACCAATCATACTCAAAAGAAGAATGTGCCCATACCTTATTGGAGTAGAAGAAACTTGACCCTTAAATCTGTCACCACACACAACCCTCAAACTTCCAACCAAGTTAGGGTTAGAACCAAGATAAATGAGCATATAAAAACTTTCCTTAGTACACCTTTTAGCTTCTCTTATTTTGAAAACAACCACCAAAGAAGCCAAAAACACAACAACCAAAACTTACACCTTATATCTCCATTTTAAACTTTAGCATAGCAAAAGACTAATCTCAAAAATACAACCAAAGAAATATCCCCTTATTTCTCCTATGTCTTTTAAACAATGCTAAACAATGCCAAAAATTATATCAAGAAATTAATCACACCTTAGAATGGTTGTCCTTGAAGAATCCAAAAATCACGGAATGGCTGCCCTTGACGAATCTGAAAATCACGGAATGGCTGCCTTTGACGAATCCGAAAAACACGGCACAAAATATGTTTTAACAAAAACGTGACTTAATCCATGCATAGCTCCCTCTGCGGGAATCGAAACGTAGACCTCTGCCTACGCAAATCCCAAATGCAGCCTATGCTTCCACTAGCCCACAAGGGGCTAACGAAGTCTAAGACAGACTTCCTACCACTTCAACGAACAAGCACTTCGTAAGTTTTTCAAACGCGAGCTCTCTTCTTCTGCGGCTTCAACAGAGCATCGATCGCAGCCAAAAATTAATGCATTCAAAAATCTCAAGAGAGGTTAAACCTTAGGATCCTTCCCATATTTATAGTCCAATCGTGGACTTTAGAACACGTCGACGACAGAGAAACGTAATTTTGAATTTAATCGAAATTGCTTTCTAAAGGGTTTAAAAACCCTTAATTAATTTTAATAAATTAAGAATAAAAAAGGTTTAAAAACCTTTAAGTATTTTTAATAAATTAAAAATAATTTCTCCCTTAATTAATTAAATAATTAATTAATTAAAACCTTGAAGAGTTTTAAATAATAATTAAATAATAAAGAGAACCTCCATTGGTTTTAATAAAAACCATTTAACTTGGTTTTAATAAAAACCCTATCCAAAAACCTTATCCAATGGAATCTCTTCGGATTCTCTTAAAAATATTCTCTTGGAATCTTTCACCTTTGAAGCCAACACATCCTCTTAACATTAATGCCATTTCCTTTTGACATCAATGACAACTCATAGACAAGGAGCTAGGATCTCAAACCCAAAATTGCCAACATGGAGCTTTTCCTGCTATGCTCTCTAAGCATAAAATGCCTTAAGATGGATGATGTTGAGAGGATCAGGCTCTTCAACATCCCCTAGTGACGTCAAGCGATAGGTACCTGGACCAATATTTTTAGATATGATATAGGGTCCTAACCAATTAGTCGTAAATTTGTCTCGCATATCGAACGACAATTTCGAGTTCTGTTGGTTTTCTTTTAGCACAATATCCCCAAATTCAAAGTCTCTCTGGTGGACTTTGATATTGTAAGCTCGTTTGAGTCACTCCTGATAAACAAGGAGATGCTCAAGAGCATTCACGCGATGTTCATCAAGTAGCGTCAGTTGATCTAGGTGAGCTTGTCGCGCGGTGTCGTCATCAATGAACTCTTTCAATGTGACACGCAGCGTTGGAATTTCCAATTCTAAGGGCATAATGGCCTCAGCACCATATACTAGTGAAAACAGAGTTGCCCTAGTGGGAGTCCGAATGCTAGTTCTATAAGCCCATAATGCAAGGGGTAGCTGTGTATGCCAATCCTTGTGGTGTTCTTGCATTGTCTTTTTCAATATGGCTACCACAGTCTTGTTTGAGGCCTTAGCTTGCCCATTTTTCTATGGATAATATGGAGATGCAAAATTGTGTTTGATGTGATACTTAGAAGTTAAGTCTTGCATAGTTTTGTTCTTAAAATAAGTTCCATTATCCGAAACTATTTTGGATGGTACCCCAAAATGATTTATGATATGCTCCATTATGAACTCAGCTATGCGATCTCTTGTGGTTGTTGTTAATGGAATGACTTCCACCCACTTTGTAAAATACTTAGTAACCGTAATGATGAATGTATGTCGGCCTGATGACGGAGGAGAGATCTTGCCAATCAGATCAAACCCCACTGAGCAAATGGCCAAGCCGCTTGGATGGGTTGTAAGGCCTGTGATGGTAGGTGCGTAAGATTAGCATGATGCTGACATTTGATGCACTTCCTAACATACACATTGTAATCCTTTTCCATAGTGGACCAATAATAACCCATTCAAAGAATGCACTTGATGATGGCCATGCCATTGAAATGGCCACTGCACATATCATCATGAGCTTCTAAAATTGCCCAAGATGACTCTTGGGGCTCAAGACAATGAAGGAGAACTCCATCGTAACTTTGGCATTACAAAATGTCTCCCATAAAGACAAATTTAGTCACTTTCTATTTAAAAGTGCATCTTGCAACACGCGACAGTCCCTCCAGGACAAAACCAAGTCTTAGGAATTCTTGAATCTGTGACATCCAATTCTGATGAGCCTCAGCTTTGACCACTAAGATAACCTGTACCCCCTATGTATTTACTCTTTAAAATGCATACTAGGAGACAACCTTGTGGTGAATGGTGGTGCCACTCCCTGTAGGACTCTGTGAGGTTAAAGACCCCCAGGGTGCTTTCTTGAAAAAGTCTTCAGCTTTGCAGAACCAATCAGATTTTGGTTCTATACTAATCATGTTGACTAATTCTTTGTTATCAAAGGCTACATGCTCTGCTGACATGGATGGTAGTGAAGTCAGCAAATAGATTCTGAGGGATTAAAGATCCCAAATAAGCCATGGTGTCCACAAATTTGTTTGACGAACGAGGGATTGCCTCAATGTCATACCATTCTAGTTTAGCCATATTTGTGGCAACAAGATTTTTATAGGCTTTCAGTACTAGACATCGACATTAAAATAGTCCCTTCACTTGGTTAATTATGAGCAGGGAATTGCAAAAGATGTTTAGTCTCTTGATATTCATGGCAATGGCTGTATGAAGGCCCAAAAGTAGGGCTTCATATTTAGCATTATTGTTGGTGCACGGGAAGTCTAGTTTGAACAACAAGGGCATTGGATCTCCTTACGGTGTGATAAATACTATCCCTGCACCAGATCCTTGCTCGCACTTTGAACCATCAAAGAACAGAGTCATATCAGCATTGTTCTCTGGCTCTTCGGGTTCAGGAGCTTCGGATATTACAAAAATTGCATCATCCAAAAGCTAAATTGTCAGAGGCCTACTATTGGACAGTGGCACCTCAGCTAACTGATCTGCTATGACCTATCCCTTAATGGACTTATAACTTACAAATTCTAGGTCAAATTATGTCAATAGCATGATCCACTTTGTAGTACGTGTATTATGATATGTCTTGCTCATCATATACTGCAAAGGATTTTGTTTTGATATCACATATGTTGTATGACTTAACATGTAGTGCCACAATTTCTTGGTAGCGAACACTACTGCTAAACATAGCTTTTCCACCTATGCATATCCTAGCTCATAACTCACCAAGATTCGGCTAATGTAATATATGGTTTGTTCTTTGCCTTGTACGTTATTTTGGGCCAACATGGTCCCTAACGCAAAGTCTATCATCGATATATATATCAAAAAAGGCTCTTTTGGCCTTGGTGGAGCTAACACTGGTGGCGTTTCTAGGTATTGCTTTATCTCAGTGAAGGTTGCCTTGTAGTCCTCGTCCCAGTTGAATGGGACACCCTTATGTAGTAGTCAATTCATGGGTCAATATTTATCTGATATTTGGATGATAAAACACTTTATCGAAGCTACCTTGCCTTGGAGGCTCCTTAATTCCCTAATATTGGTGGGAGGACACATTTCCAAAATGGCCTTGACCTTCGCTAGGTCTACTTCGATGCCTCTCTTGGAGACAATGAACCCTAACAACTTTCTAGAAGTTATGCCAAATATGCACTTCTTAGGATTCAGCTTGACATTGTGCTCTATCAAGCGATCGAAGACTTTTCTCAAGACCTCTGCATGCTCTTCTCGTAGTAACGACTTGGCTAGCAAATCATCGATATAATATTCCAAAATTTGGTGCATATAGTCATGAAAAATGTATGTCATGGCCCACTGGTATGTAACACCAGTGTTTTTGATACCAAATGGAATAAATTTGTAGCAAAATGTTCCCCATGGAATTATAAATGCGGTTTTGTGTTGGTCTTTGGGCTTAATCCAAATTTTATTATAACCAAAAAAATCGTCCATTAAGGAGAGCATTTCGTGACCAGCAGTAGAATCTACTAGAGCATCGATATTGGGCAACAAAAATGAATCTTTACGCATTGCCTTGTTGAGATCTCTAAAATCTATACAAATACGGATCCTTCCATCTGGTTTTCCTATAGGCACCATGTTGGATACCCATTCTGGATAGTCAATGGAAATGACAAATTCTACATCCAACAATTTTTGTAATTCATCTTTCACCATTAAGGCTACTATTGGGTGCATCTATCTGAGCTTCTGCTTAACGGGCTTCTTGGACGGGTCTAGTGAAAGGTTATGAGTAACCAACTTCGGGTCTAGACCAGGCATATCTTTGTATGTCCAAGCAAAAATGTCAGGTCTCTCTTTCAATAGAGGGATGATGCTAGCGCGCTCATCTGGAGTGAGACTCATTCCAAATTTGACCTTCTTTGTATTGGTGGGGTCGTTACCGATATCCACTTCAAAGGTTTCCTCTACTAACATATGGGATCCCTCCTCAAGCTGATGAGGTGTAGGGATCAAATGGATGTCATCAGCTGGATTTATAGGTTCTTCACTGGAAGAATTTTCAACGTGATAGAAATCATAAGCGCAGCCTGGTCCAAAATGAAATGGTTGCAACATATCTTCATTTGGGAAGAAATCTTCAGGCTCTACTGGCGAATCAACATGATTCTAATTGATAGCATCCATGTTTAGATGCAATGGCTTAGATGGATCTGCTAGATTACAGTTTGGAGTGGTCAAATCAATGGAGACCATACTGATGGAATGAAATTGATCTCCAGGACCACATAGACTGAACTCTACATCATATGTGTAGCTTCCGTACCCAAGATCTGGCTCGGATGGCACAGGGACGAAAGGGTCCTCCCTGTGAGACACCCAGACAAATGGATCCTCTCTGTGCACTGACTACAAAATGGGATCTCTCGGCTCAAGTAGCTCAAAATAAGTAGGTGGATGGGGAAAGAGCCTTTGATACTCCTCTTCCAGATTTCTTCTTTTCCTGATGCGACGTTGGAGATTTATTTCTCGACGTAAACCCACAGCTGTAATAGGTGGCGGACCCCAAGGTGGATTTCGATTACGTAGGTGATGAGGCCCCAAATAGGCCATATCCAATGAATCCTCATCATAACTATAAATATATAATCTTTCACTTCACTCCATATGCAAGGGACGATCTGTCAGATGTGGCTCCATGTACCTGATTTTGCGATCGCTATCATCACTATCCGGATAGACCGAATAAAACAATCGTATATATGACACTAGCACAAAAATTGGTTCTACTTCCTCTTTAGAGTTATTTGTGTTAGGAGGACCCTCTTCTGTAACATACTCCAACTTCACAGCCCATAGATGTAGCAGATATACTAGCCTCGGATCGGTCATCTCAACCTCATTGCTAAGATTGCTACTATGAGCAGGGCACTCTATCATGTCCATGAATATTGGGAGATTATTTGGATGAGGCCTTAAGTAGGCTTGATATGTCTCATCTTCATAGTCACTATCGAGCATGAAATTCTCTTGTATCTCATCTAATTGCTCTCTAGGCAACAAATAGTGTAGAAATATCGAAACCATGAAGGCTCGGTCAATTCCCTCTTTGGATTGATCATCATTTGAGGACTCGCCATCTGCATCATAACTTGGTCTGCTCAATTTGGAGGTGGACTCCTCTACATCTTCACTACAAATATGTCTTGAATCGAGATCAACTAGAATGATAGGGTTGTGCCCCTGCATACCAGTATCATCGGTTGTGATACAGTTTTGATGACCCAGGTTGCCTCTGGGGTTCTTCTCCGATAACTCTTCATGTTTAATATCCAGTCTATCAATGGTGATGATAGACACCATCGAGTTGTTACCCTAAATTCTAGACTTGTTAGGATGATACGGATTAAAATCCACATCATCTTCCAGACCCAGGTACAAACAATCCAATGATGCAGTGAGTAAATCATCATGTCCCTAAATTTGCAATCCCAATATGAACCTATCAATTGCCAACTGATAATGTGGTTCAATAGGGGTTCTTCTTCCTTGTTTGAAAAGACCCAAGCCATATCCATGCCAATGATAAAGCTCAAAAATGTGCATGGTGTACTCTAGATTGGACAAATACCAAATGTTCATCGTAAACTATTCATTGTCATCCACCTCCATGGGTGTGCGCATTGGAACTTGATCCAACCTACATAAATGAAGTTTATTTAGTTAGGTGGCTTACCCAATGGTACTACGGATCCAACTGGGTGTTGATGGGCTATCTTTTGGCCCATGTCCCATGTAGTCTCTAAAATAGGACCGAAGGTCACATTTTGCACAAGATATTCACCCAGACCTGTGTTGGCTACATGGATAGTCACGTGGGGTGCAGATGACCCTGCTGAAGAAGCAGATGAAGCAGGATGAGGTGCCTCCTTGACTTGATCCTAGGCTTCCTCCATCTCCATGGGAGTTGTAGCCTCAGTGGCAATTGGTTCAGGCGTGCTCTTTGCTTCTTTCCTGTCCAATTTTACCTTTAATTTCTCATTGTTTTGATGCATTACCGATGCACTCGATCTCAGAGAAGTGGCAGTGGTATGTTCAGATCTTTTTGATACAGATACCAATGGTTGAACATGCACCACCTATTTGCCTCTTGGAACCCTCATCAATGACATGGGCTGTATGTCCAAGTGCGTTGACAAGATCACAAAACCCCTTGGCAAATCTGCTAAGTTCACGAACTTGAATGGTTCTTCATCTGATGCAACCACATGAACTTGTCCCTCGTGTACATACTTGACACACTGATGCAATATCGAGGGAACACAATGCATTTCATGAATCCAGGGCCTCCCTAAAAGGATTTTATAATGCAAGGCACCCTCTATCACATGATGCATTATTAGAATGGTCTTTAGTCCCACCTGAATAGGTGGTACAATCATGCCAACCATAGAGCATAGTGCATCGTTAAACGCTCGCAATGTAAAGGTGGTTGCCACGACGAGTGATTTAGGCAATTTCAAATGGTGCAGTGCCTTATTCATGATTATATTGATCGATGAACCAGTGTCAATCAAGACCCTTTTTAATGGTACATGGTTAACACATGCAATGATATGTAGTGGCAGGTCATCCATGCTTGCAGAAACCACTTTCACTACATGATCGTAGAATTGGATCATTGGTTCCTGGCACTATTGTACGTGCCCCATGAAGTTTGTGAACACCTGTGCATCCTGGGACTATACCTCAATGGACCTCAGAATGTCCATAAGAGTATCCCTATGCCTAGGGGACTGCTATATAAGTTCATATATCGATAACTTCATAGGATTCGTATGCAATTTTTGAACCAACCTACTCCTAATGGTCACCATCGATCTCGTTGGTGGTCCTGGAATATTTTGTGTCTATTTTTTCTGGGGTGTGGCTTGTATTTGAATGGGAGCATGAGATTGATTCAGCTGTTCATACCTTCCATGTTTGGTAACAACATTGACCATTCCAAAAAACCCTTGGGTAGGTGGTTCGACTCGTACTTGATTGACGTGGCCGGTGTGGTTACGAGGCACCTCAAGGTTTGGTAATGGATTTTTGAAAATCCCCATGTTTTGGTTGTCTGGTGCCTAAGGATTGCCTGGTACTACAAGCTCTCCCTTGTCTATCATATTTTATACAATGTTTTTGAAGGACCAACACACCTCGATGTCATGGCCTTTTACTCTATGAAATACGTAAAACAACTCTTCTTGATAGTCTTTGGGATTGGGATGATTTGGATCAACCATTTTGACTTCAAGAAATATTATTGCCTTGGCCTCGCAGAGCTGATGAAAGATCGATGTCATTGATTCCATCAATGGTGTAAATATACGAGGTGGGCGTTGTTAATTGTTCTTGCCCTTGTAATTATTTTTGCACTGGTCGTATTGCACAAGAGGGGGATGGGCTTGATAATTCTATTTCTTTTCCCCTTATCCTCATTTTAGAGATTCAGTACCACTTGATTCACATGGGCCTGCTTGCCCTGTGGCTTTGAGGTACTCTTCTTATATCTCTCTTTCCTAGTTTTTAGCTTCAAGTTGCCTTCCTGCAACTTGATATCCTCACCTTGGCTTACACCCAAGCTTCTTCGAATGTGGCGTACTGCTGTAGCTGCAACAGTAGCGAGATGTGCTTGGCACAACTCTTTGTAAAAATTTAGGTTAATTTTGTGGTAGGGATCAAGAACGGTAACTTTACCATTAATCTCCTCCACCTCTTCCCATACTGTTCTATTGGCTCGTCGTCGCGCTAAGCTAGCATAGCCAAATCGAAAATTTTGGCCTATTTCTTGACGTCGAAGGAATAGCATTCAAGAAATGCATCAGCTAATTGCTCAAAAAAAATTATGTTGTGCTTCTTTAGCTTATTAAACCACTCTTGCGCCAGCCCAGAGAGTTTTGTGACAAACATACACAACAATAGTGCATTGTTGTTCTCTATTTGGAAGCAAGCATCCAGAAAACCCATGACATGTTCTTGCACCTCTTCATCACCCTTAAATTTGTCCAACCTAGGCATCTCAAAATTCTTTGATTATGGGGGCATAGGTATCAAGGGATCTAAAGGTTCATAATGAATTTTCCTCAGTGTCGGATTTTGGACAGTCGCACCATATCTCTCAATTTCCTTGACCTTCTCAGCTAAAGCTTTGTAAGCCTTAGAAGACAAAAAGTCCTCCCTAAGTCAGCATGAAGGTGGTCTGGGAGGTACATTCATCTTCTATCAAGGTGGAGGCCATTGCTCTTCCTCCTCCTCAGCTCAAGAACTCTCAGGATACTCTTGGTTGCATCTGTTCCCCTCTTACTTCTCATAATGTTGTTGCCTCTAATTGTCGATCGAGGGCAGTTGTTCTTTGTGATGGGCAGTGATATGAGTATGAACGCTTGTGCGCTCATGGTACATGTCAGCTTGCAAAAAAGCCTTCCTATGCACCTGCTCTCTGCACTTTTCTTGAGAGTATAGGCTGGCCCTAGCCAACCTATCTTCCTGCTCTACACGCTCCTTCTAGACAAAGATACACTCCTTATGCAAGCGCTGCTCATATAGCTTTTGTCTAGTAAGCCTCTATGCCTGAAGATCTTCTTTTTCAATGCACTGCCTCTCTAGGCGAGCATCCTCCAATTGATCTTGGATGAGTTGGTGTTTTTTCTTAGAGGTCAGTCGATATGATTTTTTTACCTAGTCAGTTGTAGGAGGCCTTTGATAATCTTGCTCTGTACGAGCGACCTTGTGGGTTATGTACCCATCGGACTGATGTGTTATGCTTTTGCCTCTATCTGTGAAGGTGGCATTAGCATCGTGTTGTGTCCTATGCTACGTGCCACCATGCATGGGTGGTGGATGCGAGACATGAGGGTGCTTAGAAGCATCTCCATGCTCTCTAGTAGTTCTAATTATGCTACTGCTATGCTCACTTGGAGCACGAGTGGGCGGAGCTGAAGGCTTGTAGCCTAGATACTCCAGCACACTACCTAGACTGTCTAGCTATCTAGACCTCCACCTCTCATGGGGTGGTGTTCCATTAGCTCCCACCTTTGACATATTGATGGTGATCTTGTGTGCTATAGTACGCGTGGGAGTATGGGTAGACTTGCGCTCAACAAGGAGCCCGTCTACTTGCCCCTGAATGGGTGGACCTCTATTCCTTCTATATTCAAAAGGTGGGGGTATAGTACACCCTGTAGACTTAGTGCGGATGGGTACCAATCTAGTCCCCTACACAACATACTCTTTGACCGATCCCATGGATGCATGTGCACTACGGTCTCAGTAATGGCTTTCGAGTGGGGTATCCTCAGGCTGAGAAGCCCCATGCTCTAATATATGTCTAACAGTATGCACTGATGCTAGTCTATTAGGGGTATGCTCAATTGGATCCCCTCATGTCGATTTGTCTCCTCTAATGCTTGTCGAACGTCATTCAGTTTGCTCATGTGGTTTAGGATTAGACACATGTAATTGTGAATCGATTGGGGCTTGGTCATCGGCCTCAGGCTTGCGCCTTTGCCGACCACTCTGTTTATCCACCATAGTGTACCTAACATCTAGATGTATCTTTTATTATCAAACAAGGTATACAATGATGTTTATATTATTTTAAAATTTTACAATGCGCCCTAAATTATTTGATGTTGTTATAAGATGTGTTGTATTGGTATGAGAAACTCTCACGTGTTTTGCAAAATCATTGGATTTTATTCTTATTTTAATTGGCTTTTACCTATATACTCGCACAAGTCGAATATAGTAATGAAGTCCATACTCAATGAAGTAGCATAGGTACTACCAACCCTCACCCAGCACACCATGCGCAGTGATACACCCTTTTGAAGATGAGTGTATGCTATTTTGCACGGATAGGACAGTTCTTGGGTCGGCCTTGGCAACGAGCGGGTCCCGATAATACAATTTCAAATGAGCCAACCAAGTGGTAATGACATCCATTTTTGGTATCAATCAAATGGGTTGGATGTGAGAGCCTAATGCCACTGATGTTTACAATGAAACGTGGTGTGTGTGGTTCGTTTTACTTTGCATAAAGACAAATGCATAAAAGAGCATTCATATGATCATTCCTACATGATATGCTTAAGAAGGAACATTTCAAATTCACAAAGGTATGCATGCTATGTCCTACATGACGTTATGACAATGCAATTACGATGACATGGCCTCTAATTGGGCCTCACGCATGCAAATGACCATACATTTTTTATCAAGGTCACTGTATTCTTGGGTGGACTACAATCAGAGGTCTACTATTCCTAGCAGCACCTTTCCAATGAAAAGAGTGTGAAATAAAATTAGTACCTGTTCATTGATCCTTTTCCTTTAATGTTCCTAATTTGCCATAGATTTACCACCTACTGTAAGAACGTAGAGGAGAAAATATAGAACAGAGGATGGAAATAGAACCTACCTCAACTCCTACTCTGTTGCTAAGTGGTTTCTCTGTTGTCTGCTACTTCTACTGTAAACCACAACTCTGGTCTATTGGCTACAGTGTAAACCGTAGGTGATAGCCATGGGCCAAAAAATAACCACAACTGTTAGCTGCGGTTAGCACCTGAGATGAAAAAACCAAAAATATTAGTACTCAGGACCTAGAAATGCGGAGTCCCACCGTGATCGCCATCTGTGACCACCAAGGAATCTCACACCCCACTCTAACTATCGTAATCGAAAGGAAACACACAAATAGGCATGCATAATTTGATAACAAGAAATAAAGTGAATATAAGGAATTATTTATTATTTTTTTGATGAAATCAAATTACAGATTCGTCCCTCTTAGGGATACCCATTTGATACATTAATTACAATAGTGTTTAATCCCTATCAAGGGTAGGTGTGATAAAAATACCCCTTAGGGTGACACGAACTGCTCTAAGGTGTCGATGGCCCTCTTCTTCGCAATGGGGAAGGGGTTGGATGCTTTATCTCTCCTTTATAACTGTTTCCTACGATCAAGAAACAACAAGAATGTCAAAAATATAGGTAGCCTCTAGTGATGAGGCCCTTTTAGGTAAAATATATAATGACACCGTTAACATGCATAATCAAGAAAGCATAAAGAAAGCTACTAAACTATGCAAATTGAATCAAGATTCATGTAATAGCATAAAGTAAAATAACATCTACACTATGCATGGATAAAATATAGGAAATGAAGCATAAATATGCATAAAGAAAGCATTTTAGTCCTAATTGAAACATAAGCATAAAATGTGAATCTAGCCTAGTTCTACGGTTAGAAGTCTTCTAAAATGCTATTAAATCAACCAAATAGCTAATATAACCTAACTAACTAGACAAAAATAAAAAGAGTAAGGTGATCTGTCACCTGTTACAAACTGCAACTCTGGTGCATGGTCTACACTGTGAACCACGGCTGACAGCCACGGTTTGACCCCTAATGAGTTTACCCTCAAAATCAGGTGCAGTGGGCTTAATCTCCTTGTCCAAATTGATGTTCAAGGGTCGCCTTAATTGTCGTCAGACTAATTTGGTGGTCAATTCGATGTGAAGGGCCTTCGTTTGCCCATATTTGTATTTCTTGATCCTCCTAAGCACCTAGGGCATCCATAATGCAATTCATCATGAATGGTGGAAAAAGGGTCAAGAATTAAGTGCAATAGCTCTATCTCTTAGTATGCTCAGTTTGAGTATACAATTCGCCAGGGCTTCGCTGCTTAAATCTCCAATGCTTGCTCCCTCTCTACTCACTCGATAATTCGTCAGTGCTTCGCTATACAAATCATCCATCCTCCTCTCTCCATTTGGAGGGGGTATTTATAGCATACCCCTAGGGCTAGGGGTGGCTTCATGGAGAAGCCAAGACCAAGAAGGTTGGTTAGGATAGTTGGGATGGAAGCCTCTAGAATCTTTCATCCTTCAACTACATCCTTCTAGATATCTTGGTCGTTCCAACCAATTTGGCTTGGATGTAAGGCCTAACTAAACTTCAGTTAAAACCGTAGGTCACAGTTACAGTCCAAATTGTAGACTGTAGGTGTCAATCGTGGTTTAGACTAGAAACCATAGGTCTAAGCTACGGTTCAGACTGCTTAGGCCAAAATTCCTAAATTGAGTGGTTAGAACCACTGCTCTATCTTGGAGTCTATCCAAGATCCTCCATATGGTCTTGTAGCATGTCCATATGAGTAGTTGCCCTCAACATGACGCATTTTAGGTGTCTACACTACCTAACCATCTAAGCTTCCACAGCATCACACTGTCATCATTACATCATGTATCATAAAATCATAATTGCATCCAAAAAATATTTGCTAAACATCAACTGGGGTATTGTTGGTATCATGCCTCCCTTAATTAGTAATCAAACAGTTAAGCAATCAATTTCAAAAAGCCCCAAAGGCATCATAAGCCCTTTGTTCAAAATCACTAAAAGCTCCAAGCTCATCTCCAAGCCACTTTGGTCAACTCACAAAAGGCCCCAAAGGTGAAATAAGTCCTTTGGTCAAAAACATTCAAATATTTCGAAAAAAACTCAAAAATAATATAAAGCATCAAAAATTCAAACAAATCCTAAAAACATAAAAATTCAAAATCCAAAATGCTCCAATGACAAATTCATGTCACTTGGTCAAATTCAAAATCCAAAATGCTCCAAGGGCAACTACATGTCGCTTGGTCAAATTCAAAATAAAAAATGCTCCAAGGGTATCTCTAAGCCGCTTGGTCAAATTAATAAAAATACTCTAGGGGCATCTTCATGCCACTTGGTCAAATTAATCAAAAATGCTCCAAGGGCAACTGCATGCCGCTTGGTCAAATTCAAAACCAAAAATGTTCCACAGGCATTCCAAGCCGCTTTGGTCAACTTTCAAAAATGCTCCAAAGGCATCCATAAACTCTTTGGCCACCCAAAATGTCCCAATGGCATTTGCTAAATCCATTGGTCATAATAACAACATGCACAATCAAAATCAAAATCAACAATTAAATGTTAAATCATTGCTAAGTGTCCTTATTCAAAGTTCATTACCGAAGATAATCATGCACCCCCTTGCTTGGGGAAAATAAGCAAAATATCAAAAGCAAATTCAAGCAAACCAGTAAGCTTGTCTCCTATCGCCATCAAGGCTAGGATTTGACTTCATGTCACAAAAATCAAATCATATAAACATCCATATGAACATATATCTCATGCACATGATAAAGAATCCTGTTAGTCTCACAATGACACTGAGAGGGGGGGGTGAATCAGTGTAGCTCTTTATAACTAAAATCTTCAACTCTTAAAGCCAAAATAATAAAAATTTAAAAGCAAATAAAGCAAGTATAACAAGAGAGCATCACACAACACAAGATATATCGAGGTTCACCGATTTTGCTACTCCTCAAAAATGACTGTTTGGACTCCCATCCAAATCCATCCTTTGCAAAGCACCAAATTTACAATCAATTTTGATATTCACACAATGACACTGAGATGGGGGGGTGAATCAGTGTAGCTATTAATATTCAAATCTACAGCATTTAAAATTGAAGCAAAGAGAACTTGAAAACCAGAAAAGCAAATTGAACAAGAGAGCACACCACAACACACAATATACCGAGGTTCACCAATTTGGCTACTCCTCAAAAATGACTGCTTGGACTCCAATCCAAATCCAGTCTTTGCAAAATACCAATTTTACAAACACTTTACCAGCATCTACTGGAAGGAGCACCAACCCCTTAATTTTCTGCTGCAACAGATAGGAGCACCAACCCCTAGTACCAAGCACCAACTTGGACTGCAATTCTGAGCAATTTAAAATGACATAAAAATGTCTTCACTGTTTACACCACCTTGATTGGTCTGCAATTAAACACACTCTGCACACACTCACGGCTCTGCTTATTTCTCTCTTGGCCCTCTTCTAACCCTCTTTTCACTGTAATTTCACTCTAACAATAGCAACCTAATTCTCTGCACGACTGTCCTTTTATAACCCCTTTTCCTCATCGAGACTCCTCGTCTTCTATCACTTTTCTAATCCTGCATGCAGTCGAATGACATTCTCTAACTGTTCGAATTCTTTTCTCTTCTCCATAAGCGGCTGTTCGAATTCTTTTTTCTTCTCCATAAGCGGCTGTTCGAATTCTGCAAATACGGTTGTTCGAATGCTTTTACGATCCTGCATATACGGTTGTTCGAATTCTGCAAATATGACTGTTCGAATACATTTTCGATTCTCCATATGCGGCTATTCGAATGCTTTTCCAATCATGCATATACAGTTGTTCCAATGCATTTCCAACACCTGTCACTGTGTAACTACAGATCTGACTCCAGTTAATTCTTACGTAACTGGCTGCATGATTTTCCTTTATGCTTTTTCGACACCTGTCACCGTGCATGCTCCTTCGGCTTTTACCCACCAAACTGTTACCTATCGCGAAATCGTGACATTTCTGCCCATTTGACTTTTTCTGGACTGTTGACCGTGAAAACCTGACCTGTCACGATATCGCGATGTTTTTTGCCTCCTCGACCTTATCTTGGCATGCACTCATGAAAATAGAACATGTCACGAAATCGTGACACTTTTGCTGCCTCCAGCTCTCTTCTGTCTCCTACCCCCAAAAATGAGACATGTCACGAAATCGCGACACATTCGCAACCTCTCGCTCTTTTCTGCTTCTTGCCCATGAAAATGGGACATGTCACGAAATCGTGACACTTTTCGCTTTCCTGCACTATCCTTCACTTGCACCGAAAATGGAACATGTCATGAAATCGTGACACTTTTTGCTGCCGTACACTTTTCTCCGCAAGCCTCAGAGAAATCGGAACATGTCGCGAAATCGTGATGCTTTTTGCTGCCGTACACTTTTCTCCGCAAGCTTCAGCGAAATCGAAACATGTCACGAAATCGCGATGCTTTTCTGCCTTAGCGCTGTTCTTTGCTATTCGCCCACGAAAATGCAACATGTCACGAAATCGTGACATCTTTCGCATCCGTACATTTCTTGCTTCATGCACTAGCGAAATCAAGACATGTAGCGAAATCGCTACAACTTTGTTGCCTTGCATTTTGACATGCAGCGAAATCGCTACACCTTTGTTGCCTTGCATTTTGACTTGTAGCGAAATCGCTACACCTTCTTGACTTAGCATTTTGACTTGTAGCGAAATCGCTACACCTTCTTGACTTAGCGCTTTTTCTTTGCTTCTGCCAGTGAAACTCCGACATGTAGCGAAATCGCTACACTTTTTTGCCTTGTTGCTTCCACTCCGATCCTGTCACGAAATCGTGACACTTTTCATTGCCTACGCCTTTACCCGAAACATGTCACGAAATCGTGACAGTTTCTCCATATTTTTCTCTCTCCTTCGATATGTCACGAAATCGACACTTTTTTTTTTGAATGTGACATTTTGTGCTTTCTCTCTCCTCCTTTTGTCGCGAAATCGTACATTTTGCTTTCTCTCTCCTCCTTTTTGTCGTGAAATCATGACATTTTTGGCTGTGCTTTCTCTCTCCTCCTTTTTGTCGTGAAATCGTGACATTTTTGGCTGTGCTTTCTCTCTCCTCCTTTTTGTCGTGAAATCGCGATAGAAAACATGTCGCGATATCGCGACAGTTTTCTTACTTGTCTTTTTTTGCAAATTTTTGAATCTGGGTCACTTCTATTTTCTTGGAAATTCACTGTACTTGATCTGACTGACTTCTGAATTCTTGTCCATTGCTTCAACTGCATCAATTTATGTCTGTGTTGACAACAATGACAATACTTTTGCTGCACCTTGCTCAACAATCTCCCCCTTTGGAATTGTTGGCAACACTTATGCACTCTCTTGTAATTCTTCTCCCCCTTTGACAATAATACCAAAGGGCCGTTGCAGACTCCCCCTGAGTCTATGCACACCACTCTCAGACAAATGTTGTTATAGTTAGCAAAAATCATAAATATAAGCAAAACTATAAGTATAGGCATAAATGCACCCCCTGAGAATGTGATCCCAAATGATAGTCAGTTCTTGGGAATTGTGACCACTCCCAACTTATTTCGAAGGTACTCAAAAACTTCCTTGGGCAATGGTTTTGTGAATATATCAGCTACCTGCTCTGTAGTTGGAACAAAGTCCAATTTGACCTCTCCTTCAGCAACTTTATCCTTCAAGAAATGATACCGGATCGCAATATGTTTGGTTCTAGAATGCATAACCGGATTCTTGGATATGTTGATAGCACTAGTGTTATCACATTTTATTGATATTGGCTCTTTGAAGTGAATACCAAGATCTTTCAACGTTTGTCTCATCCATAATATCTGTGTACAGCATGTTGTTGCTTGCAATGTATTCTGCCTCTATTGTGGATAGAGAGACTGATTCTTGTTTCTTGTTGTGCCATGCTACCGACCTGTCTCCAAGATAAAATGCTCCTCCACTGGTACTCTTTCTTTCATCAATACATCCTGCCCAATCTGCATCAGAATATGCAATCAAAGTGAAGTCTTTACCTTTTGGGTACCACAACCCATAATCCATAGTACCCTTGAGGTACTTGAAGATCCTCTTTACAGCTGTCACATGAGTTTCTTTGGGACTAGCCTGAAATCTTGCAACCATGCATACTGCTGTAATATATCTGGTCTAGTGGTGCATTAAATACAGCGAGCTTCCAATCATAGACTCTGTACATTGTTTGATCTACATCCGGAGATTTATCATCCTTGCTCAACTTGCGACTGTTGTCATGGGAGTGCTAACGGGTTTACTATCTTCCATTGTGAACTTTTTCAGCATTTCTTTTACATATTTAACTTGAGAAATAAAAATGCCCTTTTCATTTTGATTGACCTGCTGTCCTAGGAAATAAGAAAGTTCACCAATCATAGACATCTCAAATTCTTTCTTCATTTTAGTTGATATGTCTTTGCAATATTCATCCATCTGTCTTGCCAAATATTATATCATCTACATAAACAACAAGAACAATAAGATGGCCCTTCTCTGTTTTGACATATAAATTGTTGTCCACCAAACCTTTCTTGAACCCTTGTTTAATTAGATAGTTATCCAGCCTTGCATACCATGCTCTGGGTGCCTGTTTCAAACCATATAATGCTTTCTTTAACCTGCAAACAAAATCTGGATTGTCACCAAGTTGAAAGCCATCTGGCTGTTCAATGTAAACCTCTTCTTCCAGTTTTCCATTCAAAAATGCTGATTTTACATCCATTTGATATACTTTGAAGTTTTTATGGACTTCTAAAGCCAGAAACATTCTGATTGCCTCTAGTCTGGCTACCGGTGCAAAGGTTTCCTCAAAATCAATGCCTTCAACCTGAGCATAGCCTTTATAGACCAATCTTGCCTTATTTCTGACAACTTGTCCATCTTCATTTAATTTATTTCAAAAAATCCATTTAGTGCCAATTATGTTTTTATTTGTTGGCCGAGGTACTAATTCCCAGGTTTTGTTTTTCTCAATCTGATCTAGTTCTTCATTAATTGCCTTCATCCAACTTTCATCTGTGCTTGCTTCGGCAACATTTTTAGGTTCAATGCTAGATAACAGAGAATAGTTCCGCACTACCGCTCTTCTTGTCTGAATACCATCAGTGGGGTCCCCAATAATCTGTTCATTGGGATGATTTTTCTGCCAGCTGCCTGTTTTAAATTTCTTGTTTTCTTCTTCCTCTGAGTCAGTTTTTAAAACATCTGGATCAATTTTTTGATTCTCTTCTATTTCCTTTTCATCATCTCCTTCAATGACTTCTTCATAAATAGGGTATTTTTCTTGATAAGAAATTTCTTGCTCTCTACCTTCATCAACTTTAACATCAGCACTCTCAACAATTTTCTTTAGCCTCTTGTTGTAACATGTGTAGGCTTTGCTTTTTGTTGAGTAACCAAGAAAAATCCCTTCATCAGCTCTATCTTCAAATTTATCGAGATTATCTTCAATCCGTTTGATGTAGCACTTGCTGCCAAATACTTTGAAATATCTTGCAGTTGCCTTTCTACCGAACCACAGCTCATACGGTGTTTTGCTTTCATGCGGTCTTAGCATGCACCTGTTTTGAATGTAAACTGCAGTATGGACTGCCTCTTTCCAAAATCTATCAGCTATTTTGTTCTCAGCCAACATTGTCCGTGCCATTTCCTGCATTGTCCTGTTCTTCCTTTCTACAACACCATTCTGCTGAGGTGTCCTTGCTGTTGAAAACTGTCTTCTTATCCCATATTTTTGACAGTATTCTACAAATTCTTCTGAAATAAACTCTCCCCTCTCTGTCTGATCTTAGGCATTTAATCCTCTTTCCAGTTTGATTTTCAACCTATTTTTTAAAAATCTTAAACATCTCAAAGGCATCTGATTTAATCTTTAAAAATAATACCCATGTCATCCTGGAGTAGTCATCTATGAACAACATAAAGTATTTGTCACCATTTATGCTTTGAGTTCTCATGGGTCCACACAAATCAGTATGAATTATCTCCAACGGTTTTCTGGTGAAGTATTCCTTTGATTTAAATGTGGATCTGGTTTGCTTTCCTTTTTGACATGAAGCACGGATGCTATTTACTGGTTTGCCAATGGTTGGTATATCTCTTCTTGCTCTTTTTGAACTTATTTTTGCCAGATTGTCAAAACTAATATGACCGAGCCTCTTGTGCCATAGCCAATTTTCATCTTCCTGTCCAATCAAGCATGTTCCTTCTGTAGTTTCGAGAGAGTATATAGATTACCAGAAGTCCTTGATCCAGTAGCTATCAGTTTCCCACTGTGTGCTTTTCTCACTTCACAACCCTCCTTCTTAAAAATGACTTCATGACCTCGGTCACAGATTTGACTTACACTCAACAAGTTGTGCTTTAGACCAATCACAAACAAGACTTCTTTTGATTTTATCTTTCCATCACTGATCTTGACTGATCCTTTTCCAACTATCTTTGCTCCATCATTATTTCCAAATTTCACAGAACCACCTTCATAATTCTGTAACTTCTCAAATTTTTGCTTGTCACCTGTCATGTGACTGGAGCATCCACTGTCAAGTATCCAAGGTGCAGATTTGTTCTGTGCTTTAAAGGCAGTCTGAACAATCAAAGATTCCTTTTCTTTCCATTCTGGTTTGATAGCAGATTTTGCTACTTGTTTTGCCTGTGCCCTTTCATTAGCATGTGCCTATTTTTCAAGAAATTTCTTGTTTTGGTTCAACCCATTTGGTTTAGATTTTCTACCCTGATAATTCTTTGATGCAAAAGTGCTTCTACAGTTTCTTGCAATATGTCCAAAATTATGACAATTATAACATTCAACTGCATAATTCATTAAAGGAGAAAAAATATTTCTACTGGTGAAATTCCTTTGAGGTACATTATGACTGCAATCTGAAATCTTATGGCCATAAGCATTGCATTTAAAACAATAACCAGAAAAGGAATGATTAAACCTAGGTGCAGGTCTTTGCCAGTTTGAAGTAGGAGCCATGAATCTTCTCCTTCTTGAATGTGTGACTTTTGTGAATCCATCTTTGTCAGTACTCTTCTTGAGTCTGGCATTATTGCTTTCTTTGGCATGATTTGTTTTTCTTGATCAACCCTGATCTTTTCTTCTTTCTTTATGGATTCTACATTTAAGGCCTTTGAACCCTTTGATGATTCTCCTTCATCGAAGCCTAAACCAAATTTGATGCCGGAAGGCCTTTGGTTATTTAACATTTTATCCAACTTTACAAGTACTTTCTTCAAACTTATGAAAACAACTCAATTTCCTATTCATCTCCTCTAGCTGCATCCTTAACTTAACAATGTCTTCTTCTAGCTTGCTGCATTCAACTGTCTTTACAGTTAATTGTTCATCAAGAACTTCAGACATTTTCTTGAATTCCTCTGTCTGTATTTTCAGATTGTTTATTATGTCAGTGGCATCCTCTAGTTTCTTTGAAAAATTTTTATTCTTTTTCCTTTCTGCACTCAACTCTTCAAGTGCAGCAACCAATTCTCCTTCCAGATACACTTCAGCCTCATCCTTAAAGTTTTCATCACCTTCCTGATTTTCCTCTGTTCTTTCTTCTTCAAGTGCCATGAACAGAGCTTCACCTGTTTCTTCTTCAGAATCCTCACCTGAGCTTTCTTCAGAAGTGCTGACATTCTTGGATATGAAGCTTTTCTTCTTGAAGTTGTTCTTTCTAAAATTTTGTTTCTTCTTCCAGTCACCTTTTTCTTGGTGTGACCCTTCACCATTTTTGGTTTTCTCATGCATTGGACATTTGGCTGCAAAATGACCGACTCCTCCATAATTGAAGCACTTAAAAGGTAGCTTTCCTCTATATTTTCCTTTTCCCTTTGTGAGTTTTCGAACAAAATTAGCTTCTGTTTCATCCAGTGTCTCTTCATCCTCAGATTCATGTTCAGCTTTTATATTCTTGTGTGCTTTAAAAGCAGCTTCTCTGTCTATAGACTTAGTTTGTCCTATTCTCATTTCGTATGCAGTCAGGGAACCATGCATCTCATCCATGCTGAAATTGTTTAGATCTTTCGCCTCTTCTATTGCAGAAACTTTGGAGTTAAATCTTTTGTGAAGTGTTCTGAGAACCTTTTTCATGACAATTGCATCATCAATTTCTTCATCGAGTCCTCTGATTGCATTAATGATTCCATTGACTCTCAGCATATAAGCCTCTATGTTCTCATCTTCATTCATTTGTAGTGCTTCGAACTGTGCTCGATGAGTTTGCAGCTTGGCTTCCTTGATCTTGTTGTCTCCTTCATGGATGCTCTTCAGTTTATCCCACATGTCTTTTGTCGATTTACAGCTCATGACTCTTATCAGTTCACTGTCTACAAGCCCACACATTATGGCATTCTTTGCTTTGGAGTTGTTCTCAAATTTTTTCTTCTCAGTAGTATCTGTTGGAGGAGTAGTGGGTGTTGTGTATCCACTATCTACAGAATCCCAAATGTCGTATCCCAATGCACTCAGATATGTCTGCATCCTGAGTTTCCAGAAAGTGTAATTAGTTCCATCGAACAAGGGAGCTTTGTTGGATGAGAATCCTTCACCGCCTGCCATTGTGTTTCTTCCAAGATCACCTTAGCTGATTAAGCTTGTTCAAGAAACCTAGCTCTGATACCAATTGATATTCACACAATGACACTGAGAGGGGGGGGTGAATCAGTGTAGCTATTAATATTCAAATCTACAACATTTAAAATTGAAGCAAAGAGAACTTGAAAACCAGAAAAGCAAATTGAACAAGAGAGCACACCACAACACACAATATACCGAGGTTCACCAATTTGGCTACTCCTCAAAAATGACTGCTTGGACTCCAATCCAAATCCAGTCTTTGCAAAATACCAATTTTACAAACACTTTACCAGCATCTACTGGAAGGAGCACCAACCCCTTAATTTTTTGCTACAACAGATAGGAGCACCAACCCCTAGTACCAAGCACCAACTTGGACTGCAATTCTGAGCAATTTAAAATGACATAAAAATGTCTTCACTGTTTGCACCACCCTGATTGGTCTGCAATTAAACACACTCTGCACACACTCACGGCTCTGCTTATTTCTCTCTTGGCCCTCTTCTAACCCTCTTTTCACTGTAATTTCACTCTAACAGCAGCAACCTAATTCTCTGCATGACTGTCCTTTTATAACCCCTTTTCCTCATCGAGACTCCTCGTCTTCTATCACTTTTCTAATCCTGCATGCAGTCGAATGACATTCTCTAACTGTTCGAATTCTTTTCTCTTCTCCATAAGCGTTTAATTTTTTTTAATTATATTTAATCTTTTCTCCATAGTTGTTGAATCGCAAATATGGTTGTTCGAATGCTTTTACGATCCTGCATATACGGCTGTTTGAATTCTACAAATACGGTTGTTCGAATACATTTTTGATTCTCCATATGCGGTTGTTCGAATGCTTTTCCAATCATGCATATACAGCTGTTCCAATGCATTTCCAACACCTGTCACTGTGTAACTGCAGATCTGACTCTAGTTAATTCTTACGTAACTGGCTGCATGATTTTCCTTTATGCTTTTTCGACACCTGTCACCGTGCATGCTCCTTCGGCTTTTACCCGCAAAACTGTTACCTGTCACGAAATCGTGACATTTCTGCCCATTTGACTTTTTTTGGACTGTTGACCGTGAAAACCTGACCTGTCATGATATCATGACGTTTTTCGCCTCCTCGACCTTATCTTGGCATGCACTCGTGAAAATAGAACATGTCACAAAATCGTGACACATTTGCTGCCTCCAGCTCTCTTCTGTCTCCTACCCGAAAATGAGACATGTCGCGAAATCATGACACATTCGCAGCCTCTCGCTCTTTTCTACCTCTTGCCCACGAAAATGGGACATGTCACGAAATCGTGACACTTTTCGCTTTCCTGCACTATCCTTCACTTGCACCGTGAAAATGGAACATGTCACGAAATCGTGACACTTTTTGCTTCGTACACTTTTCTCCGCAAGCTTCAGCGAAATCGAAACATGTCACGAAATCGTGACACTTTTTGCTGCCGTACACTTTTCTCCGCAAGCTTCAGCGAAATCGAAACATGTCACGAAATCGCGACGCTTTTCTGCCTTAGCGCTGTTCTTTGCTATTCGCCCGTGAAAATGCAACATGTCACGAAATCGTGACATCTTTCGCATCCGTACATTTCTTGCTTCATGCACTAGCGAAATCAAGACATGTAGCGAAATCGCTACAACTTTGTTGCCTTGCATTTTGACATGCAGAAAAATCGCTACACCTTTGTTGCCTTGCATTTTGACTTGTAGCGAAATCGCTACACCTTCTTGACTTAGCATTTTGACTTGTAGCGAAATCGCTACACCTTCTTGACTTAGCGCTTTTTCTTTGCTTCTGCCAGCGAAACTCCGACATGTAGCGAAATCGCTACACTTTTTTGCCTTGTTGCTTCCACTCCGATCCTGTCACGAAATCGTGACACTTTTCATTGCCTGCGCCTTTACCCGAAACATGTCACGAAATCATGATAGTTTCTCCATATTTTTCTCTCCTTCGATATGTCATGAAATCGTGACACTTTTGGCTGCACCTTCTCTCTCCTCCTTTTTTATGACATTTTTTTTAAATGTGACATTTTGGGTGCTTTCTCTCCTCCTTTTTGTCTGAAATCGTGACACTTTTGGCTGTGCTTTCTCTCTCCTCCTTTTTGTCGTGAAATCATGACATTTTTGGTTGTGCTTTCTCTCTCCTCCTTTTTGTCGTGAAATCATGACATTTTCGTTGCTTTCTCTCTCCTCCTTTTTGTCGTGAAATCGTGACAGAAAACATGTCGCGATATCGCGACAGTTTTCTTACTTGTCTTTTTCTGCAAATTTTTGAATCTGGGTCACTTCTGTTTTCTTGGAAATTCACTGTACTTGATCTGACTGACTTCTGAATTCTTGTCCATTGCTTCAACTGCATCAATTTCTGTCTGTGTTGACAACAATGACAATACTTTTGCTGCACCTTGCTCAAAAAATTTACCAAAGACCCACTGGAAGGAGCACCAACCCCTAATTTACCAGCACCAACTGGAAGGAGCACCAACCCCTGATGCCAAGCACCAACTTGGACTTCAATTTTGAAACTAGAAGATTGACATAAAAATGCCTTCACTTTTACAAGACCCTGACTGGTCTATTGCTTTCTCAACATTGCTCACAACACACACCCTTCTCGCTCGCCTCTCGCTCTCTTCGTAAGATAAAATCTCCTTCTCGCTCGCCTATCACGCACTGTGCAAGATAAAATCCCTACATTAAATTCTCCAAGCAATACTCCTTTTATAACAATCCTTTCTCTTTGTAACTCCAGTTGTAACTCCTTTCATATTCTCATACGCCACTTGTCAATTGTAACTACTTCTTTATGTAACTCCTTTTGTTTATTTTGAGAAGGCATTTCGTCAAACACGTCACATGCAAATAATTGACACCATATTCTCCTACCATGACTGTTCATTTTCTCGGTCATGACTGTTCGTTTTCTCCTTCGATGACTGTTCGTTTTCTCCTTCATGACTGTTCGTTTTCTCCTTGCATGACTGTTCATTTTCTCTTTGCATGTCTGTTCATTTTCTCTTTGCATGACTGTTTGTTTTCTCTTTCCCTTATGCATGCATGTGTTTTGGTTTCCAAAAAAGGCTTTTCGTTTCTATTTTGAGGCCCTTCTTGAGTCACGAAAATGCGACATGTCGCGATATCGCGACACTTTTGTTTCTCTTCCTGCCTACCCTTTTTGAGTCGTGAAAATGCGACATGTCACGATATCTTGACACTTTTGTTTCTCTATCTGCCTGCCCTTTTTGAGTCGCGAAAATGTGACATGTCACGATATCGTGACACTTTTTTCTTTCTCTGTCTGCCTGCCCTTTTTGAGTCGCAAAAATGCGACATGTCGCGATATCGTGACACTTTTTCTTTCTCTGCCTGCCTGCCCTTTGCAAAAATGCAACATGTCGCGATATCGCGACACTTTTTCCTTCTTGCTCTTTCTCCTTGCTTTGGCCCATGAAAATACAACATGTCGCGATATCGTGACACTTTTTCTCCTTGCTCTTTCTCTTTGCTTTGGCCCGTGAAAATACAACATGTCGCGATATCGTGACACTTTTTCTCCTTGCTCTTTCTCTTTGCTTTGGCCCGTGAAAATACAACATGTCGTGATATCGTGACACTTTTTCTCCTTTCTCTTTCTCTTTGCTTTGGCCCACGAAAATACATGTCACGATATCATGACACTTTTTTCTCTTTGCTCTTTCGGTCGCGAAAATGCAACATGTCGCGATATCGTGACACTTTTTTCTCTTTGCTCTTTCGGTCGTGAAAATGCAACATGTCGCGATATCGCGACACTTTTTTCTCCTTGCATTTTCTCTTTGCTTTGGACCATGAAAATGCAACATGTCGCGATATCGCGACACTTTTTTCTCTTTGCGGTGTTTTGCTTTTTCTTTGATCTTTAGCATATGGGCCACTTCGGTCTTCTTGGAAAATATGCAAAAAGGTGGGTAAACATCCTCATAAGCATTTAACATCACTGTACATACTCTGAGTAACCTCTAAACTCCTGTCCACTACATCAACCGATCTATCTGACTGTGTTGACAACAATGACAATATTGTCGCTGCACCTTGCTCAACAATCTCCCCCTTTGGAATTGTTGGCAACACACGTGCAATTTCTTGTAACTCTTCTCCCCCTTTGACAACAATATCAAAGGGCTTCGCAAACTCCCCCCGAGTCCATGCACAACATTCTCGGGCAAAAATTATTACACTTAGCAAAAATCACAAACATGAGCAAAAAGATAAACAAATACACAAATGCTCCCCCCGAGAATGTGGTCCCGATAGCTAGTCAATTCTTGGGAAGCGTGACCACTCCCAATTTATTGCGAAGGTACTCAAAGACTTCCTTGGGCAATGGTTTTGTGAAGATATCCGCTACTTGCTCTGTTGTTGGAACAAAATCCAACTTAACCTCACCTTCCGCAACTTTCTCCTTCAAAAAGTGATACCGGATAGCAATATGTTTTGTGCGAGAATGCATAACCGGATTCTTTGAGATGTTAATGGCACTGGTGTTATCACACTTAACTAAAATTGGCTCACTGAAGTTAATACCAAGATATTTCATGGTTTGTTTCATCCATAATACCTGCGTACAACACGTTGTCGCTGTAATATATTCTGCCTCTGTTGTGGATAAGGAGACTGACTCTTGTTTCTTACTGTGCCATGCGACCAACTTGTCTCCAAGATAGAATGCACCTCCACTGGTACTCTTTCTATCATCTACACATCCTACCCAATCTGCATCTGAATACGTAATAAGGGTGAAGTCCTTACCTTTCGGATACCATAACCCATACTCCATAGTACCCTTGAGGTACCGAAGAATCCTCTTCACTGTTGTCACATGAGTCTCCTTGGGACTAGCCTAAAATCGTGCTACCATGCATACTGCCTGCAAAATATCCTAGTCTGGTAATTGTCAAGTACAATAAGCTCCCAATCATAGATCCGTACATGGTTTGATCAACATGTGGAGATTTGTCATCCTTGCTCAACTTGCAACCTGTCGTCATGGGAGTGCTAACTGGCTTACAATCCTCCATTGTGAACTTTTTTAGTATCTCTTTCACATATTTAATTTGAGAAATAAATATGCCCTTCTCATTTTGTTTTTCTCGATCTGATCTAATTCTTCATTTATTGCCTTCATCCAACTTTCATATTTACTTGCGTCAGCAACATTTTTGGGCTCAATGCTGGATAATAGAGAGTAGTTACTTACTACTCTTCTTCTTGTCTGAACACCAACTGTGGGGTCTCCCTGAATATTTGTACTCAATTTGTATTGATGTAACTTCCTGCTCATGTAGCCGCTTTGAATGCAATAATAAAATGTGAGCTTTCTGATTTTGCATGCGAATTAAATATTTTCACCAAAGCGTCATAATAGATCTAACAATCTTCACATCAATGTGTAGTACAAATACACACTACTTTTATCAAAACACATATATGTAGCTAGGGCAACATTCTTTCACTAAACCAAATTATCAAAACTGTTATAATCCATAACTTTGAACAATGGTAGTAAGAACCATCAAAAGTACAACACTGACATATAGCAATACTACCAATGGTGACAACTCTCAATTTAATCACCACCCTTCACGGTACCTCCACAAACAACTACATGAACTAAAACACACTTTGACAACTATACGACAACTCCCCCTGACTACTTTCCTTTCATCCTCAGATAACCAAACAAATACATAGGAGCATTAAAATAAAACTTTAAGATTGCTCCCCCTGAGGATGTGCTACCTGGAGTTGCTCAGTGCAATAGAGGAGTAGTCTCCTTCAATCCAAGGAGACATGATTTCCTTTCTTCTTTCTTTCTCCACTCTGGTTTGATTACATTTTTGGGCTCTTGTTTTGACTTTTCTTTTTTAGTAGCTTGTGCATGTTTTTCGAGAAATTTTCTATTTTGTCTCATTCCATTTGGTTGAAATTTTCTTCCCTGAAATTGATTTGATGCAAATGTACTTCGACAATTTCTTGCAATGTGCCCAAAATTATGACAGTTATAACATTCTACCGCATAATCCATCAAAGGTGAAAAAACATTTCTACTGGGTGGTTGTCTCTTGTGCATCCTTGATGGATGATTATTTTCCTTTCTTTGATGCACATGATTTCTTCCCTGTCCGTGTTGCATTCTTTGTGTCTGATGAAATCTACTGTCTTGCCTTAGATTAGATACAAAATTTCTTGGACAAAACCTTGCTATGTGCCCATGACCATTACATTTAAAACATTGCACATGGTGTTCAATCGAAAAAATAGATGTATTTCTACTAGCATAACTCTTTGATCTATTATTCAATCCACAATAAATTGCCTTGTGACCATAATGGTTGCATCTAAAACAATAGCCATTAAAAGCATTATTATGAATAAAGTGAGAGTGATAGAACCTCTTTTGTTGTGGTTGCTTTGCTGTAGATCTCCTTTGATATTTTCTTCCTTTTGAAGATTTAGCTTCAAGCTTTTCTTGCTTTGATCCTTCAGCAGTGGACTTCTTCTTCTCTGTAGATTTAGAAGATGAAGGTTGTTCAACTTCACATCCAAGACCAAGCTTACCCATGGAGCTTCTTTGTTGCCTTATCATTTTATCTAGCAACTCTGTGCTCTTCTCAAATTTGAGATTTGTATTGGCCTCTTCTAGTTGTTTCCTCAATAAAACAATCTCCTCTTCTTGTTTGTAGCAAACAATCTCTTTTTCATTGATCTATGACCTGAGAGTTTCTTCAATCCTTTTGGACTCTTCTACTTGCAGCTTTAGATCACTAATAACTTTGTTAGATTCCTCTTCACGTTTGCTACATACATTGCCTTTATCATCCAGGTGTGACTTCAAGGCTTCTTCTATTTTCTTGGCTTTATGAATTTGTAAGAAGAGATCTTCAATATTATCCCCATATTCTTCCAACTTCTTGGACAGTCTTTTGTTCTTTTTCCTTTCTATATCCAACTCTTCAAGTGCAGCGATCAACTCACCTTCTAGATATACTTCACCCTCAAGGTTTTCATCACATACTTCAGAATTCACTCCTATATTTTTTAGTTCAATTTTCTCTTCCACAAGAACTGAAACTGATTGAGATGCCTTATTTGAGGAGGATCTATTCTTCTTACCCATTGCGTACTAATCCAAGATCAACCCTAGCTGATTTAGCCTAACAAGGGAAACTGGCTTTGATACCAATTATTAGTCTCACAATGACACTGAGAGGGGGGGTGAATCAGTGTAGCTCTTTATAACTTAAATCTTCAACTCTTAAAGCCAAAACAATGAAAACTTAAAACCAAATAAAGCAAGTATAACAAGAGAGCATCACACAACACAAGATGTACCAAGGTTCACCGATTTGGCTACTCCTCAAAAATGACTGTTTGGACTCCCATCCAAATCCAGCCTTTGCAAAGCACCAACTTTACAATCAATTTACCAAAGACCCACCTGGAAGGAGCACCAACCCCCGATTTACCAACACCAACTGGAAGGAGCACCAACCCCTGATGCCAAGCACCAACTTGGACTTCAATTTTGAAACTAGAATATTGACATAAAAATACCTTCACTTTTACAAGACCCTGACTGGTCTATTTCTTACCCAACATCGCCCACAATTCACACAACACACACCCTTCTCGCTCGCCTCTCGCTCTCTTTGCAAGATAAAATCCCCTTCTTGCAAGATAAAATCCCTACATTAAATTCTCCAAGCAACACTCCTTTTATAACAATCCTTTCTCTTTGTAACTCCAGTTGTAACTCCTTTCATATTCTCATACGCCACTTGTCAATTGTAACTACTTCTTTATGTAACTCCTTTTGTTTATTTTGAGAAGGCATTTCATCAAACACGTCACATGCAAATAATTGACACCATATTCTCCTACCATGACTGTTCGTTTTCTCGGTCATGACTGTTCGTTTTCTCCTTCGATGACTGTTCATTTTCTCCTTCATGACTGTTCGTTTTCTCCTTGCATGACTATTCGTTTTATCTTTGCATGTCTATTCATTTTCTCTTTGTGTGACTATTTATTTTCTCCTTGATGACTGTTCATTTTCTCTTTGCATGTCTGTTCATTTTCTCTTTGCATGACTGTTCATTTTCTCTTTCCCTTATGCATGCATGTGTTTTGGTTTCCAAAAAAGGCTTTTCGTTTCTATTTTGAGGCCCTTCTTGAGTCGTGAAAATGCGACATGTCGTGATATCATGACACTTTTGTTTCTCTGCCTGCCTGCCCTTTTTGAGTCACAAAAATGCGACATGTCGCGATATCGCGACACTTTTTCTTTCTCTTCCTGCCTGCTCTTTTTGAGTCACGAAAATGCGACATGTCGCAATTTTGAGTCGCAAAAATGTGACATGTCGCGATATCGCGACACTTTTTCTTTCTCTATCTACCTGCCCTTTTTGAGTCACGAAAATGCAACATGTCGCGATATCGCGACACTTTTTCTTTCTCTCTGCCTGCTCTTTTTGAGTCGCGAAAATGCGACATGTCGCGATATCGCGACACTTTTTCTTTCTCTGCCTACCTGCCCTTTTTGAGTCGCGAAAATGCGACATGTCACGATATCGCGACACTTTTTCTTTTTCTTCCTGCCTGCCCTTTTGTGTCGTGAAAATGCGAATTGTCACGATATCACGACACTTTTTCTTTCTCTGCCTGCCTTCCCTTTTTGATTCACGAAAATGCGACATGTCGCAATATCGTGACACTTTTTCTTTCTCTGCCTGCCTGCCCTTTTTGAGTTGCGAAAATGCAACATGTCGTGATATCACGACACTTTTTCCTTCTTGCTCTTTCTCCTTGCTTTGGCCCACAAAAATACAACATGTCGCGATATCGTGACACTTTTTCTCCTTGCTCTTTCTCTTTGCTTTGGCCCACGAAAATACATGTCGCGATATCATGACACTTTTTCTCATTGCTCTTTCTCTTTGCTTTGGCCCATGAAAATACATGTCACAATATCATGACATTGTTTCTCCTTGCTCTTTATCTTTGCTTTGGCCCACGAAAATACAACATGTTGCGATATCGTGACACTTTTTTCTCTTTGCTCTTTCGGCCGCGAAAATGCAACATGTCGCAATATCACGACACTTTTTTCTCTTTGCCCTTTCGACCACGAAAATGTAACATGTCACGATATCATGACATTTTTTTCTCCTTGCATTTTCTCTTTTCTTTGGACCGCAAAAATGCAACATGTCACGATATCGCGACACTTTTTTTCTTTGTGGTGTTTTGTTTTTTCTTTGATCTTTAGCATATGGGCCACTTCAGTCTTCTTGGAAAATATGCAAAAATGTGGGTAAACATCCTCATAAGCATTTAACATCATTGTACATACTCTGAGTGACCTCTGAACTCCTGTTCACTACATCAACCGATCTATTTGACTGTGTTGACAACAATGACAATACTGTCGCTGCACCTTGCTCAACAAATCCATCATCAAATCAACTCATAACACATCACATCACATCATCAATAGGTCAATTTCTAGGTTCAAAATACTATGTTATTTTGTCAAAGGTTGTGCCCTTTGCCTTGCATTCATACCATCCACATTGGCAAAAATCCCCTTTTTCTGTTAAGGACAAAGAACAAACACAAATCATTTCATTTTTCAATCGCCATCAAGGCTAGGATTTGACTTAAACTAAGTCTCCTAATTGCCACCAAGGCTAGGATTAGACATAGCTTGTCTCCTAAGTGCCATAAAGGCTAGGATTGGACTTAAGCTTGTCTCCTAATTGCTGCAAAGGCTAGGATTTGACTTAAACAAAGTCTCCTAATTTCCACCAAGGCTAGGATTTGACTTAAACAAAGTCTCCTAATTGCCACCAAGGCTAGGATTTGACTTAAACTAAGTCTCCTAATTACTGCCTAGGCTAGGATTTGACTTAAGCTTGTCTCCTAATCACTTAAAAAAAGGCTCCAAAGGTAACTTAATGCATTTGGTCATAGGATGTGCACTGTCTTGCATGACTGGGGCATCCAATGTTGATTAGATCAATTATCATCATACACCCTACAATCAAACATAGCAGTCTACGTTTTTGCTCCGTGCTATGTTTTTTCCACACAATGCATCAAAAAAAGGGGTATTTGTAGACACCTAAAACATTTCATGTTTAGGAAGACTACTCACATGGGCACATTCATAGATCATGTGACTAAACCTTGGGACCTTCCAAGTATCAAAAGTGGTTTTCACCACTCATTTGGGGCAGTCTTAGCCCATCCAAGCCTAGCCACTATGAACCAAAGTAGCTAGATCATGGCTGCTTTAACTCAGAGTAGCAAAAACTTATCCATTGTAGCTCACAACAACCAAACCTTAGCCACTGAGGATGATAGCGACTAAACCTTTAAAAGCAACTTGTCATCAAATCGGCCCAATAATGGGTAGAAGTGGTAGTTTATATGCAAAAAATATGAGCAGGGATAACTTTGCATGATTCCTCATGGCCAATCTACATGAGAGACTCATGTCTTAATTTAGACACCAGTTAACTAGCCCTTAAGGACAGACAAAGGCAAAACTTCTCATGCTAACATCTAGTGTGCATGCAAAAATTAGTCCTAGGGTTTTGACATTGACCTAGGGCTTCAAACACATTATAAGGTGCAGACCTAAGGGCACCATGGTAGGAATTATTTATCGAATTCAGAGACTTGGAGGAGAGCTTTTGAGACTGGAAGAAGCTTTTCTTGTAGCGAAGCCCTATCGAACCATAGAGCGAATTGGAGCGCCTTTGAGGAGCAATGAAGTGTTGGCCGATTGAGGGTTTACCATCTACGGGACATTCGACACATCGGACGAGAAACAAAAATTATTTCACCATCGACAACAAGCTTAGATCTATAGCCTTGGAGCACTAGAGACGGGTTTTTATCTGAGCGGCCACTATCTTGGACAGTGGCCCGCAGGCCTAGTCTAGGGTTTAGGCTTTAGTTTCTTTTATTATGTTTTCTTCATGTTTTCATATCATTAGCATAGATTTGCTTCATTTACTTGCATTCATAGCACTAGTTTCATTGCATTTATTCTCATTAAGCATATTTCATTAATCATTAGGGTTTTTTGCTAACAACCTCATCCGGGAGGCAATCTCGGACATCTAAGCGTGTGTTGTTATTTCATTGCTTATAGGGCTACAAGTTCATCGGACTGGTTATTAACATATGAAATTACAAGGATCCCTCTAGGAATTAGACCTAGAGAAGGAGGCATCTATAAGCCCTCATACAGTTCTATGTGCATCATCGAGAAGCATGCGAAAGCGTATCACCCCTTATGAGGGGATATTTTATACATCTGCTACCCTCTTTGTGTAAAATCATGTATCAAATGAAGGGTATCCCATAGAGGGATTTATATGTAACCGAATCTTGGAAATATCAATACAAAAGCATTCATTCATTTATTTCTTCATATTTTGGCTATATCTCTCTTTTATGCCTTTCATTTAATGCATATTAAACATTAAAATATCAAGTAAAATTGCAAATAGAGTAGTGGACGGTGCATCGCTTCCCCGGGGTCGCTACAGGAATAATGGTGCCTATGCATGGGCAACCAAGATCCTAAATTTATTTGATATGGGAGGTATAAATGTAACATTATGCACTAGATACTCGCCTATCCCTAGAAGGGTAATGTAGATTATGACCTGCACATGTTGTAAAGTGGATGCAGGAGAAGTTCCAACATTTACTTCCAAATGAATTATTTTCATGGCTAAAAATGGTGTTGTGTTTGGTATGGATGAAGCTACAGGGGATGAATTTGGTGGAGGTGGTGGTTCAGGCTACAAGGAGGGTGAACTAGCTTGAGTTGTTGTGATTGGGGTAGGAATAGTGGTGAGTATAATGGATGTGGTTGTAGCTTGTACAACATTTGGTCGAGGTAGTGATTTGGATGTTGTGGTAGGTGGAGTATTTTAGGACTCCAATGTAGGGGAGGATGTGGAGGTTGTGGATGATGAAGTTATGATAGTGATCTTGTCCACTGTGGATGGAAGGGCTATGTGAATGGGTGTGGTTGGCTGAAATGGTAGATTGGTGGAAGGTGGTTGTTTTTTTATGGGAGGTATGGGTAGACCTTGTGTAGATAGAGGATGGCTAGGGTGTAGAGAATTTTTCCATGCATGGGAAGACTAAATTAAAGTTGAGGGTGGGTGTAATGGTGGGTTATGGGGACTATATATAGTATTTAGGGTAGTGTAATGGGTAGGATGTAGTAGAATGAGTGGTAGATATGAATGCACAAGTGGATTAGCAATTGGTGATGGAAAAAGTGGAGGGGGATGAGCTACCATTGGTTGAAGGTCTCACTCGACAAATATCAAGGTGAGGTATACATGGATCGAAGGTAGGGGAGGCTCATACGGGTTGGTGATATAGAATGAATATTCAAGAGAGAGAGCACAAGAATTACACAATCAAAAAATGAGTTTTGCATCCACACCAAAAACATTTTTATAGGCATGTATACTGTAGCACCCTAAAATTGGCGCAGTAAAACTTAGTAAATAATTAAAATTACCTTAGTAATAATTCAAATTCAAATTTCAACCCCAAAACCGCTCCCAAACCACTTGCTACCCGTTTCCTCATTTTTCGTGCCATTTTTAGAGTTTGTTTCGTCCATTGGACGATATCGTCTTCGATTAGACGATATCACCTCAGATCGAACGATTTCATCTGGAGCAGAACGTCCAGACGATTTCATCCCAAAACTAATTTTTCAAAATTAGATTTTGTTTCAACAGCTTCTCTAACTCGGGCAGAGACGCGTCTGCACCATTAGAGTCTCCCCCCATTGGAGATCTCCCAAAATGGGATGATCTCCAACCTCCCAACCTCTTTCCTATGCCTATTTAATCTTAGGCCCTCCCCTTGACATTCCCTTGGCTGAATTTTTCTATACTTTAAGTTTTACATGCTTTAGGATATCCTAGATTATTGTTCGCCTTTGTCCATTTTTGAATTTTCTTGTAGGAACTTTGTTATTCTTCAATCGGAGCAAAGCTCAGATCGTCGCAGACGATCCTGTCCAATTCGAGACGATTTCGTACCAATCCGAGACGATTTCGACTGCAGTCAACATTGGGGGCAATCAGTGCCCAAAGTTTGCGTTTCTTTACTCTTTTTTGTTGTTTTGCTTTGCATTAGTTAAGCTTATTATTGCTTTGCATCTTGGAGTTCACATCATGTAGCCTAGATGCATAATAAAGTCAAATTTAGTCATTAAAACCATGCATTTTACTTAATTTGTTATCTAAAGTTGTCATTCTAGCATTCATACTTTCATTTCTATCATTTTCCCTTGCTTTTGCAATTGTATTTTTTGTTCTTGGTATCCATTTCTGCAATTGCAGGTCTCCGACAAATTTGTCTGATGAATTCGTCAGATCTCAGATGATCCTATCAGATCATAGATGATCCTATCAAATTCCAGACGATCTGGACTGCTTCAAAAATTAGAATCTCCATCAGACATTCGGATCAGGTATGGCTCTTTAATCTAGCTTATTCTCTCTGTTTTATGTTCAAATCTATTTTTTTTATTCATATAATCAGCATTTCATATAGCTTAGCTTAGATTCATTTGGCCAAACCTAGGACTTGGATGTTTAAAGCTAAAATTGAACACATTAAACTCATTCCCAACCTAGGTGTGGAAACTGCCACTAAACGTTTCCTGGTGAACCCCACCATCCGTCGAAAAATCACCTTAATACCCCTCCCCCGAGAGGCTGGACCTTTAAAGGGCCTCTCAGTTTGAGGTACCGTCCCATCCTTTTCCCATCCTCCTTCCGAGCACGGATCCTTTAGCCTGAAGGTAAGGATGCAAAAATTTTGGAGCGATACATTTTGGTGAACCCAACGTGAAACTAAAACCTTTTGAAAACAAAACAAAAAACAAAAAAAACAAAAAACAAAAACATAGATGCATTTAAAATCATTAGAAAACTACTAAGTTGCATATCATGTCTAGATGGTAGCTCCTAAGAAAAGACTAGCAGTCACTATAAACGTTGCAAATCAATTAATAGCCATAGAAGTTAATTTTGTGCTTAGTGTGCCTGAAATAGATAGAAACCAACTTCTGTGGAAAGAACTTGATAGGAGGCTAGGTTTCATTTCATCTAAATCAATCGAACTTAGACAAATCAAGAGGTTTGCCCTAGATAGGATCCTAGATCCTCATCAACTCATTTTTTATCATGAACTTCAGAGAGCCTGCCATAGGTGGTTAGATTATAGGAGAGCTCTTGTGTCTTCATAATTGTTCACCTTCGAGGAATACCTCGAGAACGCAGCTATTATACACCAATTCCTAGGTCGTGTAGAAGATCAAGAGGTCATTCTTATGGATAGAGAAAGATGGAATAGAGTTCCTAGGGTTGTGTTATATCGAGAGTATTGCCATGAACTTTATTTCTACCAACCAGAATTTGAGACAGATAATATCACTATAGCACTTTTTGTCAAATTCTTGAAAGAAAATTTTCAATTTGAAGAAGAACACTTCATGACTCCTGAAGAACTCGAGCCCATTAATGATATTTATAAATTGTTTATAGAAAACTAGATCATTGCTTTCATTATTATTATTTCTTGCATTTAGTGTGTTGTTTGTTAAAAACCAAAACATAACAAAAACCAAAAACATTTTATTTCAAATACTATAGTAGGTATATAATTAAAATATATACCTCTTAAGCTTGTTGCATATATATATATATAAGTATATATATTTGCTGAAATCTAAATTTAACCACAATGCCTAAACTTAGGAGTGGTAAACAAACTGAAGAAGAAGGAGAAGATTGGTTAGGAGACAAAACAAAAAACCCAAATGTCCTTCCTGAGGAATCAATTCCGGAAGGAGAAACTCTAGAATAGCCAGAAGATGACCTGGCTAAAGAAAATGAACAACAAGAAAATCTTAAAGAGGAAGGATCCTCATCCCCTAGAATAGCTCCAGATGGAACTATTGCTTTTGATAATTTAGATCATTTCTGGAAATTTTTCAATAATAACATTGGTTCTCTTAATATGGCAGTTCATATTGATAGAGGGCAAATTAGTGACACTCAAGCAACCATGGAACATATGTTTGACATACACACTAATCCCTTGTCTTTCATTGATCAAGAAAGTGATAAAGCTGGACCATCCAATAGAGATATGGTCACTATGATTCAAAACATGCCAAAACAACAGGTTACCCAACCCCCTAAGGAACCTGTTATTGAGCCTAAAATCATTCCCACACAAAAGAAACCTTCCTTCACTACTTTACTTTGCCAAACTATTGATCAATATGCTTCAAGTAGACAAAAACCTAAAATGAAGCCAAACACCAATTTTCAACAATCGAGCATACAACATAATACAACTTCAAAATTTCTTCATAACACCCTTCCTACCAACAATTTATACAATAGCAATATCGCATCTAATCTCCATGTCCCTCCATCATATGCTCATAAATCCCATATTAATGCCCTATCGAACCAATATGGTGGGCAAACCAGTAATCTGGAAGCCATGGTGAAACAGTTAGCTTCGTGCATGGACCAGATAGATCCCTATCGTCCCTCATACAATTATCGAGAGATATGTAGTCAACCTCTGGATCCCATAGTTGTAGCACAGCCATACCTTAAACACTTCCCCATGCCCGTCCTGCCTATATATAAAGGAACTGAAGATCCCATAGAGCATCTTCGCATGTTTAGGATAGCATGTCATGATATATCACATGATGACTTGCTTGTTGCAAGTGTGAACAGGGGTTCACCTAAAGAGGCTTAGAAAAATCCCTTTCCTAAAGCTTAGTGTGAACACTCCCTCCTATGGTTGTCGACAATTTCTTTGTCGGCAATGTTCCCCTAACTCCCTCCTATATTCCCTCTCCTTTTTCCTCCACGTTTCCTAACTCCCTTATCCCTCCATTTCCTCTCATCACCTTATCCCTCCTTCGTCGTCTTCTCCCTTATATCTCTCCAACCTCCCACCTTATCCCTCTATCATTTTCTTTCCCACCGACTTCTTCCTTCACTATATATTATTCATTATGCATATGTTGTATGGTTGGAGGCTCTTCAAATAAATAATATTTTATTCTGTTCGCTGCATTTTTTTTTGTATGAATATTTGACTGCACAGGCGGCTGTTTATTTGACTGCTCGACTGATCTCACATCTAGTATCAGAGCCGACGCTGTGCCAATTCGGGCACGGATCTCAAGGCACGTAGCAGCCGAGTTTGACCTGTAGGACACGGTTCTTAAGGTAGGCACAATTTTTGAGGTAGGCACAAAGGACGAGGTTTGATAGCAGGATCGCCTCAGATCCCGAGGTGAATTGCTGATCGAGGTGACACGTGGCGGCGCGAGGATGCGACACGTGGCGACAAAGCAGACGTGGCAGCTAAGCTGGCAGAGGGGCTGGCGAGGACATGTGGCAGCATTCGATTGGCTGACGAGACAGCACGCGGTTTGAGACAAGGTGACATGGCGGCATCCGATTGGTCAAAAAATTTGCCACGTGGCGATTCGACATTGGTCATCGTGGCTGTGAGGTGTCAGCAAGCGATTGATCGAAGCGACGATAAAAATTGAGGTTGAGGATCGACTGCCTAAAGGCAGTCGAAAGACATTGCGAGGGTTTCAGGTTAAAAACCCTCTCGCGCCTCCTTCCTGGCGCATGTGGGATAAAACCCGCATTATTTTTTATTTTATTTTAAAAATCGTGGCCCGTCGAATACTATACAGCCCGCGTTCCCTGTTGTACTCAACCGAACGCTTGGCGTGGTGGTTAGATCGGTTCGCTTGTTGTGAGGAGGTCCGGGGGTCGAATCCCGCCGGGACATAAAAGTTTTTTTTTTTTAAGTTTTGCCGTCGGGGAAGATTCAAAGGGAGGTGCTCCCTTTTATTGCCAGCAGAGCCGTGTGGTCGTGCGGCTAAGGAGCTCGCCTAGCCGAACGGAGGTCGCGAGGTCAAATCGCGACAAAGGTAAAAAAAAAAATTATTTGTTTTTTTTAAAGGTTTTAAAATTTATTTAATAATTTTTTATATTATTTTTAAAATTATCTTTTTTAATAGTTTTTTAAAAACGAATTAAATTCTATAATATTTGATGGGAGCTCTGGCGATTTGGCGGGAATTCTTCTGAACTGTCGGAGGCCGAAGCTCTTGGATTCTGGCTCGCGGCTTCTTCCTGGGTCTCTGTTGGTTTGACATCGTTCCCCTCTGAAGGCTCGTCCGTTACCCCGGGAGGGCCCTATGGGGTCTCCTCCAGGTTCTCTTGACGGGAAGAAGAGCTCTTATGCCGAGATTCTAAAAGAAAATTTTGCGTCTTCTTTTGATGAAGCCCAGCGGGGTGCTTACCAAGCGCTTCTCAAGAATGTTGGCAAGGGTTCTTCTGCAAACAGAGTTAATGGATGCCTCCCGCAATCTGCTTCCAGACCTAAGATAGTCATAGAACCAAAGATGGTTGAGGATACGATCACCTATCGTGCTAACCATGACTTGATCTGCAAATTCATGGGAATCCGACCCACTCTGCACTTTTTGCACACCTGGGTTAGACAGAACTGGGAACCTATCGGTGAGTACTCCTTATGGCCTATAAGCAACGGGTATTTCATTATTAGTTTCTCTTCTTCGGTAGATAGAAACAGAGAATTTGAATCAGATAAGAGGACCCATGGCCCGACAGGGTTATTTGTCCAACCATGGAGAGTGGGTTTCGATCCTCGCATTGAGCCCACGGTTGTTCCAGTGTGGATCCGGCTGTACGCTCTCCCGATGGAGTTTTGGGGCGAGCAGATTCTTGAGATGATTGGTAACTCTCTAGGTAGATTTATGGGAGTTTCCAAAGATACCATAGAGGGAAACACTGCTGTCTTTGCTAGAATCTGTGTTGAAATGGATATCAGTCAGCCACTACCAGCTGAGGTGGAACTGGAGTTAGCAGGACAATCCTGGATACAGCAGTTAGATTACGAAGCCCTACCTTTTAGATGCAGGGTCTGCCATAAGCATGGCCATTTGGCTAGGTTCTGTCCGAATACCTTGAGCACAAAAGCAGAGGCCCCGCTAGGAATCTCAAATCGACCCAGAGAGGGTAAGTTCACCCCGGTCAAAGAATCACAAAACACCCCCCAAGGTTCTGAAGCCCAGAAAGATGGCTTTGAACAGCAGAAACGAAGAAGAAACAAAAAGAGAAATGGCAAGGACCAAGCTTCACTCAAGCCAACCAACCGGTATGAAATCTTTAAATCCCTGGTGGATCAGGAAGACCAAGTTATGGATGGAGTGGATGGGAACACTGAGGATTTTAACATCCACTCTCATGTTTCTCCCTCTTCAACTCCTGCCCGCGAGCAGGTGCTTAAACCCACTGATTTTTTACAGCCAGAGACCAGGGGCATTGGTTATCCATTCCTCAGCACAGCCAGTTATTTAGGATGTCATCATGGGAAGTGCCAAAAAGAATAGAGAAAGGCCAGCCCTGGGGATTACCCAGGTGGAAAAACGGTCCAAGAATAACATTTCTCAAGGTGCAGGCAGGAAGTCTAATAAGGACCTAATAGCATCGCAAGGAGACAAGTCGAGTCACTGATGGATCAGTGAGAACAATTGACTCTTACTGCTCTCAAGGTTTCCAATGATTATTCAATATTGGAATGTTAGGGGTTTAAACAGTAGAACCCATCAATCTGCTGTTCAAAGACTCATAAAGAAGGGTAAAACAGACTTTTTGCTCCTCCAGGAGACAAAAATGTCTTTAGATCTTATGTGTAGAACAGTTGGTAAAATATGGAGGGGAGCTGGATATATGGATGTGGCAGCTCAAGGGGCCTCAGGAGGAATTGTTACTTTTTGGAACCCCCTGGAATGGTCTGCTTTAGAACATATAGCTTGGAGGGGTGTTCTCACATCTCTTTTTAGGAATAATATCACAACTGAGCAAGTTTTAATTACAAATTTTTATGGGGCTCAAAGCCATGATGGCCAGAGGCTTCAATGGAAAGCAGTTCACAACATGAGGTCCTCAAGACAAGCTTTTGACTGGATCATTGCTAGATATTTTAATGCCAAATTATCTGCTCGGGATCAGGAAGGTGGTTCCCCTATTTTGGACCTGGGGGATCGGCTTCTGATTGCCCAGGTTCAAGCTTTTCACTTAGTTGATGTCCAAGGTCCTGGAACTTTTTTCACTTGGACTAACAAACGGAGGGATCCACACTGTTGTAAGGTAAAGTTGGATCACTTTCTGGTCTCAGAGGAGGCTTTTGTTAAGTGGAATGTGCAATTACAGATTTTGGACGGTCCTATTTCCGATCACTCTCCCATCATGCTGAAGGGTGGGACTCTGACAGGGCAGTTCCATAAACCATTTAGATTTGAGAATTTTTGGCTTCAGAAGGAGGACCTTCATGAGGTAATTCCGCAATGGTGGGAAGAAGGTCGCCCACCTTTTGGGACAGCAATGTTTAAATTTCACAAACGACTTCTTTTTGTCAAATTTAAATTGAAACGATGGAGGCACGCCAATAAATCGGATTTCAAGCTGCAAAGAGCCCCCTTGTTGGCCCACTGGGAGGAGGTGCAGAAACAATTTAGGGAAGGTTTAATTTTTGAACAGCTTAAAACTGAAGATGATGCCTTGCGCAAAGCTGTTGAGGACATTGATAACCAAGAGGAAATTTACTGGAAGCAACGGGCTAGAAATTCTTGGCTTTTGGAAGGAGATAGAAATACAAAAAAATTTCATCGTTCAGCATGTGCTAGAAGACAGATGAATAATATGGCAGTTTTAAAAGATGAGAATGGTCACTCCTTTGATACTCTTCCAGGTATGCACTCCCACTCTGTGGATTACTTCTCCAAGCTTTTTGCAGAAAATAGGGACCAAGATGTGGGGGCTCAAAATGAAGTTCTTGATGTTATTCCCCCTATTATCACTCCAGCAGAAAATTAGGCTCTCCTCAGACCTATTGATCGAGATGAATTGAAAAATGTGGTCTTTGGAATGAGCACAGGCAAATCTCCTGGTCCAGATGGTTTTCCTATTGAGTTTTTTTAGGCCTTTTGGGATACCTTGGAGGAAGATGTTTTGGCTGTAATTGAGGAGTCCAGATCTAATAAGAGAATGCTCAAGGCTCTAAATCATACCTTTATCACGTTAATTCCAAAGGGGGAGGAAGGAGTTCATATCTCTGACTTCAGACCTATTGCTTTATGTAATGTGATTTATAAAATTATCACAAAAATTATAGCTGAACGTCTTAAACCTCTCCTTCATTACATCATTTCTTCAGAACAGGGGGGATTTTTTGAGGGTAGACAGATCTTGGATGGAGTGATTCTTGCTCAGGAGGCTATTCATTCAATGCAAAACTCTGGTAACAAAGGAATGTTCATCAAACTGGATATGTCTAAGGCTTACGATCGGGTTGAGTGGGGTTTCCTGTCAAGGATGTTGGCTACCTTTGGCTTTTCCCAGGAATGGATTGACTGGGTTATGAGTTGTGTTTCCACGCCTTCTTATTTGGTTCTCATCAAGGGGATTCCCTCGCCTCCCTTTGGAGCCTCTCGTGGCCTCCGACAAGGGGACCCTTGCTCGCCCTATCTATTCCTTATCTTAGCTGAAGGATTAGGCCGACTCTTCTTGAGAAGAAGACTTCAAGGCCTGATAACAGGTATTAAGGTCGAGGATGAAGTCTTGACTCATTTACAATTTGTGGATGACACTGGCTTGGTTGGAGTGGCTAGTCTCAGGGAAGCTAGTGGAATCAGAGACTCTCTTTCTGTTTACCTTAGGGCCTCCAATCAAGTTATCAATGACAACAAATCTAAAGTTGTCTTTTTCAATCTTGACCAACGGATGCAGGACAAAATCTTAGAGATTTTTGGCTTCTCTAGATCATCTCTTCCTATACTCTATCTGGGGGTTCCTTTGCACTTCAATAAATTGAAAAATGACATTTGGAAAGATCTTCTGGATGGCATCAAAGATAGAATGAACCACTGGTCTCACAAATGGTTAAGCTACGATGGTCGTTTAACTTTCTTACAGTCAGTTATTCAGGCCATGCCTATCTATAAATTTTCAATCTTGGCTGCTCCTCTTTCTATTTGGAAAGAGTTGGACAAACTGGCTAGGCGATTCTTATGGGAAGGAGCAAAATGTGGGAAGAAATGGGCCTTGGTTGGCTGGGACAAAGTTACTCAGCCCAAAGAAAAAGGAGGGCTGGGTTTGAGAAGCTCTAATCTCAACAACAAAGCCCTGGCAGGTAAATTGTATTGGAGATGGATCTCCCAGCCATCATCTTTATTCAGTAGAATCTTGACCAGCAAATATTTGGGTAACATCCACCCCTTTGAAGTTTGTCGTTTCCCTCTGGATGGTAATGGTTCCCTAGTTTTGCAAGCTCTCAAGTTGGGCTCTCAAGTAATTAAAAATCAATTGTTCTGGAAAGTGGGAAGGGGGGAGAAAGCACGTTTCTGGACTGATTCATGGGACCAGTTTCCATCCATCATTGCAGAGTTTCCTGAACTGCTTCCAATTAAAACTGCCATAGAATCCAAGGGCTGGGTCACTATTGAGAACTATTTCTTCACTAGTCAATTGGGTGAGTATAAATTCAAGAAATTTAAGCGACTTGAGGAGTGGCCTATCACTATCCCTCCGGAGCTGGCAACCACTCTGACCAACATCTTGTCTACAATATTTCTCATGGGCATAGATGAAGAAGACGAGTTAGCTTGGGGTCATGGGAATCTTGGAATTTACACTGTGAAGGCTGGTTATGATCAGCTTCTCCTAGAGCCTCCCCCGCATTTATTTTTGGTTCATGACTGGAAGAAAATCTGGCATTCCAAGTGCTGGCCAAAAGTGAACTTCTTTGTCTGGCAGTTTATGCATAATGGCATCCTCACCTACGATAACCTCAGAAGCAGAGGAATTATTGGTCCTTCTCAGTGTATTTTGTGTCGTAAGCATGAAGAGACTGCTGACCATTTGATGTTCGAATGTTCCTTCACAGGGCAGATTTGGAATCGATGGTTCTCTCTTTTTAATCTCTAGGGTAATGGTGCTCTGACTCGGAATAATATCTGGCAAAGATGGAAGAAAGCTAGATTTAAATCAAAAGCCCTTCGATTGGGGTGGGAGCTTGGTCTCTTCTTCATCTGGTGGCAAGTGTGGTCGGAAAGGAACGCTCGAATCTTCAGAGAGACCTTCTCCTCTCTTGATGGAATTTGGCAGGTTATCTAGAGCAAAGTCATCGAGACGGTTGCCTTACATGCTGGAAGAAGATATTCTGGTTGAGCTGGGTCCACAGGAAGAGAGAGTTGCTGCTCACGTTAGAGAAAACATGGTTAGTTGGAAACCCCCCCCGGTTGGCTGGATCAAAATTAACACGGACGGAGCTGCAAAGGGTAATCCGGGAAACGCTGGAATCCGTGTTGTGTGCCGTGATCATACTGGAACTGTTCTTTATTGGAACTCCAAGGTATGGGAAGAGCCACCAATAACGAAGCCGAAGCTTTTGCCATCAAATTTGCTTCTTTCTGGGCTGTCACTCAGGGATACAGAAAGATAATCCTTGAGACTGATTCTCAAATTTTGGTTGGCGCTCTTGATTGTATGAGAAATTTTGCTTTGAAAGCATGGAGGATTCAGATCTTAGTCTCTCAAATCAAGGTCCTTTGGAGGGAACTTGAGGATGTGATCCCTATCCATGTGAATCGGGATTCAAATTCGGTGACCGATTTCCTTGCCAAGTTGGGTGCAGAAAAGGAGGTTGGAGTTCAGCTGCACAGTAACATGCCTGTGGAAAATGCTGTGATTAGACAAGGTCTTGCAAAATTTCTGAGCAAATGAAAAAATTTTGTCTTGGGAGTTTTTCATCGCGTTTTCGCGACCTTCTGTGTTATCGCGACCCTCGGTGGCAACCTGTCGCGATATCGCGACAGGTTTTGTCGCCACGGCCTTTGGAGACTTCCTGTCGCGATATCGCGACACTTCTGGCGCATTGGTGGCATTTGGAATTTGCGTAGCGATATCACGACAATTCTGAGGTCTGTTTGCTTTGTGATGTTTTCGTCACGATTTTGTGACATCTTTTGTGGTCGGGAGCAGCTGGACTTGGTCGTCACGATTTTGCGACATGTCGCGAAATCGCGACACTTTTGGTGCAAAGGTGGCAACTGGAAAATGCGTCGCGATATCGTGACAATTCTGAGGATTGACTGCTTGGTGATGTTTCTGTCGTGATATCGTGACATCTTTCGTGGTCGGGGGCTGCTGGCTTTGGCCGTCGCGATTTTGCGACATGTCATGATTTCGCGACATGTCGCCAAATCGCGACACTTCTGGCGCATTGGTGGTAATTGGTTGATGCGTCGTGATATCATGACAATTCTGTGGACTGACTGCTTTGTGTTGGTTCGATCGCGATATCGTGACATTTTTTGCGGTCGGGGTCTGCTGGCTTTGGCTGTCACGATTTCGTGACATGTCGCATTTTCGCGACTGGTTGTGCGGTTGTGACCTCGGCCAGCTTGTCTGTCGCGATATCGTGACATGTCGTGATTTCGCACCTTGTTTGTCTCTAGTGCTTAGTGTTGGTTTGTGCTGCCCTCTCGCTCTCTGCTGAGGTCTTGTGTCTCTGGGTTCTTGGTTGGGATGTTCTTGCTCCCTCTTGTACTTGATCTTTGTTTTAATACAAGGTTTTTCAATTTTTTCAAAAAAAAATAGTTTTTTAAAAAAAAGGTAATTTAAAAATAATAAAAAGTTATTAAATTTATTTAAAAAAACCTTTATAAAAATTTGCAAACCTTGAAGAGTTTTTTGTGGCCAATTAAAACTCGCCCAAGGGGGCTTGAAAATTTGCATATTGTGAACCTGGAAAAGTGACGGGAAGTCTTCCAGAGCGCTGCCCCTTGGAACCCCGTTTAAGGGTTCAATATTGAAGTGGAGCTAGAGCCAACAGAGCCAAAGCCAGTAAATCCAGAGCTAGTAGAGCCAGAGCCAGCAGAGTCAGAGCCAGTGGAGCCAGAGCAGAGCCAGAGCTAGAGCTAGAGCCAGTATTGGGAGTCTCACAATAAGCAATCAGTAAGAGAATTACTTTGCTTTGTAATTGCTTATTTCAGTGAAATCAAAGTTTGTTTTTTGAAATGGTTGCAAGTAATAGTCTACCAATCCCTGAATTTAATGGTAGCGACTATGATTACTGGTCTATAAAAATGAAGACTTTGTTGATAGGAAAAGGCCTTTGGGATGTTGTAGAAGATGGCTATGAAGAACCAACTGCTGCAGAATGGGCAGCTTTTTCAACTGCTGATAGAAGGGCTAAAAAGGAAGCCCAAAAAAATAACTCATTTGCCCTTTATCATATTCATGCTGCCTTAGATAGAACTATCTTCCCTAGAATAGCCTCATATGTAAATGCACAAGATGCATGGAATGCCCTCAAAGAAAGCTATAGAGGTAGTGATCAAGTGAAGCAGGTAAAACTGCAAACTTTGAAACGAGATTTTGAGAATCTCAAGATGCAAGAGAATGAAAGAGTCGGTGATTACTGCGTGCGAGTGAAAGCAGTAGTCGACAAAATGGTCACACTAGGGGAGGATATTAAGCCAGAGATGATGGTGAAGAAAGTGTTGAGAACACTTCTTCCAAAATGGAATTTTGTTGCAATAATTATTGAAGAATCAAAAGACTTAACCACATTGTCTTTTGATGCATTAATTGGTTCACTTCTCTCACATGAAGAGAGGTTGTAGGAAACTCCTACCACCAGCTATGGAGGAGATGACAAAGCTTTTGCCACACATGAAGGAAGAGGTAGAGGCCATGGCAGAGGTCAACAAAGAGGCAGAGGTAGGAATAATCAAAGAGGGGGAACTCCTAACAGAGGAGGATCATCCAATAGAGGTGGAAATCAGAATAGAGGAGGACAACAACAATATAGAGGGAAACAATCTGGCAAAGGAAAAGGAGGAGACAAATCAAAGCAAGTTTGCTACAATTGTGGCAAACCTGGCCATTATGCTCGAGATTGTTGGTCAAAGACTTCGCAAGGAAGCAGAAGCAACCAGAGCAGTTAGTTTGGGAATTTTGGAGAAGAGGAAGAGTCCTCAAATCTCTTTCTTTCTTATGGCCGGACAGAGCAAAATATGAATGATACATGGATTTTGGACACTGGGTGTTCAAATCACATGAGTGGCAAAGAAGAACTCTTTGCTAAGTTAGACTCCTCATACAAATCCAAAATCCGGTTGGGAGATGACAAGTCATTGGCAGTTGAAGGCATTGGAGCCATGGAGGTTCCAACGAAAGAAGGCATAAAGCAAGTAAGTGATATCTATTACACACCTCATCTTCAACACAATCTTCTAAGTGTTGGTCAAATGCTTGAAAAGAATTATAAGTTGATTTTTGATGAGGGTAAATGCACCATTTTTGACAAAAACAATAGTAATAGAATCATTACACAAGTGCCAATGTCGAAGAATAGATTATTCCCTTTGAAGTTTGGCCAGCCAGGAGGAAATAAGTTAGCAAATGTGGCAATTACCAATCCAAGTGTCCTATGGCACTTGCGATATGGTCATTTGAATTCAGAAAGTTTGAAATTGCTAACTTCACAAGCAATGGTGACTGGACTTCCCAAAGTTCAAGATAGTAAGGAAGTCTGTGAAGGGTGTGCCTTGGGCAAGCATGCCAGATCGAAATTTCCTCATGGACAAGCATGGAGGGCCAGCTATCCTCTTTAGTTGGTACATTCAGACATCTGTGGTCCGATGCAGACCAAGAGTCTAGGTAATCACTCTTACTTCCTACTTTTCATTGATGATTGCACAAGAATGTGTTGGATATATTTTTTGAAGCATAAGGATGAAGCATTTGCATGCTTTGTTGATTTTAAAGCAAAATTTGAAAGTGAGAGTGGATATTCTATAAAATTTCTTAGATCAGATAGAGGAGGAGAATACTCCTCTAATTAGTTTTTGAATTTTTGTAAACATCATGGCATCAAGAGGCAGTTCACAACTGCCTACACTCCACAACAGAATGGTGTAGCAGAAAGAAAGAATCGCACCATTGTGGAGATGGCAAGATCAATGCTTCAGACAAAGCATTTGAGTAATGCATATTGGGGAGATGCAACAAGGACTAGTGTTCACATCTTGAACAGAAGTCCTACTTCAAGTTTGAAAGGGAAGACACCTTACCAAGTCTGGTATGGTAAGAAACCAAATGTGAAGTATTTCATAGTATTTGGTTCATTGGCATATGCTCACATTCCCGATGAGCTGAGAAAGAAGTTGGATCCAAAGAGTCGGGCATGTATTTTTGTAGGATACCGTGAAAACACAAAGGGTTATAGACTCTACAATCCTACAACTCGAAAGATAGTGGTATCAAGGGATGTGATTTTTGATGAAGGGGGAGAGTGGGGTAAGCCCCAAATATTCAGTGATGTTGAAGCCACTGATGTAGTTGCTCAACAGGTGCAACCACAACTACCATAGAAAGGAAAGCAGTCTCCTCCCACACATCCTCCAAGTCCATCTTCTAATTCAACTTCTTCACCAAGTCCTTCTCCACATCGATCAGTAAGTTCCTCACCAATGGACATTGATGTTCCATCCAAAGGTAAGATAACTTTACAGTATCATCCATCATCTCAGATGTTGGATAAAAAATTTTCAAGAAGATATACTAGGAGTCAAGCTAGTGAAATGGAATCTGTTTTACATAGATTAGAAAGTATGCACTTGTATGGTGATGATGAATCCCAGCAAGAACCCAGAGGAGATCAAGTTAACTATGCTTTGTTAACTAGTGCACAACTTGAACCTTCTAGTTATGAGAAGGCATGTACTCAGAATATTTGGCAAGATGCCATGAAAGAGGAGATAACCTCTATAAAAAACAACGACACTTGGGAGCTCGTGAAGCTTCCAAAAGGAAAGAAATGTGTTGGCTGTAAATGGATCTTCAAGACCAAGTTTAATGCTGATGGAAGCATTGAGAAGCATAAGGCAAGATTAGTGGCAAAGGGTTTTACTCAAAAATATGGAATAGATTATGAAGAGACTTTTGCTCCTATAGCCAGACAGGAGACAATCAGAACAGTTCTTGCTTTATCTGCACACAAAGGATGGAAAGTCCAACACATGGATGTGAAGAGTGCATTTCTCAATGGTTACTTGACAGAAGAAGTGTACGTTGAGCAACCACAGGGATTTGAAGTGCAAGGTAAGGAACACCTTGTTTACAGATTGAAGAAGGCACTCTATGGTCTTAAATAGGCACCAAGAGCTTGGTACTCACGCATTGATGGGTACTTCAAAGATTATGGGTTCACCAGAAGCAAAAATGAACCCACACTCTACTACCTAAAGCAAGGTAATGACATCCTCATAGTTTTCTTGTATGTGGATGATCTCATTTTTATGGGTAGTAATGAAAAAATGAATATGGAGTTCAAACACTCCATGATGACGCAGTTTGAGATGAAGGATCTTGGTTTAATGCACTACTACCTTGGAATGGAGGTTCATCAGTCAGATACAGGGATCTTCATCTGTCAACATAAGTATGCTCAGGACATGATCAAGAAGTTTGCTATGGAGCATTGCAAACCAGTTGCAACTCCAGTTGGACATGGGATCCAATTAAGCAAAGATGATGGAGCACCAAAAGTTGACGTGACCACTTTCAAAAGTATGGTTGGGAGTTTGATGTTTCTCGCCAACACCAGACCAGATATTCAGTATGTTGTATCTCTTGTTTCTAGATTTATGTCTAACCCCTCTGAGCTGCATTTGCAGGAAGCTAAAAGAATTTTGAGATATGTGAAGGGTACATTGGATTTTGGAATCCAGTACCATAAATGTAACACTATCAAGCTTGTAGGCTTCAGTGATAGTGATTGGGGTAGCAATATTGATGATAGGAAGTCAACATCAGGAAACTGTTTTAGTCTTGGATCAGGACTAATAACTTGGAGTTCAAAAAAGCAGATAGTAGTAGCGCTATCTTCAACAGAAGTTGAGTATATAGCGGTTACTTATGCAAGTACTCAAGCCTTGTGGCTAAGGAAAGTACTAGAAGAGATTGGAGAACAACAAAGTGGTCCGACCATAATCTACTGCGACAACATCAGTGCCATTCAGTTGGCATATAATCCTATCCACCATAGCAGAATGAAACATTTTGATATGAAGTACCACTTCATCAGAGATATGGTGGAACATGACATTGTTGAGCTTCAATACTGTCACACTTTGGAGAACGTCGCTGACATCTTCACCAAGGCGATGACAAAAGCTCAATTTGTAAAGCTGAGAGACTGTGTAGTCAGTCCTCTCAACTTTAAGGGGGAGAATGTTGCAAGTGTGAACAGGGGTTCACCTAAAGAGGCTTAGAAAAATCCCTTTCCTAAGCCTAAGTGTGAACACTCCACTCCCTATGGTTGTCGGCAATTTCTTTGTTGGCAATGTACCCTAACTCCCTCCTATATTCCCTCTCTTTTTTCCTCCACGTTTCCTAACTCCCTTATCCCTCCATTTCCTCTCATCACCTTATCCCTCCTTCGTCGTCTTCTCCCTTCTATCTCTCCAACCTCCCACCTTATCCCTCCGTCATTTTCTTTCCCACCGACTTCTTCCTTCACTATATATTATTCATTATGCATATGTTGTATGGTTGGAGGCTCTTCAAATAAATAATATTTTATTCTATCCGCTGCATTTTTTTTTGTATGTATATTTGACTGCACAGGCGGCTGTTTATTTGACTGCTCGACTGATCTCACATTGCTATTACTAAAAATGTTCCCGAAAAGTTTAGGAGGAATGGCATTAGAGTGGTACTATCAATTGCCCACTCATTCTTTGAGAAATTTTGAAGAAATAGCTGAATATTTTGTCCATCAATTTAGTGCCTACATCGAGAGGCATGTCACCATTAAATATTTGTACAACTTAAAACAAGACAAAGATGAATGTTTTGCTGATTTCTTAGCTAGATGGAGGCAGTTGACAAGAAAACTGCACTTTGTGCTACCTTATAGGGAAATGTTGGACATTTTTATTAATAATTTACAAGAACAAATATCTTATGAGTTATCAATTGCCACCTTAACTACCTTCGATCAAGCTATAGACTTAGCTCGAAGGGTAGAAGATGCTCTCATTAGAAGAGGTCAGCTCAAAAAGAAATATGATGAGAAAACATCTAGAAATCAGTATAAAAACAAACAAGTTGTAGGTGACGGAGTCACTGATAGTAGAAACGTTGCTAATATCAATACAACGAAGACAACAAAAAAATTTATATTAAAACCTCCTGATAAACCTCCTCGAGAATTTACTAGATTGAATCAACCTTTATCAACCATTCTTCCTTAATTATTAGCATGAGGCTTGATTCAATTACCAACTATCCAGGAACCTGATCCAACTATACCCGGATATAGAGCTGATTTACATTGTGACTTTCATAGAGGACCTGGACATGCTACAAACTCTTGTAAAAGATTGAAACATAAAATACAAGATCTGATTGATAATAATGAAATGGAGGTGCAAGCCTTCCAACCTAAACAAAATGCTCCTAATAATGCTCAAAAGACCATTCCCCAAAATCAGAATCAAAATGCTAATCAATCATTAGATATATTTCAACATCCTTTACCAAAACATGGTAAAGAAGTGGCCAATCAAATCGAACATCATAATGTTCCCCCTCCTACCCGATATGTAGGGACTATTAGCGGACAATTATCTGTTCAGGATCCTCAAATATTTGGCACAACCTTATCCATGGTCACGACCAGACCCCTACATAATATTCAAACTCCCGATCCTAGTGATGTAGAATCAGATACTAAAAGTGAAATAGACATCACCTCAAACCAATCGAATAGTTCTGAAAATGAATCAGATCCTATTCAACCCATCACAGATGCTATGGTTCCAGAAGAACCATTTCCTAGAAGAGTTACTACTCGACCCTCTTCTAATCAGTTCCTTCCTAATGAACAAGCCATAAACGCTCAACCAAGACCAGTTCAGCGTCTTCAATATAACATTGTGGGTACCATCGGAGTTGTTACCAGACAACAGGCTCAAAACTTTCAACAAGATCAAACTCAGAATGATGGATCAGCTCCATTTATTTTGAAAAATCCCAATAAAGGGAATCATATGTCTAATGTTCAACCAAAACCTCCTTACAATATTAATGAACAATTATCCAATACTACAGCCAAAATTTCCCTTTTGGACTTGTTAAGATCTTCTCCTACCCATAGGGATGAGTTAATGCTTACATTAAGCCAAATGATGGTACCTCAAAATATTCAACCCGAAGCCATGTCCAATACTATCATCACTCGAGAAGTTGATTGTATTGACTTTCGGGATAAAGATATCCCACAACATAGTTTACATAAGGATAACCCCTTATATATTACTTGCCCTAATAGGAGATGTAGTTGTTAAAAGGGTCTTGATTGATAATGGTTCATCTCTAAACATTTGCACTTTTGACTTCTACCAACGATTTGGGTTTAGAAGTGATGAAATGAAGAAAACTGACATGATTATCAAAGCTTTCAATGACGAGACACAAGAAACGTGTGGAGTCATTACCTTACCCTTGCAAGTTGGTCCTAGAACCCTAGATACAACCGTGTTTATTGTACATTGCCCCGCATCATACAATATACTTTTGGGTCACCCTTGGATCAATGCGATGCGAGCGGTTCCTTCCACTTTACATCAGTGTGTTAAATTTGAATTTAAAAATCAGTTGGTCACTATCCATGGTGACCCTAGACCCTTTGATATGTGTGCTTTGGGAGAACCTGTTGGAGTGCAATTTTGCCCTGCTCTGTCATCCACACATCCTAATTCTTATTTTTCATCTAAACGTGTGAAACACACACACATAACCTCATCTACCCCATCAACTACACCTATACATTTAACTCAACCATCTTCTGAACAAACCACACTAAAACCTCAAAAATATCTTCAATCCACAACCAATCCTTCATGTTCTATCCCTATAATTTCAAAACCTATAGACCCATTTATTGACACCTCCACATTATCAACATCTATCATACCTTCCACATCTAAAGATATAGGGAATGATCCTTCTACATCTTATGCTCTTTCTGATGAACTTTTATCGGATTTATCCACAATCTTAATATCAGAAAAAACAAATGCTTTTATGCAAGATTCAATTCTTTTAAATAACTTGCCGCCATCTCCTCGTACTTTGGGCCTCCCACAACCTATGGGAAGTACTTACCAAGTCGGGAGTTGTGCTTTTATTTATAAAGGATATGATTGGGGAAGAATCCCCGGGAATATCAAAACTCATCATGAGGGATATGCCCGATGTTATTTTGCTAATGAATATATTAAAGCTAAGCCCATAATGCTTAAAATGGGCTATAAAGGGAAAGGCTTGGGACCTTTCCAAAATGGTATGAAAGAACCTATTGAGGTAGAGCCATGGCCCGCCCGATGTGGTGTGGGCCTATTTCCTAGTAAGGGTCAACCCTTCCCTTTTGAAGATGATGATCAACTCATATGTTATCAAGATTATCTAGATAAACAAGATTCTTTGTGTTCAAAGAATAATCCCTTTACCTGCAATATGCTATCCATAGCTTACCCCTGAATTGATTGGTTGAATCCGATGAGGAGTTGGAAGGAGATATTTTCCATGATATCTCCGTTGAAGAGTTGTTACACAATGGTTTTTATTTTGATGGTTCTATACCAACTATAGCCCAACTTGAGGCCACCACTCATCAAGACGAATTATCCAACTTAACCTTAAAAGAATTACAAGAATTGGGCGTTTCACCCGCCCCACCTAATTTTGAAAGAGATCTACACATGGAAGTAGAAAACGTCATTAAAGTTAACATTGGAACTGAGGATAATCCTCACATAATCAATATTGGATCAGCATTAAGTCAAGAAAAACAAGATGAATACATTGCATTCCTTAAAGAATATGAAGATGTCTTCGCTTGGACATATGAAGATATGCCAGGTCTGGACCCTTATGTAGTCATGCATCATCTAGTAGTCCATCCGGATGCTAAACCTGTTAAACAGAAACTTAGAAAAATGCATCCCAAAGTGGCCCTGCTAGTCAAAGGGGAGTTAGAAAAACTCCTAAATGTTATTTTCATACAAGCTATTGATTATGTTGAATGGATCTCGAATGTAGTTCCAGTCACCAAGAAAGAAGCTACCAAAGTTAGGGTTTGCACGGACTTTAGAGATATTAACGTTGCATGCCCTAAAGATGATTTTCCTCTTCCAAACATGGACCAAATCATTGACTTTACCATCGGGAGTGGAATGATGTCCCTAATGGATGGATTTTTTGGCTATAATCAGATCAGGATAGCTCCTGAAGATCGAGGCTAAAACTACCTTTATTACCCCTTGGGGTACCTTTTGTTGGAAAGTGATGCCATTTGGTTTAAAGAATGCGGGCGCAACATATCAACGAGCTATGACTTATATCTTTCATGATATGATGCATGATATCCTACATGATTACGTAGATGATATTATAGCTCGCTCTATTAAAGAAGATGATCATTTAGATGATTTGAGAAAAGTATTTAATCGGTTAAGAGAATACCTTATTCGATTAAATCCAGCCAAATGCATATTCGAAGTTAAGTCCGATAAACTATTAGGGGTTTTAGTTTCTTTACGTGGTATCAAAATCGACCCTCTCAAGATTGCGGCTATCACTGATATGCCCGCACCTACCAATATATCTGAGTTACGAAGTTTACAAGGTAAGCTTCAAGCCATCCGTCGCTTCATCGATAAGTGGCAGACAAAACCACTCCCTTTCTTAAGCTCCTTAAGAAGGATGTCCCTTTTAATTGGGACGACGAATGTACAGAAGCTTTTGAACTTCTCAAACAATACCTCCTTAACCCACCTGTGCTTTCACCGCCTAGACTTGATCGCCCGTTTCTCCTGTATATTTCAGCTTCAGATTTTGCTTTAGGAGCTATGTTAGCTCAGCTTGATGATGAGAAGAAAGAACGTGCTAATTATTACATTAGCCAAACTTTAATCAGTTATGAAACTCGTTATACCTCATTAGAAAAACTATGTCTAGCAGTCGTATTTTCTACGCAAAAATTATGCCATTATATGCTTAGTCAAAAAACATATGTCATTGCTAAATATGATCCCTTGCGGTATCTTATGAGTCGACCTTATTTATCGGGTCGCACAGCCAAGTGGGTTCTTGCTCTAAGCGAGTTTGAACTCACATTCATAGGACAAAAGTCTGTTAAGGGTCAAATCATAGCAGATCGGTTAGTTGCTTGCACCCTTAGAGTCTACCCATCCCCTCATCATTGAGTTTCCTGATGAATGCCTTCAATTAGAGGGAGACCATGTTGAACAATGGTCCTTATACTTTGATGGAGCCCGATGCATGAGTGGGGCTGGTGCGGGTATTATTTTAATATCTCCACAAAAACACATTATACCTTTGTCTTTTAAATTAACATTTGCTTGCACCAATAATACTGTCGAATATGAGGCTCTAATCCTTGGATTACGAGCTGCCTTGGCATTAAAAATCAAACATCTGCTAGTTTTTGGTGATTCTCAACTTGTCATAAATCAAATTAATGAAGTTTATCGGACCCAGAGATGATAAATTGCGCCCATATAAAGCATATGTTTTGCAATTGTTATCCTTGTTTGATAAAGTTACTTTGGAAGCTATTTCGTGAACTAGCAACCGTGCGGCTGACGCTATGGCCGCAGCTGCATCTCTTCTGCCCTTGGAGTTAGATGACGAATATGCCACCATCATTATTCGTCGACTCCAGGAACCCGCTTCAAATAAGTCATGTTTAGAACCTTTGGATGTGTTTCTAATCAATGAAACTACTCCTGACCCTTGGTATACAGATATATTTGATTTTCTTCACAATGGGACTTTCCCTGCCAATTCTAATAGAAACCAACGTCGGTTATTACGTAGACGAGCAAGTCGATTTGTAATAATTGGCAATACTTTATATAGGAGATCTTTTGAAGGTATCCTATTGAGATGTTTGAATCTAGAAGAATCCAAATCAGCTTTAAGTGAAGTCCACGATGGCTCTTGTGGAGGACACTTCAGTGGTAGTGTCATTGCTAAAAAGCTCCTTAGGATAGGCTACTTTTGGCCTACCATGGAAAATGATGCACATGAGTATGTGCGCCATTGCGACAAGTGCCAGAAACATGCTGACCTTGTCCATGCGCCTGCACAAGAGCTGCGAGGCTATTTCATCTCCTTGGCCCTTTTCAAAATGGGGCTTAGACATTATTGGCAAAATTAATCCTGTGTCATCTGATGGACACAAATTCATCATAACCGCCATTGAGTATTTCACGAAGTGGGTTGAAGCTATGCCTTTAGCTTCCTGCACTGGAACACAAGTCTCTAAATTTATTTTTAATCAAATCATTTGTAGGTTCGGAATTCTTGCAAATCTCATCTCAGACAATGGAACTTGTTTCAAAAATAAAGATGTCAAGAAATTATGCCAAAAATATAAGATTCAACATCGATGGTCCACTCCCTATTATCCTCGAGGTAATGGCCAAGCAGAAGCATCTAACAAAACCTTAATCAAAATTCTTAAAATATTGGTCAATAAATCTGGCCGTGACTGGCACATTCAATTATATCCAGCTTTGTGGGCCTATCGAACTAGTGTTCGAACTCCCACTGGAACTTCACCTTTTGTCTTGGTTTATGGCGCTGAAGCCGTTTTTCCTTTTGAATTAGAAGTTCCTTCTTTGGCTCTACTACTTCAAGATACCGAAGTAGGAGATGAATATCGAGCTGGCAGACTCAGTCAGTTGGAACTCCTAGATGAAAAGTGCATCAATGCTTTGGAGCATCTTCGTGCTTACCAAAACAAGCTTAAAAGATCATATGCCAAGAAAGTTCGTCATCGATCCTTTGAGGTCGGCGACCTTGTTTTAAAAGAAAATCAAAAAAATACTAATGCAACTAAAGACCTTAAAGGTAAATTTGAGCCCAACTGGCTTGGACCATATATTATCATTGCTAAATTTGAATCGGGAGCATACAAATTAGCTACCTTAGATGGTAAATATTTAAAAGAACCTATGAATATTATGCATCTTAAGCGATATTACGCATAAAATTTGGTCATTTCATCATTTGTACATATTTTGCATGTTGTCTCATTTTAAAAATATATATAAAACTCTTTAAACAAAAACAAACAAAAAATAAAAAAATAAAAAAAATAAAAGTCAAAACAACAATATTATTGACTCTTTTCAAAACCAAAAAAATAAAGAAGAAAGAGAGAGTCAAAATCATCAAACTCCTCAAAAATATTTGTTATATATATTTCTTCTTCAAGTATTGCAGTTATATTTTCAAGTTATTTTGGATAAATTAGCATTTATTTGGAATCCCTCACTATCACAAACACAAAAATAAATATCTTGATTTTATCCGGCATGATTACTAATCTCTCTTATATCAAAGTCCACAAAATTCAATTAAATAAAGTTTGAGCACAGAGAATTGATCTTGTTATTTACTTAAACCAAGCATATCCTTTCACAATAAAATGATTATATTTGTAATGTCCATGCTATGCTACATAGTAGAAGTGGTTTCTTGAGCGAAAAGTTTCCCCTGCTATCCTATCATGCACATGGTCTAGAATCTTTGAGAATTGACAAAAGGACAAGCTCACCCCTACCCGGAATAAAAATCCCTTGCTCTATGACTAATCCGAGCAAGTATCCCTAGTATAGGAAGAAAAGAAAAGTTCAAGAAAAAGAGAAAAAGAAACAAGTTATTTCAGCATTATCTCAAATATCAAGCCAAAATACAAAAATACAAAAAAAAAAAAAAGAGAAAAAGAAAAGCAAAAGCAAAGAAAAAGAAACAAACAAAAGCAAAAGCAATAAAATCCCTTTCCCTACCCATTGAAAAGAAAAGAAGGGTTGATGAGCTTGAATCCCTGGAATTCTCAATTATTCGAAAAACTGTGAGGTAAGCCCCATAACAGGTGGTTTGTGCCCAACCCGCTTGGCCTTGGGTAACTCCTAGCGTGGCGATATGTCTGTCACATTAGCGACCTTCTTTTGTACAGACCTATGTCTGCTTATGGATTAGCTAGCTCTTGATAACCCGACCTACATAGTAGTCTGGTATGGTTATATGCATCTAAATCATGGTTAACGAACACTTATTTGGTTAATTCAAATCACTTGTATCATAGTATCTTGCTCAAACCTGGTAAATGAACAATGCAATTGCACACACATTTTGTATTTGAGAGATTTTGTGTATCATTATGATAAATCAAGATTGGTAATGAACTCACCTACGCACATGGGATTCCTTATAAATCTAACTTTTGTCTTTAAGATACTTTGAAATATTTTTGCAAATTGTTTGGAATAAATTCATTTTCCTCTTTAAAGAACAGTTGTTTAGTATAAAGACAACTATATGCATTATCAAAAATCAAAATCATTTTCAAAACATGCAATAAAGTTACATTTATATATAACTTTTGACTTTCGCGACGATGGTATAGTTCCAAAACCAAAATTGGAATTTTATGCCTAGCGCAAGTCCTCATCTTCATATTTTTTGACTATTTTCAAAAATTAAAAAATCAACCATGCAATAAAACTATTATATTATTTTCTTCTTTGGATTTCGCGATGATGGTATAAGTCTATACCTAAATATTCTATGCCTAGCGCAAACCATTGTACCAATTTTATTTTCCATTTATTCAAAATCATAAAAACATATGACTTAAATCATTATGTTACACAATTATGCTTTAAAACAAAACAAACACTTACTCTATTTTCATGTCATTATGTCAAACTTCAATTTTGCAATGATGGTATAATTCCTAGGGAATTATCCAAAAAATTTATCACACTTAGGAATTTATGCCTAGCAAAAGTCATTTTAAAATATTTCATGCATAATATTTTCATGAAAATCTGAAAACAAATCATCATCATCATCATCATCATTTGCATCATCACACCAAAGTCTTAAGACAGTCTCTTAAGCACTCTTTTACTTTTAACAATATTTCTATACTTGGGATTAGCTTGACGACCGAGTGAGCGGCGACTCCATGAAATGGTCTATAATAGCGACAATGTCCTTTGAAATTATTGTTAGAAGTCCCTTTTCTTTTTTATCAAATCACATCACAAACAACCAATTTGTTTACATCAGATTATTTCATTTAAATTTTAAAAAACATGACATTCAAACCATAATATTTCCAACCGACATAATTACATGAATCATCAAATCAATCACACCACAACAATAAAGCATCATACAAACACATAAGACAAGTCATATGATCAAAAATATCATATATATATATATATATATATTTTTTTTTATATATCTCAACAATATATGTACATCATATCAAAACTAGATTGGTATGCCACAATCTACATCTTGGCATACTCAATCCTCTCAAATCATATAATCGATCTGTACAGTGCAGTAGCCTAGCCTCGAGAACCCCTCGAGCTCTCGGCCTCATCTCCTCCCCAGCCCCGAGGTGGACGAGGTGGCCCCATCGCAGTATGTGTGGTACTGCGAGTCCTAGTCGTCGATCGGGATGAAGTCCTCGATGACCCAACCCTGATCGGATCCGCAATGCCGGTTGGCAGCTATACCCTCTGGCCCTCTGGCACCATCTGGAAGTAGATACCCTGATAGAACGTGGTCTGAGCAATCGACCGTGCCAGCTCTTGAGCGCTCGCTCCTCCGCTCCGTGCTCTGAGGCGTGCAACCTCATCTCTGAGCTGTGTAGCCTCCGCTCGATGGCGTGTAGCCTCATCCTGTAGAGTCTGCACCTATGCCTAGAGACGGACAGTCTCCGCCCGAAGAGTAGCCATCTCACTACTCTCTCCTATGTCCACACCCTTGCCCTTATCGGGCGATGGTGGCCTCTCTCTCCATGGAGAAGGGGGTCTCTCCTCCCTCCTCTCCCGCTGTCGTGGCCTCTGCTGAGCCTGTGGTCTCCTCTGCTCTCTCCCTCCGTGACCCTGTGCCACCTCAATGGCCGCCTGGCGCCGCCTCCCCATCCGATGCACAACTACGTGAATCGGACCCTGAGCCCTCGTCATCCGAGGAGGGCGGATGCTTGTGTACCAGGCATCGTAGCCGTCGGCTACCCCTGCGTCGTCCCCATCCACTGGCTGAATGGGGGCATCATCTGCGTCCTGACTCCAGAAGCGCTGCATATCTGGAGCCCCGCTAACTATAGTGTTATCCCGGACGGTCCGAGAAAACTCGTAGTCTCTGAGAGATGGGATCCCCTACTGTAGACCGAACTGCCTCAAAACTCGGTCGTAGCGGTGGAGCTCCACCTCTCCCCTCTCCATCCTCAGCCAGCAGGTTCGCCTAACGTGAGCCGGCTCCTGTCCATCCTCGGCCCACCCTGGATGATCTCTCCAAGGCCTCCGGGTGATCTGGTCGGAGACAAGGTCGTCAAGTAGTCTCCGGGACATTGGCAGATCTATCCGTCGCTGTGACCCTCTTCGGAGCCACCAGTAGAAAGCTCGGGGCCTCTCCCCATCAATCCCTATCAGTGGGAGCCCTACCGGCCTCCGCACCGTGATGTGCTCCCAGCACCAAACCTGTAGTAGTGATGTCATAACCAGACATCGGCCGCCCTTGTATACGACCCCATGCAAGATCCTATACAATCGGCATAGTACATAACTCCCCCAAGCAAACCTGTACCCATGGTCTCTCATGTCATGTAGACCACATCTGTCGGTAGCCATGGTACTCTGCATCCACTACGATGGCATAGCAGCGAGACCACCTACAACCCCAGCCAAAACCTGTGTCGGTCTAGATGCCCCAGGCATCCGCGTAGCGACTCGATGTTCACTCCGCCCTTCTCCAGGGTGAAGCTCGGATCTCCGCACAGTCGCATCATCGCGTGGCCCTGATTGGCCATGGGAGTTATTAACCGTCCTTGTATGGGGATCCTCAAAATCCTCCATACATCCTCTAGTGTGGGAGTCATCTCCCCTGTCGGTAACCAAAAATAGGAAGAACCCGGATACCACCTCTCTGCTAGGGCTATCAATAGCCCCATATCTGTAGAAACCTGTGGCATCTTTGCCACATGCTGCAAGCCGACTTGTGCCAACTGATCTCGCTCTGCTTGAGATAGAGCGGCCAAGTCATCCCTCAGCCCGTCGTATTTCCATTCTCTGCTCTTTAGTAATCCTCTCTGCAACATAAACAACAAAACAATAAAAATCATTAATAAAACAGTGATTAAAAATGCAAGTAAAGCAAGTTCAATTTCATCAATGATGATATCGTCCACTATTGGACGATATCGTCCCCAATTTGAGCAAATTCGTCTCCGATTTTGCAAGCCAAAATCGTCCCTTTTTGATGAAATCGTCCCCATTTTGTCGATTTTGCCCTGGACGAAATCGGCGATATCGAGACGATTTCGATGAAATCGAGACGATTTCGTCCCGACGACGTCGACGGCCCAAAAACGGCCGCGATGCTCAAAAATCATCAAAATTTAATCTACAAAGCATAGAAAATCAAAATTCAAGCATTCTAAACTAAGTTTAGACTCTTACCCGTAGCCCGCGCCGGACCTCTGTCGATCTGTGCGCTGTCTCGACCATTTTGTTTGCAGAGCTCCACAAACTAGAAAATGAAAATGAACAGTAACAATGAATTAGGGTTTTTCCCTATTTTTTAATTTTATTCAAAAACAATTAAAAACATTTTAATTTTTTGCTTTTCCGCATTTTTACCTCAAACGTTCGATTTGGGTAAAAACACGGAGGGGGCATCATAGTAAGTCGTCGTACGATTCGACCAAGAATCGTCGCCTAAAAATGGGAATAATTTTTGCTTTCTCGTAAATCGAGAAGAACTCATCTTTAACGCATTTTCTTCAAAAAATTCGCTAAAGAGGGGGCAAAATGTAGCACCCTAAAATTGGCACAGTAAAACTTAGTAAATAATTAAAATTACCTTAGTAATAATTCAAATTCAAATTTCAACCCCAAAACCGCTCCCAAACCGCCTGCTACCCGTTTCCTTGTTTTTCATGCCATTTTTAGAGTTTGTTTCGTCCATTGGACGATATCGTCTCCGATCAGACGATATCGCCTCAGATCGGACGATTTCGTCTGGAGCAGAACGTCCAGACGATTTCGTCCCAAAACTAATTTTTCAAAATTAGCTTCTGTTTCAACGACTTCTCTAACTCGGGCGGAGACGCGTCCGCACCGTTAGAGTCTCCCCCCATTGGAGATCTCCCAAAATGGGATGATCTCCAACCTCCCAACCTCTTTCCTATGCCTATTTAATCTTAGGCCCTCCCCTTGACATTCCCCTGGCTGAATTTTTTTGTACTTTAAGTTTTACATGCTTCAGGATATCCTAGATTATTGTTCGCCTTTGTCCCTTTTTGAATTTTCTTGCAGGAACTTTGTTATTCTTCAGCCGAAGCAAAGCTCAGATCATCGCAGACGATCCTGTCCAATTCGAGACGATTTCGTACCAATCCGAGACGATTTCGACTGCAGTCAACATTGGGGGCAATCAGTGCCCAAAGTTTGCGTTTCTTTACTCTTTTTTGTTGTTTTGCTTTGCATTAGTTAAGCTTATTACTGCTTTGCATCTTGGAGTTCACCTCATGTAGCCTAGATGCATAATAAAGTCAAAGTTAGTCATTAAAACCATGCATTTTACTTAATTTGTTATCTAAAGTTGTCATTCTAGCATTCATACTTTCATTTCTATCATTTTCCCTTGCTTTTGTAATTGTATTTTTTGTTCTTGGTATCCATTTCTGCAATTGCGGGTCTCCGACGAATTCGTCTGATGAATTCGTCAGATCTCAGACGATCTGTCAGATCAGAGACGATCCTGTCAAATTCCAGACGATCTGGACTGCTTCAAAAATTAGAATCTCCATCAGACATCCGGATCAGGTATGGCTCTTTAATCTAGCTTATTCTCTCTATTTTCTGTTCAAATCTATTTTTTGTATTCATATAATCAGCATTTCATATAGCTTAGCTTAGATTCATTTGGCCAAACCTAGGACTTGGATGTTTAAAGCTAAAATTGAACACATTAAACTCATTCCCAACCTAGGCGTGGAAACTGCCACTAAACGTTTCCTGGTGAACCCCACCATCCGTCGAAAAATCACCTTAATACCCCTCCCCCGAGAGGCGGGACCTTCAAAGGGCCTCTCAGTCCGAGGTACCGTCCCATCCTTTTCCCATCCTCCTTTCGGGCACGGATCCTTTAGCCTGAAGGTAAGGATGCAAAAAATTTGGAGCGATACATATACCTTTACAAAAGTGGCATTTAATGCACCCAATCCGTGTGAGCATTAAATGTTGTACAATGTGATCCATGTGAATAGGGATAATATTAAGAATTAAATATTAATCCCTATCATTCCTCCCCACCATAGAAGCATTGGGCTCCAATGCATCCAAAAGAGAGGGAAAATCATGAGCCAGTTGTGCTGAAGTGATCCACTTAGCCTGGTGAGGAAGCTCTCCATGGCGTGCAACCAGATATGAAGTGGATGAACCTTGGCGAGTGTGTCAAGTCCTGGTGTCAAACAAATGATCCTCCTCCAATGGAAACTAGAAATCTGGAACAACATCGGTAGGATGACTGATGGTTGGTGGGCTCTCTAATGTGGACTCATGATATGGATGGAGTAGATCAACATTGACAACATCATGAATACCCAAGTGTGCTGGAAGGTCCAATCAAAATGCATTCTTGGATAGCTATTGAATGATGGTGTAAGGCCCATAGCGGAGAGGTTTGATCTTGCTATGTGCCTTCTCTAGAAATCTCTTATGATCAAGGTACAACCAGACTCGATCACCAGTCTGAAAGGAATGTGGAACACGATGACGATCCATTGCCTATTTTTGTTGCTACTATGTCTTCTACAGGATGTGAACAACCTTGGACTGGAGCTACTATAGGTGTTGTATGAATGACTATTCTTTATCCTATTCCTTCTGCATGTGGACTATGAGTGGAGATGGAAGTGCCAAGGGTAACTCATATGGAGCGATAGGTTGAAACCCTAGATAGACCTCAAAAGGACTATGACCTATGGAAGAATGGACAACCCTATTGTACGCATGCTCAATATGAGTTAGACTGAGATCCCACTTGGCTGGTGATGCATGGTGGTAGACTCGAAGACTCTGGACAAGTGTGCGATTGATGACTTCTGTTTGACCATCAGACTATGGATGAAAAGCTATGGAAAAATTAAGGGACACACCTAATAATTTCCACAAAGACCTCCAAAAATGATCGACAAAATGGGAATCACGATCGGACACAATGCTTGTGGGAAGACCAAAGGAATGCTAGACAACATCAAAGAACAGTTGGGCTAAGTCAGCAGCAGAACTTATTTTTTGACATGGAATGAACTTAGCCATCTTGCTAAAATGATCGACTATGACAAAGACACAATCATGTTGATGGATAGTCATGGGAAAACCACTAACAAGATCCATAGATATACTCTCCCAAGGACGTGATACAATGGGTAAAGGCATACTAAGACCAAGCTTACGGTTGGATGACTTAGACCGACTACATGGGACACACTATTTTAAGTACTTGAGAACATCTCGTTGCATGTGTGGCCAATAGAAGAATCTTTGCAGATGGTGAAGGGTCTTATGTTTACCAAAATGACCACCATAGAGGGTGGAATGAGCCTCTCTCAGAAGGGATGGTCTACTTTCAGTGGGAACACAAAGTTTATCTAGATGGTAAAGCAACCCCTCCTTGAGATGGAAATCCTAAAAGGGACTTAAATTAGAGGAGGATGGATGCTGTAATTTTTGATAAACTATGGCAAAGTCGAGATCATTAGGATACTCAGAAGGCCAATATTGGAAGGCTAAATGAGAGGTAGTGACTATGGTTAAATCTTGAGAAGATGGAGGGTGGGAGAGATAATCGATAACAGAATTTTGACTTCCCTTCTTGTATTTGATGACTAAGTGAAACTGCTGAAGATAGGAGGCCCATTTCATGTGGCGTGCTTCTTGGATCTTTGTTTGGGATTGAAGAAACTACAAGGGCAAATGATCTGTGTGGACAATAGTTTCTTTACCCAGAAGGTAGTGATGCCAATATTTTATAGCTTGGACTAAGGCATAAAGTTCCTTATCATAAGTGGAGTAATTCTATTTTGCTGTGGAAAAGGACTCAGAATGATAAGCTATGGGGTGGCCATTTTGTTTGAGAACAACACCAAGGGTAAACTGAGAGGCATCAATTTCTATTTCAAAAGGTTGTCGGAGGTCAAGAATGGCTAAGATAGGAGCTGAGCAAAGCTTATCTTTGAGAGTAGTAAAATCTTGTGTATGGGCATCTATCCAATGAAAAATAGATTTGGCCTTAGTCAAGGAATGCAATGGAGTAGCAATTGTGGAGTAGCCTAGAATGAATTTGTGGTAGAAGTTAGCAAGGCCAAGAAAACTCCGTAGTTCAGTGATGGTGGTTGGAGTAGGCCATTTGAGAAGAACTTCGACTTTGGTAGGATCAACTTTAATACCTTCAGCATTAATGATGAAACCAAGGTATGAGATGGATGTTTGGCCAAAGGAGCACTTTTGTATACTGGCATATAACTGATTCTTTTGAAGGATGGCAAGGACATGCTCAAGATGTTGTAAATGTGCTGGCCAGGTCTTTGAAAAGATCAAGATATCATCCAGATAAATGATTACATATTCATCTAGGCACTCACGAAACACCTCATTCATGAGCCTCATAAAGGTAGCTGGAGCATTAGTGAGGCCAAAGGGCATAACCAACCATTCAAACAATCCCATATTTGTCTTGAAAGTTGTTTTCCATGTATCCTCTGCTTGTATTCTAACTTGATGATAGCCACTCTTAAGATCAAGTTTGCTGAAGAATTTAGCCCCTTGGAGTTGATCTAACAAGTCATCAATTCGAGGAAGTGGATACCTATTTTTTATTGTTATTTTATTTAGTGCCCTAAAATCAATACAAAATCTCCAAGTACCATCTTTTTTTAGAACAAGAAAAATTGGTGAAGCACAAGGAGAAGTGTTGGGTTTGATGAAACCCTTATCCAATAATTCTTGTAATTGTTTCTTGATTTCATCATACTGTAGAATGGATTGCCTGTACATTGGAACATTTGGAAGAGGTGCTACTGGAATTATCTCAATTGTATGATTAATTGCTCTTTTTGGTGGTAAAGTAGTGGGCTCCTGAAATACATTTTCATACTTATGCAATATTTTTTTCACTTGTTCATTCTGATATTTCATGTTGTTTCTATGCCCCTTTTCTTTTACGTGCTCTTGTTGTCGAATGAAAATTAGTGCTAGTGCTTGAGCATTATTAGTGGCTTTTCGAGCTTGTCTGCAAGTGAGCAGAAGATTAGATGTTTGCTTTGTTTGCTTTGTTGCTTCAATGAGATAATGCTTGTGATCCTTTTGTAATGTATATGTGTTGTTAAATGCATCATAAGTAGCACGTCTATCATATTGGTATGGTTTACCTAGTAGCAATCCACAACAATCCATTTGGGTGACATCACAAGTCACCTTATCCTTAAAATTTGGCCCAAATGCAAATCCAACTATGCAAGTGTGTGTGATATGTGAGGTGTTGTTGCTATCCTTCCACCCAAGAGAGTATGGGTGAGGATGTTTGACTATAGGAAGCTTTAGCCTATCAATAATGGACTTCACGATGAGATTCTTTTGCGAGCCATTGTCGATTATACAATCTACTACAAAGTTGTGAAGGAGGTGAGCTCTAGTGACAAACAAATGGTCACGATCACCACCTTGAGAATTTTGATTCATGAGTGTGACATTGTTCAATTGCCCTCTCAACTCCTCATACACTTCTTCACTACCAGTAGCCTTGATGGGGTTATCACTTGAGCCCTCATCAGACTGTACAAACAAATTCTTCTTCCTTTGTAAGTTAGGACATTGATTTTTGTCATGCCCTTTCTTTTTACAATAGTTACAAAACTTCTCAGTTTGAGAAAAAGAAGAAGAATAAGAAGGAGAAGAAGAAGAGAAGGAAGTTTTAGAAGAAAGGTATTGATGAGAAGTGGGATTAATGGAAGAAGTATTAGAATATCTTCTTTGACCCTGTTGCTCCGTGGACACTTCGGCGACTAAGCTACTTGAAGAAAAATGAGGCTCCTTGTGTTGTGCAGTGAACTTATCCTCCGCAAGCTATGCAAAGTTGAATGCATCATCCAACGTAGTGCAAGAAGAATATTTTAGCTCCCTGTAAATATGTGCAAGTAGACCACTCTTGAATTTTGCAATCAACACCGCATCAGGATCAACAATGGCAAGTAACACTCGAAGGTGGTTAAAGTGGTGAATAAAATCTTGCACAGATTGTATTTTTCCTTGGTGAAGTCTTAGCCATTGATTGAGTAAATCATCCTCATAGTTGGATGGATAAAATGAAGCCTTTAAGGCTTTGACTAGCTCCTCCCATGTTGTAATTGGGTTTTGGCCTTGTTGGCGATTGGAGATGAGCACCTTGGCAAGATTGGAAAGTTTGAGTTTGGCAAAGGGGACTTTTTGGGCATCAGGAGTATTACTAAACTCAAACCAAGTCTCCATGTCAAGTATCCAACTGTTTAAGACATCGAGATCTCGAGAACCTTCATAGATTTGGACTTCACATCGAACATTAGGGTGTGGTGAGGACGAGGAAGAAGTTTGGAGTGATTGCATTATGGTTGTTAATTCATGTTGGGCTGCAGTGATTTCAACCATATTTTCATTTTGCTCTATAGTGATTTCAGCCAATTTCTCCGCTAGGGCCATGCTAGCTGCCATTGGTCTACTAGGAGTGGACAAATGTTTACTAGGTGTCAGTGCACTAGGCAAAAATGGAAGCAAAAATTTGGTTTTCAACTGTGAATGGGCCCTCCCTCTCCTATTGTCCTGGTTCGGTCAGTAATTACGAAGGGAAATTTATGAGGAGAATTAATAAGCACCACCAAAAATTTTAATGTCACCAAAAGCTAGTGTAGGAGGTTCCCCCAATAGCTACTTGAAAAAAGGTGTCAAAAGCTAGTTTGTGGCTACCCCCAATGGCTATGTGAACAAGGTGTCAATGGCTAGTCTATGCAACCCATGATAACTTCCAACGGTTAGTGCAAGCACACCTTGATCGCTTGACAACTTCTAACGGTTACATAGAGAAGACAACTTGCAATGGCTAGTTCGCACATATTTTGACCACAACAAACCACCACAAGAGATTAATATCAACGATGCACAAGGGAGGCACTAATGGACAAGAGATATTGACCACCATAAACAACCACTAATAGATAAGAGACGATCGATGCAAATACGGGTGATCGATACGTCAGTGGGTAGAAAGGAAAATAAAACTACGTTAGTAGCTAGGATAGTACACAAAATAACACAAAGTGCAGGTGTAGAAGTAAAGTGCTATAATTTATTGTTCATTTTACTATATTTTTACCTCTTTTAAATAATATTATATTGTTGTAAATAAAATGGAAATTATAAATGCAATGAAGAATTTTGTTGATAATGTCTAAGCAGCAATAGCGTCGGTAAGGAATCAATTTTGGAGGAGCACATCAAAAAAATTAAATGATTTGTTTCGCCCCTTGCCAGTGGCGAAAGTCCTTTTCACCTCTCACAGAGGCGAAGTGCAGCACAAGTGTGGTTTTTCATCCCAATAATATGAAAATCATAATTTAATTCAAGGAGAAAGTCAAAGGGAGGAAAGAAATGAGTTTCACCCCAATTGAGGGGCAAAAATCACTTTCACCCCTATTGGGGACGAAACGTAATCAAAAATGGTAAAATCGCCCAACGAAGCAAAGGGGTGAAAGCCTCAAGTTTAAAAAGGAGGAAAAAAATGCTTTCGTCCCAAGTGAGGGATGAAAACCCTTGTCACCCCTCTTCAGGGTGAAAGTTATGTTTAGAAGTGCAAGTGGTCATAGATTAAAATTTAAAAGGGCTTTCATCCCAAGTGGAGGTGAAACTCCTTTCCGTTCCACCTTTTGGACAAAACATGAGGAAATAGAAGTTTTAAATAACGATTTAGAAACTGGGTTCCAATGTATGGAAGAAGACTATTAAAATGTGCTTTTATCCCAACTGAGGGACGAAACTCCCTATCGCCCCTCTTTGGGGTGAAACACAATCTAAGGGAATTTTAAAAGAATGCATGGTGGGCCCGACATGGGCAAGTCAAAGCAGATTTGTAAAGAGCGCTTTTACCCCAAGTGAGGGGCGAAACTCATTGTCGCCCCTCTTTGGGGTGAAAAGGGAATTAAAATATTTTAAAAGGCAAGAAAGAATGTTGACATCGTGGGGACCCGCCTTAAGGTATTTCATATTTTTACCCATAACTGGGACAAAAATAAAAGTAATGTGCTCGATGCAAGGTCGAGGTATAGCAAATTGAAGTTACCCCTGTTGAGGGGTGTCATGTAGTTTCACCTCTCCAGGGGGTGAATAAGGTTTTTAAATTTCAACTTCAGGTGAAAGAGTTGTGTCACGATCTATGTTGAATTAAAACAATTAGAAGTGATGTCACCTCCCAAAAAGGTGAAAGTCCCTGTCACCCTATTCTAAGGCGAAAGTAAAGAAGATAACTAGAAGAAGAGGCAAATAATGGGTAAAATTACCAAGACATTTATCAAAATTTAAACCAAGCTGCGTTGTTGCTCATTATGGCCCTAAAAAGGCTGTTTTGCCCCATTCTTGGGTAAAATTAATTCTTTGACATTAATTTCTTAGGCGCATTTCTTTCAAAGGCATGATTTTGCAGATTCTCTTGGAAAGAGGTGAAGAAAGATAAAATTTAATTTTTGGAGCAATGCAAGTGGCGCTTCCATGATTTTTGCTTCACTATTGCAAGAATAAAGGTTATTCTTGTATATTTCCAAGGCACCGCCTATCAATATTGACAATTTTCAAAGTAGATTTAATGCTCTGTGGAATTTCTTGGTAAAAGTGTATTTCCAATGCACAAAGGCAAAGCGAATTCAACGACCAAGCACCCAATTTCTAGGATATTTTTTTGCATCCCGATGTATCGGTGTTCAAGGTTGCTTCTTGGCATTTAATCATGTCAATTTCTCTATGTGATTCTCCAACCAAATCTGGATTGTGGTTTCCATGTAGAATATTTTGACCAAAACATTACTGATGTCGACGAGGAAACTGTTCTCACTAGATTTTGATTTACCAGAATTTTGTTTTTAAGCGCATTAAATTAAAGAGGTGCAACCCTTTATAAATACTAATCACTTTCATGTAAATTAAAGGAGGGACACTCTGTAGGAAAACACTCCAAGTTTTTTGCATCAATAGAAACACTTCAGCTTCTGGTTCTTTGAGTGGTCTTGCACTTGATAAGTTTTCTTTGTGTCATTTTTGAATGCTTCCATTCCTATTATTTGTTGTGTTTAAATTCTACTTTTGAATTTGATTTTGCTGGTAAAGGAATGAACACTGAGATGTCCATGAGAGGTTGTCACTGCATAATTGCTAAAAGTTTTTGTGCTTGTTTTTCTATTGTATGTTGTTAATTATTACTTGGTGGAATTTTGGTTGTTAGTATATCCCCATCCAATATTGCTAGCTTATAGCCATAATTTCATGTTTATTTCCTGTTTCCCTAAGCTTTCAACCAAAGTAGATTAGAAAGGGAGCCAACCCTCTCTAGAGATTGGCTTGGAGGACATTTCTCTCCTCTAGCATTTCAATGTTGTTCGGGTCTAGGGCGCACAAGGCACAAAATTTGTAACTAGGTAGATTTGTAACCAATAGGTATATTAGCATGTAATAAATAATGTAATATTATCCAACAGTTTCTTATTGATCAGATGGCTAGTGGACTTCCTCCTTATATTGTCCATGTTTATGTGTTCCTTCCTAGGTCATTGACTACCTAGATTAGATGGTTGGCTCTGCTTATTGATGCTTCATAATATAATTTATATTTTTCCCATAAGCCATTGGATCATCCTGAGCTTTATTTCTAATTATTAGTGTCTTCTGAATGCAAAGTTTAAATATCATGCAACTATCACATGTACAATTATCATTGAAGAACATAAGATTATACTGGAATGGGAGGGTGAATAGTATAAGATCGCTTTTACTTTTATTTCCCAAACAATATTATGTAATATATCAATGGCAATATCAATAATAGTAATCAAGACAATGCAAAAATTACCACACACAATAGAGACACCAATTTAACGTGGTTCACCCAATGTGGGCTACTCCACGGATAAAATATTTCACTAATATTTTCTCAACAAATCTCTTGGGAATCCTTTCCCTATTACAATGTTTATGGACCTTTATCCAAAGGATACACCAATCCCCTAATCAAATTCATTGATACCTATCCACAGGAGACACCAATCCCCTCAGCTGGTTCGTGTATCTCTATCCACAGGAGAACTTCTTCTCCTCTACTTTGGCTAGTGATCCTCTAGAAGACTACTGCCTCCACTACACTAGCTTGTGGATATATAGAAGACTCTATCCTCACTTAGAAGATATATGTCCTCACTACCCTGGCTAATGGATATCTATCCACTGAAGACTACTATCCTCTACTCTATCACCTCCAAAGCTTACTCTCAGCTCTATCTCAAATCTGCACTAAATACAGTCCTTCGAGTCTAGCACAAATATACTCAATATCTATCTCAAATCTGCACTAAACACAGTCCTTTAGTCTAGCATAAATTTGCTCAATCTCTATCTCAAATTTACACTAAACATAGTCCTTCAGTCTAGCACAAATCTGCTCAATATCTGTCTCTGCTATGGCACAAATAAGTCCTCAAATATGTACCATACTCTATCCTTAAATCTATCCTCAAGCCTTAACACAAATCTTGACTCAATATCAAATCAACTCTGCTAGATCTGTCCCAAATCTTAACTCAAGGTTTGAACAAATCAATCAATCAACTTTGCTCTTCAAGTCTTCTCAAAGACTTACCTCAAATCTATCCACAAGTCCTCTCAAGGACTTATCCAATCTGCTCTCAATCTCTTGTATTCAAATCTACATTGTAATCTTCCACAAAATCTCACACTAATCTATCCACAAGTCTTCTCCAAGACTTACCTCAAATCTGCTCAACAAGTTCTCACTCAAACTTGCTCAATCTTCTCAACAAGTCTTCACCAAGACTTGCTCATTCTGCTCAACAAGTCTTCACCAAGACTTGCTCAATATTCTCAACAAGTCTTCACCAAGACTTACCTCAAATTTACATTGTAATCTTACACAAAATCTTACTCAACTCAGTCCTTAAGTCCGCTTTAAGACTTACTCAAATCAGCTCACAAGATTTTATAAAAGCTTATTCAGCTCAACTCAATCTATCATAGAAAAATTCTTCAATCACACAAACAATATTCACACATAATCTTGTTTAATCTCACATAAATATATAGAGAATGGTTAGAGACTCAATATGCTTCACACTCACAACAATGCTCAATCACTTTAAAACTCTTTTGTTTAACCAAAAAAACATATAGAGAATGGTTAGAGACTCAATACTTTTCAAACTCAATCACTTTCAATATCTTTCTCAAATTAGTAATGAACAATTTGTTTCACAGAACTTGAACTATCACTCCAACACTTCCAATAAACTAAGCTCAATCAACTCCACTCAACCAATCACTCAATGAAAGCTTAGTCAACAATGCTTATCAAACAACCTCACATAATAATGATATTCATGATCTTTCACAAACCCTAGTTAAATATAGTTCTCAACTTCACATAACAATGATACTCATGATCTTTCACAAACCCTAGTTAAATATAGTTCTCAACTTCACATAACAATGATACTCATGATCTTTCACACACACCCTAATCAAGCATATGAAAGCTTACTCAATATTTCCAACAATGCTTATCAAACAAGGTTTTCAATATCAACTTTTATTCCAAAAAACCCACATCAATCAACATTGGATTTCTCAAAACCAAACCCAACAATGTTTATCAAACAATTCTTTTCACTCCAACTTACCATTCACAACATCCAACAATATTTAACTCACAAGAAAGATATATCCATATTTTTTTCTTGATGGAGAAATGACCTCAAAACCTATCTCAATCACAATCACTCTCTTTGCCAATATCAAAGGTTAGATATCACAAATTTATCCTTAATATTTTCTTTCAAAAATATTTCACCATGCCAAAATATCAAAAATCAACTATACCTTATTTCTCCTTTCAAATCAATTTTTATAATATGACTTTATGTCAACAAATAACATCTAACACCCTTGGCACATCTTATTACTCCTTTTATAAATTTTAACCACTTAAAAATAAAACACAAAAATTAAAACTTTGCATACCCTTTTATCTCCCTTGTATAACTCATAAATCCTTTTAAATATGCAATTTTCAATTAATAAAACTTTAAGAAATTAAAAATTTAATTTCCACCCTTGCAATTTTTGGATGCAACATTAAACCTTAGTAATGTGAGCGCATACCTTAGTCAATCCACCAAAAATACCTCGACGGGTTTCAAACATGTAAACCCCTCTTCCAAGCGCCTTTGCACAGTGCACGCCCACCAAGTGGGCCATATGTCTCCACACAAAGGGAAAGTATGTGCCTTCCCTTTGTTCCTCTCCGATGGTGTAGACCAAAACCTTCTCCTCTTGCAAATGAATACCACGTGGATCGAACCCTTAACCTTGCGTCTATGAACATCTTGGCACAGCCCCTGGCTACCAACTACGCTACCTAGCACTTGCAATGTAAAGTGGGCTCCCCACTTACTTGTTCCTAGGTCTACCTCCTTAATATTTTTAAAACACACGCGATTCTGCCTCTTTACCTTGGCGCACAATTTTCTATAGCATTCGATGGATCGCATGGATAAAGTTTTGAAATAAAACTTGCCCCTTTTATATGCAATGTGCCATGTGCTCATAACATCGACGATCTTGAAATTCAAATTTTAATTCAAATTAAATTAACTTTGTGCCCTTATAACCCTAATATTAGGGTTATTTAAATTAAATCATAAACTAATTTATAATCAAATTATTATAATTAATTTTGTAATTAATTTAATAACTCTTAGAGTTAATCAAATTAAGTTATAAATTAATTTATAATGAAATTATTATAATTAATTTAAATCTTTAGGTCTTGACCTTAGACCTTTAATATTATAATAAATAATTATAATATTATTTTTCTTGAGCCTTCCTATTGCTCTTTAGACCTCATCTAACCACCTTGAATATTATAATATTATTTTCCTTAGGCCTAGAAGCAATATTTCTCTTGCACTACTTACTGAAACTGATTCTTGACATCCTTCCTTTTGTCCTGCTCACTAAAACTAACTCTTGACATCAATGACAACAAAACTTGCTCATATTTCCAACAATCATGAATTCAATCAAATATGAAAGAATTGGTCTATGAGCCCAAATAGACATGGAATATTTGAACTGAAACCATTAAATTTGTTGCACTCTAACCAATGGTGGGGGGTTACCTTTAGTTATTATTAAAAAGGATCTTATAGATGACATGGACCATTGGCCACTTTTAATTATTGCCAAAAAGGATATCAATGAAGACACAAACCATTGATCATCAAGATTGGACAATCCATGGAACTTTGCACTCTAGGTGTTTCAATCTCCTTAATTTTTTGTGGGACACCTTTATTAATTTTGAAGAAATCCTTAAGCTAGCATAGACCACTATTCATCAAGATTGACTTGCATGACTTTGTGACTTAGATGTCTCAATATTCACCTCAAATCTCTATGGGTTGTTGGATCTTGTTTCTTCCTAAGATCGATGGTGGATCTTCTTTGGATGTAAACCTTGATGGAATAGCAACTTCTTCTACGGAGTGCAAATATCCTTACCATATTTCTAGGTCTTAACCAATGGTGGGATTTTCTCTAACAACTCCTTCACTAGCTTCATGAAAGGCATTGGCCATTGGATAAGCAATCAACAACTCATGTAGCTTTTAAAAAATTATTTTCAACTTCTTCCTTATAGAATAAGCACCCATCAAAGATCTTAAAAATTTGATTATGTGTGTGGTTTTTGGGGACTTTTGTAGCTTTCAACCTTACAAATTAGAGCCCATTATTGATTAATGATATCGAACAATCTGTGTGGCTTCAAGACTCCTAATGAATATTTTCTTGGTGGAATAAGTGTTTATCATTGATCTAGAAATAAATAATGTGCATGGCTTTGCCTCTACCACAAGTTGCTTCTCTTATATGAATTAATACCAACACTTAGATAAACTTAATTGACTCATACGATATTGAAAAATTTTGTGGCTCTCTAACTTTACAAATCACCACTCACCATTAATCAAAGATATTGGACAATCCATGCGACATCAAAATTTTAACTAAGTCTCATTGTGCAAAACAACACCCACCATTGATTTTAAAATTGAGGATGCACATGGTCTCTACCTCCCTTCCACTTATTTACCTCCATTAAGGCTAACTTGCAAAATTGGCCAAGGTAAAATTCCTCTAGGTGTAGTGAATTTTCACTACAATTCTAACAATTCATAGGGGATTTTCTACTTGTTGAAGATAAAAATCCCAAAATAATTTGTTGCCTTATCCATGGGATGTAGAGTCAAATGAAAGAATAAAAAATTAGAAGAATTAAAAAACAATAAAAATAATAGAAATAATGTCAGTGCTATTAGGAGGACAATTTGTCTATTCAAACCTTGATTTCATCCCACTCACTTTTAGATGGAAGAATCATCTTATTAAACTGAGAATAAAATCCCTAGAGATCTAGTTGATCATCACAAGAAAATTTATTTACTTTGATCATAAATTCTTAAATTTGTGCTTCTAGCTACACCAAGGACCTAATTTCTTGGGCTACATCACTCGTAGAGGGAGAATTTGGCTATGAATCAAAACTAGCTTGTTTTTTGTTTCACTACTCGAACAATTGAAAGTACTACTTTGAGAGGATTTATCATCGATCTAGAGTAATGGAAGGCCCTTATGTATTAATGAGTCAGTATGACTCCTTAAACTAGTGGTGGTGGTGGCTAGATTATTTATTTAAGCCTTGTATTGTTGTACAACTTGTTATTTATTAAGGGTATCTAGCAACTTCTATGATATCACCTCCCTATTTTGAACACCTACATCTCATAGTTCTTGGTTGGGTGAAGTGGCTAATTTTGCTCGATATGCTTTGGCTTTAGCTAACCTTAAGGAAGTTGCTATCAAAATTTGCTCAACTTCTTGGCTATTTTTTGAGCTTTGAGAGGTAGCTACATCAATGAAATTAATCACTTATAAGAGTGTTGATGTGGCCTTGGAAATATCATACCAATATGCTTAGAAGACTCCCCTTATAAGCTCCATTGCCCCTGATAACTACTTGGGATCTACATTTTTCTTCTCCTCTTAAATCACTTTCTGCAAAATGGTTATCTTCTTGTTGAGTTGATCCTCTTGTCGATGAACTAATCTATGAGGTTTTAAACTATGATATTTTGCATATCCAAGAGAGAATCTAATGGCTACAAACCTAATCAACTAGTGAGTTGGTTCACCTGATCTTGTAATGATTTGGCTTCCAAATGGGAGTTCTTGAGGGTAATATTTACATTCCCAAGCTCTTTATCCCTCTTCACCAACTTCCTTTTGAGGGATAGGTAGTTATGGCTTACAACTTTATAGGTTTACTCCATGAATTCTACTTTTTTCTTGGCCTAGGCAACTCTAATACCGAACCCTGTTACTGTAACCTAATAGTCTTGATCTTGCATTTACCATTTTAGCTTACAAGTAGTCAAGGTCAATTGGGAAAAATATAGAGCGTTCCCTTGAGGATCAAAATAACTCCTCATTCTTTTCTCCACAAGGCATGCAACTCTTTTGGCTTCTTTATCTTGGATGTACTACAATATCCAATTTTGAATTGCTTGGAACTATTGCAATACACTAGAAGCAGGAGAGGGAGCCTGGGAGCTCATCAGTTTCTCTTGTATCTGTTAGAGTATATATTAAGTTTTTACTAGGTATATTTAGGATAATTATTTTCTAGATATTATCTTATTGCTTTTTTAGGAGTTATCTCTTTTGCATGAGGTTGGTAAACTCCTAGTTTTTTGTGTGTCTAATATCTATATAGTTTGTTATGATCTGATGGACCATATTATACACCTTTGCTATTTAATGCAAGGTCCCTCTCATGGAATAATAAGTTCTTGAGATTCTCTCCAATTTCTTGTGGTGCTTTGCATATCTATTTTCTTGGGCTTGAATATTGCTTTTCAATATTCTCTACATGGTACCAGATCCGGATAGATTTGTTTTTGCAAGCATTCAAGAAATTTTTGCAATTTTTATTTTACAGGTTTGAAGACATTTGAAGGAACATTGTGAAAGTGTGGATCTCGCCTTTTAGAGTTTGGACATCGTATGCTCTCACCTTGCCTATTTTATTGGGGATATTGGTGATCAGAAAGTGGTTTTAAACCTTGTTGAAGGTCCCTCTTTTCATACTCAAGTCGTGGATGGGATTTTTATAAAGCTGTAGTTTTTTAACTGCAAACCCGTGGTCGTGCAGTTTTCTAGAGAAGCAACTTCTTGAGGTCATTTCTCCCTCTTTCAAAATTTGTTTTCAATCAATTTTTTGTTTTTTGATCTTGACTAATTTTTTGATGGCTTCACATTGGTTTAGTCAGATCTACAGTTTTATGGATGGGATTTTTATAAAATTATAGTTTTTAACTACAAACCCACGGTTGCACGGTTTTCTGGAGAAGCAACTTCTGGAGGTCATTTCTCCCTCTTCTAGAATCAGTTTTCAATCAATTTATTTTTATCTTGACTAATTTTTCGAGGGCTTCACACTGGTGTATTCAAAATTTAGATCTGGTGGACATGTTTTTAGAAAATTATTTTTTTCTGCCATGTATTTAAAAAATCTGCTTTTTTAGTGGGGGTGCTTTATATTCTCGTTGTAAGTCTGAATTATAAAGGTATTTTTTGGGGCGTTTTGTTGATCCTAAAGACTACATTTATAAAGTCCCTTTTACCCTCATTTGGTTGTTTTTCCACACATTTTGGAGCTTTTTATCATCCCATTGTTTTCGTATAGGTGGAAACCACATATTTGTGCTTGTGGAGTCATTTGGACTACCCTTGCTATTGTGGTGCTTCTTACTCCATACTATCTTCTCACTCTCCTTTTGTGAGATACTTTGGTTTAAGGGGGGATTTTATTTGGTGAATTTTTCCATAGTTCAATAGCTACATTGGTGTCTTTGTAAGTTACCATGTTGGATCTTTCGTTCGATATTTCAACACTTCCCATCACTCCATGAATTGATCATGATTCATATCCTGCTTGGAGAGATAGTCTTGTTGAGCACTTGTGCTCAATTGAGATTTTGCCATATCTTCTTGGTCTTATTATTAAGCCTCATTCTCATACACCTCAGTGGTATTTTTGGCAATCTAGATTAAATCATGTGTGCACTATTATCATATACACCATAGATATTGTTTCTGATGATATTTTACCACCTATAAACTAGGATTCACATGCATCTCCCCATACAATTTTTTCTATACTTTATGCACATTTTAAGAATATGTTATCTTATGATGAAGAATCCTTGATGTATACAGGATATTTTTCTATGCTAGTTGAAGATATTTTACAGGATACTGATACAACTTTAGAGACTTTGGAGTCCCTACATCCTTCTGTGGATCATCCTAATTTATCCACACTTGAAGAGGACATTTTGAATGGAGTTTCTTATATTTTAATCGAGTCACATATTTTGGATGTTGTTGATCTTAATGAGGACCTTAAATCCTTGTTTGATGTCCCTCCATATGTTTCTCATGCAGAGCATTTTGAGGACTTTATTATGGTGTGCCTTCCTTGTTTTGATGAGACACCTTGTACTTCTACTCTTGTTGCCTTAGAGCCTTCTTTTTCTTCCTTTGTCTTGCATCAGGAATCTTTTGAGACTCTCTCACATGTATTTTTGGTTGGACTCTCTTTAGGATATCTCGAAGACCATTTTACGACTTATTTACCTTCTCTTCTTGCTGCTTCTATTGCTATTTTCCTTATGTAGCAGAACATTGAGTCTTCAGACTCTACACTCACTTGTTTGTTGATGACTTCTTCACTTTGACATGGTTCACAGCCTTGTTCATCATCACAAGCACTAGATTTCATTTTCTTCCCTCCTCACACCTTCTTGGAGTGGGAATATTTTCAATGTATACCTCCTAGATTCTTTCTTCCTCATGGGAGACATTCAGTTCAACAACAAGGCATCTATACATTTTAGGTCCATCACATAGATCCTTTGCAGGACCTTCTTGATAGAAGTTGTCCTAGGGGGGTGTTGAAGAGGACATATTCCTCTCCATCCTCCTTCCATGTCTTTCTTCTTTCTCTTTTGGAATATGGTTTTTCCCACGTGGTTTTTCATCATCTCTCCAATAGATTTTTTTATGGATATATTAGACATGAGTACCTTATCAGATCTTGTTGTCGGGACTCATATCTATGGATATGCCACTTGTTTGGTTTTGTTGATTCACTACCTCCTAGTACCACTTAAGGGGGGTGTTAGAGTATATCTTAAGTTGTTACTATGTATATTTAGGATATTTATTTTCTAGATATTATCTTATTACTTTTTTAGGAGTTCTCTCTTGCATGAGGTTGGTAAACTCCTAGTTTATTGTGTGGCTAAGATCTATATAGTTTGTTATGATCTGATGGCTCATATTGTACACCTTTGCTATTTAATGCAAGGTCCTTCTCATGTAATAATAAGTTCTTAAGATTCTCTCCAATTTCTTGTGGTGCTTTACATATCTATTTTCTTGGGCTTGAATATTGCTTTTCAATATTCTCTACAATATCGAGAGAATTGTAGGCAATGAATCAAAGAATGAGATAGATGAGGTGGTGGGAGTGGAAGAAATGGGAGTGAGGATGGTAGAGAAATAATATGGAGGTATTTCCTAAATTTAGGCAATTGCTAAAACAATTGAGGGAGTGGTGGCCAATGTGGCTATTACACTAGTAATAGAGGTCAATAGGATTAAAAGAATTATAGAAATGCGAGACCATTGGCTAGTAGAAGAGGTAGAAATTAAATAAATAGGAGGAAAAGTAACAAGGAACAAAGTTGCTCACAATTGTGTCCTTGAGGCATCCTACCTTTTCTTTTCTATGGTGGGGGGCTTACCTTGTGGAATAATTTTTACTTCTCTATGGCACCACTTGTTGCGGTGCTTGTTGTGATGACACTATCATGTCTAAAGGTGCTTGGGTAGAGGTGGTGGCTAGGGTTTCCTATATTTCTAGGAGGTATTCTTCTACATGCATGAACTTTGCCCCTACCCTTTTTATTATTTGGGCTAACCCAACAACCATATCTTCTCCATTATAGGAAATGACTCAAATAATGGGATATATGAAATTGTGGGAGTGGAAGAAATGAGGGTGAGGATGGTAGGGAAATAACAAGGAGGTATTGCCTAAATGTAAGCAATTTCTAAACTAATCAAGGGAGTGGTGGCCAATGTGGCTATTACACTAGGAATGGAGGTCAATAGGGTTAAAATAATTATAGAAATGGGAGGCCATTGGCTAGTAGTAGGGATAAAAATTGAAGAAATAGGAGGGAAAGTAATAAGAGACAAAGTGGCTCACAATTGTGTCCTTGAAGCATCCTACCTTTTATTTTCTTTTTATGATGGAGGGCTTACCTTGTGGACCAATTTTCACTTCTTCTCTATGGCACCAATTGTTGGGGTGCTTTTGTGATGACATTGCCATGTCTAGAGGTGCTTGGGTAGAGGTGGTGGCTAGGGTTTCCTAGAATTCTAGTAGGGATTCTTCTACATGCATAAATTTTACCTCTATATTTTTTGTTATTTGGTCTAACCCAACAACCATATCTTCTCCATTGATTTCTTCTTTAGATGTGCTCTCAACATCTAGATGCTCTTGATTGTATAGCTCACTAAATTTTTCATAATTATCCAAATAAATCATCACAGGTTGTCACAGTGACCCCAATCTCTTGTAGAAACCTCCACCATACCTTGATCTTTACCTTGCTCCAAATTTTTTTCTCAAGACCCTTGATAATGTAATTTTAGGGGTTTGCCTAGTTATTCTTCTAATAAAAAGTATCGTAAGACCTCGGTATTTGTAGTTGTTTCACAATTATTTTTATTGGCCTTGTACTTGCCTCCTCCATAGGGTTCTTGCGAGATTTTATGTTTGGCATAGGCTTGTAGAAAAGTATTTTTGAGCTATTGATGCTTATTAATCATGCGGTAAAGGAAACCTTTAGGTCATAATTCTAGTTATCTTTAAGAATCTACAATCCTAGGTCCTTTAGCTTATTTCCAAAAGAATAGGCAACTTTTATTTTCATCATTGTTATGTTGCCCATGTTGATAGGAGGTTTGTAAAAGCCTATTTTTCCTTTTCCACTCCCAAATGCCATATTAATAAGATTCATATGTCTAAGCAACTTCATGAATAAAATCTTCTTGACACGTATTTTGATAGTTAATAGACAAACTTATTAAATAAGTAAAGGTAAAGAATTTTAGAATTTTTCAAAAAATACCAATCTCCATAAATCCTTTTCTATAAAGTATGGAGGTCAGTTGTAAAAAGGTGCTTTGGCTTGAATCCACTTAGAGCTAAAAACATTGGAACCAAAAAATATTCAATAAAATTATAACAGAAAGAGATCTTATGGCCAATAGGAAAACACTCCAAATTTTATGTATCAATAGAAACACTTCGGTTTCTGGTTCTTTGAGTGGTCTTGCACTTGATAATTTTTCTTTGTGTCATGTTTGAATGCTCCTATTCCTATTATTTGTTGTGTTTAAATTCTATTTCTGAATTCTACTTATGGAGGTCATTTCTCGCTCTTCTGGAATTAGTTTTTGATAAAAAATATATATATATTGACTAATATTTCAAGGGCTTTGCATTGGTGCATTCAAAATTTAGATTTGGTGGACATATATTTTTAGAAAAATATTTTTTCTGCCATGTATTTTAAAAAAAATCTGCTTTTTTTAGTGGGGGTGCTTTATATTCTCATTGTAAGTCTGAATTATAAAGGTATTTTTTGGGAGCTTTTGTTTATCCTATAGACTACATTTATAAAGTCTCTTTTACCCTCATTTGGTTGTTTGTCCACACATTTTGGACCTTGTTATCAGCCCATTGTGTTCGTATATGTGGAAACCACATATTTGTGCTTGTGGAGTCATTTGGACTACCCTTGCGATTGTGGTGCTTCTTACTCCATACTATCTTCTAACTCTCCTTTTGTGAGATACTTTGGTTTTATGGGAGGTTTCCTTTGGTGAATTTTTCCATAGTTCGAAAACTACATTGGTGTCTTTGCAAGTTACCATGTTGGATATTTCTTTTGATCTTTAAACACTTTCCATTACTCCATGCACTGATCATGATTCATATCCTGCTTGGTGAGATAGTCTTGTTGAGAACTTGTGCTCAATTGAGCTTTTGCCATATCTTCTTGGTCTTATTATCTAGCCTCACCCTCACACACCTCAGTTGTAATTTTGGAAATCTAGATAAAATCATATGTGCACTATTATCAGATATAACACAAATATTGTTTCTAATGATATTTTACCACCTATAAACTAGGATTCATAGGCATATCCCCATACATATTTTTCTATACTTTGTGCACAATTTTAGAATATGTTATCTTGTGATGAAGAATCCTTGATGTATATAGGATATTTTTCTATGCTAGTTGAAGATATTTTACAGGATGCTAATACAACTTCAGAGACTTTGGAGTCACTACATTATTTTGTGGATCATCCTAATTTATCCACACCTGAAGAGGATATTTTATATGGAGTTTCTTATATTTTCATCGAGTCACACATTTTGGATGTTGTTGATATTAATGAGGAGCTTACATCCTTGTTTGATGTACCTCCATATGTTGATCATGAAGACCATTTTGAGGACTTTATTATGGTGTGCCTTCCTTATTTTTATGAGCCACCTTGTCCTCCTACTCTTGTTGCCTTAGAGCCTTCTTTTGCTTCCTTTGTCTTGCATTAGGAGTCTTGTGAGACTCTCTCACAGGAATATTTGGTTGGACTCTCTTTAGGATATCCTGAAGACCATTTTACAACTTCTTTACCTTCTCTTACTACTTCCATTTCTATTTTCCTTATGCAATAGAACATTGAGTCTTCAGACTCTACACTCACTTGTTTGTTGATGACTTCTTCACTTCAACATGGTTTACAGCCTTTTTCATCGTCACAAGCACCAAATTTCATGTCGTTCCCTCATCATACCTACTTGGAGTGGGAATATTTTCAATGTATACCTCCTGGCTTCTTTCTTTCTCGTGGGATACATTTAGTTTGGCGACGAGGCATCTATACATTTTTGGGCCATCACATAGATCCTTTGCAGGATCTTCTTAATAGAAGTTGTCCTAGGGGGTGTTGAAGAGGACATCTTCCTCTCCATACTCCTTCCACATATTTCTTATTTCTCTTCTGGTAGATGGTTTTTTCCCCGTGGTTTTTCATCATCTCTCCAATAGAGTTTTTTATGGATATATTGTACATAAGTACCTTATCAGGCCTTGTTGTCGGGACTCATATCTATGGATATGCCACTTATTTTGTTTTGTTGATTCACTACCTCCTAATACCACTTAAGGGGGGTGTTAGAGTATATCTTAAGTTGTTACTAGGTATATTTAGGATATTTATTTTCTAGATATTATCTTATTACTTTTTTAGGAGTTATCTCTCTTGCATGAGGTTGGTAAACTCCTAGTTTTTTGTGTGGCTAAGATCTATATAGTTTGTTATGATCTGATGGCTCATATTGTACATCTTTGCTATTTAATGCAAGGTCCTTCTCATGGAATAATAAGTTCTTAAGATTCTCTCCAATTTCTTGTGGTGCTTTACATATCTATTTTCTTGGGCTTGAATATTGTTTTTCAATATTCTCTACAATATCGAGAGAATTGTAGTCAATGAATCAAAGAATGGGATAGATGAGGTGGTGGGAGTGGAAGAAATGGGAGTGAGGATGGTACATAAATAATAAGGAGGTGTTGCCTAAATGTAGGTAATTGCTAAAATAATTGAGGGAGTGGTGGCCAATGTGGCTATTGCACTAGAAATAGAGGTCAATAGGGTTAAAATAATTATAGAAATGGGAGACCATTGGCTAGTAGTAGAGGTAGAAATTGAAGAAATAGGATGAAAAGTAACAAGGAACAAAGTGGCTCACAGTTGTTTCCTTGAGGCATCCTACCTTTTCTTTTCTATGGTGGGGGGCTTACCTTGTGGACCAATTTTCACTTCTCCTCTATGGCACCACTTGTTGTGGTGCTTGTTGTGATGATACTACCATGTCTAAAGATGCTTTGGTAGAGCTGGTGGCTATGGTTTCCTATATTTCCAGTAGGTATTCTTCTACATGCATGAATTTTGCCTCTACCCTTTATATTATTTGGGCTAACCCAACAACCATATTTTCTCCATTATAGAATGACTCAAATAATGGGATAGATAAAGTGGTGGGAGTGGAAGAAATGAGAGTGAGGATGGTAGGGAAATAACAAGGAGGTGTTACCTAAATGTAGGCAATTGCTAAAACAATCGATGGAGTGGTGGCCAATGTGGCTATTACACTAGGAATGGAGGTCAATAGGGTTAAAATAATTATAGAAATGGGAGGCCATTGGCTAGTAGTAGGGATAAAATTTGAAGAAATAGGAGGGAAAGAAATAAGGAACAAAGTGGCTCATAGTTGTGTTCTTGAAGAATCCTACCTTTTCTTTTTTTATGGTGGAGGACTTACCTAGTGTGCAATGTTAGGGTGCAGCAATTTAAGTCGCCCCTATTGAGGGGTGTCATGTAGTTTCACCTCTCCAGGAGGTGAATAAGGTTTTTAAATTTTAACTTTGGGCAAAAGAGTTATGTCATGATCTGTGCTGAATTAAAATAGTTAGAAGTGATGTCACCTCTCCAACGGGACGAAAGTCCCTGTCACCCTCTTATGAGGTAAAAGTAAAGAGGATAACTGGAATAAGAGGCAAAAAATGGGTGAAATTACCAAGACATTGATCAAAAATCAAACCAAGCTATATTGTCGCCCATTATGGCCCCAAAAAGGTTGTTTCACTCCTTTCTTGGGTGAAATTAATTATTTGGCATTAAATTCTTAGGTGCATTACTTTCAAAGGCACAATTGTGTAGATTCTTTTGGGAAGAGGTGCAAAAAGATAAAATTTAATTTTTGGAGCAATGCAAGTGGTGCTTCCAATATTTTTGCTTAACTATTGCAAGAACAGAGGTGATTCTTGTTTATTTCCAAGGTACCGCCTATCAATATTGCTAGTTTTCAAAGTAGATTTAATGCTCGATGGACTTTCTTAGCGAAAGTGTATTTCCAAGGTGTAAAGGTGAAGCAAATTCAACAACCAAGTACCCAATTTCTAGGTGATTTTGTTGCATCCCTATGCACCGACATTCAAGGTTGCTTCTTAGCAAATAATAATGTCAATTTCTCTATGTGATTATCCCACCAAAGTCGAATTGTGGTTTCCATGCAGAATATTTTAACTATAACATTACTGATGTCGAGGAGGAAACTGTTCTCACTGGTTTTTGATCTACAAGTATTTTTTTTGTAAGCGCATTAATGAAATAGTTGCAACCCTCTATAAATACTAATAATTTTCATGTAAAATAAAAGGAGGGACACTCTGCAATAAAACACTCCAAATTTTTTGTATCAATAGAAATACTTCGGCTTCTAGTTCTTTGAGTGGTATTGCACTTCATAATTTTTTTTTGTGTCATTTCTGAATGCTCCTATTCCTATTATTTATTGTGTTTAAATTCTACTTATAAATTCTATTTTTGGAGGTCATTTCTCCCTCTTATGGAATTAGTTTTTGATCAATTTTTTTTTATCTTGACTAATCTTTCGAGGGCTTCGCATTGGTGCATTCAAAATTTAGATCTGGTGGACATATGTTTTTAGATATTTTTTTTCTATCATGTATTTAAAAAAATCTACTTTTTTTAGTTGGGGTGTTTTATATTCTCGTTGTAAGTTTGAATTATAAAGGTATTATTTGGGAGCTTTTGTTGATCCTATAGACTACATTTATAAAGTCCCTTTTACCCTCGTTTGGTTGTTTTTTCATACATTTTGGACCTTGTTATCATCCCATTGTGTTTGTATATGTAGGAACCACATATTTGTGCTTGTGGAGTCATTTGGACTACCCTTACAATTGTGGTGCTTCTTACTCCATACTATATTATGACTCTCCTTTTGTGAGATACTTTGGTTTAAGGGGGAGTTTCCTTTGGTGAATTTTTCCATAGTTCAACAACTACATTGGTGTCTTTGCAAGTTACCATGTTGGATCTTTCGTTCGATATTTCAACACTTCCCATCACTCCATGCACTGATCATGATTCATATCCTTCTTGGTGAGATAGTCTTGTTGAGCACTTGTGCTCAATTGAGCTTTTGCCATATCTTCTTGGTCTTATTCTCTAGCCTCACCCTCACACACCTCAGTGGTATTTTTGGCAAGCTAGATTAAATCATGTGTGCACTATTATCAGATACACCATAGATATTGTTTCTAATGATAGTTTACCACCTGTAAACTGGGATTCGCAAGCATCTCCCCATACATATTTTTCTATACTTTGTGCACATTTTAAGAATAGGTTATCTTGTGATGAATAATCCTTGATGTATATAAGATATTTTTCTACGCTAGTTGAAGATATTTTACAAGATATTGATACAGCTTCAGAGACTTTGGAGTCCCCACATCCTTCTGTGAATCATCCTAATTTATCCACACTTGAAGAGGATATTTTAGATGAAGTTTCTTCTATTTTCATCGAGTCACACATTTTGTATGTTGTTGATATTAATGAGGAGCTTACATCCTTGTTTGATTTCCCTCTATATTTTGCTCATGAAGAGCATTTTGAGGACTTTATTATGGTGTACCTTATTTATTTTTATGGGCCACCTTGTCCTCCTACTCTTGTTGCCTTAGAGCCTTCTTTTGCTTCCTTTGTATTGCATCAGGAGTCTTGTGAGACTCTCTCACAGGTATATTTTGTTGAACTCTCTTTAGGATATCTCGAAGACCATTTTACGGCTTCTTTACCTTCTTATATTACTACTTCCATTTCTATTTTCCTTATGCAATAGAACATTGAGTCTTCAGACTCTACACTCACTGGTTTTTTGATGACTTCTTCACTTCGACATGGTTCACAGCCTTGTTCATCGTCACAAGCACCATATTTCATGTTGTTCCCTCCTCATACCTTCTTGGAGTGGGAATATTTTTGATGTATGCCTCTTGGCTTATTTCTTCCTCATGGGAGACATTCAGTTCGACAACGAGGCATCTATACATTTTGGGGCCATCACATAGATCCTTTGCAGGATATTCTTGATAGAAGTTGTCCTAGGGGGGTGTTGAAGAGGACATCTTCCTCTCCATCCTCCTTCCACATCTTTCTTCTTTCTCTTATGGCAGATGGTTTTTTTCCACGTGGTTTTTCATCATCTCTCCAATAGAGTTTTTTATGGATATATTGTACATGAGTACCTTATCAGGCCTTGTTGTCGAGACTCATATTTGTGGATATGCCACTTATTTGGTTTTGTTGATTCACTACCTCCTAGTACCACTTAAGGGGGGTGTTAGAGTATATCTTAAGTTGTTACTAGGTATATTTAGTATATTTATTTTCTAGATATTATCTTATTACTTTTTTAGGAGTTATCTCTCTTGCATGAGATTGGTAAACTCCTAGTTTTTTGTGTGGCTAAGATATATATAGTTTGTTATGATATTATGGCTCATATTGTACACCTTTGCTATTTAATGCAAGGTCCTTCTCATGGAATAATAAATTCTTAAGATTCTCTCCAATTTCTTGTGGTCCTTTACATATCTATTTTCTTGGGCTTGAATATTGCTTTTCAATATTCTCTACAGTATCAAGAGAATTGTAGGCAATGAATCAAAGAATGGGATATATGAGGTGGTGGGAGTGGAAGAAATGGGAGTGAGGATGGTAGAGAAATAATAAGGAGGTGTTGCCTAATTTTAGGCAATTGCTAAAACAATTGAGGGAGTGGTGGCCAATGTGGCTATTGCACTAGGAATAGAGGTCAATAGGGTTAAAAGAATTATAGAAATGGGAGACCATTGGCTAGTATCAAAGGTAGAAATTAAAGAAATAGGAGGAAAAGTAACAAGGAACAAAGTGGCTCACAGTTGTGTCCTTGAGGCATCCAGCTTTTCTTTTCTATGGTGGGGGGCTTACTTTGTGGACCAATTTTCTCTTCTTATCTATGGCACCATTTATTGTGGTGCTTACTGTGATGACACTACCTTGTCTAAAGGTGCTTGGGTAGAGGTGGTGGCTAGGGTTTCCTAGATTTCTAGTAGGGATTCTTCTACATGCATGAATTTTGCCTCTACCCTTTTTATTATTTGGGCTAACCCAACAACCATATCTTCTCCATTATAGGAAATGACTCAAAGAATGAAATAGATAAAGTGGTCGGAGTGGAAAGAAATGAGAGTGAGGATGGTAGGGAAAGAACAAGGAGGTGTTTCTTAAATGTAGGAAATTGCTAAAATAATCAAGGGAGTGGTGGCCAATGTGGCTATTACACTAGGAATGGAGGTCAATAGGGTTAAAATAATTATAGAAATGGGAGGCCATTGGCTAGTAGTAGGGATAAAAATTGAATAAATAGGAGGGAAAGTAATAAGGAACAAAGTGGCTCACAGTTGTGTCCTTGAAGCATCCTACTTTTTTTTATGGTGGAGGGCTTACCTTGTGGACCTATTTTCACTTCTTCTCTATGGCACCAATTGTTGGGGTGCTTTTGTGATGACATTGCCATTTCTATAGGTTCTTGGGTAGAGGTGGTGGCTAAGGTTTCCTATAATTCTAGTAGGGATTCTTCTACATGCATGAATTTTACCTCTATATTTTTTGTTATTTGGGATAACCCAACAACCATATCTTCTCCATTGATTTCTTCTTTAGATGTGCTCTCAAAATCTAGATGCTCTTGATTGTATAGCTCACTATATTTTTCATCATTATCTAAATAAATCATCATAGGTTGTCACAGTGACCCCAATCTCTTGTAGAAACCTCCACCATGCCTTGATCTTTACCTTGCTCCATTTTTTTCTCAAGACCCTTGATAATGTAATTTTAGGGGTTTGCCTAGTGATTCTTCTAATAAAAATTCTCATAAGACCTTGGTCTTTGTGGACACTTGCAGTAGTTAAACATAAATATGCAGAAATCCAAAAGCCACACAGGGGCTATCCTAGAAACTAGAAAAAGCCAGACATAGAGAGAAACCCAGACCATCACAAAAATCAAAAACCTGACAAACCATAGACGTAGAAGCTATCTTACAGGGGCTTAACCTCTCGGGAGTCCTCCTTGGTTTTGGGTGCATTCTATTGGAGGTAATATTTCATGGCTATACTGGAACTCTCAAAAGCAGCAATGAAGCTCTTGATGAACATCCTGGAGATTTTTTTGGAAATCACAGAGCCAGGAATCGAGTCCCCATTGATGTCCTTAAAAATATGGATAGGGAAATTCTAGCTTGACTCTGCCTTCACCTTCTTCACTCTGGATGACCTTCAAACCTAGTCAGAGTTGTCCTTGACCTTAGCTTTGTGCTTAGTATATGTTGGTTTGTTGTCGCTCACATCAAGGGGCTTGGAGGGAGTAGCATCAGACGAAAACCTTTCTTGGATATGGGAGTGTGAACTTTAGGGGTATCCTTGTTGATCAAAGACTCGCTAGACATGGAATGGTAGAACTGCATGTGGGAGATATGGGGGTTGCATTGAATGGGTTTGGTCGAGATGGGTTGTAGGGTGGAGGTGGTGACATGGTGGAAGATGATAGCCATTAGCCCTTGGTGAATGGTAGTTGAGTGTTTCTTGTGAGCAATGGCCACAGAGAGCCTAATGGATCGATGGAGGAAAGTAGGGATGTTCATGGGCCTATATCCCCAAAAATGGTTCACCAAGGCAAGGTGGAAGCTAGAGAGTGGCTTGGATGGATCATCACAAGATAGATATTGAAGCAGAGGGATGGTGATAATGGGCCAAGAGGCAGGAAGGGACTCACGGTCTAGGGAAACTCCAAGCCACTTGAATTCTTGGAAATTTAGGAATCCTTCGAGCTCCTGGTCCCATTTGTGTTTGTCACACTAAACTAGGTGACCTGAGAGGGGAAGGCCAGAAACCTCAATAATAAGCTTGGGGGTAACTTTGAAATGGATGTGTCTCATCGTAACATGGCCATTCGACTAGGTTCAAATGAAATCCATTGTGATATCAGCCTCAGTGATGAGTGTCATAAATCACATCATTTATCTTTAAGTTTTTTCAATCTAGGGCGGTGTCCAATGGCTATATATGATAGCAGAGGTAGGCAACTTGAAGATCAGCTCATTCAGGAAACAGGCTTTATTGGTGAGACAAGTTAGCTTTGGAGGTTTTTGGTGTCACTTCTAATCCTATGAACTGAATTTGAATTCTAATTACACTTACAAAAGTAAAATTACAGAAATGGAAAGTTTGCAAAAAATGAAACCTGATTACTCTTGCAGAATTTAAATGACAGGAATGAAAATATTGCAAATAATGAAACCTAATTACATTTGTAGAATTGGAATGATAGGAATGAAAAGATTACAAAATTGAAATACACAAGTTGATAACCATTCAACAAAATAGAAATGCCAAGAAGCTAAGAACAACTGCTAAAAATAGGGGAAAACCACAAATGCTGTAAATTCCAAATCTATGCTATTGAGTCAGCTAACAAACACACACATACATATATAGTAAACACAGTTAGTAAACAAGAAATAGAAACTGCCAAGTTTTCTACTAATCTGCTACAGCAAAAATTCACAAAAAAACCTATCAGTAATTAATCCTCCTTCTAGGCTTGGAAGTGGCCCTTGCTCCCTGATCCAAAAGCAGGTGAAAGGTTGCTTATAACTACTCAATTCTCACATATTCTCTCAGAGCAACAAATGGATGAAAATACTGCACTTTATTGACTGTTACACAACATTACAACATTGTAGAAAAATCTTGCTAAATTGTTGTTCTGCTACAGCTTAACAACTATCTACTCTAGGTCTATTCTACCTTCTATCCCCTATATGCTCAACCAAAATAGGAGCATATTATTTATACTAATTTATGACATGTGTTATGCCTAAAATCCATTCTATTTTTGTTTATCAGTGATTCAACAACTACTCTGAAGTTTTTTTCCTAAAATGCAGAAAATTGTTCTACTGCAACATCTTCATTATCCCTTGTTGTGCGTCCTCCATTGGTGGAAATGAGTGGAAGAGATGATAAAATATCTCAAAAAACTGTATCCACTCCTAAATTTTCATTCACCATTGTTCTAGGTGTTCTTTTTACCTTTTTGACCAGAACTGGTCCTTCTCCGCTCATTTTGGAGCTGCTCCGGAATATCAGGCAGTGCAATTAACTTGATGCTTATCCACATGCCAGTTGCTCAAGAAAGTGGGTTTGACCAGCTAGGAAGCCCCCCTAAGTCCTTATAAGACCACTTCTATAGGTTTTACATGATGTAGTTGACAAATTACAAGTCATGCTATTTATGGATAGCTGGCTAGAATTTATATGGTCAAAATTTTGTGTTTCAGATTTTCTACATAGTCACAGCAGTTTGGCACATTTTTGTAATTTAAACCGGTTAAGAAGCAAGGAAAGTAATTAAAATACCACTAGAATAGGATACACATCAGTACACATCACTACTTATTTCAAATATACTTTTATTTGCTAAGTAAATCAGTTGAAACAGTGCAAATAAATGCAAAAAATGGTCAAAATAGAGTAATGTGCTCTTGAACATTCAAACATGTAAATATTAATACATAATGCATTCAATCATAAAAATTAGCATAAAAACATACCATAAGGTTTATAAAGGAGTTTATGACATATCCAAATCATTCCATGAAAGAGGTAATTCCTAGCCTCATCACTCATCACCTTTGAATTTCGATAGGAAAGGGATAAGGCTGCAACCTTGCATATAGGAGGCTGATAGAGCATCGAATTGCAAGTTGTTGGGCTCAAGGAAGGCCATGGTGGTGGAAGACAAATGCGGATGGAAGGTGGCAAGGGAGTTAGGGCATAGGTTAGGATGGAGGAGATGAAGGACGTAAGTCTGGATGGGGGCTCAAACAGATCTTAAATAGGCATGAGGGAGATGTCGGTCATGCCGCTGGCCATGGGAGGATGACAGGTGGATAGGCGAAGGAAAGGGTGGGGTGACTGGGGATTGGGGAAGGTTCATGAACCAAGAAACACATGGGTAGAGATGAAACACCACTGGGACCTAGCAACAACTAAGCTCAATGGGATATTTGGCAACAAACCGAGAATTTGCTCAAGGTTAGGAAAGTGTAACTTTCTTTGGAAACTGGTGATATTTGAAATGTGCACTCGAGATTGAGTACCACCATCATGAGGGCCAGGTGGCTGGCCAATCATGTGGTGGATATGGGGTGCACACCATGGAAAAGACACCCCGGGGATTGTGCACCACAAGACCTACAAAACCTTGATCGAAAAATCATAGATTAGCGTGGAAAAATTAAAGGCAGCTAGTCTACCTTGGCCAATCCATGGTCGCTAAGTGGATGATGCTTGGTGGCAAATATTTGCACCACACAGTAAGATATGGTTGGGTGGTGCCCATGTTGGCAAGATTATCAGTAAGCCTATTGGCTTCACGATACACGTGGGTAGCAACAACCTATATTTGTTGACCAATGAGAATTCTAGTTTATTCTATCAGGGATCATATATTCCATGATGGGATGTTATCATTTTTAATGTACCAGATGATGTTGAGGGAATCCCATTCGACTTGGAGGCTGATTCTTCAGTCCCTGATGAGGTGAAAGTTGTGCCATAGCACCCACGCTTTAGCCATGTTATTGGTTTGGTGATCCAAGTTCTCAGAGAAAGCTAAGACAACTTCACATGAGTGGTTTTTGGCAATCCCTCATGCTCCTGCTAAACCTAGGTTCCCTTTGGAAGCGCCATCGAAGTTGAGCTTCAACCAGCCTTTCGAAGGGGGTCTCCAATGAGTCTTCTTTCTAGAGTGGGCCATGGGAGGGGGTAAGTTAGGAGGGATGGGTATGTTCAAATATTGAATAATCTCCACTTTGAGGTTGTTTATGGGAAAGGAGCATGGGAGAAGTTGGGAATTTTTAGCAGAGTAAGCAATAGCTTTGGAATAGTGGACACAGGGTCATTGGTCGACGTAGAGAAAATTTATCGATTTCTCTCTAGCCATATTTTCCAAAGGAAATGGTGGAGGTAGACTTTCCATAGGAAGGAGACCCTAGGATTCTTGAACAAAATAGGCCATTGAATAAAGAAGTCCACCAGGGAGATGGAGGGGCATTAAATCTGAAAAGTAGTCAATAGGTGGCTCAAGCATTTTTTTGTAAAGTCACAGTCCATAAAAATATGGTTGATGGATTCCCAGTTGGAAAGACATAGGTGACATCTTTTCAAAATAGGGAGGCATCTTTTAATGATATTATCGATGGTGAGGACTTTGTTTTGTATGGCAATCTATGAGAAGAAGCCAATCTTAGGAATGAGATGCTTGACCCACACCACGCTAAAGGGAATAGGGGAAACTTGGGGGTTGAGTAGGAAAGAGTAGGCTGACCTGATGGAGAAGTCCCCATTGTCATTCCCTTTCCATATGGGGTAGTCCAGAGTGGTTTTATTTAGGATGATGGTGGTTTTGAGAAGGTTGGAGAAGGAATTTTCAGCTCTAAGAACTTGGCCATTTTCACTAGTAGTGGGAACGGTTTTCTATTTACCCTTGATATCGATGTAGTCCATCACTTTGACACCCCACCTCCTTTCCAGAATAGGTTTGAGAATGGATGTCTCTAGGATATCTGCAAGGGGTTTATCTTTTAACCAAATATCATCCCAAAAATTGATCTTAGAACCACTACCTAATTACCATTGGGTACCCTTGACAATGAGGGATTTAGCCTAAATCATAGCCCACTAGAAAGTAGATCCATTAGAGGGGATGTTGTCCTCCACCATGGATAGGTGCTAGAGATATTTGGCTTGGATGATCGACACCCACTCTACCTTATAGTTGGTAAATATTTTCCAAGCTTGCTTAGCAAGGAGGGCGAGGTTCATATTGGCTAATCTTCTGAGGCCAAGCCCTCCTTGGGTTTTGGGTTGGAAAACTTGTTCCCAACTGACTAAGTGGAACTTCTTCTTTTCCTCTATCCCAGACCATAGAAAATCCTTTTTAATCTATTCAATATTGGAGTGGACCAAATCTAGAGCTTTGAACACCTACATGAAATAAATAGGGATGCTTTGGAGGACTAACATAGTAAGAGTTGCTTTGGTTGCCTGATACAGGAGAGAACCCTTCCATCCTACGAGTTTACGTCTGATCCTTCCAATTATATTGTCCCACATGGATTCTTTTGAGCTTTTGATGAACAGGGGAATATCCAAGTAAGAAGTTGGGAGATCAACAATGCAACATTTAAGGATACAAGTAATCTTGCATTATCTGTTGCCTAGGGTGTTGAGGAAAAAGCATTTGCTCTTAAGGTAGTTGATTTATTGTCCTACTTCTAAAGCATATATTTCAAGCGTGTACTTGATGGACTTGGCTTGAAGAACAAATACCAAAGTCGTAATGATAGTATCATCCACAAACTGTTGATGAGACAGGGGAGGGGAGTTAGAAGAGGCTTTGATACTGGATACTCTCCCTAAAGCACAGGCAAATTTTAAGGCTCTCCCAAGGGATTTAGCAAGAATGATGAAGAGGAATGGGGATAGGGGATCTCCTTGTCTAAGGCCTTTAGAGCTAGGGAAGAAACCTGCAGCAGAACCATTCACTAACACCGAGAACCAAGGGGAAGTAATGCAGCCTTTGATGAGGTCAATCCATTCTTGGTGAAACCCAAACCTGGAAAGGAATTTTAGGACAACATATTTACCAACTATAAGGTAGAGTGAGTGTCGATCATCCAACCCAAATATCTTTAGTACCTATCCTTGTTGGAGGATAACATCCCCTCCAATGGATCTATGTTCTGACGGGCTGTGATTCAGGATAAATCCCTCATTGTCAAGGGTACCCGATGGTAGCTAGGCAGGGATTCTAAGATCATATTTTGGGATGATATTTGGTCAAAAGATAAATACCTTGCAAATATCTTGGAGACCTCTATTCTCAAACCTATAGTGGAAAGGAGGTGGGGCATCAAAGTGGTGGACTACATTGATAACTAGGGAAAAAGGAAAATCATTTCCACTTCCAGTGAAAATGGCCAAGTTCCCAAAGCTAGGAATTCCTTATCCCACCTTCTCAGAACCACCATCATCCCAACTACAACCACTTTGGACTACCCCATCAGGAAAGAGAATGATAGTGGTAACTTATTCGTTAGATTAGCCTACTCTTTCCTACTCAACCCCCAAGTTTCTCCTATTCCCTTTAGCATGGTGTGGGTCAAGCATCTCATTCCCAAGATTGGCTTCTTCTCATGGATTACGATCCAAAACAAAGCCCTCACCACCGATAATCTCATGAAAAGAAGCCTCCATGTCCCGAACAGATGTCACCTATACCTTTCCAACTAGGAATCTATCAACCACATTTTTGTGGACTGTGACTTTACAAAAAAAAGGCTTGAGCCACCTGTTGACTACTTTTCATATTCAATGCCCCCCATATCCCTGGTGTACTTATTTATTCAATGGCCTATTTCGTTCAAGAATCCCAGGGTCTCCTTCTTATGGAAATTCTACCTCCACCATTTCCTTTGGTAAATCTAGCTGGAGAGAAATCGATGAATTTTCTCTACGTCGATCAATGACCCTGTGTCCATTACTTCTAAATCTATTTCCTACGCTGCTAAAAATTATCAACTTCTCTCGTTCTCCTTTCCCATCTGCAGCCTTGAAGTGGATATTCTTCAATATTTGAACATCCCCATCCCTACCAACTTGCCCCCTCCCATGGCCCATCCTAGAAAGAAGGCTCGTTGGAGACCCTCTTCGGAAGGCTGGCTGAAGCTCAACTTCGATGGCGCTTCTAAAGTGAACTCGAGTTTAGCAAGAGTAGGAGGGATTGTCAGAAACCACTCAGGTGAAATTGTCTTAGCTTTCTCTGAGAACTTGGATCACCAAACCAATAATGTGGCAGAAGCATGGGTGCTATGGTGCAGCTTGCACCTCATAAGGGATCGAAGAATCAGCCTCCAATTCAAATGGAATTCCCTCAACATCATCTAGTACATTAACAATGACAACATCCCATCGTGGAATATCTGATCCCTGATAGAATAAACTAGAATTCTCATTGGTCAGTAAAGACATGTTGTTATTGCCCATGTGTACCATGAAGCCAACAGGCTTACTGATGGTCTTGCAAACATGGGCACCATCCAACCATATCTTTATGTGTGGCACAGCTCTCTGCCACCAAGCATCATCCACTTAGCAGTCGTGGATTGGACAAGGCAGACCAGTTGCCTTTAATTTTTCCATGCTAATCTATGATTTTTTTTATCAAGGTTTTACAGGTCTCGTGGTGTACAATCCCTCGGGTGTCTTCTTCATGGTGTGTGCCCCATATCCACCACATGATATACTGATCACCTGGCCCCCATGACAAAGGTTCTCGATCTCGGGTGCATGTCTCAAACATCACTGGTTTCCAAAGAAAGTTGCACTTTCCTGACCTTGAGAAAATTCTTGGTTTGTTGCCAAAATTCCACTGAGGTTAGCTATCGCCAAGTCCCAGTGGAATTTTATCTCCACCTATGTGGTTCTTGGTTAGCGAACCCTCCCCAATCCCCAATGACCCCACCCCTTCCTCCTCTCCACTTGTCATCCTCCCACGACCAACGGCATGACCGATGTCTCACCTCATGCATATTTAAGATTTGTTCGATCCCCCATCCAGACCTATGTCCTTCATCTCCACCACCCCATCCTATGACCTAAATCCCTTGCCACCTTCCATCCACCTCTGTCTTCCACCACCATGGCCTTTCTTGAGCCCAACAGCTTGTAACTCGATGCTCTGTCAGCCTCCTATCTGCAAGGTTACGACCTTATCCCTTTCCTATCAAAATTTAAAGATGTTGAGGCTAATATCACAATGGATTTCATTCGAACCTGGTCGAATGGCCATATTACAATGAGACACATTTGTTTCAAAGTTACCCCTGAGCTTATTACTGAGGTGTCTGGACTTCCCCTCTCGAGTCACCTAGTCTGGCATGACAAACACAATTGGGACCAGGAGCTTGAAGGATTCCTGAATTTCCAAGAATTCAAATGGCTTGGAGTTACCCTAGACCGTGAATCCCTTCCTTCACCTTGGCCCATCTTCACCACTTCGCCCTGGTGAACCATTTTTGGGAATACAGGCCCATGAACATCCCTGCTTTCTTCCACCGGTTCATTAGGCTCTCTGTGGCCAGCTCTCGCAAGAAACACTCGGCTCCCATTCACCAAGGGCGGATGGCTGTCACCTCCACCATGTTGCCACCTCCACCTCGCCACCCATCCTAGCCAAACCCATTCAATCCAAATTCCCCTCTCTCCCGCCTATAGTCCTATCTATCCCCTATCCAATGAGCCTTGATCAGTTAGGATACCCCTAAAGTTCACACTCCCATCTCCAAGAAAGGGACTCTGTTTGATGCTACTCCCTCCAAGCCCCTTGATGCGAGTGGCAAAAAACCCACGTCTTCTAAGCACAAATCTAAGGTCGAGGACAACTCTGCCCAGGTTCGAAGGTCATCCAGAGTGAAGAAGGTGAACGCAGAGTATTTTGATAGTTAATAGACAAACTTATTAAATAAGTAAAGGCAAATAATTTTAGAATTTTTTAAAAAATACCAATATCCATAAATCCTTTTCTGTAAAGTATGGAGGTCAATTATAAAAATTTTGTTTGGCTTGAATCCACTTAGAGCTACAAAATTTGGAACTAAAAAATATTCAATAGAATTATAACAGAAATAGGTCTTACTCAAGACCTCTATCTAAAAATAAATGGGTTGCTCAAGACCACAATCGTCAACCTTCTTCAAATTCAATTCTAGGTACTTTCTAGGGTTTTGATACAAAATTAAATGAATTAAAAATGAAGAATACTTAAAAACTTGGGTGTGCCCAAATTTGGACAACCCTTCATGAATTTGCATAGTGATGAAATCACTAAATCCAAAAATCACCCTCTTAATCCTAGGTGTATACCTCATCATGTCAAGAATTGCCAACTAGGCTAGGATTACACTCTTATCATCTTCTAGGCAAAAAATAAATGCCAACATGCTCAAAGAATCCCTTGTGCTATCATTGAAATCTTTGTTGCTAAGGGAAATCCTGGCAACATGGTGTCTGAGACATCACATTTAGTATTCAGAAACACGTGCTTGTCCTACTCTAGAATATTATTGAAATACTTCGTGGTATTTTCCATAGTTATCATACACCCTCTAGCTTCCACCAGTAGAATTTTCTATATGATTTGTGGGGTTTCAACGATCTTGAAACTCCCTCTTGCAACCTAATTTTATAGGCCTAGGCATCATATGACCCTTCATATGTGATCACCACCTCATAGTTATGCACTTTAGGCACCATGTATTATGCTAGGAAGTTGCTCCATATCCTCAATCCAAAGATGCCTAGGAGCTAGCTTTGAATATTTAGAATACCTCCCTCATATTCTTAGTTCTATTTGATACTATGGGGCCCATGACACTCTTTTTCGGGTCTTTTACCATCTTGGGAGACATAACTTGGAGAGTTTGGGTTAGTGTTTCTCAACCTAAGGTGGAAGGTGAGGCTACAACTACTCTAGTAGGATAATCTCTAGCAAGGCTAGATCTAAATGTTTATGGACAAGTGGTGGTTTTTTTCTTCTCCATGGATGGTGGTATCTGCTTCAAATAATTCTAGGTGTAAAAAAATGTTTCTCATGGCTCAAATTTGTAACTATTCTCTTCATGCTCTCTAGGATCTTGTGTTCTTGAGTGCTTGAGAATCAAATGAGGAGAAATAAGAGAAAAGTACCCTTTTATGGATTCACTTTCTCAAATATTAAAGTATCCACTTGCATTTAGTTCACATTATGTGAATTCATTTCTTCATTTCATAAAGCAGGAGGGAAGTATTCATCATTTTTTGGCATTAAATTTGTCGTATTCAAATTTATTTTCCTTCTTGTACAAATATGAGGGGAAGAGACTGCCACCTTTTCAAAGCATCCAATTTCTATCTTTTAAAGCACTATACCATCCTTTCAACAATGAATTTAAATTGCATGCATTTAATTTCATTTTCATTAAATCCAACACAAATATATTGGAACTTCTCTCAATGTATTGAATTCACACCATGGAAAGTGATTCTTTTCTATGTGAGGTTGGTGAAATAATGCTACCTCATTAAATTGGTGTTACACAAATTTACATCACTACCTTTTTTCCGATCAGTTGGTCTATGGGCTATCCTTATTTTTTTAATTAGATTCTACAAGGAGCCATTTACCTTTTTAGTCCTAGCAATGAATGTTGTCCATTGATAATTTAATCAAACAGCTTACGCTAATGTAGCCCTAGAGCTTCTCTTCATCTGCTTTAGATTGAGCACACTCTCACCATGTGCCCTTCATGATTGAGTATCTCATGCTACTTTGGCCTTAACTTTCCTTTGGTACCCTTGATCAAGTGATAGCCCACCATGTGTCATTATCAATGACATGATATATCATCTAAAAAGCTCCTTGAAAGATAGGGGTAAAATTTTTCGATGTGTGAAACAATCATGCAAGAGAGAGCTTTGTATATTGGATCTCTCACAAGCTTTCACCCTGTATGATCTAATGATTTTTGAAAATTGAGGATCTTGTTTGTATCAAGTAGCTATGCCCATTCATGGTCTTAATTGGATGACTCATTCTTACCCATAATTGAGTTTTTTCTTCTATGGATCTTGTTTGAGTATGAGTTTGCCACGTGTCCTTCTAGGAGATTTGATGAATGTCATTGTCAAGGAATATAAGTTCCCTCTTAGCCTCCTTGGAGTAGCATGGCTCATTTTTTTAGTTCAACCTATGGTTTTCAATGATGTGGATTACTCTATAGCTTCATCACTCTATGATACCTATTACAAAATAAACTTAAAAATATACGTTAAGAATAATAGATATATACAAATTTTTATGTTACACATATATAGAGAGATTAGAAATATTGATCAATCACAAATCTCAACTACCACTAATTAATTTGATCATCGAGAATGGAAAATGGACCTCATAAATAAATAATTTTGATTTGTATTTCCCTTGTTCTATAATGTAGGTATGATCAACATCTAGCTTGTTTGAAGGCACATGCTCCACATGATGGATATAGAGGGGTTCTGATTAATATTTAGCTTAGTCCCATATTTGGTCTTGAACAACATGTTCATCCAATCTAGAGATAAATAGCCTCCTATATTATCTTTGAAGTCCTTGGATAAGCAGATACAAAATTTATAGAAATATTGGTCATTGTTATGTCCTAATGGACTGTGAGGTTTGGGTAATCTTGTAGTGTGAGGGGGAGGTTTCTTATCAATCTAAATATATAAACACGTGTTCCATCTAGTTGAACTACTCCTTTATTAACATGCTCATATACTAGTCCCAATGCATCTACTACTCTTCTAGGCATGACTAAAGTACTTGACCTAGAATATACCATGCAATTGTATATCAACTTATCTTCATAGATTAGAGTCAGGTAAAATGGTATGGGTTTGACTTGATTTTTATATATGCCAAATATCTACATGACCATAGGTGGCTTCTATTTTTCAAGAGCTTTTTATCTCTCTTACACTTCATCTAAGTATCTCATCTTCTTAGGCATAGATAATACATCCCAGAGAGGTATGGCTATAATAGAATATTTTGAACATTCTAATTAGGTGTGATTAGAGGGGAAATACCTTTTCTAGGACCAGTGTATCCCACACTCACCACCATTGAGCGATCCTAGAAAGCACAACACCATTGAATGTATCCCACGATGGCCCTCATGATGGTATATAAAGCACAACATCCACATAGATCTTTGCAAGATTTTAGGTGAAATGCCCTAGTGGAAGCAAGCCAACTATGATATAGCCCCTCAAACGAGTGAATCATGGCTAAGCTATATGCTCCATCCTCTCCTGTGGGAGCATTGCTCGATGGTGGTGAGTGTGGATTTATCCCCATGTGTGGTTTTTGTTGGTTGATTTCCCTTGTGGGCCATATGTTAGCTCTAGGGTCCATTCTCCACTCCTCTCATACTTCCCAGTATCATAGTTTCACAAATAAAAATTTCTAAAAAATACATTGAGCAATGTTGCGAGAGTCTTGAGCCATTATCCCACATGTATCCCACGATGGCTCTCATGGTGGTATATAAAACACAACACCCACATAGATATTTACAAATTAGGAAGTAGGATTTTGGGTGAAATGCCATAGTGGAAGCAAGCCAACCATGATCCAGCCACTCAAACGAGCGAATGAAGACCAAGCTATATGCTCCATCCTCTCCTATGGGAGCATCGCTCGATGGTGGTGAGTGTGGATTTCTTCCCATGTGTGGTTTATGTTGGTTGATTTCCCTTGTGGGTCCCATGTTAGCTCTAGGTTCCATTCTTCACTCCTCTCATACTACCCAGTCTCGTACTTTCTCAAATAAAAAATTCTAAAAAATACCTTGAGCAATGTTGCAAGAGTCTTGAGTCATTATCCCACATGTATCCCATGATGGCCCTCATAGTGGTATATAAATAACAACACCCATATAGAGCTTTACAAATTAAGAAGCGGTATTTTGGCTAAAATACCCTAGTGGAAGCAAGCCAACCATGACCTAGCCCCTCAAATGATCGAATCATGGATAAGTTATATGCTCCATCCTCTCTTGTGGGAGCATCACTTGATGGTGGTGAGTGTGGATTTCTTCCCATGTGTGATTTTTATTGGTTGATTTCCCTTGAGGGCCCCATGTTAGCTCTAGGGTCCATTATTCGCTCCTCTCATACTGCCTAGTCTCGTACTTTCACAAATAAAAAATTCTAAAAGATACCTTGAGCAATGTTGTGAGAGTCTTGAGCCATTATCCCACATGTATCCCATGATGGCTCTCATGGTTGTATATAAAGCACAACACCCACATAGAGCTTTGCAAATCAAGAAGTAGGATTTTGGATGAAATGCCCTAGTGGAAGGAATCCAACCATGACCCAACCCCTTAAACGAGTGAATCATGGCCAATCTATATGCTCCATCCTCTCTTGAGGGAGCATCGCTCGATGGTGGTGAGTGTGGATTTCTCCTCATGTATGTTTTTTGTTGGTTAATTTCTCTTGTGGGTCCATTCTCTTCTCCTCTCATACTTTCACAAAAAAAATTCTAAAAAATACCTTGAGCAACTTTATGAAATTCTTGAGCCATTATCTCACATGTATCCCATGATGGCCCTCATGGTGGCATATAAAACACAACACCCACATAGAGCTTTGCAAATTAGGAAGTAGGATTTTGGGTGAAATGCCCTAGTGGAAGCAAGCCAACCATGACTTAGCCCCTCAAACAAGTGAATCATGGCCAAGCTATATGCTCCACCCTCTCCTATTGGAGCATCACTAAATGGTGGTGAGTGTGGATTTTCCCCATGTGTGATTTATGTTGGTTGATTTCCCTTGTGGTCCCTATGATAGCTCTTGGGGCTTACCTCCGCTCCTCTCGTATTGTCTAGTCTCGTACTTTCATAATTAAAAAATTCTAAAAAATGCCTTGAGCAACACTACAAGAGTTTTGATCCATTATCCCACATGTATCCGATAATGACCCTCATGGTGGTATATAAATAACAACACCCACATAGATATTTGCAAATCAAGAATCATGATTTTGGGTGAAATACCCTAGTGGAAGCAAGCCAACCATGACCCAACCCCTCAAACGAGCGAATCATGGCCAAGCTATATGCTTCATCCTCTATTGTGGGAGCATTTCTCTATGGTGGTGAGTGTGGATTTATCCCCATGTATGTTTTTTGTTGGTTTATTTTCCTTGTGGGCCCCCTGTTAGCTCTAGGGTCCATTCTTTGCTTCTCTCGTACTGCCTAGTCTCATACTTTCACAAATAAAAAATTCTAAAAAATACCTTGAGCAACATTGCGAGAGTCTTGAGTCATTATCCCGCATGTATCCCATGATGGCCCTCATGGGGTATATAAAGCACAACACCCACATAGATCTTTGCAAACTAGTAAGTAGGCTTTTGGGTGAAATTCCCTAGTGGAAGTAAGCCAACCATATCACATCCCCTCAAATAAGCGAATCATGGTCAATCTATATGCTCCATCCTCTCTTGTGGGAGCATCGCTCGATGGTGGTGAGTGTGGATTTCTCCCCATGTGTGGTTTTTGTTGGTCGATTTCCCTTGTGTACCCCATGTTATCTCTAGGATCCATTCTCCCCTCCTCTTGTACTACCCAATATTGTACTTTTACAAATAAAAATTTATAAAAAATACCTTGAGAAATGTTGCAAGAGTCTTGAGCCATTATCCCACATGTATCCCATGATGGCCCTCATGGTGGTATATAAAGAACAACACCCACATAGATCTTTGCAAATCATAAACTAGACTTTTGGGTGAAATGCCCTAGTGGAATCAAGCCAACCATGACCCAACCCCTCAAATGAGCGAATCATGGCCAAGCTATATGCTCCATCCTCTCCTATGGGAGCATCGCTTGATGGTGGTGAGTGTGGATTTCTCCCCATGTGTGGTTCATGTTGGTTGATTTCCCTTGTGGGTCCATGTTAGCTCTAGGGTCCATTCTCCACTCCTCTCATACTGCCCAGTATTGTACTTTCACAAATAAAAAATTCTAAAAAATCCCTTAAGTAACGTTGCGAGAGTCTTGAGCCATTATCCTAAATGTATCCCATGATTTCCGTCATGGTGGTATATAAATAACAACATCCACATAGAGCTTTACAAATCAAGAAGCAGGACTTTGGGTGAAATACCCTAGTGGAAGCAAATCAACCATGACCCAACCTTTCAAACGAGCGAATCATGGAAAATTTATATGCTCCGTCCTATCCTGTGGGAGCATCACTCGATGGTGGAGGGTGTGGATTTCTCCTCATGTGTTTTTTCTATTGGTTGATTTCTCTTTTGGGCCCAATGTTAGCTTTAGGGTCTATTCTCTGCTCCTCTCGTACTACCCAATCTTGTACTTTCACAAATAAAAAATCTAAAAAATACCTTGAGAAATATTGCAAGAGTCTTGAGCCATTAATTCACATGTATCCCATGATGGCCCTCATGGTGGTATATAAAGCACAATACCCACATTGAGATTTGAAAATCATGAAGTAGGATTTTGGGTGAAGTTCCCTAGTGGAAGCAAGTCAACCATGATCCAGCCCCTTAAACGAACGAATCATGGCCAATATATATACTCCATCCTCTCCTGTGGGAGCATCACTCAATGGTGGTGAGTGTGTATTTATCCCCATGTGTGGTTTTTATTGGTTTATTTTCCTTGTGGACCCCATGTTAGCTTTAGGGTCCATTCTTCGCTCCTCTCGTACTACCTAGTCTCATACTTTCACAAATAAAAAATTCTAAAAAATACCTTAAGCAACATTGCAAGAGTCTTAAGACATTATCCCACATGTATCCCATGATGGCCCTCATGGTGGTATATATAGCACGATATCCACATAGATTTTTACAAATCAGGAAGTAGAATTTTGAGTGAAATGCCCTAGTGGAAGCAAGCCAACCATGACCTAGCCTATCAAACGAGTGAATCATGGCCAAGCTATATGCTCCATCCTCTCTAGTGGAAGCATCGCTCGATGGTAATGAGTATGGATTTCTCCCCATGTGTGATTTCTATTGGTTTATTTCCCTTGTGGACCTCATGTTAGCTCTAGGGTCCATTCTTTGCTCCTCTCGTACTACCCAGTCTCGTACTTTCACAAATAAAAAATTATAAAAAATACCTTGAGCAATGTTGTGAGAGTCTTGAGCCATTATCCCACATGTATCCCACGATGGCCCTCATGGTGGTATATAAAGCACAACATCCACATAGAGCTTTGCAAATCGGGAAGTAGGCTTTTGGGTGAAATTCCCTAGTGGAAGCAAGCCAACCATGACCCAACCCCTCAAACAAGCGAATCATGACCAAGCTATATGCTCCATCCTCTCCTATGGGAGCATCGCTCGATGGTGGTGAGTGTGGATTTATCCCCATGTGTGGTTTTTGTTGGTTGATTTACCTTGTTGGTCCCATGTTAGCTCTAGGGTCCATTCTTCACTCCCATTCTACCCAGTCTTGTACTTTCATAAATAAAAATTCTAAAAAATACCTTGAGCAACATTGCGAGAGTCTTGAGCCATTATCACACATGTATCCCACGATGGCCCTCATGGTGGTATATAAAGCACAACACCCACATTGAGCTTTGCAAATAAAGAAGCAGACTTTTGGGTGAAATACCCTAGTGGAAGCAAGCCAACCATGACCCATCCCCTCAAATGAGCGAATCAAGGCCAATCTATGTGCTCCATCCTCTCTTGTGGGAGCATAACTTGATGGTGGTGAGTAAAACTTGATGGTGGTGAGTATGGATTTTTTCCCATGTGTACTTTTTATTGGTCAATTTTCCTTGTGGGCCCCATGTTAGCTCTAGGGTCCATTCTTCGCTCCTCTCATACTATCCAATCTCATACTTTCTCAAATAAAATATTCTAAAAAATACCTTGATCAATGCTACAAGAGTCTTGATCCATTATCCCACATGTATCCCGCGATAGACCTCATGGTGATATATAAAGCACAACACCCACATAGAGCTTTGTAAATCAGGAAGCAAGATTTTGGGTGAACTGCCCTAGTGGAAGCAAGACAACCATGATCCAACCCTTCAAATGAGTGAATCATGGCCAAGCTATATGCTTCATCCTATCATGTGGGAGCATCGCTCGATGGTGGTAAGTGTGGATTTCTCCCCATGTGTGGTTTCTATTGGTTGATTTCTCTTGTGGGCCCCATGTTATCTCTAGGGCCCATTCTCTAGTCCTATTGTATTATCTAGTCTCGTACTTTCTCAAAGAAATAATCATACCAATATGCTTGGAAGACTCTCCTTATAAACTCTATTGCCCCTGATCACTACTTGAGATCTATATTTTTCTTCTTCTATTAAATTGCTTTCTGCAAAATAGTTATCTTCTTATTGAGTTGATCCTCTTGTTGATGAACTAATCTATGAGGTTTTAAACTATGATATTTCGCATATCCAAGAGAGAAGCTAATGGCTACAAAGCAAATCAACTGGTGAGTTGGTTCACCTGATATTATAGTGATTTGGCTTCCAACTGGGAGTTCTTCAAGGTAATATTTACATTCCCAAGCTCTTTCTCCCTCTTCACCAAATTCCTTTTGAGGGACAGGTAGTCATGGCTTACAACTTTATAGACTTGCTCCATGAATTCTACCTTATCCCTACCGTAGGCAACTCTAATATTGAACCCTATTACCATAACCTAATAGTCTTGATCTTACATTTACCATTTTAGCTTACAAGTAGTCAGGGTTAGTTGGGAAAAATATAGTGTTCCCTTGATGATCAAAATAACTCCTCATTATTTTCTCCACAAGCCATGAAATTATTTTGGCTTCTTTATGTTGGATGTAATACAATATCCAATTTTAAATTGCTTGTAACTGTTGCAATACACTAGAAATATGAGAGGGAGCCTAGAAGCTCATCAATTTCTCTTGTGTCGATAGAATTATAGGCAATGAATCAAATAATGGGATATATGAGGTGGTGGAAGTGGAAGAAATGGGAGTGAGGATGGTAGATAAATAACAAAGAGGTGTTGCCTAAATGTAGGAAATTGCTAAAACAATCGTGGGAGTGGTGGCCAATGTGGCTATCGCACTAGGAATAGAGGTCAATAGGGTTAAAAGAATTATAGAAATGGGAGACCATTGGCTAGTTGCAGAGGTAGAAATTGAAGAAATAGGAGGGAAAGTAACAAGGAACAAAGTGGCTCACAGTTGTGTCCTTCAGACGTCCTACCTTTTCTTTTCTATGGTAGAATTACCTTGTGGACCAATTTTTACTTCTCCTCTATGGCACCACTTGTTGTGGTGCTTTTTGTGATGACATTACCATGTCTAGAGGTGCTTGGGTAGAGGTGGTTGGTGGGGTTTCCTAGATTTCTAGCAGGGATTCTTCTACATGCATGAATTTTGCCTCTATCCTTTTTATTATTTGGGCTAACCCAACAACCATATCTTCTCCATTATAGGAAATGAAACAAATAATGGGATATATGAAGTGGTGGGAGTGGAATAAATGAGAGTGAGGATGGTAGGTAAATAACAAGGAGGTGTTTCCTAAATATAGGGAATTGCTAAAAAAATCGAGGTAGTGGTGGCAAATGTGGTTATAACGCTAGGAATGGAGGTCAATAGGGTTAAAATAATTATAAAAATAAGAGGCCATTGGCTAGTAGTAGTGATAAAATTTGACAAAATTTAAGGGAAAGTAACAAGGAACAAAGTGGCTCACGATTGTTTCCTTGAGGCATCCTACCTTTTCTTTTTTTTGTGGTGGAGGGCTTACCTTGTGGACCAATTTTCACTTCTCCTCTATGGCACCACTTCTTGGGATGCTTTTTTTGATGATACTACCATGTCTAGAGGTGCTTGGGTAGAGGTGATGCCTAGGGTTTCCTAGAATTCTAGCAAGGATTCTTCTACATGCATGAATTTTACCTCTATATTTTTTTGTTATTTTGGCTAACCCAACAACCATATCTTCTCCATTGATTTCTTCTTTAGATGTGCTCTCAACATCTAGATGCTCTTGATTGTATAGCTCACTAATTTCTTTATCATTATCCAAATAAATCATCACAAGTTGTTGTAGTGACCCCAATCTCTTGTAGAAACCTCTACCATGCCTTGATCTTTGCCTTGCTCCAATTTTTTTCTCTAGACCCTTGATAATGTAATTTTAGGGGTTTTCTTAGTGATTCTTCTAATAAAATCTCATAAGAACTTGGTATTTGTAGTTGTTTCACAATTATTTTTATTAGTCGTGTACTTGCCTCCTCCATAGGGTTCTTGCGAGATTTTATGTTTGTCCTAGGCTTGTAGATAAACTTTTTCAAGCTCATGATGCCTATTAATCAGGAAATAAAGGAAACCTTTAGGTCATAATTCTAATTATCTTTAAGAATATACAATCCTAGGTCCTTTAGCTTATTCCCAAAAAAAATAGGCAACTTTTCTTTTCATCATTGTTATGTTGCCCATGTTGATAGGAGGCTTGTAAAAGCCTATTTTTCCTTTTCCACTCCCAAATGATATATCAATAATGTCCATATATCTAAGAAACTCCATGAAAAAAACCTTCTTGACACGTATTTTGATAGTTAATAGATAAACTTATTAAATAAGTAAAGGCAAAGAATTTTAGAATTTTTCAAAAAATACCAATCTCCATAGATCCTTTTCTGTAAAGTATGGAAGTCAGTTGTAAAAAGGTGCTTTGGCTTGAATCCACTTAGAGCTACAAATGTTGGCACAAAAAATATTCAACAGAATTATAATAGGACAAAGTCTTACTCAAGACCTCTATGTAAAAAGAAATGGGTTGCTCAAGACCACAATTGTCAACCTTATTCAAATTCAATTACAGGTACTTTATGGGGTTTTGACACAATTAAATTAATTAAAAATAAAGAATACTTAAAAACTTGGGAGTCCCCAAATTTGGACAACCCTTCATGAATTTGCATAGCAATGAAATCACTTATTCCAAAAATCACCCTCTCAATCCTAGGTGTGTACCTCATCATGTGAAGAATGCCCAACTAGGCTAGGATTACACTCTTATCATCTCCTAGGCCAAAAATAAATGCCAACATGCTCAAAGCATCCCTTGTGCTATCATTGAAATCTTTTTTGCTAAGGGAAATCTCTGGCAGCATGGTGTCTGAGACACCATATTTAGTATTCAGGAATACATGCTTGTCCTACTCTAGAATATTATTGAAATACTTGGTGGCATTTTCCATAGTTATCATAATCCCTCAGGATTCCACCAATAGCTTTGTCTAGATGATTTTTGGGGTGTCAAAGACCTTGAAACTCCCTCTTGCAACCTAAATTTATAGGCCTAGGGATCATATGACCCTTCGCATGCGATCACCACTTCATAGTTGTGTACTTTAGGCACCATGCATTGTGCTAGGAAGTTGATCCATATCCTCAATCCAAACATGCCTAGGATCTAGCTTTGAATATTTAGGATACCTCCCTCATATTCTTAGTTCTCTTTGATACTCTGGGGCCCACAAAACTCTCAGTCGGGTCTTTTACCATCTTGGAAGCCTCAACTTGGAGATTTAGGGTCGGTGCTTCTCGGCCTAAGATGAAAGGTGAGGCTACAACTACTCTGGTAGGATAATCTCTGGAAAGGCTAGATCCAAATGTTGATGTAAAAATGGTGTTTTTCTTCTTATCCATGGATGGTGGTATCCGCTTCAAATACGTCTAGGTGCACAAACATTTTTTCTCATGGATCAACTCTATAACTATTATCTTCATGCTCTCTAGGATCTTGTGCGCTTGAGTGCTTGAGAATAAAATGAGGAAAAATAAGAGAAAGGCACCCTTTTATGGATTCACTTTCTCAAAGATCAATGTATCCACTTGCATTTAATTCACAATATGTGAATCTATTGCTTCCTTTTAGAAAGGAGGAGGAAGTATTCATCTCTTTTTTGGCATTAAATTTGTCGTATTCAAATTTATTTTTCTTCTTTTACAAATATGAGGGGAAGAGACTATCACCTTTTCAAAGCATCAAATTTATATCTTTTAAACCACTCTACCATCCTTTCAACAATGAATTTACTTTGCATGCATAAAATTTTATTTTTATCAGAGCCAATATAATGAGATTGGCACTTCTCTCAATGCCTTGAATTTACACCATGGAAAGTGATTCTTTTCTATGTGAGGTTGGTGAAAGGATGCTACATCATTAAATTGGTGTTACACAAATTTACATCACTGCCTTTTTATCAATCAGTTTGTCTATGGGATATCCTTCTTTGTCCAATTAGATGGCTCCAAGGAGCCATTTACCTTTTTTATCCTAGAAATGAATGTTGTCCACTGATAATCTAATCAGGCAGCTTATGCTAATGTAGTCCTAGAGCTTCTCTTCATCTTCTTTAGATTGAGCACACTCTCACCATGTGCCCTTCATGATTGGGCATCTCATGTTACTTTGGCCTCAACTTTCCTTTATTACCCCTTGATCGAGTGAGAGCCCACCATGTGTCATTATCAATGACATGAGATATCATCTGTAAAGCTCCTTGAAAGATAGGGGTAAAATTTTCCTATGTGTGAAACAATTATGCAAGAGGGAACTTTGTATGTTGGACCTCTCACAAGATTTTACCCCTTATGATCTGATGATTTTTGAAACTTGAGGAGCTTGTTTGTATCAAATAACTTGCACATTCATTGTCTTAATTATATGACTCATGCTTACCCAGAATTGAGTTTTTCTTCTATGGATCTTGTATGAGTATGATTCTGCCACTTGTAATTTTAGGAGATTTGATGAATGTCATTGTCAAGGAATAAAGGTCCCCTCTTAGACTTCTTGGAGTAGCATGGCTCATTTTTTTAGTTCAACCTATGGTTTCCAATGATGCAGATTACTCTATACCTTCATCACTCTATGAAACCTATTACAAAACAAACTTAAAAATATATGTTAAGAATAATAGATATATACAAATTTTTATGTTACATATATATAGAGCGATTAGAAATAGCTCTTCAATCCATGCTCATTTGTTTGAATACTCCATATGGATCAATCACAAATCTCAACTACCACTAATTAATTTTTTCATTGATAATGGAAAAATGGACCTCATCAAAAAATAATTTTGATCTAGATTGCCCTTGTTCTATAATGTAGGTATGATCAACATCTAGCTTATTTGAAGGCACATGCTCCACATGATGGATATGGAGGGATTCTAATAAATATTTAGCTTAGTCCCATATTTTGTCTTGAATAACATGTGCATCCAATCTAGAGATAAATAGTGTCCTATATTAGCTTTGAAGTCCTTGGATAAGCAGATATAAAAGTTATAGGGAGATTGATCATTGTAATGTCCTGATGGACCTTGAGGTTCAGGTAAGCTTACAGTGTGAGGGGGAGTTTTGTTACCAGTATAAAGATATAAACAAGTGTTCCATCTAGTTGAACTACCCCTTTATTAACATGCTCATATATTAGCACCAATGCATCTACTACTCTTCTAGGCATGACTAAATTACTTGACCTAGAATATACCATGCAATTGTAAATCAATTTATCTCCATAGATTAGAGTCAAGTAAAATGGCATTGGTTTGACTTGATTTTCCTATATGTCAAATATCTACATAACCATAGGTGGCTTCTATTTTCCAAGAGCTTTTTATCTCTCTAGCACTTCCTCCAAGTATCTCATCTTCTTAGACATAGACAAGGCATCCCAGAGAGGTATGGCTATAATAGAAGATTCTATATATTCTGATTAGGTGTGATTAGAGGGAAAATACCTTTTCTAGGATCAATTAGCCTACTTTGTGCATTAGAACCCACTTGATTATTCTTTCTTTGCTCCTATATAGCATTCCTCTTGATCTTTGTCATATAGTCTAATTGGACTTGTGGCCTTCCAAGTGCCAAAGTACCTACACCATTAGACATAGCATATACTTCCTTCGTATACTAAGTTATCAAAGTTTACTTAGGAATGATAGAAATTATTCTTGGGAGAGAGCTTTGTGGTTGGATAGGATGAGAATGACTCTATGCTTGTGGCTCTGTCCCTATGTAATAAGTAAATGGTTAGGTATGTACAACTTCATTTGGCAACAACATGGTCTATTGAGAATTACTTTCATGAAAAGCATTGGAAGTATAGGCATCGAGGTAGGGGCAATACCATGCATTAGGATCTTCTACATAATTGTTTTGCATGGTAACCATATACCTGGTGAGGTTAGGAGGAATCTATTGTAATGGAAGATGTATAGGAAAAATCTATCGTTTAAAGTTCTAGGTTTGGCTTACATTCCTATTGAGCTTAAAGTTAGAGCTCTAATATCGATTTGGAGAAGGTTTGTAGCCTTGGCTATTATGTTGAAAGGGAGGTCTTGGATTAATCTAATATTATAACCTATAAGCATTATGCTATCTTTTAAGGGCAATGACCTTGTCAGAGACAGATTTCAATAAATTCTTCATCTCATTTAGGTCGATGGATGCATAAGGACTTATAGAGTGGTATTCTAGAGAAAGCAGTGAAGTTTGAACCATTATTCAATTTCTAGGAGTCAACTAGAAAGTAGTAGGTTGGACTACTAGAGATGACTCATAAGAAGGTTGAAAGCTTAAAAATAGAGGTATAGGGGGTCTAGGAGCTAGCCTTCCTATCTGAATTAAATTATTTTTGGCTTGGATAGCTATCCCATAGGCCATTAGTAAATTCTTCTCTAGATTTGATCATCATGGCTATTTTCGAATTAATAGCTTTTAAATAATAAATAAATGCCATACGTAGAAGAGGATAGATCTCATCAGGGATCTTGTACTAGATTTTCTAAAATTGGGTATCAAAATCATCCATTGTTTCTATGGGTGTTATCTTGATGGTCATTAGATACTCTAGGAGAGATACACCATTAGCCTTTTCTCTAAATCTATCAACCAATAGGTCCATGAATTGATCCTAGATTTTTATTGAGTATGGGACAAGGCAGATATACCATTATCATATCTTCGCTTAGAAAGATATTTCTAATAGTTTGAGGGCCATGTTTAGATCCCTGATATTGTGTACTATACATAGGCTACCTATAGGAGGTCAAAATATGCATGGAGGTATTGGTTCCTAATGTGTTCCCTCAAGGGTCATCTACGCTCGAATGGGAGAGCCCTCCTGCCAATCCATCATTGGATTGTGCTTTGCACTATCTATATTTGGTGGGGATTTAGGTTCACAAAAGGCTTATAGATTTCCCTAATCTAGTTTTAATGTGTATAATTTAGCAAACACCTAGGTTGTAGTCTATCCTAGGAACTGATGCACAAGATTCTAATACAATGCTATATGAATACAAAATGCAGAATACAAAGTGATATCTTATATATGATTTTGCTTTTTAACAAATGTTATCTATGCTATGAAAACAAAATCTTTATTTTCTTGTTTTCAAAGGGAGAGGTACAAGAGGATGTAAACATACAATTTATCTTACTATAAACTACATGCAATTTGAATAAAATTCCTAAGAAAAAAAAGTAAAATATTATGCTAAGATTTTTTTATTTTCTCTTTTATGTGTTTCAAAAGATAAATAAAAGATATAAGTAAACAGACAGCAAACAACTTATGCTAAGGATTAAAAACTAGAGGATAAAGGGTGCTTAACTATTCTAGTGCTTGGTTTGAATACATCACCTGTGTGCAAATACATTGACTAATGAATACGTCACCTAAAACACCTAGAACTAGTGAAATCATGAAAGACTACAAATAAATAGAAAATTGAGTGCATCCGAGTTTGGGGATCTGCCAAATAGCAAGAAGTATATGGCTTCTTGATTGGCACAGTCAGGCTCCCTATTTATACATAAAAATTGAGAATGATGGCCTTGGAAATGAATACTAATATATCTATGATGAATTTACTGCCTAAAAGCTCTATAACTAGTGAATTTATTAAAATGATAGGACCAAATTTTTAGAGAGCAAGGACAAAGTTAGGATTTATTAGGAATAGAAAAAGATGCACAAAACAAGGTTGAATGGATTGGATGTTGAGCTAGTAAAGTAACCTGAGTCAAAAGGGATAGGTAAAAAATATGGTGTCTACAATAGTCACAAGAGGCATATTCACTTTTATGATGGGAAAAGGCAATTGAGGCTTAAGACCACAAAACAAGGATTTCAATTACTTGGAGTGAATACGCCATCTATGTTAGATATAGGCAAATAATTCATTTATAATGGAAAAAACAAAAGTTATAGGTCGGTAGGGATTATAGATATTTTCAACATGTGCTTTGTGAACTCTAGGGGTGATTCTTTCTCCTATGGGCCTCCTAAGGTGCCTACAAAGATCTAATGGTAACACTTAACAATGCAAGAGCTAGATTAAAAAAAAAACAAATGCATACAAAAAGTTGAATCACAAAAGGTTAGTAGTATGCAAATATTGAAATCAAATAGATCAAGAACAATATCATCAAAATTCTATCAAAGATACAAGGTGCCCCCTTGCTTGAATATGACTTTGCAAAGGAATTTTAGCAACACTTTGGGATGCAAATATGATGTTAAATTCCTATAGAGTCTTGGTGCATTATTTCTTAATTGATAGTGCTACCTCAAGGGGTCAATTTATATAAATTGGTCATCTTGGGGGTTTTCCAAAATGGAGAGGCAAGGTGGCCTATTAGGTGGATTAATTTAGGGCTAACTAGGTTGGTGATAGGGCTAACTATTTGATATGATATACTTACAATCAATTTCCCCCTTGATTGTGGTTGATTTGAGTAGGTGGAGGAAAGTTAGTCACCTTCCTTCTTATTGGTTGGTTTCCAATGGTGGTAGAGGGGTTGAGAGGAGCGATTTATTGCATTTATTAGCTACTACATGTGATACTAAAGGTTTTGTATGTCATGTGAATACGTCACCTACGCAAATACACCACCAATATATTCACTAGAGAAGTGGTATTTAGAGTATGCCACTTTCCTTATACCAACTGGAGAGATGTTAGTTACACTGGAGGATGTCTAGAGGATCGTCTAGGTACCTATCTAAGGTGACTATATCCAAATGATTCAGGATCAGACTTGGACTATTAATGGACTAACATGAGGTCCTCAGTTCCAGTTGATGAGATATTTTATTGACATCAATGTTGTATATTAGGTTGGGCTACTAGATCAACTTACAACATTGTTATGTGTTGTCATTTTAGGTTTGTTGGTTGGAGACACCAACAAGACATTGCTACACCAGGGATGGGGTGATATCATACTTGATATGAGGTACCAATTGATGTATTTTACCTAGGGTCCTTTCATTTATCACAAATTATACTAGGCTCTCCATTTGGTTTGTTGCACTCTTCTACAGGTCTAGGCATGGGAGCACCTGACCATCAAATGACCAGTTGGATTACGTAGGGATGCAACTAATACATAGACTCTAATGAGGTTTAGGTCAAAACATGGCCACAAGATTAGTAGGAGGGAATTTAGGGGAGTGATGATGGTAATACGATAGGCTATTGATGACCTACAACCAGACCAGGTGATATGGTACCCGTGGAGAGGGCACCTAGATGGGATGAGGATGTTTTTTAGTTGGACCAAGCATGGAGGATTAGGTGTCTACGAGGAGCTTATGAGGAGTTTGAGATCTATCAACTAGATTATATCCTAAGGTTATTTGATCTCATTCAAGGGATATCAACCATGGGGGAGTGATGGTTCCAATGAGTGACCCAAGAGAGATGGAGTGGTTCAGAAAACTTTTAAATCCAAAGAGCTTTGTGGAGTAGAATCCATATGATCCTCTTGTTGTTGATCCCAAGGTGGATTATTTTGATGTTAGTTGAGGCTACCTATAGTGGTACAAATAGATATATCCAGCATGAGTGACTCCACTCATAAAGAAGCCATGTATGGGAGCTAGAGTGAGTAGGATGGCTCATTTTTATATCTGAGTAGGATATGAGAGACTGAGATGAAGGCCTAGATATGAGTCAACATCTGGGAGGGCTTTGGTTATTCCTCCCTTGATCACTAGGACAGGCGATAAGGATGGGACAAGTAGCATGATAAAGGAGACTTCCTAGCAGGAGAGAGATGCCATGGCGATGAAGCTAGACCTTCTTTGGTCATATCTAGATTAGGCCTTGGCACAGTGGGACATAGCTCTTTCAAAGAGAGACTAGGCTATCACTTAGAGAGATCAGGTCCAACTCGAGAAGTATTAGGTGATATAGGTGAGAGAGCAACTGAGGACTAGGAGGGATGAAGTTATAGCCAAGATAGCTATAGTACATACTGGGAGTATTACTTCAATGGTTTAAACTTTATTTGACCAGATAACCTCTCTTTAGGTCTAGTATATTATGGAGGTAGTGAGGAGTACTCATTATGGGGTACTCTACTACGCAATTATCCCTCTTGACCAAAGGTAGCCTTCTCCTATGAAATCTTAATCTCGATATCACTCTAGGATGAGATCAGTAATATGGCCCTCCCAAAAATTGATTCAACTTCCTTCTCAACAATGTAGATTTTTGGTTGTTGTGAGTGGCATAAGAGCACTAGTTTTTTATAAGGTACCTTAACCAAATAGTATAGTCTAAGTGTACACTTTTGAGTGATTGTGGTGCACCATAATGATTATTTGTATATATTATTGGATGATGTATATATATATATATATATATATCTAATTTGCTGATTCATTATTGTATTTATGAGTTTTGAGTTGGTGTGATGTGAAAATTTGTATTAATTGAATGGATGAACTAATAAATAGTATGATGTATTGATGATGGTGTATGATAGATATGGTTGACATATGTGAGTGCAGATGTGAATTTAGGGTTGATTTACAAATTTTTGACAAACTAATTTGATTTTAAATATTCTAAGTATCAAAGGGTAACTAGAATTTGGCATTATTGCAAAATGATTTTCTACCAAGCAATAACACGAAATATCATCATGATTAGGTGAATGTATATTAATACAAAGTTTTGCAATTGATTTGAAAGATGTCAACAATGCTAAATTTGATTTGGAAAAAATGATTTATCTTAGAAATGTTAAAATTGAGGTTTGGAATAAATTAATTATTTTTTTAGAAATGATTTGATTTCATGCTTTGAGGCATGGGTCCAGTTAATAGATGTTTATGAATACCCTCTAGAAGATTTTCTTGGGGTTGAGAAGAGGAGAAGCATTTTTCTCAATTTTATTTTGGTTTGCAAAAAAGAAGAGTTAGTGACAGCACCTAGATATGTTTTAAAGTTAGGACCCCTTTTAAACAAGGTATTTAAAAAGGTACCACATTATGCTTGTTAAAAGGTATTAGGTTGGAGGAAGTGTAGTAGTCCCTATCAAACTAATATTTTATTTATATGTTGTGTTAATAGACCCTGGACGGTGGCCTCTTACCCTAATCAATGGACAAGTGCTTAGGCGATAGCATTTTTAGGAAGTTTGTGTCGTTGGATAATCTGTCCTTAAAATGTTTTGCTTACACCTAAGCGGTGGCTCTTCTAACCTGATTAATAGACAAACTCTTAGGTAACCTATTGCTTTGTAGATATTTAATGACTTTTGATGTTTTGGATAGTCTATGTTTGTATATGATATAATGCTAGTGTGATAAAATAATTTTGGACAGTCTATGTCCATATAATACAATGATTTTGGATAGTCTATGTCTGTATTTAATTGTTGAATTGGACAGTCTATGTCCATTTTGCTAAGTTGAACAATTTATGTTCATTTTTCTAAGTTGGATAGTTTATGTCCATTTTGTTGAGTTGGATAGTTGATGTCCACTTTACTGAGTTGGACAAGTAATGTTTGCTTTGCTGAGTTGGATAGTTTATGTCCGTATTGTTGATGTTTAATATCCCTAGTTGTAGGACTTATTTAGATAATAGCTTTATTTACATAAATGATATTGATGTCACATGATGCTTGTCATTTAGCATATTTACAAAAGTAGAGATGTTATGTCAATCCTTAATAAAATAGAGACAGCTTGTCCATACGCTTATGAACTGAAAAAATAGATGAGACAGAGTTATCTAATATTTCATTATTTAAGGTCTTTATTAGAGCTTATAATGAAATTATATATGCTCAGTTCGTCACTTAGCAAGCGCTAACAAGAGGGATCAAATGAAATGAGTTATGATAAATGATGATTATAGCTATTTGTCCCTGTGACAAAAGGGATTGACATCATTTGGAAAGTAAGGGATAGATTTTAGACTAATAAGATTGATTAGTCTTTTTAGAGAATATGTGTGAAAAATAAAAGTATGCAATTTTATTGCCTTTGAGAATAATGAACTGATGTTAACCGATGATAGGTGTATGTGCATCAAATGTCAATCAATGGTTACAAATAGTCCTAGTTATCTTTAGCATTAATGCATACATGAACTAATTCATAGGGCAAATAGCTAATGCAATTATACAAACATGGAAATCAATATTATCTCATTGAATTGTTGTTAATGTTCAAAATCTAAGACCTATAACCATGTATATAGTTTGGTTTCTTTATTGTATTTTGGCAGTTGTCTATCTAGTTTCCTCTTATAGCAGATCCTTTTGTGAGTATAACAAGGTTGCATTAAGCTATCAAACATGATATTATCACAAAAATAATATCTAAGGAAATTGGGTAGAATTAGGATGACTTACATCATGATTTTGTGTTAGATTTTTGAATGTATTAACTCATAGAGAGCTCTATCTAGGATCTAAAGATAAATCAAAATCAATACTACTAACAATGAAATTCAATAAGGAAGTTACATCAATATCTCACAAAATATAACTCAGACGAACTCAATATACAAATATTACATTAATGATCCATATTTATCACATTGTATGGAGCTTTACCTCCAATATATCATTTTCATTACTTTTCATATCTCTAACTATTGGTCTCCTCTTTCATTCGAAAAATGCAACCTTTAATATTCCTATCATAAATACAAAGCTCTCATCTTGCAACATATCATATGATTCTCTCTTGACACTTTGCAATTTCTCTCATATTGACAAACACATTATAAAAATATAAATCATCTACCAAACTAATATCTCAAAGGGGCCAAATAATATAATATCTCCAACATTTTGTTCATTGACAACAACCTGATAAATAGTAGGGTATTGTTCCTAAGCTTTAGGATGTATGCCAAATGTCATGCTAGTCTTATCAAAGATGTTGCAGGGGATAAAACCAATGAAGTACATTGATGTGTATTGCTCAATCATGTTAAAGTGTAGACAAACAAATCATACTTAATGATAATATTTATGGAACATTCCAAATATGCATATGATCCTAAGCGCAAGGATTTGCTAGCATAAGAGACCTAGTGTGAATGCAATGCAAGTGTATGCTATACTAACTAGCGGTCATCATCATCTCATCACAAAATCCCCTGATTTCTACATGCACTCAAGGTTGTCCAATCTGTAGGTTCTGCATAACCTTCTTTGACTATATCCCATAGCCCTTTTTCCAATAAGTAAGGTCCTCATATTGATGGACCAATACTCATAATCTAACCCATTAAATTCAGGAATGGGAAGATTGTTATTGGCAGCCATTGATGCTAATCAAAAAAACTTTGGAATAATGTAGATAGCTTCTAATACAATTTTTTTGCAATAAAGAACAACAACAGATCTTATTTTACTCAATTGACTCAACCTGTTAAGTCAATCTCTCATAATTAACCTCTGATTGCAAAAATACATGCTTCTTTTTTATTTACCAAAATCTCAAGCACCAAATTTATCATAAATCGGCCAATACTGATTGTAACGAACTGAAATTTTTACTATAGACTTCTGATATATGTATCTGAAAATCCACTAAATTTTAGAAGCAAATTCACACAAATGAGAAATATGTGATCAATTTACTTTTGCCCTTTCTAGATCTTAGAGTGTTTTTTAGACAACCTCAATCAAAAACAACCTCAATTTTTTTCACATAAATCAATCCATACAGCTCAAAAAAATTTGAAAATTAAACTCTGTATTCCTGAGACAATAATATGAAAACCCTCTAAATTTTAGAAGAAAATTCGCAAAGGTGAAAAATATGTGATCATTTACTTTTTCCCTTTTTATCACAATTCTGGATCTAGGATTTTTGAAAAAAAATCAATATTCACACAAATCGATCAATACAGATCCAAATGACCTGAAATTTTATTTAAATTATGATTTTATCTAAATAATATTTCTCCCAAAATTTGAGAAGCAAATACCCTGTCTTCCACCTTATACAACCATTTTATTGAAAAACTCAAAATGCTAATAAAATCAGCAAATTAGCTCCAAATTACCTAAAATTTTGATTGAATCCTCTTTATACAATTATATAACAACCCTCAAAATTTCATAAGAAAATATCTCAGGATGCGTGAGATATTAATGATTTACTCGAGCTCTTCCTTGCAACTCTGTTGAGTGCTGGCCACTTGAGTTTCTCTGACAAAGTGTGTGCTTCAGATCTCTTCACACCACTCTCCACAGGTTTTGATCCGTCTGAGCAAACCTGCTCTGATACCAAAATGAGAAAATATGCTCATTGGATTCATAATCATAAGAAATTACAATGTTTTTATAGCACTCAAATCAGTCTGAAATCTCTACTATTATGGAGATCTTACTTGCTCCTACTATGTTTAGAAACACTCTAAACAATTCCCTATATGCTCTCACAACAAAACTGATTTCCTCTTAAATAGTAAAGTTGGTGCAACTATATTTAAATGAATTTTAAATATTTAGAACCTATATACTTTAGGTAAAATACTCTAAAGTATGCTCTAGAGTCCAACATAATTGTATGGTCATTGTGAATTAATTGGTCTTAGAAAAGGAATATTTAAGTATTTTTCCAAAATATAAGCGAAGGTCAAACAAATATACTAAAAGGATCACTCATCGCAACCCACTAAGTCTGACGTCGGTCTCTTCAACAACCCTTTTAGAAGACTGTTTGCTTAGTGTAAACCACAAAATGAGGTATAGATTATCATAATTCATAGTCTCATTTGCTTCCAAAAACAAGTATATAAATTTAACAAACAATTCTTACTTAATGCATGATTATCATATTTGCCTTTGATATGTTTCCATTGTCTAGAATTTTACATTTATCCACAAAAGGCATTTGCAAGTTTGTTCATTGGAGACTTATGCCAATATGCAAGATAACTACTTTGGAATATAGGGATACCAATTATAATAACAGTCTGACCACTTATCAAAATATCATCAATGATGACTCATAATATATTTGTATTGGCCTAGAAAGGTCTTTACATCAGAGCTTGCAAGTCATTGTACCAGTTATACATATTACTCTTATCAAGAATGCATTCTTCAGTTCCTTGCAATTGGTAACAATGTCTAGTTGTAGTTCAGACTCGCTTAGATGAATTCCAAGCCCTGTTAAAAAGACAAGTTGAAATCCACAAACAAGGGAGGATGTGGTTTAGAAACCCATCTAAACTATTGTCTTTTCTTGAACTTGTCCCCTCCCACAGAAGTGAATACAAGGTGCAAAGAAAAAAAATTATTTTTATTAAATCATATTTGTTGTTATATAAATTTTCGGGATTTCTTATTTACGGTTCAAGGATTTGCAGGTTTTATTTTCATAGTTTCTAGAATCAGGTGTTCTTCACAAGTTACAATCAGCAAGGTCAGGTTAGTTTGGTCCTTGTATAGTCTATACTCAGAATAGTCATAATACTTATTCAATTGTCAACCCAAAAGAAAGAATAATCAATAATTGTAGTTAGTCAAATAGTTCTAGAACTACACTTAATAGTCCAAGTAACACACTTACCAATTTGATTCAATTGATGACCAGGGTATTAGGTTTGGGAATCTTTAAATTTATATCATCCAAGTCTCATTTTGTGAGCAGTCAATGCTTACAGCAACAACACTTGCATTTGCTATAGCAGTTTGACAATTAAGTGTTATACATCAATACAACATCCAGGCTTCAGCTATTAAAAGTGGTTTGCAGCATTCAAGGTCCAACAACAGCATGCCCAAAAAGCAAGAGTGACGATGAAAATCAATTTTGGAGAGAGAAAGCAAGACTAAAACTATCAATTCGATTACTGAGAGAAACATAAAAAGAAAAAATACAGTTGATAGTCAAATCAAGGTTTGTCTTACAAGGAATCGTCAGTCCTGTCTCCAATCGCTATTTTTCTCTGTTCACAACTTTGTGTGACAATCAGTCCTAAGAATTAGAAATCAACATGGAGTTTGTATATGCTCAACCTGTAAGCAAAAAGGAAAGCAACCCAAACAATGAAACACTGAAGACAAGCTATTGAAATGAACAAAATAAATTTTGTATTAAATTGGGAGTCTTGCTCTTCTCTTTTATACAATATTTGCCCTGAGTGTGTAGGGGTTACAAAAGAATGTGTTTGTCTTCTTTCATATTACAATATGCACAAAGAGGGGAAGGCTCTTCAGCAACTCCAATGGATGGTGGGTGTATATCCTTGTTGCTACAATCCAAGTGGTGGATGGGCTTCAGCTATCCTTCGCAGGCCATCCCTACTGCAACAGCTTTCAAAGACCTGTAACTTGCACACATGCCTGCAAATAGCAAAATGGTCAGTAGCACCTATTGAGATATGTGGAAGACGCTACTGAAAACTAAAATCCTAATACTTGCAGGTTTTGAAAAATGTTGTGCAGAAAAAAAAAACAGATAAATCATAAAAAGACCTTGTTGTTACCTGGCTGATATATGTCTATCATCGGTTGAACTGCTCCTGAGCAAATGCGGGAGCGCGTTTGAGACTGTGTAAACACAGGCTCACATTTGGCAAACGCAAATGCGCGTTTGGGGCTGTGTAAATGCCTGTTGGTGTTTGTGGCTGAATGGCAAAGTTGCTAGGGTTTGATCGCGAAGCGTCGATGAGTCGATCTCCAAGTGCGTAGGTGACCTCCTATAGTGATTCTAGCAGCGTAACGGTATATTTTCCAGCCTCTTTTGGTTTGATGGAATGATGGTGCTTTTATAGGTCTTTTGGGATTTTGTAGGGAAAATATATGTGGCAAGTTAGGGCTTCCAAGTGGCAGAGACTGGGCAACCACCTATCCTGAGAAGCTGTAGTGAGTCACCTGGAGTGTCACACTTAGGTAGAGTGGTGGCATGTGGGTAGGTGGAAGTGGAGTGATGTGTGGAGTGAGGTGTGAGATGTGGAAAATTGAGGGGTAGTGGTGGTTAGGACACATGTCACATGAGGGGACAGGGTATCCTAGGGGGATTTTCTAGATTTATTAAAATCTAGAAAATAGGATAATGTGCAAGTTTTTTATGCCTAAGTTAAGACTTAGGCATATTTTATTATGCAGGATTGTGGGGTGGATGGGGACTTTGTGAAGGACTAGGTTTTGGTGTCTACAGATGCCCCTTTTTGTACCGCGTTGCGTAAAACAAAATGTGGTGCAAAAACAAGAGATACTTGTCATTATTGGATGAAGCAACAGGCTCAAATTATCTTGACACAAAGAATGAATAACTTTTGAAAATTTTGATTTTAGCTTACCCCTTCGATTGGCGAATGGGTGAAGAATGAAACCCACAAGACAATTGACCGAATGTGAATGATAAAAAAGGGATGAATGCGATGGATGCAAATGTTGAAAATCAACATCAAGTTGGATGCCCCAAGCTTGGGGTGGCTTGAGTTCTCAAAATTTTGTCTTAGGTAACAATGAAGTGTTGAATGATGTGGTAAAAGAACCAACCATCCTGGGAGCTCAGGGACCCTAGTGACTGTAGCAATTCCTACCAAGAATGATGTGGTGTTAAAAGAACCAGCCACCCTGGGAGTTTGAGGACCCTAGTAATTGTAGCAATTCCTACCAAATTTAGAGTTGTCAGAGTTTTCCACGTTTGCAACCCCACGGAGAGGGCTTAATGAGAACCTTTGGAAAATTTGCTAGAACGCAATCACACTCAAAAATTGAGGGACCAAACTGATCTGATTTCCAATGTGATGATTTCCCACCATGATTGCCATTTTGTAAGCAAAAAGGAAAGGAACCCAAACAATGAAACATTGAAGACAAGCTATTGAAATGAACGGAATAAATTTTGTATTAAATTGGGAGCCTTGCTCTTCTCTTTTATACAATATTTGCCCCGAATGTCCAGGGATTATAAAATATTGTGCTTGTTTTCTTTCAGATTACAATATGCACAAAGAGGGGAAGACTCTTCGGCAACTCCAATGGATGGTGAGTGTAGATCCTTGTTGCTACAATCCAAGTGGTGGAGGGGCTTTAGCTATCCTTCACGGGCCATCCCTGTTGCAACAACTTTCAAAGACTCGTAACCTGCACACATGCTTGCAAATAGCAAAATGGTTAGTAGCACCTATTGAGATATGTGAAGGAAGCTACCGAAAACTAAAATCCTGATGCTTACAGTTTTTGAAAATTGTTGTGCAGAAAACAGAAACAGAGAAATCATAAAAAGACCTTGTTGTTACCTGGTTGATCTTCGTTTGTTGTCGGTTGAACTACTCCTGAGCAAACGCGGGAGCGTGTTTGAGATTGTGTAAACTCGGGCTCGTGTTTGGCAAACACGAATGCGTGTTTGGGGATGTGTAAACGCCCGCTGGCGTTTGTGGCTGAATGGCAGAGCTGCTAGGGTTTGATATTGAAGCGTTGATGAGTCAATATCCAAGTGCGTAGGTGACCTCTTGTAGTGATTCTAGCAGTGTAACGGTATATTTTCCAGCCTCTTTTGGTTTGATGGAATGATGGTGCCTTTATAAACCTTTTGGGGTTTTGGGGGGAAAAGATAGGTGGCAAGCCAGGGCTGCCAAGTGGCAGGGACTAAACAACCACCTATCCTCGGCAAATGCAGTGAGTCACTTGGAGTGTCTCACTTAGGTGGAGTGGTGGTATGTGGGTAGGTGGAAGTGGAGTGATGTGTGGAGTGAGGTGTGAGATGTGGCAAATGGAGGGGTAGTGGTGGCTAGGACACATGTCACATGAGGGGATAAGGTATCCTAGGGGGATTTTCCAAATTTATTAAAATCTGAAAAATAAGATAATGTGCAGGATTTTTATGCCTAAGTTAAGACTTAGGCATATTTTATTATGTAGGATTGTGGGATGGATGGGGACTTTGTGAAGGACTAGATTTTGATGTCTACACAACCCATACATAAATTCGTTGATCCAACACAAGAATATGCAAGGTATTATACAATTCAAAATAAAATCAAACCTTTCCTTGGGCATCTCAAGCATAATCCCCAAGGAAAATCCGATTACCTTAGTAATTTAATAGAGGCCACATCCATGTGCCATCTTAGCTATAAATTCCAAATGCCAACAAGGCAAATCCACCTCATGGGCCAAAATCAATGCAATACTTTTATTGAAAACAAGTTCAAGAGTTTGTCATAATGCCATAGAGAAGCTTCTGGCAGAGTCATAAAGGGGGATTCTAGTCCTAAACAGAGGGCAAATCCATTACCTCATACATAGTATGGCCTCTGTCTAAGGACCAAACATTTTGATAATCATAAAAATAAGTAACGTAATCTCCTTTATAGAGAACAAAAGCCTATCACAGGGCATGCCAAACCTGGAAACATTCATTAAATCAAATATGTCAAGCTTAGGGTTAAAACCCATAAAGAGAAAAATCCCATAAACTCATTCTATCACAAGACAAAAAGATAGAGCTAATACTTTGGGTTTTCGTGAGGCTTAACACAATGTTGGAGGAAATTGCACCCCTAGAATAATTATTACTATTTTTCTAGTAATTCTTGTTAATATTTGTTGTGAATGAATAATAAAATTTTAAAAAATAAAAATATGCCTCTTTGGTTTCATTGCCATATGCCTCTTTGGTTCAAAACCAGCATAAAAAGTAGTAACAGTGTAAAATTCAAAACCTAATACTTCCAAATTTTCATCTCTCTATCATTGCAACTTCAAGTGATATTGACAAACTGAATTCCTCAAGCAAAACACTACAACCCTAACAGCAGAATGTGAAGCCTGCAAGCCTGTGAAAGCATTTACCTTCTTCCGACCTTAAAATGACACAAAGTCATTCCTCATGACAATTTCCATAGCCATAATTTTACAGACATCTGATCTTTCAATAGGTATGTCCAATATGATCTCTCTACTGTCATATTCTTGTATTGTTTAATTGTTGTAACTTTTTCCCGCATGTTCATATTTTTAGTATAACCAATAATGTTAAAAAAATGTAGTCCTCCATGTTGACTAAGTGCTACATGCACCACAGTTGCAAGATTTCAGTTTGAAGAGTGGCCCCCAAATTTACCATTTTATCCGCCTCCACATTGTACTTCCTTGTGATGTGCTAGAATTTCACTTGAGAGAAAAGGTTAACCATTTTGTTGATACATTTGATATAATAAGCAATGTGGCTTGATTTAAATAGGGCCTTTGTAACAACGTTGACAAAAAACCTTCAAATCATCAATCTCTTCATCTTTGGACAAAAAAGGCCCTAGTTTCAGAGATTGGATTTTCTCATTATTATTCATAGTGATGCCAAGACCGACTACATATCTCAAGTGAGGCTTTTTATTGAAGAGAATAATTCCTCCTCCACCAATAGGTCCTAGGTTTCCCTTTGAGGCCCCATCAAAGAAAAGGGTGTAGCTAGTGCTGAGAAGAGGGGGAACATCCTTATTCTTTTGATTTCCTTTCTTGGAGGGATTGAAGCTATTTAAAACTTGTCTCTTTGAGAAGGGATTGGACTAAGTTAGCTATGACCCATGAAGGGGTGGTTTGATCCCTAAAAATGAGAGCATTCCCAGCCAAATCCCCCATAATAGGAACCGGGGAGAAATGAGTTTGGTAGTTGCAAGTCAGTTGGTTTCTTTTCTCACCCCTTTGATAGATGATGAGATATCCATCATTGTTTGAAAGGAGGTAGGGGCAACAATTCGGGGAATGGTATTACTCAAAAGAGATTGTCATACTTCTCTAGCATACACACATTGTATGAAAAGATGATCTCTACTTTCTTCAATTGCCTTACAAAGGATACAACAATTTGGACCCACAATGTCTCTTTTCCTCAGGTTTTCAAAAGTGAGTTTTTGGTCTTGCATCACTATCCAATAGAAGAAATTAACTTTAGGAATTGCATCCTTATGCCAAATATGTTTCCATCTGGGTATAGTTGGAAAGTTACCTCTGAGAATATTGTACCCCTTGCTAACTGAATAGGTCCCTGAGCCATTAATGTTGCCCCATATGAGTTTGTCAATGTTGTTGGGATCTAGAGGGAGCCTTCCCTCCATAGAAGATATGAAGGAGATCCAATCATCATTCAAATCCCAAGGAATGTTCAACTCTTGCCTAGACTTGATGCTAGGAATAGTCTAAAAGTTAACCACTTGATTGAGAAAACATATGTTTTCTTTTTGGAGCCAATCTTTTAGGCGATCAGAAATTTGTGGCCTAAACTAGCCTAAGATTTTATCTACAAAGAGTTGAATTTTGCCACCATTTTTAGGCATCCAAGACAATTGGTTAGAAATTAACACCATGGCCTTTTCTAGGTTTCTCCATATCTAAGTTTTCTTCACTAAAGGTTTGCATCCGAGACAACCATTTGACATGTAGCAGTTGTATTTGTGGTATAGGAAGGAAGCCCACCATTTATCTTTGTTAGAGATCATTCTCCATATGAGTTTAGTTGCCAAGGCCATTTGGTGGTTATGCAAACACCTCAAGCCAAGCCCCCCTTCCTTTTTGCTCTTAGTTATTTGCTCCCACTTGACAAGGTGGAATTTTCTTTTGGCATCATGTTTCCCCCCTTCCCACATAAAATTCTTGATGAGTTGCTCCATCCTGTTCATAATGCTCTTGGGCACACTGATAATACTCATTTGATAGATAGGGAGGGCCAAGAGCACATAGTTTATAAGCAGAACCCGTGCAAGAGGGGTTAACCATATATTGGCCCAAGCATTTATCTTGGCCTTCATTTTACATAGGATCTTTTCCAGTGTTGAGCTTTGGAAGATTAAAAGAGATAGACACTCCTAGGTAAAAGAAGGATTGATTTGGACTTATCTTGTAACCCAAAATTCTAGAGATTTTCGCAGCTTCCTTGAGATGGGAATGGGATAAATAAATAACAAACTTGTTATTATTCACCATGCAACCTATTACAACAGAGTAAACTTTAAGAACTAAGGTAAACCTGCAGGCAATTTGAGATGAAGATCTTCCCAAAATAATGGTGTCATCCGTAAACTGGACATGGTTTAGTTCCTTTCCACCTTGCCATGTGGGTATCCCAAAGGAGTCTTTTGTGCTTCAGCGTTCGTCCAAGAAGCTCTATTGAGATGATATACATATAGGATGAGAGGGGACACCCTTGCCTCAGACCCCTTGAGAGTTTGGAAAAGTTTGTTGGGCTGCCATTGACCAGAGGAGTAGTTGATGCATTCCTTTATCCATCCCACCATATTTTCATCAATTCCCAACTTGCAAAGGATGTCATAGATTGCATTGTGGTGTAGGAGGGGTTAACCATAATACATATATTGGCCCAAGTTTTTATTTTGACCTTCGTTTTACATAGGATCTTTTCCCAATGTCGAGCTTTGGAATATTAAAAGAGATAGACACTCCTAGGTAAAAGAAGGATGGATCTGGACTTATCTTGTAACCTGAAATTCTAGAGATTTTCGCAACTTCTCTGAGATGAGAATGGGATAAATAAATAACAAACTTGTTATTATTCACCATGCAACTTGTTGCAACAGAGTAAACTTTAAGAACTATGGTAAATCTCAAGGCAATTTGAGATGAAGCTCTTCCCAAAAGAATGGTGTCATTCGCATATTGGACATAGTTTAGTTCCTTTCCACCTTGACAGGTGGGTATCCCAAAGGAGAGTCTTTTGTGCTCCAGGGTTCACCCAAGAAGCTCTATTGAGATGATATACAGATAGGATGAGAGTGGACACCCTTGCCTCAAACCTCTTGAATTTGAAAAAGTTTGTTGGGTTGTCATTGACCACAGTAGTAGTTGATGCATTCCTTTATCCATCCCACCATATTTTCATCAAGTCCCAACTTGCAAAGGGTGCCATAGATTGCATTGTGGTTTAGCCTATCAAAATAATTTTCCATATTTAATTTGATGGCCATGACCTTTTTGTTGGCCTGCTTATTGGAGTGGATAGCTTTCTGGGTGAGGATGATTCCTTCCAAAATATTCCTACTTGGAATAAAGCCAATTTGTTCTTCTGAAATTAGAGATGGAATAAGCTTTTCAAGCCTCTTGGAGATTATTTTGATAACAATTTTGTAGGAAGTATTTCATAGTGAGATAGGCCTATATCTACCTATACTCATTGCTTGCACTTCTTTTGGAATCAGGGCTAGAAAGGAAGAGTTAATCCCCCCATAGAGTCTATGATGATGTCTAGAGTCTTCCACCATTACTAAAAGATCATTATTTTATGACCTCCCAAAAATCTTGGTAAAAATTTGCATTAAAACCATCAAGGCCAAGGGCTTTATCTCTTCTCATGCTAAAGACAATCATTTTTAGCTCCTCCATTGTCACGATTTTGTAGCAATCTCTATTTGGTTCTTAGGAAACAATTTGATGTAGTAAAATTATTGCACACTACTGTTGTACGATAACACCTTTTTACACTTACAATCGTACCACTGCATGATGCCTCAACCAACTATACAAATGTTCAATTCAAGTTGTACTCTTACAAGCCCTTGTACGATTGTACAATCATTTCATTTTGTCTTATGATTGTACGATCACTTCCCTCTATCATACGATTGTACGATCGCCTCCACCATCCAACTACCCAATTTATTCGACAACCTTTACAATCGTACAATTAAGTGATTTTCCATCATAGAATTGGATAATCATTTCTAAATCCAATTTGGAAATTGGTTATTATAATATAAATGAAATTCTTCAATGGTTTCTTCTTTGGAAACACCACCCCTTTAACTGTACGATCTCACCATCGTATGACTAATTCCACTACGCGAAAATCCAATCCTTAGCCGATAACAACCAAATCCTCTCATGCAAGGGGTAATATTATTCTTTCCTTTGGAAAAGGTTATCTTCTATTTGAAAGGAATGATAATCAGATCATTCCAAGCTGCAAGGATCGCAAGTGTTAACAGAACACCACATTCAACCAAAACAAGAATCTGAAAGCAAATTGATAGCATAAGCTTACAAATGGATATGCAAAACAATGACCAACAATATCATATATTATACATGAATAATGAACTTCTTCTCTCCCAATGATTACAATGAAGGTGCCTTGCTTATATAGGCAAGGATGATCAACCATAGCGGTAGGATAAAGCTAAGGACAAATATCCACCATACAAAAGGAATAAGTGATATGGTCCATAGATCTGTAACCGCTATTGGGAGAAAGAATATCAACCCTCCAAATATACCTAAAGATATCCCCATAACTCCTAGGAATAGTCAAACCTAAAAATATCCCCATAATATCTAAGAAATAAATATGTAACATCTCATAATATCTAAATAAGATAAATGAAATATCCACACATAAGTGGGTGGGGAAAATACATGGAATAACTAAATAAAAGGAAAATAAATTACCTAGGTGAACATGAGCTAAGGTAAACAACCTACTCTAACAATATTTTCCAGTCGTTCCCTTCGTTGATGAAATTCTACATAGCATATTTCTTCCTCACCTCCTTGGCATTCCCAACGCCTGCAACCTTCCTCAACCACAAGCGTCTTTTTTCCTTTCATTCTTCAAATCTTCAATATGCCAATGCAAGCTAAGCATTCTTGAATTGCCAGTGCCAGCTAAGCATTCTTGTCCATTCTTTTGCATGAATTTTCCATCCTTTTACATGGAACATCCAACTATCACTTGCTTGTCTGTTTGCTATGTGGATGCTCCTACATCATACTCACCGGGTAACAAAAGAAATGTTCCATGAACATTGCTAAAGTCTTCAATGGATACTCCATACTTGGTGATCTCAAAATTTGGTAGCCACGTTGTTGTGTCAACATCTTGGTTCTTCCACTTAACCAAATATTCATGATATGTCTTACCTCTTGTTCTTCTTGCCACTTTGGAATCTATAATGGATTCAATTTTATCTCGTTCTTTCTTTGGCAAATACGCTATCCATTTCTTTGCTGGAATATCTATTGTATGATCTTCATCCTCATCACTAGGTTGACCATAGTATGGATATAGGTCAACTACATTAAAGATCGACGAAATGTCGATCCCTTCTGGAAGCTCAATTTCATATGCATTGGCGGTAAACTTCTTCAAGACCTTACATGGTCCAATATTTTCCAGTTGATCTTGTTGTAAGTACCTTTGGGAAACCTTTCCTTCTACAAATGCACCAAAACCAAATATCCAACCTGGAATTCCTGTGTTTGATGCTTGAGGTTAGCACGTTGCTTGTATTTCATGATGTTCTTTTCCAAATCAGCCTTCACTTCATGATGCAAGTCTTGCATATACTCGGCAAAATCCTCTGCCAAAGCACTAGGTTTTTGCAATTTAGCTATACTCTATAACTCATCTACTCCCCTGGGACGAGTCCCATACACAATTTGAAATGGACTTTTGGCTGTACTTCAATTTATTGAATTATTATATGCAAATTCTGCTTGTGCCAATATAATATCCCACAACTTTGGCTTCTTACCAACTAGACATCACAACAAATTCCCAAGTATGAACTACAGCTTAATTTGGTACCCAATCTATCCATCTATTTGTCATGTGGTATGCTGAACTAAAGCTTAACTTGGTACCCAACTTCTTCCATAAGGTACGCCAAAAATAACCGATAAACTTTGCATCTCTATCTGACACAATGCTCTTTGATAAACCATGCAATCTTACAACTTTGCAAAAGAATAAATCAGCAATATGGGTAGCATCATTCTTTTTCTTGCAAGGTATGAAATGTGCCATCTTTGAGAATCTGTCAACAACAACAAAAATGGAATCATTACCCCTTTGCATCCTTAGCAACCCAAGAACAAAATCCATGCTCACATCCTCCCATGGCCTCTCTAGTATTGGTAATGGTTGATACAACCTGGTATTTTGACTTCTCCCCTTGGCATGCTAAAAAACTCGATAATACTACACAAATATTCTTACATCTGCATTCATTCCAGGCCAATAATAACTTGCACAAAGTTGTCCCATCGTTTTGTCTACTCCAAAATGTCCAACTAGTCCTCCACTATGCTTCTCTCTTATTAGATTCTCCCTCATGGAACTCCGCGGTATGCACCTCTTGAACAATAGTCCCTCTTGGATGAAGTAATCCAACCATGGCATCATGTCTCCTGCAGTAGGATTACCACATGCTGCCCAAGCTTCCTTGAAGTCTACATCATCAACATAAAGCTCCTTCATAGCATCAAAACCAACTTCAATCTGCATCGTGTTCACCAACATATTTCTTCTACTCAAGGCATTAGCCACTCGATTCGAATGACCACTTCTATGCTTCAAGACAAATGAATATCCCTACAAAAATTCTACCCACTTCATATGCCTTTGATTCAACTTACTTTGGTTGTTAATAAACAGCAATGCATGATTATCTATGAAAAAGACAAACTCTTTTGGCAGCAAATAATGCCTCCATTTCTTCAAGGCTTGAACAATGGCATAAAACTCTTGGTCATAGACCGAGTACTTCTTTGCCTCATTTAGCTTCTCGTTGAAATAGGCAATGGGCTTGCCTTCCTGGCTCAAGACTCCTATTGTTGTTCCACTTGCATCACAATCCACTTGAAAGACCTTGTTGAAATCTGGCAAGGCTAGAACGGGTTGTTCTGTTATCTTCTCCTTCAGGATTCGAAAACTCCTTTCTATTGCATTTGTCCACTTAAACTCATGCTTTCCTCCCTTTATTGTTTCTATGATTGGAGCACAAATTCCACTAAATTTTTGATAAACTTCCTATAAAAACTTGCTAGACCATGGAAACTCCTGGCCTCAAACATACTTCTTGGTGATGGCCAATTCACAATGGCCTTGACCTTCTCAGGGTCCATCTGTAACCCCTCTTGGGAAATCACAAAACCCAAGTACACCAATTCCTCCTTCATAAAATTACATTTCTTCAAGTTGACTAGCAACTTTTCTTCCTTTAGTCTTTGCAAGACCAATCTCAAATGTGCCAAATGGTCTTCCTTCCTCTTACTGAATATCAAAATGTCATCCAAATAGACAACCACAAACTTGCCAAGAAATGGCTTCAACACTTTGTTCATCAACCACATAAAGGTACTAGGTGCATTTATCAATTCGAATGGTATAACTAGCCACTCGTATAATCCATCCTTTGTCTTGAATGTGGTTTTCCACTCATCTCCTTCCCTAATCTGGATTTGATGATATCCACTTTTCAAATCTATCTTTGTGAAGTACCTTGCTCCACTCAAGCAATCCATCAAATTATCCATATGAGGTAATGGGAATCAATACTTTATAGTTATCTTATTGATAGCCTTGGAATCCATACACATGCGCCATTCTCCACCCTTCTTTGGTGCAAGCACAATTGGTACTGCACATGGGCTCAAGCTCTCCCTAATCAATCCCTTGTCCAACAACTCCTGAACTTGTCTATTTATTTCTTCATTCTCCATTGGCATCATTCTATATGTTGCCTTATTGGGAAAACTCGATCCAAGGATGAAATCGATGTGATGGCTAATACTTCTTATCGGTGGCAATCCATCCAACAATTCTTCTGATAAAATTTCTGCATACTCCTCTAGAAAATCCTTCACCTCACTTGGAATCTCCTCCTTTTCTTCCATTTCACCCTTTGTGGGTTTATCAATCAATGCAAAACACACCTTCTTTGTCTATCTCCTTTAGAAATTGTTTTCCATAAATCAAACATATTTTTGGACCATTGTCCTCTCTTTCATCTTTGTCCTTCAATGGACTCAATACAAACTTCTTACCATCTTTCATAATGGTGTAGGTGTTTTCCCTACCATCATGTATTGCCTTTCTATCAAATTGCCAAGGTCTTCCCAACAACACATGGCAAGCATCCATAGGCATAATATCACATAGGACCTCATCCTTGTATGATCCTATTTGAAAATTCACCTTGCATTGTTCACTAACTAAGATCTGGTGTCCCTTTTACAACCAAGAGACCTTGTATAAATTGGGGTGTGTTATCCTCCTCAACCCAGTTTCTCTACCATCTTGACAGATACTAAGTTATCTGTACTTTCACTGTATACTATGACCTTTCAATATTTTCCCCCTAATTTACATATTGTTTTGGAACTCCTTTGAACAGGTTCACATTCCTTCTTCTCTAGCTTCAATAGTACTCTCTTCATCATGAGAGATTCTCCTTGCTCGGACTCTTCCAAATGCTTCGGGGAAGCAACACTTTCTTCCTTTGCTCGTGCAATATAGTATTTCACCTCCTTTTCCTTTTTGTTGCTTTGTTATGCCTAATGACCATCTTCTCCGTATCTATAGCATCTTCCATAGAATCCTCTACTCCTTCCTCAACCAAAACTACCTCTTCCTCGTGAGGAGTCTCCACCTCCTATGGTGTTCTGGCTGAAATTACTATGAGAAGTAGTAGCTTCTCCTTGTTTCTGATATCCTCTACCATTGTTTGTTTGTCCTCATCCTCGCAAGAACCTTCCTCTTCCTCTCTGATTATTTTGTTGCTTTTGCGACAACTTCTCCTCTACCTTTAAGGCATACTAGTAGGCTTCCTCTACCATCCTTATCATACTGACTTCATCTTGTATGGGCATTCGTAGTCCATTGATGTACTTCGAGACTTTCTCTTTATCTTCCACATGATTGGCCCGAATGGTAAGCCTATAGAATTCCTCTGTGTACTCATTCACACTCATATCTTTCTGTCTTAAATTCTGCAACTTCCTGAAAAGACCTAGTTGGTAGTCTAATGGCAATAATCTGGCTTTCAGCTTGGTGACCATTTTCTCCCATGTCATGATCCTTTTCTTTTCTTTTATTCATCTTTCAATTTGTACATGGTCCCACCACAAGGACACATGCCCTTTCAACTTCAAGGAGGCCAACTTCACCTTTTTGGGGTCTTCTATTGACTCAAAATCAAAATACTTCTCCATTTTGGAAATCTAGTGTATGAGCTCCTCTAGATTTAAGCTTCCATTGTATGATGAAATTTCTATCTTTGGTTTCCAATCCATATTAGAAATTACCTGAATCAATTGTTTTCCCTCCGATTCTCCCTCACTCTTGATCTTGAGTTTCCACATGACCAATCTCCTCTTCTTCATTGTCACTAATTTCCTCAAGATGAACGCCTCTTCTTTGAGCGGTTTCGATTGCTTCAAGTCAAGCATTAATTCCCCTCAGCATCTTAGCTATGTCTACAGTTTTGGGTCCTCATGATCGTCCTCTTCCTCATTATGCCATCATTCCATTGGCACGTATTGATCTTCAAATATCGTCTCGCTCTGATACCATAATGATGCAGTAAAATTAGTGCACACCATTGTTGTACGAGGATGTCTTTGCACACTTCCAATCATACCACTGTACAATCCCTCGTTCAACCATACAATTATTTTATTCAAGCTGCACTCTTCTAGGCCCTTGTACGACTATACGATCACTTCCATCGTACAACTCAATTTATTTAGCGACCTTTACAATAGTACAATTGGATAATCATTTCAAACTCCAATGTGGCAATTGGTTATTATAAGATAAATGAGATTCTTCAACAATTTCTTCTTTGGAAACACCACCCCTTTAGTTGTACAATTTCACCATCTTATGAGTACTTCCACTATGCAGAAATCCAATCCTTAGCTAACAACAACCAAATCCTCTCATGCAAGGGGCAATATTATTCTTTCCTTCATAAAAAGGTTTTTTCTATTTTTCGGTCGTTCCCTTCATTGACATAATTCTACATAGAACGTTTCTTCCTCACCTCCTTGACATTCTCCAATGCCTACAACTTTCATCAACCACAAGCATCCGCTTTTCTGTCCGTTCTTCAAATCTTCAATTTGCCTCCTACAACATACACATGAGAAAACAACGAGATGGAATGGTTAAAATTTATTCACAAAAATGACACACAAAGATTTAAATAATAAACTTATATTAATGATTTCTTTGCGAGGTTACAAGGCAGAGTTTTGTGTCAAATAATCCCTTTTCTCTCTTCTTCCCTTCTCTCTCCCCTACTCTACGCTCTACATTTCGCTTCTTATTTATAAGCATAAAAAAAAGCAATGTCTTGCAAGCTACGCATGCTAGTTGAATTGCCAGTGCCAGATAAGCATTATTATCCATTCTTTCACATGAATTTTCCAGCCTTTTGCATGGAAAGTCTAGCTATCGCTTCCTTGTCGGTTTGCCACGTGGATGCTTCCACATCACAATTTGAGTAATATTCACCAAAAGTTCATTTAATGTCTCTTCTCGATTCACATTTTCCTCCTAATATAGCTGCATAAAAGGGTTAGAAACATGTTCTTTAATGTCTTTAGTGTTTCAATTTCTTGCAGAAAGCCAGAGCATTCTATATTTTAGTCTCCACATGATATATTATTCATGTAGAAGATTAAAGAGTTGACTAAAAAAATGTTGGTTCTATATGAAGAGATTTTCATGTAGACCCTCTTCTTTTATTTTGCTTTGAATTGCCTCAAGTTGGAGCTAAAGGTCAGGAATACTCTGTGTTTTTTTGTGGGACTAGAGCCATCTTTGTATACATGCCCTTGTGTGCTAGATTCTTTTAACTCACTACTATCCAAGAAAAGGGTGAGTGTGTTGTTGCCAGGCTTGACTGACCATTTGAACAAATCCTTCCTCCTTACACCAAATGGAGGAATATTTGAAAGGAATAGGACCCTAGTTGATTTTTTGCTTTAAGGACAGACTTATGGGCTTGTGGTCAGAAGTGAGGTTTGGAAGAATTTATGAGTAGGAAACAATTCCAAAAGCCTCTCGAAAATAAAAAAACTCGTCTGATCTAGGTGCTATAAAGGTAAATCTAGCTCTCTTATTAGACCAAGTGTATTTCCCTCTCCTAGGCTTAATGTCTTCTAGATCATAGTTGTTCATAATGTCCTCCATAGCTTCCCAATCACTATCTCAAACAGGAAGACCCCCTTTCTTTTCAGATTGACTTAGCACAAGGTTGAGGTCCCCTCCAAGAACCTAATTACTGGGGGTGTTGACTAGCATTTTCATATATGGAGGCCCAACATGCTCTTTTATCTAGGAAATGATTTGGAGAATACACATTAGTGATAGTGATCAACAAATCAGAGGACTTTTCTCTTAGTGTGGTTCTGATCCAGTTAGTATTTAAAAACTTTTCTAGGGCGAGATTAGAGGACCAAGTAGTGATGATCCCTCCTAAAGCTCCACTAGATGGGATAGCAATGCATTCACAAGAGGGCCAAATTTTTTTAACTATACTAGTAGCATCTAAACTTGTTGATTTAGTTTCCTGTATTAGAAGAATATTTGGTTTTCAAGTACCTCCTAAACCTCTCATTTTCCAAGAAAGAACTAATATTGTTTACCTGATTTTATTTTGGCTATTAGGGTTGATTATGTGGTGGCTTGCATGCTAGCTACTATGTTTTCCTCTGCCTCCTTTGCTCGCACTTCCATATTCTTTTTCTGCCTTTAGTGGGCTAAGTTTTTTGACTTGAAGAGGGGAGAGAAGGGGGTTCCATCTCTTCTAATGTTTGCTTGTTGCTTGGAATAGGAATGCTTCGTATCTCTGTTTGTATGGGAGGGATATGCTCTTCTTGTTCTCTTTTTGTATTCTCCTTTGGGGTGAACTCTTCTTCCGGTTGACTATTTGCTTCTTCCTCAACCGCTTCATTTAAAGCCACATATGGGTTCAATGTGAGTGGCTCTTTATTGGTTGGCACTAGATTTTGAGCATTTATATTTTTACTTCGATGAGCTGGTTGGAATCCTTCATTGGATCCATCTTGAGTGATGGTTTTCCTTTGTGTTTCTTGAGCAATCTCTCAGGGAATGGCTATGTTTGTGGTATAAGTTGCATTTGAATGGAATCTATTCATAGTCAATTTTTTGAGAGAATATTAGTTTTCCCATCCTCAAGTTGATAGCTTCAAGGAGCCCTTTGATGAGGTCCACTTCCACGCAAATACGGGCAATAGAAAAATTTCTTTCTTTGGGTGCAACCCACATTTTATAGGTACTGATTGTGTTTCCAATGGTCTGGAATGCATCTTCATGCCACAGGTGTAGGGGCAAATAGGGGAGACTGATCCTAATTGGCACCTTGGACAGAGTTTTTTTGAGAGGGTCAAAATTAGGCTTCCAACTGTTCAGATAGAGGCCGCATGGTCCAAGGAAACAGGCAATGAAAAACCCCCTACCACACTTAGATATTTCAATGTCACCAGAGATTTTCGACTTCCATTCTTTATCCACCCACAGATCCAACATTTTGGATGAATAATGGCCACAGTCCACAAAACTTGCCCACTAGTGCATGCTCTGAGAGATCCACCAGTCTTTCATCAATATGCTCACGGGGGATATCCATAGTGGGAACTTCATCCCATCTTTTGACAATGTGGAGATTCGTTCTTTCCTTGACTAGCTTGCTATTTACCATAGCATATGTGACAATCTTTTTCAACAAAGTATTCTTTTCTTCTTGGGAACGAGACCTAAAAGCCTTGTCCTGATAGGAGGGAGGAGCCATGGAAGGCACAGGCGCCAAGAGGAGGGGGCGACAACAACAACGACGAACTGTTCACAACCCTAGCTCAAGTAGTAAAAAATCTTCTTGTTCAAAAAAACCGGATCAACAACTATTCACACATAAAATCATTTTATATAAACTATATAGTTGGATACTAAATACTACTTTATTTCATGCCTCATCAAAGCTGACTAAGGACATTAATTGGTGTCATGTTGCTAATTTCAACATAAATTTTGATCAGAGTGTCATTCAGCCTTTGTTTTGGTCTTCCTTTTAATGATGCACTTGCTTACTTTATTACAAGAATTACATAATTGACAAAAGACAGAAGAAGTCCATCCTATCAAGGATTCTTCTATCCATCTATTGTGAAGAATATTTTTGTATATCATGCTACTACACTCATATTATTTACAACACCGCTGCAGGACTATGAGAAAACTAGAGAGACAAAGGTTGCAAAGGCAAGAGGTTCTGCATCAGATAATCATGGAAATATTTGATTTTCATCTCCAAATTCCTCTTCGAGGGAAGCAACTGCCTGCCATTGCTTGAAGAACAGTCCTTAAGAATAGACAATCCAAACAACAAAAATATGAAGACATGGATCAAGTGGAAAATTAACAAAGACATCAAACCATCTCTTTGTATTAAAGAAACAACATGAACAAATGATGAAATAATAGTAACAACAATAATACTTTGGATACATGAGTCTTTTCACATAGAGGTGATTGAGTAAATGTCTTTAGTTCTAACTTCTTTACTTTTGATTTTTCAAAAACATAACAGGAAGGTAGGAAAAAAGATTTAAGATCTATATTTTCGAGACTACAAAAAAAGGAAATATGTATTTCTACAACCTAATGTATGGATAGAAATCAACAACTTATACAAATTATGATAATGTCAGATTATGAAACAGTTGGTTGCACTTTTCAAAGAAATACATCATAGTTCTTGTAAGAACAATTACCAGGTGGCATTCGATGTATTGCAAGCACTTTCTCTAGATGCAAAACTTAATTCCTTTATTGCCCCATGTATTCAAAGAAAAGCAAACTTGTATTCCATGTAGGCATGACAACTCCAGTATTATCTTGAAGCTAAATGAAAATATACAGCTGAAAGTATATACAGTTTACTTGTGTTTATTATAAGTATCTTGGTTTAGAATATTAAACAGTACTTTTCAAAGAACATCATGTTTCCTTTTGTAAAAGAACTATCCTGTTGGCACATTAGGAGGAAGCAGTGCAAGCCAAACTGCTATATCAGCACCCTCTGCTGGTGAAAGAATGCCAGAATTCCTATTGATATCAGTTTTCACATACCCTGGAGTCATGGCATTCACAAAGATCTTTTGGCTTCTGCACAGTTGGCCAATTCTTGAGCTAGCACTCTAGTGTAGGCATTTAGGGCAATCTTTGACAATATACAGTATGCTGAAAGAGTCTTAGGCCAACCCCTGGATGCCAAGTTACCTGACCTCAAATCCTCTAAAAACTGTTCCATGAATGCATCTATTTTTTCCTCTGAAGGGTTCTCTATGTCATTCATTTGCTGGACAAGGGTTGCATTCTTCAGCTTCTGCCATGAAAACATTTTGTAAAACCATTAGGAAATTATCTTAAAAGGTTCACATCAATAACTTCTAATAATTTCAAGCTGGAGGATATCCAGGACAAGGAGGCAGAAGGGCTCATAAATATAATGCAAAACTGAGTCCATGTTAAAGCATTCCACTTCATTGAAATTATTTCAAATGAGTGTTCAAGGTGAAGGATTTTATGTGGAGTCATAATATGTAATTACATATAATTGTAAAACTGAGTCCATGTTACACCATCCAGATTCTTCAAGATCATAAAAAACAGAAAAGGATGATAACAAAGGTAGCAGTATGACGGACGGCAAAACCACAAATCACTCATCATATCTGAGCTTTCATCATTTTTGGAAACAATTTGTACTCCTTTTCTATGGCCACTTCTCTAGCCGCTAATTAACAGCCTTCACAATTTTAAAAGGCCTTTCAATTCATTCAAGCTAGAATCACAAAATGGTGGCACTACCTAGTTGGGCTTTTCTCTTCCCAAAGAAAAAAGAAGTCCAGTGGCCAAACCAACAGATACTACCACTCAACTTCAAATCTCAATATTCCTCAAGTAAAGCTTACTCTATCTTAAAGTTAGCTTTTGGGACCTGGGTAAATAAGTACTAACACAAGCAACCAGAGGCAACAAAAGGAGGCTCATGAAATTGACTTCATGCTGTGTGCAACAAGATAGAGAGTAACTCTAAAATGTGAAGGAAGACTACCCAATTTTTTTTTGTCAAACTTTAGTGTCACAGAAACATGCTGCTCCATCTTGCAGTAAAGTATATGACCACAATCAAGGGCCCCTTGTGTTTTGTAGCACTTAGTTTGTCATAGAATATTATTTGTGGGCTTTCTTGTCAAAGTGTATGTTGTTTATTGTGAACACAAAGGCTTCATATATACACTGCATATATGGTGAACATTGCTATCTATGCGAATCCTCTTCATCATGAAAATCATTGCTCTTTGAAGACATTGATCTTAATGATCAGCGAGGTCTGGAACAGAATGTCTCACCTCCTTCTCTCATAGCCCTGCTATTAGTGTCTAGTCCTATTTTCATTCCCAAACTTTGCAGTAACTTAAAATAAATCTTGTCCTTTCACTGTTAAAAAGTTTGGTGAGTGGATTGTGCCTGCACCGAATGCAGAAATCCTACCTGCATGCACAGGAGATTGATGAAATGCAAAGAAAGAAAAGGAACAAACTCATTTTTCCTCCACAAAATTGAGTAGAACATCACATGGAAACAAAGCCTAAAATGCTGCATTGACACCACCATCAGTAGCATTAAAATTTGATATATGTACATACATAGATACATGCAAATGCATACTCTGTGCATGTGTGCACGTATGCATGCATGCATGTGCATTGGTTATATGGGGTTGAAACAAGCCCCACCCATATTAGATCATGACCACATTCTTGTGATATTTCAATGAACCACATTATCATGGTATTACAAGAGACCATATTACCATGGGTCACCTTATTGTGTGGGTGTCTATCACAATGTAGGCATTTACATCATGCTTGTATGATTGCTTCCAATTTACTGTTGCTCCATGATGCCTTGAACTAGATTGTTAAGGTTCACTCGTGGGAGTGGAACCTTTGTCTTACAGTGTGAAAATCCTCATTCCCCACCATTTGCCCCAAACCCAATGGATAAATGTTAAGGTTCATCCATGGGATTTGAAGCTTGGTTTAGGGTGCGAAACTCCTCCTCCGATGCTTTCCCAAAACCCCTTGGGCAAAATATTAAGGTTCAAGCATAGGATTGGATCCATGGCTTATGGTGTGAAACTTCTTGCTCCCCACCACTTGCCTTAAACCCCCTAAGCCAAATGTTAAGGTTCATCCATGGGTTTGGATCCTTGGCTTATAGTGTGAAACACCTTATAGACCACATGCCCCCAAACCCAATGGGCAAGCTGCAATATAACATTACTTTCACATGCTTTGTTGCTCGCATCTATTGGAATTGCTTCACTGAGATTTAAAGTAGATTTTACAGCCATTGTGAAATGTAGGTTCTGTTGGCATTTTTGCCACATTAAATTTTTTGACAAAATTTTGCCTAAGTATGGAGCTTTAAATTGGCAAATCACACGCAGAAGCGTTGGCATTTTCGCGGGCCCTAAAAGAGGATGATAAAGTGGACAAATTGATCTTTTGATGTCTCATTATTGCAGATCTTTTCGCAAGCTTTCCGGCAATATATTACAATAGGTGATCGGATCAGCGGATCAAAAGTTATGATCCCGGAAGCAAAGCCAGCAAAAGTCCACTTCGGGCTTGAAAAAAATTCTAAGGCATGAGGGGCACTTCGCCCAGAATGTTGCCGAAGTTGCCACTTCGGGCTCTTTGGTCGCCGAACCTCCACTTCGGCCCCAACTCCAGCGAACCTCCTAGTCCCGATGATGAAAAAAGTTTAAGGCTGCCAGGTCACTTCGCCCAAAAATTGCCGAAGTTGCACTTCGGCCAATGTTCCCAGCAAACCATCCCCAGAAAAGCGCTAAGTTCGGGCTTGAGCCTGGCGAAGCATCCACTTCGGCCACAGTTTTAGCGAACCTCCATCCAGTTGGCAGAAAATTTTTTAAGGCAAGAGGGGCACTTCGCCCAGAATTTGGCCAAACTGCCACTTCGGGCCTCCACTTCAGTGAAGCTTCAAGTCAGCCGAAAAGCTCAACTTCAGCCAAAATGCCTGTCGGCCAGCGAAGCTCCATGTCGGTACCGAAGTGCAATGTCGGCCACAATGTTCAACGTCGGCCAAAATGTCTAAGTCGGCCAGAAAACTCCACTTCGCCAGCGAAGCTCCATGTCGGCCCCAAAGCTCATGTCGGCCGCGAAGTTCATGTCGGCCAAAACGTTCAACATCGGCCAAAATGTCTAAGTCGGCCAAAAAACTCCACTTCGCCAGCGAAGCTCCATGTCGGCCCCGAAGCTCATGTCGGCCGCGAAGTTCATGTCGGCAAAAACGTCCAACGTCGGCCAAAAAACCAAAATGTCTAAGTCGGCCAGAAAACTCCACTTCGCCAGCGAAGGTCCATGTCGGCCCCGAAGCTCATGTCGGCCAAAACGTCCAACGTCGGCCAAAAAATGCAATGTTGGCCGCGAACCTCCACGTCGGCCAGGAACGAATTCCAACGTCGGCCAGAATTCCAACGTCGGCTAGAATCTCAATGTCGGCCAAAACCCTTTATGTCGGCCAAAAATGCTCAAATTCGTCCAAATCACTTGCGAACCTCAGCTCCGGGGGCAGACTGTAGCGAAGCTTCACCTAGGGCGCTTCTGACAACGGTGCTTCTCCCGAGGGGCACGCATTCAGAGACCAGGTATTTATCTGAGGTATTTCTGTAGCACATAAATGCAGTTTTTCCGCCCCGAAAGACCCGGTATCTATTTGAGGTAATAGGATGGGAGGTATCGGTCGCAGAGTATGGCCAGCGCAACTTTTGAAGCCACTTGAGCATTCCCCCGGAGCGCCCAGGACAGGTCTGCGGCTTATAAATGCAAATTTCCCCGTCTAACGCGGCCCGACAACTAGTTATAGAAATGGGATGTGAAATCTCATTTGCATAAGGAAGCGAGCGCGATTTTTTCGGCCTCCAGAGCATCCTTGTAAACCCAATTCATTAATGGCTCAGAGGGTCGGGTCCTCTATAAAATCCCTAGCACTGTAATGAAAAAAGGGGGGGAATTTTTGCTAGAAAGTTGTTGTAACTTGATTTTTGCAATTGATATCAAGAACTTTGGGCTCTATTTCTCTTCTGTATGTTGCCTTCTGTGATTATTTCTGCTATTTTGTTTCTTCATTTGCATACTGTAATTTTGCATCCTGGATTTAGGTGTGTGATTGGGGACAGAACCCTGGAATTCTCCTGGAGGATACATAGAGGAGAAAATGCTGTGTTAGTTTCTTTGTATGCTGCCTGTGGTTAGTGTTTCTGCTATATTCGCATATTTTCCCAACTGCTGTAATTCTGAAGTCTGGATTTAGGCGTAGGAAGATAGGTGGATCCTGGAACTCTTCCAGAGGATACATAGGGAAGCTAGCATGGTGTTCATTTATGTTTTATTCTTTGTATTTATTGCTGCTACTTCAAGGTATTAGTTAGTAATCGTGCTGCTGGTTCTTCCCCTTTAAATCATCCATTTACGTTTCTTTCTGTACTTTTTATCTCTTTCCTGCACCCTTACTCTTTTTATCTCTTTCCTGCACTCTTAGCTTAAAACCCCAAGTAGTTTAGTATAGGAGCCGGCCTTCTCCGGAGATTGGCACGAAGGGCATCTCTTCCCTCCGGCCTTTCAATGTTGGTCCAGGTCTAGGGCGCGCATATATGCAAAATCCTTTCGTGTGGCAGATTTGTGACCAATAGGTTCTAAATTTGTGTTGTGTGAATGAGAAGAAAATGGTTGTATTCTTTGGAATTCTGATTTCACAAGGCCATATACAATATTCTTGTTTTTGATTACTTGCTTTGGAATCCAAATCCTTGCACACGATTACCAAGAGTCGTTCCACACATTGTTTATTGTTTGTAACTCTTGATTCAAACAAAAAAATGCAAGATCAGGATCTGCATCAATGTTTAGCATTTCCCTATGTACCTGGAAGGACAACAATGCAATGCTAATGAACTTTCTTTCGGCTATCACTGACCATTGACATTGCTCCTAGGCATATGTTGCACATTGGTGGTATTCCACCCTTGGAGGAACAATTTGGATTGACTGATTCAATATTCAAGTTTGTAATGATGAGGCTATACAACCTGCATCAGATCCTTGCTTGTAATTGCCTTGTTCATAGCTTCACACAGCCTAATCTGCGAATAGGACAGCCTACCTGTGACAATTCAATCAACTTCTCAAAGAATGTGTCAACGTGTTCATTGATATTTTTTCCAAGAATTGGTGGTCTCCTCAAATTTGGCATTTTGATGATGAAATGCTCACTTGTTTCCTCCTCTACCAATTCCATATTTGTGTCATCTTTGGTGGTAGTCTCCTCCACATCTTCCCCACCATGACCTATTAGGTTGATCTTTTGTTTGGTTGCCTTCCCTTCCCGAATCTTCTCTCCTACATCAGTAGTCTTCCTAGACATGTCCACCATCTCCTTACCCTTCTTAGGCTCTTTGTTAAACGGTTGAATATCCGGCCCTTCTACCACCAATTGTATTATGATGCAGTTTGCTTCCCCTTCTCTCTTGTCTTCTCTAACACTGTTGAACTTTGTGTCATAGCTTGTGTAGTTGTATATATGAACTCCATCGGTGGTCCCTCATCCAATGGAGGCGATCCACATCAATCCACAACATTTGCATACTGTCTTAGCAATGTTGTGTTGTAACTCTCAAGTGAAGAGTTTTACCCAAACTTATTTCAGAATAATAATGCAGAATTAAATAACTCAGAAGAAAAATAACAACTCACAATACATGCACATAGAACACGAGATTTATCCTAGTTCACCCAATATGGGCTACGTCCAGCAAACAAGAGCCACACCTCCTTTTCTATTATTATTCACTTTGCCCGTAATGGGACATTACAATCAATATAAAGGAAACTCTTACAACCCTAAACCACAATGTGGTATTAGAATACCATGGGCACAATACCATGGGCTAAAACCACCCATACCCACTAATCACGGGAATCCCACCAACGCCTCCGAAAATAGCTCCGATAATATCTCCGAAAAAGTAGGAGCCCGAAAATTTTTCTGGGGGCATTGCCCCCAGACCCCCATCGAGGGGGCTCTCACCCCCCTGGCCCACTCACCGGCGAGCATGGCCGCCGAAGACGGGGCCTGTCGTATAGTACTTCCTCTGCAAAGGATGAGACACATCCAACATTCTCCCACTTGTTGAATACTTTGCAGAAAGGCTGTAATCAATGTTAGTTCGAACACTCATTCTAGCCAGACCCATTTCAACTGTACAAAACATGAACTTTTCTGTGCTAACTGCCTTGGTTAAAGCATCTACAACATTTTCCTTGGTATCCACTTTTTCTAGCAACACTTTCTTCTGTTCAATCATGTCCCTATTGAAGTGGTACTTTGTATCAATATGCTTTGTTCTTGAATGGTAAGCCGGGTTCTTTGCCAAAAATATAGCACTTTGGCTGTCACAATTTATCTTCACAGCTCCTTGAAAGAACCCAATCTCAGCACATAGTCTTTGTAGCCATACTGCTTCCTTACTTGCATCAGTGGATGCCATGTATTCAGCTTCAGTGGTTGAAAGAGCAACAACAGTTTACCTTTTGCTCATCCAACTAATAGCCCCTCCAAACAAGTTGAATACATAAGCACTAGTAGATCTTCTATTGTCAAGATCTCCAGCCCAATCTGCATCAACAAAACCTTCTATATCCAAGGATCTGTTTTTGTTACCTGCACCTTCATAATAGATTGAAAAATCAGATGTACCACGCAAATATCTGAAAACCCTTTTTATAGTAGTCCAATGCTCTTTACCAGGTTTAGACATGTATCTGCTCAAAACTCCCACTGCATGGGTAATATCTGGTCTAGTACATACCATGGCATACATTAAACTCCCTACAACATTTGCATAAGGAACATGGGACATTTCTTCTACCTCTTCTTCTGTTTTTAGACATTGTTCAGCAGACAATTTTTCCCCCAAAGGAATAGGTACCTTTACTGGTTTGCAATCTTGCATACTGAATCTCTTCAATACTGTCTCAACATACGTCTTCTGATTCAGCCACAGCTTTCTGTTTGAACGATCTCTATTTATTTGCATGCCCAAAATAAAATTTGCAAGACCAAGATCTTTCATGTCAAACTGTGATGCTAACTGAGACTTCACTTCCCTGATCATTTACTTACTGTTTCCAATTAGTAACATATCATCAACATACAAAACTATAATGACAAGTTCATTACCAATTTGCTTTGAGTATACACAATGATCAGCATTGCTACGAACAAAATCAAGTCCTAAAACATAAGTATCAAATTTTTGATACCACATTCTAGGTGATTGTTTCAGTCCGTACAGAGATTTCTTTAACTTACATACAAAATCCTCCTTTCCTTCAACAATGAATCCTTCAGGCTGTCTCATATAGATTTCTTCCTCCAAATCTCCATGAAGGAATGCAGTTTTTACATCCATTTGCTCTATTTCAAGATCAAATGCAGCAGCCACAGATAAAAGAAATCTTATTGAGGTTAGCTTTGCAACAGGAGAAAATACTTCACCATAATCAATTCCCTCTACCTGAGAATAGCCTTTAGCAACCAGGCGAGCTTTATATTTCTCCACTTTACCTTCAACATTCTGCTTCTTCTTGAAGATCCATTTGCTACCTATTGCTTTTCTCCCACCAGGTAATTTTACTAGATCCCATGTCTTGTTCTTTTTCAAGGCCATCATTTCCTCATTCATGGCTTCTTCCCAAAGGTTTGCCTCTTCAAAATTAACAGCTTCTCTAACTATTCTAGGATCTTCATCAGTAACAGATAAAACAAAGGAAGAAGGAAAAGTAGATGGACTATACCTATCAGGTTGCCTTCTTTCTCGTGTTGATCTCCTTACCACGGGTGTATGAACCTCTAGTTCATCCTCTTCTTCTTCTTCTGAGTAGGATCCTTCTTCCATGAGATCAAATTGCACCTTTTCAGGTTCTTCTATTACTTCATTCCTGTGATCACTTTTCATTTCTCTAAACACCACATCTCTACTGTAAATTGTCCTTTTAGTTTCTGGATTCCAAAGTTTATATCCTTTAACACCATCTTTATAACCAATAAAGATACATTTAACAGCCTTATTATCAAGCTTACTTCTTTTCTCCTTTAGAATATGCATGTATGCATCACAACCAAAAACTCTAAGATGTGAAAGAGAGGGTTTCTTACCAAACCATGCTTCAAATGGAGTTTGATCCGGCAATGCTGATGTAGGAGATCGATTCCGCAAGTAACATGCCGCACTCACTGCCTCTGCCCAGAATTCTTGTGCCAGACCAGCACCACTGAGCATACTTCTTGCCTTTTCCATCAGTGATATGTTCAATATCTCAGCAACTCCATTTTGTTGTGGTGTATATGGAGTAGTATTCTGTCTTGCAATACCACATTGCTTACAAAAATCCTCAAATTTATTTGAACAATACTCTCCTCCATTATTAGACCTCAACACCTTAATCTTTTTCTCAGTTTGATTTTCAACAAGTGCTTTAAATTCTCTAAACTTATCAAACACTTCATCTTTACTTTTAAGAAAATAAATCCATGCATATCTTGAAAAATCATCAACAAAAGAAGCATAGTACCGTGATTTTCCAAGAGATGGAACAGGAACAGGACCAAAAATATCACTGTGAATCAGATCTAATACCCCTTTTGATCTTGCAGCACCAGATGGGAAACTAACATGATTTTGCTTGCCATAAATACAATGTTCACAAAAATCAAAAACCATTGAGCAATTAGGGATACCTTGGACCATACCTTTCGTGTACAAGGTACGCAATCCCTTTTCTCCAATATGTCCCATTCTTTGATGCCAGAGCGGGGCTGCCGAAGACGGGGCCTACCGTACAGTACTTCCTCTGCAAAGGATGAGACACATCCAACATCAATAGTATTGACATTGTTGACCTGTACCGAAACATCACCAACAAAGTCTCCTCTTGGTTCTCTATGCAATGGTGGTGATGCTTCCACTGCATCAAATACAATCTAAACATCCTCTTGGTTCTCTATGTAGTTTTACTGTCAAACTACTATCTTGCCTTCTCTACATACTACATATTTTATGCAATAGGTTCCTGCAACTTTGGATGCTGTCCACTCACGATAGCCTTCCTCGAAGTCACTCTAGTACCTACAATAGCACCTGCAGTGCCTCCTTGCACATCCTGACTTCCTGGTTGTGCAGGAGTTTCCCCTTACATTGCATGCTTAAGCATTCCACATTCTTGACTCTGCAGACCCACCACCACCTCAACATTGCAACTATTTGTCTTCTTTGTTGTGGCCTATTGTGGGTGTTCTTGACTCATTGGATGTTGTCACTATCGTTGCCATTGATGTTGGGGTTGTTGGTGTTGCAATTATGTTCCCATTTATTGCCACCCCTACTCCAACTTTCTTTGCTATTTCTCCTTTTTGACCAACTCCTTGGCATTTGGCAGCTGCTTCTCAACTCCATCTAATTCCTCACTTCCTTCAGCTACAACATCCATTTGATCACCTAACACTTCTTGTGATTTTCTCTTCTTTAAGGTACTTTTCTTCCTCTTTCCTAGAGTACTAACCTTCATCAATGACACCACCTGTGACGATTTGAAAATTGTTGGTGCACGCTTCGAAATAGTGTGAGGAGGGTTCAGTCTTGGAAACTGAAGCTTCTACTACAACACTGCATCCAAAATTAGAGCAATGGTGTGGAAAGCCATCAAAAAATTATTATATACCATATTAGAAAACTCTAAATACGGTTTGATAGAAAAGTAGCCCAATCATATTGTACTCCAACCATGATTCCTTCCATATATGGTATGAGACAAGTGGGCATCTTTGAGGCTCTTTGATCACTAGACAATCTAGACATGATCACTTTCATTGTACATCATAGCTCATTAGACTTCAAATGCTGCATCTTCAATCCACAACTCCCATGCTTCGTTAACTTAGCCACCTCTTGCGGACTGAGATTGACAACCTTATTCACGAAATTCTTCAACCGGTAAGGCTCCACTCCTTCCTTCTTCATCAGTTTAATGGAATTTAACAATCCAAAATTCTTCAAAAATTGTTTAGGGAGAATGACAAACAAACCTCCTTGTTGCCAATCATTATTCTACTTTGATTCTTCTCGACATCATAAGTCTATAGCATCTCCAATAGGTATGACTTGAAGAAGTCCTTGTCAAAGCTTGATACCTGCAGAATAAACTACACTCTTGCATTCCGAAACGTGATATTCAGTGGGTGATCCATCGCATGTTCCAGCCACCATGTTCTACGATGACTCCTTACCATGACCTTGTCATTCATCAGGGATGCCAGTCCACGATCTTGATCTCGATTTCATTTTGTGCTGCCTTATTCACCCTCACTCCGCATCCCTACCGCTCTCTCTCTCTCTCTCTCTCTCTCTCTTTCTCTCTCTCTCTCTTCCATGTATTTTCTATCCACCATTATGAAATGTGATCTTCAATGGATGATCACCGGATGTTCCAGCCACCATGTTCTACAAAAATATCTGGTTGGTGTTATCCACGTTATCTCCTCTAAGGGGGTCTACATCCTCTCCTTCCCCTTGCTCTTCATCTAAGGTGAAGTTGCTAACTCCTTACCATGACCTTGTCGTTCATCAAGGGTGCCGGTCCATAACCTTGACCTTGATTCCATTTTGTGTTGCCTCATTCATCCTCACTATGCATCCCTATTGTGTTCTCTCTCTACCTTTTGCATATGTGGTCAACTAGACCTCTCTCGAAGCTAACTCTAATGCTTCACTAACGAGTGCAAGGTCCTACCTAAAACACACCATCAAGTGGAAGCCTCTTCTACAATTCCACTTTGATTCGCTCTAAAATCGGTGGCCTTCTTTGCATTTCTTTTGCAGTCACTCTTTAGTACCAGATTCTGTCAACTTCCAACAATTGGGGTACAACCTCCTATGACCTCTAGTTGTACGACCTCCTATTGTATATCCTTCTACTATACGACCTCCTGATATACAACCTCATCAAATTCTAACGACCTGCCTCAATATGGTACAGTCTTGGATGAGCTACTACCAGATGACCTAGTCCCCATTGGCCCAACTTTAAACAACTTGTCTTGGATGCCCAACTACAGATTGCTTGGTCTCGAACAATTCTATCCTTGACAGTTCAACTCTAGATGACTTTCTCTATGCAATCTTCCTTTGTTCATACACTGGTGTCTGTATTCTTTAGACAACCCATATGCTTATGCTTGCATTTCCTTCGGTCTCTTTGATCAAGTATTGCTTATCTATAGTCCCTTCCAAATAATTATAAAGCAATGCTCATATAAGATTCCTTTGGAATTTGGTTAGTGTGCGACATACTTTTGGGATGAGCACTTCTTTATGGTGATGAAATCACCTTCTCATTGGACAAGATCTTCGTTCCCCCCTCAAAACGTCCTACCTTGGCATCTATGCTTAGTCTAGTCATTCTCAAGCCCTGCCCGTATTTTCCTCTATCTATTCTGTATGCAACAAATCCTTTGGTCGAGGATATCGTCATGGTGATTAAGCCTCCTTCCCACCAACTTGAGTTTTACAATCCCTTCCCTGTATTTTGTCCTATTCCTATCAATCTTCCTCATACTTTTCTTTGGTCTCTTCGACTAAGTATTGCTTATATATGGCCCATATAATTATATAGCTATGCTCATCAAGGGTGCCTCTGGAAGTTGGTTGATGTGACATACCTTTGGGATAAGAACAACTTTATGGCGATAAAATCACCTTTCCCTTATGTGCGTCTTTGGTTCCCTTCAAAATGTTGTGCCTTGGAATTTGTGCTTTGTGTTGTTGTCGAGTGTATTTTCCTCGATCTCTCTACTCAATGTGTGATGAACCCTCCAGTTGAGTAGGATGTCCTGGTGACATCCCCAAACCAAACCTCATTTCTAGGGATCCATTGCTCATATATGCCCCTTTCTAAATAATTATAAAGCAATGCTCATCGAGGATGATTTTGGAAGTTGGTTGTGTACACAGTACAACATAATGTCGGGATGAGAATAACTTCATGGTGATGAGATCACTTTCCCCCAACACAAGTCCTCTATTCCCCCCTATGAATGTCGTGGATTAGAATTTGTGCTTTGTCCCATCTTTGTTGAGCCCTACCTGTATTTTCCTCAATCTCTCTAGTTGGTGTGAAACGAACCCTTGGGTTGAGAAGGTTGCCAAGGTGAATTAGCCTTCTTTCCACCATCTTGAGTTTCACAATCTCTTCCCTATGTTCTATCCCATTACTTTCGAACCTCCCAAAATGCTCGACAAGGATGCCTTTGGAATTTGGTCAATGTACAACATACCTTCAAGATAAGCACAACATTATGGTGATGAGATCACCTTCCCCCTACACAAGTTCTTCATTCCTTCATCAGAACGTCGTATCTTAGCATCTATGCTTCGTCTCGTCATTGTTGAGCCTTATCCGCATTTTATTCAGTTTCTCTAATCAGTGTACAATGAACCCTTGGGTCGAGAAGGCCCACATGGTGATTAAGCCTTTTTCCACCAACCTGAGTTTCATGATATATTCCCCATGTTTTGTTGCCTGGTTGGCAAGCCTCCATGTATTTTCCATTGGTCTCTTCGATTAAGTATTACTTATCTATGTTCCCTTACAAATAATTATAAAGCAATGCTCGGTGAGGATGTCTTTGGAAGTCAACCGGTGTGTGACATACCTTACGGATATAAACAACTTTATGGTGATGAAGTCAACTTCCCCCCACACGGGTTCTTCATTCCCCATAAAACATCGTGCCTTGGCATCTATAGTTCATACCACCATCAAGCCCTACCCATGTTTTTCTCGGTCAGTATAGTCAAGTGTAACAAACCCTCGAGTCGAGAAGGTGTTGGCTGTTTTGTAATATGCCACATTGCAATTTTTGATTGTAATACGGAAAAATATATTAATATGATGATACAGTATTTTGACCGATTTAATATGTTGCAGTTTACATATTATTTTCTTTGTTTTCATGGATCCTTTTGTCTTGGAAATAATGGGTGTTTTAAGGAAAATGGCTGGGAGAATGGATCAATGGCTTTGGTTTGAATCGCCTGTAAAACAGTTGAAAAATGGCGTATAAATATTAAGTGCTTAAGATGAGAGCTTCACTGAGAATGAAAGTTGCATTCGTCTCAAGCAAAGGGTGAAAGGCTCGTTCGCCTCACTTTGAGGCAAACGTAAAAAGAAGAAGATAATTCAATAAATATGTTCGCTCCAATTGAAAAATGAGGTTCTAAAGTTGGCTAAGTGTTGACGTCGCCAATAAGGAAAGAAACACGTTCACCCCAAATATGGGGCGATAGCTTCGTTTGCCCCATTTTGGGGTGAACGTCTTAAAGAAACTCAAAGAGACACGCCCGACTAAGGACTTGGTTAAACAAAGACATATCCGACAAAAATTCATTCAAAACGCCTTGAGTTGGAAGAACTTAGAAAAATTTGGCAAGTTCTAAAGAAAGGGTGCGTTCGCCCCAAAGTTGGGGCGAAAGCTTCATTCGGGGCGAACGTCGTTAAAGGCGAAGCGTTGAAAAGTCAATGTCGCGTTCGCCCCGGTTGAGGGGCGAAAGCCCCATTCGCCTCTCCCGGGGATGAACGTACTATCAAAGCTGAAGTTCGGGCGAAAGCATCAGGGTGAACGTTGTCCCAAGAGGAAGGCGACGGCTCCTTTCGCCTCTTTTGGGGGCGAACGTAGATTTAAAGGAGAACAGTGCAGCTGTTAGAAGCGCTTTCACCTAGGAGAAAGAGGATGATTGCTGCCATGACCAGGGAAGGAATGTGATCCATGAAATCGGTAAAGGCGTCCTCTCCACCAAGCAATGCAATGAAAAGAGTAGATGTGCATTTGCTTATTATCTAGTTTGGGCGAAATGTGTTGTCGATGACGTCATGAGTTTTCAAGAAGCGCCCAAGGTAGGCGAATGGAAAGCATTAAATGGAGGCGAGGAGCTGTTCAAATTGTGGATCTCGAGCAAGTGGGAACAACAGTATTAAAAGCGCCAGGTGGTTTTCACGATTTCCAAACTAGAAGCATATTTTCGAGATGGCGAATGCATCCAGTCAACGACCAAACCTTGTAGTTTTCCATGCACCGACACCCAGAGATGCTGATTTCTTGGGGGACTTTTCTTAGAAGTTGGATCGTTGTTTCGAGAGGACGGATTTTTAATATTCCTGAGAAGGAATTTTCTCACTATGGTTCTTGATCTGTAAACATTTTGTCTCCATGTGCATTTAATGGAAGAGTTGAAATCCTCTATAAATACTACTCAATTCTCATTGTAAAAGGAGGTTATGCACCGACACCCAGAGATGCTGATTTCTTGGGGGACTTTTCTTAGAAGTTGGATCGCTGTTTCGAGAGGACGGATTTTTAATAGTCTTGAGAAGGAATTTTCTCACTATGGTTCTTGATCTGTAAACATTTTGTCTCCATGTGCATTTAATGAAAGAGTTGAAATCCTCTATAAATACTACTCAATTCTCATTGTAAAAGGAGGTTAGAGATTCTGCGAGAAAACTTCTTAAGTTCTCTGCATCAATAGAAGATACTTGGCTTCTAAATTTGCAAGTGATCTTGTGTGTGATTTCCTTCTATTTTATGCTCATATTCATTGTCTGCTGTTAAGTTTAAATTCTGCATCTGAGTTTGAACATTGTTGGTAAGGGAGTGAGTTTTGGAGTGCGATCCTAGAGGTTATCTCTGCAAGATTGTAAGTAGATTTTATTGTCTCCTTCTATTATATGATTTTCTAATGCTTGAGTGGATTTCCTGCTGTTAGTCTGTCCCTAATCCTACACCTTCGGCCTATGGCCATATTTCCCATCTCTTTCCGTTATTTCCAATTTCTTTCCCGCAACTCTAGTCTTAAACCCGTGTAGAATTTAGTAAGGGAGCCAGCCCTCTATGGAGATTGGCACGGAGGACATCTGGCCTTTCAATGTTGGCCGTGTCTAGGGCGTACAAACGTTAGTCTTGTTAATTAGGTAGATATTTGACCAACAGAAGGTTATCATGGTGGCATTCCCAAACCCCACAAAACCTTATCCCTAGGGATCCATGTTTTGTCCCATTGTCGTCGAGCATTACTACATTTCTCTTTGGTCAATTTGATCAAATATTGCTTATCTATGATCTCTTCCAAATAATCATAAAACAATGCTCACCAAAGATGCCTTTGAAAGTCAATTGGTGTGCAATATACCTTCAGGATAAGCACAACTTTATGGTTATGAGATTACCTTCTCCCTACAAGAGTTCTTCATTTCACACTCAAAACATTATGTATTGGCATTTGTGCTTTGTCTCATCATTGTTTAGCCCATAGTTGAAAAATTTTGAATCAGATCGGAATCGACATGAAAATAGAATCGGAAAAAATTGGCCAAAAATTGACAAAAAAAAGGGAAGAAAATGCAAAATTTCATTGATTTTTTTCATGCATATCACAATGAATTAACATTATGCAAATCAAATATTAATACTATAAGTGATACAAGCTTAAACTACACATGAAAGTGGCAAGTAATACAAGCTTAAAGCCTTAACCTACACATGAAAATGACAAAACACTTCTTAAATAAAGAAATTTTAATGAATCTAAAATTCAAATATTCTTGTATTGTTTATAATATAATGAGTCATGACAAATATAATGCCTCAAGATATTTGAATGCCTTTTCTCTTTGCCCTAGCAGAAGCTCTAGTCTCTCTTTGTTATTGTGCCTTGGCTGCTAATGCTTATCGCCACCTGTGTCAGGGGTCAAGGGGATGGGAGCCCCCTTGTAGGGTCAAGGGGCAGAACCATTAATACCTTCATTATCTAAACTGAAATTTTCTCCTTGTTTGCATTGTGGTGCAAAAAGGATGCTACAATTACTATTTTGGGACTTCAACAAATCATAGGCTGAATAAAACACCAACAAATTAACTTAAATGATAATTGAGATCGGTGTTAACATTTTACTCTCTTAAAGTTAAGACCCATGTGATCTAATGAACCTACAGAACAAATAATCGCTTGTTCTTTTAAAGATTACTCCTATATGCAAGCACATTGAAAAATGAAATTCCCAGCCTTATTTTCAAACAAATTTTACACAGTAATGTTACAAAAATCTGTAAAGGTATTTTTGATATTAGGCTTCCAAATTTATCTTTCGCAAGGTGTTTTAGGCTTTGTGTAACAATAAGTTTCACTTTGCCCATTAGTTCCAATATTTGCAACACTGATTTTTTCTTTCCAGGATAACAAAAATTGAGCAATTAGTTTAAGGTATAGCATTTTTTTTGGTGGCTGCTAGATTCCTTCAAATTGCAAAAAATCCGCTGCTAGGATGCACTTTAATGTTTTGTTTGGTGTGGTAGCAAGTAGGTAGATCTCTCTCTAGTTTGGAACAATTAAAAAATGAAAAAAAAGCTATTTATGTCGATTCCCCAACTTGTGTTGTCATGGCCGATTTTTGTAGCAGGAATGAAAAATTGCGATTCCCAAAATTTTGAAAAAAATGGAGTGTTTTTGTAAATCGCAATTCTCGATGCCGATTGACTCGGCAAAACCCAAATTGGAATCAAAATCAGCAAAAATTGTGATTTTTTGTAGATTTTCTCAACTATGGTTTAGCCCATGCTCATCGAGGATGCATTTGAAATTGGTTGGTTTGCGACTTACCTTCAGGATGAGAACAACTTTATGGTGATGAGATGACCTTTCCCATATGCAAATTTTCCATTCCTCCTAGAACATCATAGCTTGACATTTATGCTTCGTCTTGTCAATGTCAAGCCCCACTTGTATTTTCCTTGATATCTCTAGTCGGTGTGCAATAAATCCTTGGGTCAAGAAAGTTGTCATGATGATTGAGTCTCCTTCCCACCAACTTGAGATCGCAATCGCTTCCCTGTGTGTCATCCCATTACTATCGACCTTCCCGTATGTTCCTTTGGTCTCTTCCATCAAGCATTATCTATGACCCCTTTCAAATAATAACAAAGCAATGCTCGTCGAGGATGCCTTGGAATTCAGTCAATGTGCACAATACCATTAGGATCAGTACAATTTTATGGTGACGAGATCACCTTCCTATTAAGCAAGTTATTTCTTTCCCTTTAGAATGTCATGCCTTAGCATCTACGCTTCGTCATGTCATTATTAGGCCCTACCCACATTTTTCTTAGGCTCTCTAGTTGGTGTCAAAAGAACCCTTGGGTCGAGCAAGTTGTCATGGTGATTGAGCCTCCTTCCTGCCAACCTAAGTTTCATGATCCCTATCCCATGCTTTTTTCCCATTGTTGTCGAGCCTCCCCGCACTTTTATTTGATCTCTTCAATCAAGTATTGCTCATCTATATCCCTGTAGAAATGCAACCACGGCTTGATGACGTTATGAGACATAGATGCCAAGGCACTATGATTTGGGAGAAGGAAGAACGATACAAAGAGGAGGTGATTTCATCACCATAAAGTTGTTATTATCCGGAAGGTATGATGCACATAGACTAACTTCCAAAGAGATCCTTGCCAAGCATTGCTTTATAATTACTTGGAAGGGGCCAAAGCAATGGTTGTCAAGAATTCCTTTGAAGTCAACTGGTTTGCGACTTACCTTCAAGACAATAACAAATTTATGGATATGAAATCACCTTCCCTTATATGAGTTCTTCGTTCACCCTAGAATATCATGCTTTGGCATCTATGCTTCATCCACTCGTTGTTGAGGCCCGCATCTCAATCTCTCTAGTCAGTGTGCAATAAACCCTTGGGTCAAGACGGTCATCATGGTGATTGAGTCTCCTTCCCACCAACCCAAGATTACGATCCCTTCACTATGTTTCATCCCATTATTGTCAAGCCTCCTTGTATTTTCCATTGGTCTCTTTGATCAAGTATTGCTTATCTATGACCCCTTTCAAATAATTATAAAGCAATGCCCATCAAGGATGCCTTGGGGGTCAATCGGTGCGCGCAATACCCTCAGGATAAGAACAATTTTTTGGTGATGAGATCACCTTCTAATTATGTGAGTTCTTTCTTTCCCCTCATGTTGCCATGTATTGGCACCTAGGCTTTGTCTCGTCGTTGATCACCTCTCCATTCAATTTGAGAAGTGTAAGGCGCTAGATTGCAATGGTGCAAATTGAAGAAAAACCAAGCACTTCGAAGAGTGGACAAGGGGTGACAAGCAAAGGATATTGGAATAACCACAGTGGAGGAAGACAACCACAACAAAGTAATTGACCACAAGGTCGATTACAGTACGATTTGGATGGAAGACCAATAATCCAGTGTAGAAGATGCCAAGAGTAGGGGCATTTTGCGAGAAAATGCCAAAACCCACCAACAAGAGGAAGTACTAGAAACAATAACAATGGACTCGTGTAGATGGTGTGGACCGAACAATCATAAGGATGCCTATTGCTTGAAGAAAGCTAGTTGTAGTAACACATACAATGTCAATCTCATTGACCTAGAGCCTCTTTTCTACCAATCTAAGTTTCCCGATCTTTGAGCCTAACCTGTATTTTCCTCGGTCTCTCTAGTCAATGTGCAACGCACTCTTGGGTTGAGAAGGTTGTCAAGGTGACTGAGCCTTCTTCCCACCATCTTGAGTTTCACAATCTCTTCCCTGTGTTTCATCCCATTACTTTTGAGCTCTCCCAAAATGCTCGACAAGGATGCCTTTGGAATTCGGTCAATATGCAACATATATTCAAGATAAGCACAACATTATGGTGATAAGATTACCTTCCCCCTACATGAATTCTTCGTTCCTCCATTTGAACATCATGTCTTAGTATCTATGATTCATCTCGTCATTGTCAAGCCCCGTGTGTGTTTTCTTGTTTCTCTAATCAATTTACAACAAACCCTTGGGTTGAGAAGGTCCTCATGGTGATTAAGCCTCCTTCCTTAAGAAACCAACATATGAACATTTCAACGATATAGGGTATGTAATAAGCTTGACCTGCTAGCCACTCATATAGGGTCTCTCATAAGTACTTCTACTAATTAGGGTAATTGAAAACTTAAAATTTTGAGTTAAGGAAGATAAATGAAGAATGCAATTGAATTACATAGTATAACAAACTATTCCATACTGGTGTGCACCATACAACTTGAAATTTGGAGAACACAAGAATGGTGCTCCAATCTCCATCCAAGTCTTATGAGGTAGTGCATTGACACTTGGCCCTCCATCCATGATCACCTAGGTCAACTTATAGTCCAGCAACTCAATATGGATTAACGTTGGCTTTTTGCCAACATCAATCATTAACACTGTCAGATCAATGAATTTATCTCTCCTCCTCGCAGTTGCTTCTTGCTGGCATTGCAATTTCACTATGCTCCCTGGTCGCATCATCTCTCCTACTGTCACATAAAGCTCCGATACAACATTAAGTAAGCTTGAAACCTTCACTTCTACTATCGTATTCAATACTTGCTCCCCCAACTGCTGTGTTGACATCATAACTTCTTTAGTGATAAGCTTTTTTAACTTCTTTTCCTGGAGAAGTTGCTCTTGCCTGATATTTTTCATCTCTTCTTCCACTGCATCATGGGCTTCGTACCATCTCTTCTTCTCTTTAGAAGTATTGGGGTATTGTTCAACTTTTTTTCTTGACCCCTCGTTATCACAAGCACATTGTTATCCTTCTGCTACTGGTTTACCGGAGGCTCCTTGATGTCAATAAAATTGACATTCAACAAGTTGCTAAAACTCGCCTTCTTCAGGCAATTTGCCTCCTTGTGACTTCTTGGACCACACCATCGACACATTAATGCAATGTTATTTCCAACATTTTCTCTAACTGGTTGATTTTGACAACTTTGTGCGAGGAGCCCCCACTCTTGGCATCTTTGGCATTAGATGATAGGTCATTTGTTTGCATCATATTGCTATCGACTCTATCCTTCTTATTGTTGATTACCTTATTGAGACTGTCTTCCTTGGCGGTTATTTTTGTATCTGCCACTCGTTGTTGGTTGTCCATTCTTAGACGTACTTGGTTTCTTGTCTCTCTGCATTTTTCATCGACAAAGTTTCGTGCCTTGAGCTTCTTATATTGAATGGACGATCTCCAACTGTATGTTCTATGACTTCACAAATGTTACAATAAGCCTTCTTCAGACAAGTGATATTTGTATGTCCTTCCACCTTGTAGTCTGAACACCAAATATCCTGTTTTTCCTTTTTATTTTCATCCTTTGCATCCTGCACCATCATCTCCAAGTCCTTCCTCATGGCCTGAATTACCACATGTAAATCATCACAGTCACTATTTGAATTTGAATCTTTGTAGTGACTCAATCTTGTTGTCTTTTGTTTAGCTTCACTTTCTAAAGTGATTGCTATATCATATGCCTCTTGATAGGTAGTTGATGGAATTATCTTCAGTTCTTCTTGTACCTTGGCAGTAACCCATCTAGGAATTTAGGAACCATCATCTCTATAGACAGTCTGTTGGTCGTACTTCCATCTTGTTGATCAGCTCTTTTAATTTTTTGTTATAGGATTTGACATCCTCCTCTTGCTTCGTGGCGTAGATCTCTTTGATGATTTCTATATCATCCCTAAGTAGTTTGAATTCCTGTGATCTCCTCCCATGTATTGAAAGGATTGTATTTTGTCTTTTCAATTGCCAATGCATTGCGATCCCTCACAATGTCACGAGAAATAATCTCAACAAGGATTGTTCATCATCCACTCCATTTGCTCGCCATGTGCTCACACATGTCCCAATATGGCATTTTGGATCTTCCTTCCTGTCACCCAAAAATGATTGGTACTTTTCCTCGCCCGTTGTTGCAACACAAGCCATATTTACCATCGGTGGCTGATTATCTTCACTTCTTACTTCCTCATTTTTAAGTTCTTCTCTTGGCAATTCTTCACCTTCCACTTCACTAGCAAACAGTCTTCTATCAACTTTCGATGCACACACATTTCACGACCTCCCTCGTGAATATAGGAGGGTTGGTTTTGGTCTCCCCACCCATTCACTCTCTTGTGGTTACCATTGTGCTTGATTCCCATCTTCCACACCTCTTGGCAAACTCCCCCATTCTTGTGTCAGCATTACCAACCGTTCAACCACATCTCGTGCACTCTCCACGTTTGACACGGTTCTACCTTCATTTGCTCATTTTTCACCTCACACTTCTTCCATTGTTAAAGACAACATCTACCACCTTACGTGTCATTCACTTGGACTATCCTCCCCTTGAGGACTCCAGACACATTTGACTTTTAGCTCTCAAGTTTTGTTATCTGCGACTGCAATACTTGGTTGGCAATCCTTCGACTCCTCATAGGAATCTGACTTCTTCCGCAACCTCATCTCCAACGTCCTCAAAATAGGGAATCTTTCATTTACCTCCCCACACTTCACGTGTTGGATCTACTTCAACTTGACCCAACTTCGACTCAATAAGAACGACGTCAAATATAGCGCCTGTAGCAGGCCACGAGATCAAGGTTCACTTGAAGCTATGTTAGCCGCAGACGAAGTCGAGAGATGAGCCGACATAGGTAATCCAGGAGTGATTACCACACCAGTGGTAGAGTAGGGCATACCACCCCCGAATATGGGAATCCGACACCTAAGATAGAAAAACCCATCACTGCAGAGGATGCAAAGGTCTCGAAGGAAACTGAGACCAACACAGGTGAAGGAGAACAGCCCCCACAAACAACAGACTCTCAGCATATGGTGGAGCAGGAAGGCCAGAGCAGCCAAGCCCCAATGCAGTTTGTAGTAACCGGAGGGAAGGCAAAAAAGAAGACTATTGACCTTTCAGAAAAATGGAAGGAGGTAGTATAGGAAGAAGAACAGGAGGAACAACAGGACACATGGTCCAAAGTTTTTTAGTACAAGTGCCCAACTTCATGGATCCATCAGATTCTATGGATCAGCAAGCGGTAACCTCTTTCTCAAGACTGGGGGAGATCATGGATAACTTATGCTTGCAGTTTGACATTGCATATGTGGGCCAATGGAAAAAGTGGCAAGGAATGATAGAGGAAGAACTAGACAAATTGGTTAAATGGGCTGCACAGGGCCCTTGGCGTAAAGATATTTCCATAATATACCAGGTTCAGCCTTGGACACTGCCCACTACCAATTTGACAACTATGGAGGGCATTGAATGCTTGCCTGAAAAGATGCCACGCTCCATCTGGAGACAACGTAGGTGTATGTCTGCGGCCACAACATTAAACCTCCTCAGCACCTCATAGAACAAGGATCACAAGTGGAGTTAGTGCCATAATTACTGCCGATATATACTCAATTGAACTTCATTGCACATTTGTTGTGTTGGAATGGTGAAGGAATCAAATGTTTACATTCAGCAAAGCAGGTAGTTGATAGTGAATTGCAAACTGTCCATGAAGCCTTAGAATGGTGAAGGAATCAAATGTTTACATTCAGCAAAGCAGGTAGTTGATAGTGAATTGCAAACTGTCCATGAAGCCTTACAATGAAAGGACCAACTTTTGCAGGAGGGAATGACACGGATGGATGCAGTTTAGAAGAATATCCGAGCACTACAACAAGACTTAAAGAACATTGGCACTCAATTGGAGGAAAAGAATCAACACATTTGTCAGTTGGAAGCTGAAGTATCACAGCTCAAAAATGCTAAGGAACTGTTAATCAAGCAAGCAGAAACACTGGAAGCTCAAAAGAATCAAAAGGAGCTCGCTTGGCAACAGGAAAAGGAGAGTTGGCAACAAGAACAGGCAGCCTTGAGGGAAGAACTGCGACAGGTGCAACAACGTGAGGTAGCTTTGCAACAATAGTTAGCACAAAAAGCCACACCTTCTTCATCGGTGTCAGAACAGCGAATAAAAGATATTCTCTTAAGGAAGGAGGCTGACCTGTTATTCAGTATCAAGCAAACAGAAGACCGTGCTAATGCCTTGGGAGTGCAATGGGCCAAATACTTCAACTATACCAAGAGGCTCAAGGAGGAATAAGAGAGCATACGGGCCCAGCAACAGGAATATGGGAAAGCGTTTCAAGCCACCAATCCTAAAACCCCAGTGCACACAGATGCTGAAACTCCTCCAACTGAGCGGAGAAAGTCGCTCAAGACATCGACTTCTTCAAAGGGGAGGATAGATGTAGACAACAGTTCTAAACAGAAATAAATCATAGAACTAGCTGACAAGAATGTCCTACAATTTTGATTATACATAGCAATTTTGGAATGTAATTTTGTTATGCTTGAAAAATGATGTAAAATCAGCCAATCGATGAATATGGCTTGATTACGTACAAACTGCACTATAAGACAAAAGCAGTCGTCAAATGGATAAGTAGTTAGACGTCTGACTTAGACGTCTAGTTAGTTAGACATCCAATAGGTTGTATTAGACGTCTAAAGCACGTAGTTCGGGTAAAACTCGGTTGAGACGGTTGATGCAAGTAGTTGCAATAACCACTTTGCTCACCTATAAGTACCCCCTATTCATTTTGTAAATATGTATCTACTTGTTGATAATGAAGAACTGTTGTGCGAAGCCATTGTTCTGGAATACGTGTTGGTAATTGTGGATTGTAGACGTGTTGAAAAATTGTGTTGCAGGTTGCTTCCGAAATATAGCTTCGTGTCAATTGTAGAGGTATTCCAAACCTTGTAATCACTTGCTCATACAAAAAGCGAGTCGTGCTTCTTGTAAAGTTTTCAGGTAAGGCTCTTACTTCTACCCATTTCGTGAGATATTCCTTGGCAACTACGATATATCGGCACTTTCTTTTCCGACTTGTTTTCAATGGACCTACAAAATCCAACCCCCATCTCTCAAAGAGTTATTGAGGTTGTGATGGATGCAGTGGCATGAAGTCTCGTTTCAACGGCTTTCCCGTTCTTTGACACGTATCACATGTAACAAAGTTCTTTGTATCGTGATAAAGGGTGGGGCACCATAGACCTTCCAACAACACTCTTCTAGTTGTCGCATCTGGTCCCATGTGTCCTCCTGCCAATCCCTCGTGTGTCTCTTTCAGTGTCTGTTGTACTTCATCTTCCATTACGCATCTTCTCAAAATGTGGTCCTCCCCCATCTTGTATAGCAATCCTGCAATCAAGGTGGAGGGTGTTGATTTCGTAATCACCTTCCTTTGTTCGGTTGTCGTCATCTCCTTTGGCAGCTCTCCTTTCGACAGGTATTCCTCTATGTGCTTGAACCATTATGGTATTGCACTGATCATGAACAACTGGGTATCGGGGAATTCGTCTGGTATTCCTCCCTCTGCAGGTTCTCCTGAGTGAATCCTTGACAGCTAATCTGCTATCACTGTTTCTTTCCTGTTCTTACTACCACCCTAAACACGAACTCTTGCAAGGTGATGAGCCATCGAATCACTCGTCCGTAGATCGTTGGTTAGTTGATCAGATACAACAAAGCGTGATGATCCACATAAAAAGCAAAAGGGTTAGCCAATAAATAGTGCCTGTATTTTTGTACTGCATACACCATTCCCAATGCTTCTCGCTCTATTGTACTGTAGTTTTTCTTGGCTCATGACAACAACCGACTCGCAAAGTATATGGGTTGATCTAGCCCAAATTGGACTTCCTAAGCCAATGCACATCCAATGGCAAAGTTTGAGGTATCAACATGCACATGGAATTCCTTCTCCCAGTCAGGGTAAACCAGGATAGGTGCCTTTACCAAGTACCCTTTTAATCCCTCAAAAGTTCCCTGGTGCTCCTCTGTCCATTTAACCGGAACACCTTTACGTGTGAGAGTGTCTAGTGGATGAGAAGTAAGTGCATAATTTGGAAAAAAGCTTCTATAGTATCCAACTGTCCCCAAAAAGGTTTTTACCGGGCTCACATCATGTGCCTCCTCCATTAGCAATATTACCCAAATCTTATCCGGGTCGGGTTTCAAACCATCTTGGCATACAATATGCCCCAACAGCTTCCTGTATGGCACCAATAAGACGCATTTATTTGGATTCAGAGATATTCGAGCTTTCCTGCACAATCCCATGCATTCTTCCAGTGCCTTTAAATGCTCCTGTGTCCTGCCATATAGTGACAAATCATCTAAGAAGGCTTTGATTTTTCTTGTGGACATCTTGTCAAAGATGTATAAGATGATCCTTTGGAAAGTAGTTGGTGCATTACACAATCCAAATGGCATGCGGTTATAAGCATATATCCTATTTTCCACTACAAAGGTGGTCTTCAGCTCGTCTTCTTCCGCAATGTTGATCTGATTGTATCCTGAGAATCCATCCAAAAATAAATATATCTTGTGGCCTGCTACTTCTCTATCCTTTGCAGATATGGGATCAGCCAAATAAGAAGGTTTGAACTTCTTTGCTCCCCTGATAATCTGGCCATAAGGACATTCATAATGCATTCCAATCCTGTGTTCTGCAATTGCGTCTGTTTTACTCTTCCGCCGTGAGTGGCCAACATAGTATCCACCTCCTCTTTTTTCAGGTTAGTGATACTCATGATTAACTCTGGCGTTCTCTTAGGATCCACTCGTTCATTGACTACTGCTTTGCCCTTCCTGGAAATTCCAAACGTGCATTGGAATACTTCGGGAGAGAATTCAACAACCAAGGTGTGATTACCTATTTGCACTAGGTTGTGGTTTTGTGTTGCATTGTATGTATGCAACATCTGTAGCAGATATTCCTTGAAAAACTCCTTGTCAAAACTAGGAACCTACAAAATAAAATGCACTCCCGCTTCTTTGATTTTGGCTCTAAGTGGGTTATCAGTTGATGTTTCTGCCCACCATTGACGGCAAAAATCACCTTTAGGGCATATCAGGCAATGTCATCAATCGCAACCTGATCCTTGCCACTTTGTTGAGCTTCCCTTTTTTTTCGTATGGCTATTTCTGCTACTTTTCGTTGACTCCGAGTTTACCCTTTGTCGGGGCTTTCAATTTGTCTGTGCATCCCATGTTCCTGCTAATGCCGCAATATTTTGGCTACTACTGAGTCAGGTTCCACTTCTGATTGGATTGGAGCTTTACCAGATTTTTGATGACTCATGATTCCCTCACAAGTTCTCCACTATCTATGTTTTTCAATTTCAGACGTCGTCTCCTTCACTAGACGTCTGTCTTCTCCTACTAGATGTCAACTGTCCAGTAGACGTCTGCTACCTCCTGCTAGAGGTCTACTGTCCGGTAGACGTCTTCTGCTTCCTCCCAGATGTCTGCTATCTGGTAGACATCTGTTGCATCCTACCAGACATCTTGCACTGGCTAGACGTCTCCTTTCTCCTAGACGTCGTCTTCCTCCTAGACATATTCTACCGCTGAGACGTGGATTATTTTTACTTGGAGATCTGCAACAAAAACGGATGCCCTAGAGGATTGTTGTCGCCTGCAATTTGTTGGTATGGAGGTTAGGTCCTACACTTGCACAGAAATTACGATTTTTTCACAAAGCTTTTGATTGCCAGGTTCAATCAACGTATGGTGTCTGCGCTACGTCTTGTAAAAAAAAAATCCTTGGTGCACTACGAACCGTGCTCTTGTGCTCCTCTCTGCTTGCCTGCGCTCTTCTTTATCTCCTACTCAAGATCGAAAGCAAATGTGCAATGCTTGCCCTCTTGGGCTCAATTTATAGTAGCGTTGTCGTCCATGCAACCGTTTTATAACCGCCACCTAGCAATTGCTCGTCTGCATGTGCGCCACATCGCCTTCATGAGACGTCTAGTCTTTATTTTATCTTTTTGCATATTTTGTCCTTTTCTTCTATTTTTTTCCTTTTTGTATTTTCTCTTTTTATTTTTATTTTATTACTTCTTTTTCAAAAAATTCCGTGCACTGCGCTTTCTACTTAACGTTGTCGATTAAAGTGCACGATGCGTATTTTGAATATGTCCGACGCGTTATCATTCCGATGATGGCTACAGGTTCCAAAACTGCTAAAGTCGTCATCATCGCCAGTTTCTATTTCTTTTGTCTGTTGACGTCTTCGGCGATTACTTCATATATGGGGGGTTTTTGATTGACTGTTGTGGACGCCTTGTGGTGTGTCTTGGCACAATACGCCAATCTGGCCGTTCTTCCTCCGATTGATGTCGGGTTTCTGGTCCATATGCCTAGCGATTATCTACATGACGTCTAACACTCTGTTGGCTCCTCCCAGTGCCAGACGTGTTTGTTCCATCCAATCCTCTACCAGAAGGATTTTTCTCTCCTCTGGGCTATTACTATTTTGATCCAGACGTTCAATTACATTCTCTAGACGTTGGCTGGCAGGGTGCAGACATGTAGCTTCATTTTCTGGATGGTTAGGTTCTTCTTCCAAAGGAATTCGTTTTGTGCCTCCGTCATGTCGTCAGATGATTATGTAGTCATCTAAGTAATGGAATATGCCCCCTTCGTGCTTCGGTTGATATAGTGCATTGTAATTGGGTCGTTGTTGCCTTTGATGTCCCTTATTTCGATAGGCTCTTCCTGCTCTTTGGTCCCTTCCTCGAATTCCCTCATTCGACGAGTGAGCAACTGCCCTTCCTTGATCCCTTTGCTCCGGATTAAAATTTCTATTCCAGGTTCCTCTTCTCCCGTGAACCTGGTTACTGCGTCCTCGACCTCTTTCCGATCGAATCTCCCTAGTGTTGGGTTGCCTTACTCCCAGCTGCTCGAGATTCGATCGGTCCCTCAGTCATTCTTGACGACGTCTTTGGTTCCTACGAGCTCGCTGAGACAGACCAAGTGGTCTATCCTTAAGAACACGTAGTGATGGGTTAATTGGGACTATATCCACGGATGGGCCTTGCGGCTCAACTGGTGGACTAGTCGACCTAGAGGTACCCAGAGGTGAATTTCTCCCTCTCTGGCTACCGGGATGGAAGTTAACCACACTCCTCCCTTGGTCTGTTAATTTTTGGTCACCTGGTAGTTCTGGTGAACCATCGGGATTTCGTAAAATACCTCTGTTCGGGATTGATCTATAAGTTCTGCTCGAGAGTTCCATTCTGCTTATCTCTAGTTTTCAATTGTCAGTTGATGTAGGATTCGCAACCTTTTGTCAGCTCTTATTATCCTCCATAACCACCTCGCCTCCTCAAAGTGTCGCTCAGGTGTGCATTGGATTAAGGCTTCTTGGCATCGATCCGAGAAGGCTGAATATGTACTAGAATCGTTTCCTTCCCCTGCTAGAGTCATGGGCCAATTTGAGGTTTCGTGAACCCTTCGTTCCAGTCTTCTAACTTCTCTCCTATGCCGTCTAAGGTCCACTGCTGCCAACCGATACATTGCTACTGCCTGGTGTTCATTTGGACGTTGCATAGCTGTCTCGTATTGGGATCTGTACCTGCGTGGCACTAACAGTCCTAATGCTTCATCTGTACTTGTTTCAGAATATTTCCTCTCGAAATCTCTTCTTCTGAGGAATCCTCGGTACCCATTATTTGGACTGCTTCCTCAAATCGAACCCTTGGCTGCTGATTGCTAGCTTGGTTTGGTGGTCTTCTCCTAGGGCTTGCTTGAGGTATGTTAGGATTGCATGGTTGATTTTCATCGCAGATTGATTTGTCCAGCCAACCTCTTGTTTTCGGTTTCTATGTTGCTGCTTGAACATCCCTCCATATGATTGCTGCCATTTCTTCTCCGCTCATTTGGTGATTGGCAGTTGAACTTTGTCCTGCTTCCCATACACTAGGCCTTTATGGTGATTTTATTCTTTCTTTAGGGTTTGCAACCGGTACTGAATCTGAGCTTCAGGAATCTTCCGAATTGAGCATGATCCTTAACGTGGCTGATGATGAACTCTCAAAGTGTGTGTCAGTTGCTATTTTCTTTCCCCTTATATCTTTTGCTTCGCTTTCTATTCCCATGTCTCTCTGTCCTTCGTTTGCTAAGGAAAATAAACTGCTTTTCGAAGAAATACCTGTTGCACTCCCTCTTAGTTCTTTTTGATCTCGCTCAGACTATTCGGCTTGGCGTGCTTCTTGACGTTCGTTTATTTGTTGCATTGTTGTATCCAGTTCTTGAATCACCTGTTCTCGCAGTTGGGTATTATACCGCTTCAAGGTTTCATATTCCTCTTACAACCTTTGTGTCTCCAACTGCATTTGTTGCAGAATTCTAGCTCCTTGCCCTTCGTACTCTTCTGCTTCTGGTATTTCTTGTAGGGCAACCTCCGTCAGAGTCCGGAGTCGGTCTTCTTCATTGCTATTTGGAAATTGAACATGTAATTGCAACCGTCGTTGCTCTCCCTCCCGAGGTTCTAACTCTCTTTGTTCAATTATCGGCTCTCCTTCAGTTCCAAATAGCCAATCCAGGTTATGGGTTTCATCCTCTCGAACAACACTACTCTGCTCGTAAGTAGTAGATATTAGCATGTCGGATGCTCATGCTTATATCCGAATGAAAAGCTCTTAAGCAGTAGAAGACCTCTTGCTCTGGAGTAGGCCGAAGGCCGGGAGTGACTCTTTGCCAAGTTCGAGCGAACCTGACATTGAAGTCAGCTATCTCCTCTTGAGGGTGCCTCTAGATTGTTGTGAACTAATGCAATAGTGAGAATGGGTCTGCTACTTCATCTAACCCTTTAATCAGTTGCTCTGCTAACTAGTCCCAGGAATTGATGGTGTCGGCCGGAAGCGACCGGTACCAGTAGAGGAGCTTACCTCTAAGTGAGAGCACTAGCAACTTCACCATGACGTCTTCCACCGTGATTTGGTGGATGGTCGCCAGCGCAGCGACGTGGACGTGCTTGTAGGTGGTCTTTCCTGTGTCGTAGAATGTTGGTAGAGCCTTCAACGCTACGGGCGGTACTTGATTCTGAGCCTGTAGGGCAAGCAGCCCCGAATGATTCCATGCGGGGAAATGCCCGGGGGCAGCTTGCTGTGCCATCTGGACTAGCGGAGTTGGTTGAGCCGAAGGGGTGGGTAGCACCTGCTGGACCGGAATAGTCGGAACACTTGGTTGAACCAGAGGATTCTGATGATCCGGAGAATTAGGAGGATTCGGGGGCAAGCTAGTTGTTGTGCTATCAGGAATTGGAGTCCGTGAAGCAACAACATCTTCTTGTGAAGATGTCCCGTCTAACGGGATATTCAGGTGGACCACTTTAGGATGCTCTCCCAGAGCGTCGATGTCAAGCTCGAAGAACTCGATTTCTTCTTCTGTATTTGTAACTCTCCGTCTCGTATGCATGAAGGCAGGCTTTTAAACTGGTCTTCGAGATTTGGAGGTGTCTGAGTTCAGCTGAGTCGCCAGATGTTCGGATTTGACAACAATAAGATGAACATCAACTTCTTAATACCGCTTTTGAAGTCGAACGTTTGCATCCCACCGGGCGTGCCAAAAACTGTTGGTCAAAGATCTGTCTTAGGTATGAAATGGTCTATTCATGTGCCCTAGACCCGGCCAACATTGAAAGGTCGAGAGGAAGAAATGCCTCCCGTGCCAATCTCCAGAGATGGGCTGGTTCCCTTGCTATTCTAACTGGGGGGATTTAGATTAGAGAACAGGAAAGAAATTAACAAATGACTGAAAGGGATGGGAAATATGGCCACAGGCCAGATAGAACAAGGGTGATGAACTAACAACACGATAACTTAACTATACGTCGAATCAATAGCACTCAATACAGACAACTAACATAAATTAAAACCAGGCGTCTAACATGCATAATCTCCAAGGTTGTTCCAGCGTTCAACCTCTATCGGGAGTTAAATCCAGGTATTAGAATAATAACTCACATACAGAGAGGAGAATTTAATAGAAAATAAGCAATAGAAGACATACACACAAATAGAAGCCCAGAGTTAGAGCCAGACATTCTCTGTATTGATAGCAGAATTCGAGTTACAGCAAGCTTCTAGCAAACGTCCATCCTTAGTTACAGAAAAGAAACAAGCTTTTATAGAGGATTCTACCTCCTAAAATATTAATGCCCAACCACTTCTGCGACGGTGACAGGCAGATTTGATCCGGAACCGACTCAACAACACAAATTTGATTCTGCAGATAACTTAGCATTGAATGCAGAAGGTTCCGGTGATCCACCATGATCGAACGACTAGCAGCGCAGCTTTCGAGTTGGTTGAGCACTTAATGAAGGTTTTGGGCAGTCCTTGGTGGTTCTGGGTAGTTTGCACTGTGTTTGGGGCCCGCCAAGAGTTTCGCTCCATAACTGGAGCGACAACACTATCGCTCCAAAAGTGGAACGAAAGTGTCCTTTTCTTGCCTTAGAAACTTTTCTGCACTCTGGCCAGCTTCCGCTCCACAAGTGGAGCGAAAGCACTCTTGGCCTTGCACTTAGGCGATTTATGCTTTCATTTTTGGTGTCGCTCCCTGGGTGGAGCGACGAAGTCTTTCGCTCCACTGGTGGAGCGACTGGAACTTTGACTGCATTGACTTTCCCCTGAGCTCGTCGCTCCCTGGACAAAGCGACAAAGGCTTTCGCTCCACTGCTGGAGTGCCTAGGACTTTGGCTCCATTGGTGGAGCGCTTGGGACTTTCGCTCCACTAGTGGAGCGAAAGAGCCTTTGACCACATCTTTGACTTTTCCTTGCATTTTCTTTGATGAATGCCTAACTTTGCGCCTTTCCGGACTTTCACTCCACTGGTGGAGCGACAACCCTTTTGACCAAGATGTTGACCTCTTTTGCGCCTTTAGCTCTCACGTTTTTCAAGGATGAGCTTTCACTCCATCAGTGGAGCGAAAGCCTTGCTAGTGCACACTTAGTCATTTTTGCTTATCCTTCCATTTGATAGGGACTTTCGCTCCACAATTGGGAGCGAAAGCACTTTCGCTCCACTAGTGGAGCGAAAGTGTCCCTGCTTTGCATTTAAAGGAAACACGCTCTGAAGACGGTCAAAGTTGCCTAAGTGTTGGAAACCATTATCAAGTGCGAAGAGTGAAATGAACTACAGAAACCAGATTTTAAGCAGAAAATTTGTCCACAACATCGCCCATGCTAAAACGTTTACAATTTTGCATGCAACGACAAGAAAAGTGCAGAAAAACAGAGAAACCACAGAATCCGAAAGAAGATGATTTTTGAGTAAAGAGAGAGAGAGCTGGTGAAAACACAACAATATAACATCTTAACCAATTTTCATGGAAAAAGAGAAGTTTTACAATGATTAACTCTCAAAAAACTGCATACAACATGAATTTTAATAAAATGTACCTAGAAGGGCAATATCTCTGGCGGCTCACGGGGAATTGAGCCTGCTTCAATGCAAAGATCCCAGGCCCTATCCTTGGGTTGCAGAGTCATCTTCACTCTCAGCATCCTCTGACTGCTCCTGCTCATCGCTGTTGTTTGAAAGCTCATGAAGTCGGTCATCTTCCTCTTTTTTCTCTGATTCGCCTTCTGCCTTTTCCTTGGAATCTGGCTCGCTTTCTATCTCTTGTTACTTTTCTTGCTCGCGCGGATGGGGAAGAAACTTGCCCAGGGAGCTGTTGACAATTTTGTCACATTGCTTGGAGGGGTAGTAAAATTGAAAATTTTGTAATGGTTTCTTGGTTTGTTTTCTTTCTTTTTATTTGTAAACAGCATTTTAGCAATTTTGGCTATCATTTTTGCCCCCTTTGTAAATAAGCTACATATGTAGAAGCTTCGCCCACAGCATCAGCAGGAGTTATAGGCTTCGCAAGGAGAAAACAAGAACATGAAAATGCATGCCCAAAAGTTTCTAAGGCATAGAAAGAGCTTCGCAAGCGAAGCTTCCAGGAGACTCGCTTCGGGCCCAGTTTTTGCGAAGCGGCAGAGCAGCGATGAAGAAATTTCTAAGTGTGAAAAATGCTTCGTCGAAACCTAAGCGAAGCATTCGCTTCGGCCCCTTTCCCTGGCGAACGCTTCTCCTAGCAAGATTTGCTTCGCCCCGAAACGCTGTGAAGTACCCGCTTCGGCCAACTTTTGTGCGAAGCTCCCTCACTAGAAGCCTAGTTGCCCTTTGAAAATCGGAGAAATATTCTAAGGCAAAATTGTACTTCGACCGAAAACACCCCGAACGACCATTTTGAAGAAGGTTCGCAGCGAAGCATTTTGCAGCCCATCAGCGAAGCATCCACTTCGGGCAAAGACTCTTGCGAAGCAGCCTTCAACCCATTTTTCCGGCGAAGCAATGAAAGATTGAGAGCCATGTTTTGAGAAGGAATATTTGCTTCGGCACTAAGTCTTCGCGAAGCTGTTTTTGGAAGTCCCTTCGCGCGAAGTACCCATCCAAGGAGGTCAGACCCGCTTCGGCTCACATTCGTTGCGAAGTAAGGTCCAGAACTAGAATTCGGCGAAGCTCTTCAAGGGCACACACACCAAGGCTGGGTATCTTTTCGAGGCAATCGAGTGTCTCATAAATGAATTTTTACTTGCCCGGAAGACCCGGGGCTCATTTTTGGCAATCAGAAAAGAGATATCAACCGCAGGAGGAGAGCCCAACGGACCTAACAGCCACTCGAGCACCGCACCCGGAGAAATTCAGGACGAATCAGGCAGCTCATAAATGCAAATTTCCCCGGCTAATTCGGCCGTAGCTGCTAATTGTAGAAAAGGATGTGAGAGCTCGGTCACAGGAGGAACGAGAGCAGATTTCTCAGGTTTTCGAGGGCGTACTTCCAGATTTTGTGCATTGATGGCTCAGAGGGTTGGGTCCTCTATAAAAACCCATAAATTGTAATGAGAAAGGGGGGGAACTTTTGCTAGAAAATTGTTGTAACTTGATTCCTGCAATTGATATTAAAGACTTTGGGCTAATTTCTCTCTTGTATGCTGCCTTCTGTGATTATTTCTGCTATTCTGTCTTCATTTGTATACCGTAATTCTGAATCCTGGATTTAGGTGTGTAATTGGGGACAGAACCCTGGAATTCTCCTGAAGGATACATAGGGGAGACAATATTGTGTTAAACTCCCTTTATGCCGCCTGTGGTTAGTGGTTTCTGTTACATTCACATATTTTCCTAATTACTATAATTCTGAAATCTGGATTTAGGCGTGGGAGGATAGTTGAATTCTGGAACTCTTCCAGAGGATACATAGGGAACTTTGCGTGATGTTCATTTATGCATTATTCTTGGTATTTATTGTTGTTGTTCCAAGTTATTAGTTGATAATCGTGTTGTTGGTTCTTTCCCACCAAATTGTTCACACTTCTTACCCTATCCCTTTTATTTCCTGCACTCTTATCTTAAAACATCAAGTAGTTTAGTATAGGAGGCGGCCTTTCTCCTAAGATTGGCACAAAGGGCATCTCTTCCCTCCGGCATTTCAATGTTGGTCCAGGTCTAGGGCGCGCATACATGCAAAATCCTTTCCTGTGGCAGATTTGTGACCAACAGTTTCTGGCACGCCCGGTGGGACCCAATCAGTCTCATCTTGTGAATGGTAGTGAAAATTGATGCTTATCCCATTACCAAAAGACTCTAGCATCTGGCGACTCTGTTCAACCTGAGAATCTTAAAGTCGTAGAGACCGGTACTAAAGTATCCGTGCCTTCATGCAAACGAGATGGAGAGTTAGGAATAGTGGAGAAGAAATTGAGTTCTTTGAACTTGATATTGACGCCTTCGGGGAACGCTCCAGGCTAGTCACCCCTGAATCACTTTTACGTGGAGCGTCCTCGCAAGAGGCTGCCTTTGACGAACAAGGTCCAACTTCAGATAGCACAACGGCTAGTCTTCCTCCTAACCCTCCTAACTCACCAGATCATCCAAGTGCCTCCGTTCCAGTTAGTAATCCAGCTAACAATCAACAAGGAACTTCGGGAACTCCTGTTTTTCCGAATCTAGGCACAAGCATGGCACACCAACAACATCAACAACAAATGCAACAGCAACAGCAACAGCCGCCGCCGCAGCCGCCCAGATTGTTCCCGACATGGAATTCTTCGGACCATTAAACCTAGCGGGACAAGGGCATGTTCCGCCTGTTGCAAAGAAGAATATCCCTACCTTTGATGGCACGGGGAAGACAACTCTGGAACATATCCAAGATATAGTTTCTCTGGCAGCGATATACGACATCACAAAAGAAAGGGTGATGGTGAAGCTTCTGGTTTTGTCTCTCCGAGGAAAGCTCCTCTATTGGTATAGATCCCTACCTCCGGGCACTATAACGAGTTGGGACCAATTAGCTGGACAACTGATGAGATGTTTCAATGAGTCTGCTGATCCATCCTCCCTCTTGCACCAGTTTACAACGATTCAGAGACACCCGCAGGAGGAGATTGCGGATTTCAATGTGAGGTTCGCTCGGACTTGGCAAAGAGTACCTGTTGGACTTCGGCCAACCAACGAAGCTGCGACATACTATTACCTTAGGGCCTTTAATCCAGACATCAGCATGATGGTAAGGTATTCGAATGTGAATACTTTCCCTGAACTATATGAATTGGCCCAAAAAGCGAAAATGGATTTGATAGCCGTGGGGAAGCTCCCTCAAAGAATGTCGATGCCTATATTTCCAGAATTTCCAAAGACACAATACCTAAGTGCAGCTACTTCGCAAACCTCCACAACCCCTGTATATCCCATCTCATCATGGAACCCCAACCCCGTTGTAACCCAGATCGTTACTCCACAAGTGCATTTACCGACATTTTCAGCACCACAGCCCACCGTCCCTTCAGCATTTCCCACGTTACCGGCTCCACCTCAATACCCTGCCTTGCCTCCAATACCTATGATGGCTCCATTGCCACCGGCTCCCAAAGCTGAAGATATGCAGGCGAAAATACTGCAGGAAGTTCAATCTCTGAACTCCATTGTGCAGACCTTGTCCAACGACATGATTATCGTGAAAAAGAAGCAAACACAACAGGAATTTCTTCCAAGAAGGTCTTATCGCCCACCAGCGCTCACCAAAGATCAAGTGGTTCAACCAGGGAAGTCATCGGCAAGAAATGTTGCGATCGACGAAAGGACAAGCACTTCTGATTATGTGCATTGGTGTTCCACATGTAATGACCCACATGAGGAAAATACCTGTATGCTGCATCAGCATTATGTGCAGACGTTGTCGGGTAGTAATCCTAGTGGTCAAGTCAATATAATAAGACAAGCGGATCAGGACCTGGTCGTTGATGAAGAAGAACAAGTTTCAGTTCTTACCAGGGAAGGAAAAAGACCTATGGAGGTGGATGCAGCTCAAATAGCCCCCTTAAAGGTGTATACTCGCCGCGAGAAGGAGCAGCAACCTGTTAAAGCCCCAGATAAAGTTTCTCCTCCTGCGCCAACAAAAGAGAAGACCCAGCAGGCCTCCGCAGCCCCGCCTCAGGCCGAAACCAAAGAACAGGCCAGGGAAAAGCTTAAGTTCCCTTCATTGACTAAGCGACAAAGGGTTGAAGCCACAGAGCAATATCGTACAAGGTATGAAGCTGAAAGGGAGCCCGAAGTACATGCCCTTATAGGGTATAACATCGTAGACGAACTGAAGAGAACCCCTGCCAAGATCAGTCTATACGACGCTTTACAACTGCCAGGACAAGTGGACTTGTTGCAGGAGTCCTTGAAGTCCGCGAAAGCTGGGAAATCAACGCCGCCTGCCCTAGTGCAAACCCTATCCACGTCAGTAACAGGAAAGAACAAGCCTCCTCCATTCTACCTGTCCTTCCAAATGGAAGGGCATATTGTCCACAACTATAAGATTGATTCAGGGGCCGCAACAACCGTCATGTCTAAGGCAATCTGCGAAGAAATAAGAATGGAGTACACGCGAAGCAACCACGGTGTGCTTCAACTAGACGGTACTCCTGTAAAAACGGTTGGTGTAATTAAGGATATACCTATTCGACTGCACAAGGTGCCCCAAATTATGGTAATACAGGAGGTGGTAGTTGTAGACCTAGAGCCCTATTTTAGCATGTGCCTTTCGAGGGAATTCATAGCAAAGCTAGGTGGATATTTGTCCATGGACTATTCGCATTTAGAGGTCCCGTTCAAGGGAAAGAAGGTCAAAATTTACAATGAGAAACCTTCTACATTTCTCGTAGAAAAGATGTCCGAAGAAGAAAACGATAGTCCTGTACACGCTATCGCCGAAGAAATAGAACAAGTGAACTTAGAGGAGGAATCCCTTGTACAGCTAAATTCTGAAGATGAATTTTCATTGACTGATTTCAATGCCATGATAGAGACAGAAATAGGATGCTATACCATCACAGAACCAGAGAAACACATTAAGCCAGAGAATAAAGTGTCTGCCCAAGGGGAATTATGGAAATTATTCTTTGACGGCGCCCGATGCAAAAATGGCGTCGGGGCAGGAATACTTTTAGTATCACCGTCTGGAGAGCAGAAAGAATACTGCTACCGGTTGGTTTGGAGCTGCACCAACAACACAGCAGAGTATGAAGCCTTATGCCTAGGACTGAAGAAAGCAGAGAAACTAGACGTAAAACATCTCCAAGTCTTCGAATGATCATAGCCTTGACGAAAAGCACAATAATTATGGGTAGGTTATCTTACAAATGTTGTACGTTTGTGGGATGGGAGATTAAGCATTTTGACCTCCAGTAACTTGGTCAAAATTAGAGCAAGTGGCAGCCTTAGTTGTGCTTGAAATTGCCTAGGCAGAGGTAAGTTGTGGACCACCTATTGAAGGGGAGAAGAGCCTACGTCTTTTTCTACTTTTAATCACCCTCTTTTTTTAAGAGCGACCTCCACGCATTCGACTAAGTCCAAAGGAAGGGTCTCCTTATTTCAAGAAATTCATTGATAATGTCCTCATGTTCTTGACTAAATCATCATGTGATGGGATTAAACGGCCCAAAGGAAGGACCTCCCTATTTATTTGTTAGAATCATGGTTTTTGTGAAAGAAAGGTTCTTCATAATTCTCGATATACCTATCGCTACATGGAAGGAGCTTGATCCTCTCGATATGCGTGACCATACGTGAGTGCAAACCTTAAGGTAGGGATAATCTTGAGGTACGTGGATAAGGAAAGATACGAGGATCAACCACACCTAGATATGTTGTCAAGGATGATATGAGAGATAAAAGCTACTCATTATTAATCCTGGATTAAGTGATTTACTCTATACAAATAAAGGTAGATGATCTTATTTCAGTGTGAATAGATTTTATCTTTTAATTAAATGAAGGATTTTAGTGGTGAAAGGTGGTGTTCACATTGGATTTACCAAAACGCGAGAACGGGAAATTAGGGATCCGAGGCTAATCCTGTGTCTCACCTCAAATGTGGTTTGGATGATGGGTTCACAATAAATTTGGAGTTCATGTGTTGATTTAATAAACACCTAAGTCTGTTTTGACTACAAGGCAAGGGAATGATTCTTTTAACCTTAATAGCTTGTGGTGCTTATCTAAAATACAAAACAAAATAACAATATGCATGCAAAAATGTATCTAGCCTATATATTTTTTTTTATTGCAATCAAAACCTACATTAAGAGTTGCAAAAAACTAAAATTTTCTTTTTTTCTTAACAAGGGTCAAGAGAATACACATACAAGATTATCCTAATGCAAGACTATATGCAAATTTGTTTAAATGCCTAGAAAGCGAAGCAGGTGAAAACTAGACTTGAGGTTCCTTCATTTCCCTTATTAATGCATTAAAAACATGAGACATAAACTGATTATAGTATGCCACACAATAAGTAAACTATCCTAGTAACCAGAAAAGCATAGAATAGGGGTAGAGTTACCTGATCCAATGGCTATTTAGAATCTATCACCTGTAGACGAATCCACTCCCTGTAGATTTTCCAACCAACAAATTTGTTTAACCTACAAAAACAAGTACACTAGAAAAGATAGTTAGGATTTGGGGGCCTGCCAAACAGGCGAGGAATAGTATTCTTCCTAGTTTGCACAGTCAAACCCCCTGGTTCGTATAAAAAATTGAAATTTGCATTGAAATGGAATGTAATAATGTATGAGATGAATTCATTACCTCCAGGTTTTATAGTCTGTGGATTCAGTATTCTAACGAAAACAGGATGATAATGAACTTGAGAGTGGGTGGATAGACCTTAGATGGCAGTGACAAGAATGTGTGCAGGGTCACTAAGTGAAAGGGGACGTTTTTTGTTTGTGAATCCAAGGCTAAGATTATTGGCGATAAAAGCATCATTTGGACAGGGTATAGGCAGTAAATTCGACTTTGACAGATGAATGTAAAAGATAGTATAAAAGGGATGACAAACACTCCATAAAGGAAAGAGAATCTAACGCTGAGTTTAGGCTGATATAAAAGAGAGATGAGATGTTTTGGCTTCTAACGAAGGATGGAGGGCTACCGATTTTAAGGTTCAAGTCTCCATGCACCAAGCATTATTAACTGTAATCTCCCTTTTAAGTGAGATACTAGAAAGGGAAGAAACTAGGCTCATTTGAAGAGCAAAAAAATTGTATGATCCATTTAAAAGCATCGTGACTTCCATAGTGTGTACAAAAAGCTCCAAGGTGGAATGCCCCTTTCTAATAGTACATAAAAAACCTTGATAGCTTTGTGATAGTAAAATTGTGTGCTCATTTAAGAGCATCAAACAGAGAGATGAGCAAAATTGTGGGCTCATTTAACAGTGTCAAACCAAGAGTGATAAATATTGTGGATTTATTTAAGAGCGTCAGACAAATAGTGAGTAAACTTATTGGCTCATTTAAGAGCGTTAAACAAAGATATGAGCCTCAAGGTGAAAACAGCTCATTTAAGAGCACACAAAAATACTATGGTAGATTTTGCAACCCTTCCAAGAATATATGTGTATGTTTGATAGGAATACCTATTGAGAATGTATAATTGCAGTTAGGGCTTTTAAAGCAAACAAATATGTTAAAAAAAACTTCTTGAACTTAGTAGTCGTGTCTTTAAATAAGAGGCTTAAAGAGATGCATGCTTCAACGAAGAGATATAGACTACTGGAATTGGTTGTTGATGATGTTTTTCAAGGTAGGAGATATTTACAATGCATAGGGCAAGTCGCTCTTGAGGAGTTAGGATTTTCTATCAATGAAGTTGAGTTGACCTTTTTGCATGAGGTGATGAATACCATTTTGAAGTGATTTGCATCGGTTGATCGAATGACCATAGCCTTGATTAAAAGCATAATGTTTATGGATAGGTTACCTTTGAAATGTTGCAAGTTTGTGGGATGGGAGATTAAGCATTTTGACCTCCAGTAGCTTTGTCAAAATTACAACAGGAGGTAGGCTTAGTTGTGCATGAAATTGCCTAGTTAGGATAAGTTGTGGTCCACTTGTTGAAGGGGAGAAGAATCTACGTCTTTTCCTACTTTTAATCGCCCTCTTTTTTAAGAGCGACCTCCATGCATTCGACTAAGTCAATTGCACTTTGGAGAGACCACATCCGACTTTTTGTAACGGAGAGACTAGTTGGTCATTGTGGCTTTTGATGAAGATATCGAGAAGTTCAGATTGAGGAGGCGCATGAATGAGTCTTCGTATCACGGTTTTCCATCTAGTAATAAAATCTCTAAATAATTCATGCTCTAATTGCTTTAATTTTAAATTTTAATAGATCAACAAGGTTAAGTTTTCTCTCAATAAAAACAACAAAATGTTGTATAAATATTTTAGCAAGATTGCTAAAAGTTTTAAGAGATCGTTTTTTGTAATTGATAATACCATTCCAGTGTGCTTCCCCTAAGGCTTTTAGGGAATGTATTGAGTAATAATATCTCATCATTTGCAATGTCATTGCAAGCCACAAGAAAATCTCTAAGGTGTTGAATAGGGCCTTGATCACCTTCATAAGCTTGGAAGTCAAGTATCTTATACTTAAGAGGAAATGATTAATTGAGTACAGAGGGATCTAAAGGTTGATTGAATAAATTTTTATAAGAATGATTATAATGGGACAAAGAGTCGTAAATAGAGGCTATTCGGTGTTCTAATTATTTTTCTTGAACGGTGAAACCTTGAACTTGAGAAGGTTTTTGATATGATGAAAGAGAAGGTGGGTTAAGATGATGGTTGTGATTTCTGACAGACATAAACCTAGGCTTATCCAAATTAAGGTCGGCTTGTGAAGATAAATGATGCCCTATGTTGCTCCTTATTATACTTTCATGAGGGACGTCTTGGCTCTTAATATTCATATGAGCATTACTGATGAAAGAAGTATCTTTATTCTTATTTTCAAGATCAGGTGTGATGGGGTTATCTCCAACTAAGTCTTCTTGTGGAGGATAGTTGGGTTCACCACTAATATGGTTATGAAATTCTTGAATAGTATCTTTGTGTGAAAAGGATGTTTCAAAAGTAGTTTTACTCTCATCACTACCAAGATTATTTAGTTATCCATGAATACTTTCTTCCTACTCTTGCATATACCTTCAAAAGAGAATTATGAAGAACCTTTCATTCACAAAAACCATGATTCTAACAAAGAAATAGGGAGGCCCTTCCTTTGGTCCGTTTAATCCCCTCACATGACGATTTATTTAAGAACATGAGGAGATTATCAATAAGTTTCTTGACAAATACCTCCTTGATCAAGAGAAAGCACCTTTCGTAACCTTTGGATATATCCAAGAGCAGGAAGAAATTATTCAAGAATTATTAAATAGTCTTGGTAGTGATGAAACTAAAACTACTTGATATACCTACTCTCTCGATATACATGTCAATACATGGAAGGAGCTTGATCCCCTCGATATACATGACCATACGTGAGGGCAAACCTTGAGGTACATGGATAAGGAATGATACAAGGGTCAACCACATCAAGATACGTAGCAAAGGAAGATATGAAAGATAAAAACTACTCGTTATTAATCTTGGATTAAGTGATTTACTTTATACAAACAAAGCTAGATGATCTTAGTTAAGTGTGAATAGATTTTATCTTCTAATTAAATGAAGGATTTTAGTGGTGAAATGTGGTGTTCACGTTGGGTTCACCAAAATGTGAGAACGAGAAATTAGGGATCCGAGGCTAATCCTATATCTCATGTCAAATGTGGTTTGGATGACAGGTTTACAAGGAATATGGAGTTTGTGTTGATATAATAAACAACTAAGTTTGTTTTGACTACAAGGAAAGGGAATGATTCTTTTAACCTTAATAGCTTGTGGTGCTTATCTAAAATACAAAACAAAACAATAATATTTAAGGAAAAATGTATCAGGCCTATATGTTTCTTTTATTGCACATAAAACCTACATTAGGAGTTACAAAAAACTAAAATTTTCTTTTTTTCTTAACAAGGGTCAAGAGAATACACATACAAGATTATCCTAATGCAAGACTATATGTAAATTTGTTTAAACGCCTAGAAAGCGAAGCAGGTAAAAACCAGACTTGACGTTCCTTGATTTCCATTTTTAATGTGTTAAAAAAAAGAGACAAAAACTTATTAGAGTGTGCCACACAACAAGCAAACTATCCTAGTAACCAAAAAAGCATAGAATAGAGATCAGAGTTACCTGATCCAATGGCTATTCAGAATCTATCACCTGTAGACGAATCCACTTCCTATAGATTTTCCAACCAACAAATTCGTTTAACCTACAAAAACAAGTACACTAGAAAAGACAGTTAGGATTCGAGGGCCTACCAAACAGGCAGCGAATAGCAATCTTCCTAATTTGCACAGTCAAGCCCCCTGGATCGTATAAAAACTTTAAAATTTGCCTTGAAATGAAATGTAAAAATGGATGAGATGAATTCACCGCTTGCAGGTTTTATAGTCAGCAGATTCGTAATTATAATAGAAACAGTGTGATAATGAACTTGAGAGTGGGTGTATAGACCTTAGATAGCAGTGATAAGAAGATTTGTGGGGCCACTAAGTGAAAGGGAACGATTTTTGTTTGGGAATCCAAGGCTAAGATTGTTGGCGATAAATCCATCATTTGGACAGGGTATACGCAATGAATTTGACTTTGACAAACGAATGTAAAAGATAGTATAAAAGGAATGACAAGCCCTCCATAAAAGTGAGTGAATCTAAGGCTAAGTTTAGGCTAATATAAGAGAGAGATGAGATGTTTTGGATCCTAAAGAAGGATGCAGGGCTACCGATTTTAAGGTTCAATTCTTGCATGCACCAAGCACTATTTACTGTAATCTCCCTTTTATGTGAGATACTCAAAAGGGAAGAAATTAGTCTCATTTGAAGAGCAAAAAAATTGTAGGGCCCATTTAAGAGCGTCGTGACTTCCATAGGTGTATAAAAATATCCAAGGTGGAACACCCCTTTGTAAGAGTGCATAAAAAACCTTGATAGCTTTGTGATAGCAAAATTGTGCCCTCATTTAAGATCGCCAAACAGAGAGATGAGCAAAATTGTCAACTCATTTAACAGGGCCAGACAAAAAGTGATCAAAACTGTGGGCTTATTTAAGAGCGTCAAACAAAGAGTGAGAAAAATGAAAGGCTTATTTAATAGCATTAGACAAAGAGATGAGCCTCAAGGTGAAAACACCTCATTTAAGAGCACACGAAAATACTTTGATAGCTTTTGGAGCCCTTACAAGAATATATGAGCGTGTTTGATGGGAATGCCTATTGAGAATGTGTAATTGTAGTTAGGGCTTTTGAAGTAGACGAATGTGTTAAAATGCAGCTTTTTGAACTTAGTAGTGGTGTCTTTAAGTAAGAGGCTTAAAAAGTTGCATGTTTCAACGAAGAGATATGGACCACTGGCATTGGGTGTTGATGTTTTTGGAGGTAGAAGATAGTTACGATGCATAGGGCAAGTCGCTCTTGAGGAGTTAGGATTTTCCATCAATGAAAACGAGTTGGCCTTTTTGCATGAGGTTATGAATATATTTTGAAGTAATTTACATCGGTTGGTCGAATGATCATAGCCTTGATGAAAAGCACAATGTTTATGGGTAGGTTGTCTTTTAAAATATTATAAGTTTGTCGGATGGGAGATTAAGCATTTTGACCTCTAGTGACTTGGTCAAAATTAGAGCAGGAGGTAGGCTTAGTTGTGCATGAAATTACCTAGGCAGGGGTAAGTCGTGGTGTACTTGTTGAAGGGAACTAAGTCAATTGCACTTTGGAGGGACCACATACGACTTTTTGTAAAGGATAGGCTAGTTGGTCATTGAGGCTTTTGATGAAGATATCGAGAAGTTATGATTGAGGGGGGACATGAATGAGTTTTCATATAGCAATTTTCTATCTGGTAAGAAAATCTCTAAAGGATTTGTGCTCTAATTGTTTTAGTTTAAAATTTTAATAGATCAACAAGGTTAAGTTTTCTCTCAACAAAAACAACAACATGTTGTATAAATATTTTGGCAAGATTACTAAAATTTTTAAGGGAGTATTCTCGTAATTGATAAACCCATTCTAGTGTGCTTTCCCTAAGGCTTTTAGGAAATGTCTTGAGTAATAAGATCTCATCATTTGCAGTGTCATCGCAAGCCACAAGAAAAGCTTTAAGGTGTTGAATAGGGTCTTGATCACCTTCATATGCTTGGAAGTCACGTATCTTATACTTAAGAGAAAATGAGTAATTGAGTATAGAGGGATCAAAAGTTGATTGAATAAATATTTATGAGATTGATTATAATGGGAGGAAGAGTCGTAAATAGAGGTTATTCGATGTTCTAATTGTTTTCCTTGAGCGATGAAAGCTTTAACTTGAGAAGGTTTTTTATATTATTATAGAGAAGGTGGGTTAAGATATTGGTTGTGGTTTGTGAAGGACGTAATCGTAGGCTTATTCAAATTAAGTCCGACTTGTGAAGGTAAAATATGCCTTATGTTGCTCCTTATTATCCTATCATGAGGGACGCCTAGTGGGATGGCCTGCAAATATAGATTAAATGCTTGGTGGTCTAAAGACTTGTTAGTTGCAAGTATGGACAATAAAATATAACGTATAAACAAATGAATCAATAAGGAATATGATAATGGACTGGTCTATAAAGTAACACACCATGGATTCACCTCTACATACAGATCTATGGATTATGCTTAATCTTGTAGCTTATGTTCGTTAAATATGTCCGTGCTTAGACTGTTGCTTAGATATCTGATATACTTATCAAATATTTAAATGCAGATATTATAGAAAATAAATCACACACACACCATAAGCTGGTGGTAGTTTAGCACAACACTTGATGGTAGTTTATCACACCATAAGTATGTGTGATTTATTTTCTATAATATTTGCATTTAAATATTTGATAAGTAGATCAGATATCTAAGCAACATTCTAAGAATGGACATATTTAATGAACATAAGTTGAAGGATTAAGCATAATTTGTAGATTTGTATGTAGAGGTGAATCCATAGTGTGGCACTTTATAGATCAAGTTTGGTATCAGAGCTGATTTTCCTGAAGAACTATGTATGCAAGGTAGAAGATCTCAAGGAAATGACTTAGCCTCATACAAACCCATATATAGGGAGAAGAAGGATAAGATCTGTGAAAATGGCAGATCATTCAAAACCTAACTCTCCAACAATGTCCAACAAGGAATTTCAAAGAATATTTCTTGAAATGGAAAACACTCTCCAAAGCTTGATGGAGTTGGTGCTTTCTCAAGAAGAAAGGAAATCAAGGAAGGAAAAGAAGAAATTAGATTCAGAATCTGAGATTGAGTTTGGTGCTTCTAATGGTGAGAAAATGGAGGTTGAAGGGTCCCACTCCAAAACTTTGAGAATATCTCATCACAATCCTTGATTGTAGATCCATTCAAAATGGAGGTCAAAATTGATATTATAGTCTATGAAGGGGAGTTAGATCCTAAAAAATTAAAAGGGTGCTTGAAGAAATTGGAGGTTTTTGATATCATGATAGAGAAGGTGGATTAAGATGTTGGTTGTGGTTTATGAAGGACATAATCGTAGGCTTACTTAAATTAAGGTTGGCTTGTGAAGGTAAAATAGCCCTATGTTGCTCCTTATTATCCTATCATGAGGGACGTCTAGTGGAATGGCCTGCAAACATAGACTAAATGCTTGGTGGTCTAAAGACTTGTTAGTTGCAAGGATTGACAAGAAAATGCAAAGTATAAACAAATGAATCAAATGGACATAAGCTAAAAGGAGAAATGGAAAGAAATACAACCAAGGGCCACTATGCTAGTTGCTTCCCCTCTCCTTTGAAAGCTCATCAAATGCTTACAAAGAATAAAAACTTGAGAGCATGAGAGTATTTTGACAAAGTGCTTGTATTTTCAAAATTTCCATGGATAGACCATCCAAAGGGTTCAATTTATAGAGTTCATGGTCTTGGGAAGGAAGGAGAGAATTTGAAATTGAGAGGGAAATGCATAGATTTTGGTAAGATCTCTTGGGGATTGACAAGATTGCATAGGGATTTGATGTTGGAGTTTGAATCTTTGGGCTTGATGAAGTGGTCTAGGAGAGAAGCTTCAACCGTTGCAAAGGACTGCAGGCCTACCATGCCATTAATGATACAAGGCTCGAGGGTGGTTGGAACATTGGTTTGCACGTGTGAAGTGAATCTGCCACCTACAAGTCTACTGCCAATGGATTTATATTTGACGAATTCGTAGTTTTTGACCGTTTGTTGGTCAAACTTGGCAGGGAGAGTTAAAGTCTATGCAAGGGAACAAGGTGGTGTAGATTCGTAGCTGGTGAATTCAACTTTAGACATCAACAAACAGTAATTTCTCTAAATCTGGCTTGAGGTAGACAACAAGGCTAAGTTGATCATTTTATGTATCCTTGAAAGCTTAAGTGTGTCAAAATTAGGTGTCTACAACTATTACGTATGTTATTGTCTTGTTATTTACTATTTTTGCAAGTTGTTTTCCCACATGCCAGATCAAATTCTATGATGTTATAACTATTTATATGCATATAGTTGCATGCATTTGAATATATATTGAATAACTAAGTGGAAAACAAGTTGAATTAGATTACAAATTTGTTCTAAGTAGAACCTTGAGTGGTCCAAATCAATTGATGTAAATTTTAAGCAATAGTGTAAAATCCTTGTATTCTTATAAGAAAAAACGAAAGTATTTATCAAATGCAAGTTTTTTATATTAAAAACTTAATATAAAACATCCTTCAAATTATGGATGAAGAGATGGGTTAAAATTTCACATTTTATATCCTCACCAAATATAGGTTTTAGTGTAAAGCATTTAAAATTTAACTATTTGTATGTATTTCATATCTTATTCTTATATTTAACAAAGTTAAAGCTTACACAAAAGAAGAGTTATTCTTGTTTTAAAGAGAATACCATTGAGTATTTGAGAGTTCTTGAAATCCAAACATAATTTATGATAAAACATATGCAAACTTATAAATAGATCAAGCATGTTCTACTATGCTCTTAAAGCTTACATAAATGAAACATCTAACAAAATAACAAAATACAACTAACAAAAATATATGTCATTCTTGTTTTAAAGAGTATGCCATTGAGTATTTGAGAGTTCTTGAATTCCAAATGGTAAACATAATTTATGATATAATATATGTAAACTTATGACAAGATCAAGCATATCATGCTATGCTCTTATAAATATATTTATTATATGGAATTCCTGTAAAACTAAGAACTATTACAATGATTTCAATTATTTTCTTCCATTTTTATTAAGCAAATAAAATAAAAATAAACTTAATGATCCAACATTTTATTCTATTTTATGTGTGCATGTACCCTACATTTTATGCATGCAACTAGGATGTGCATGTACGTCAAGTGAATACTACATACCAATAACACAATGAGAGCATTGTTGATGCACCAAGGACATTTTTTGTGATTCGTATGTGTTTTTTTATTTGTAACTTGTGCATCCCTCGATCCATATAATTCAACTTTGGAGATTCACATTGAACCCATGTGCTTCAACTTTGGAGACTTGCATCAAGTACTCTAATAGCTATCCACACTCTGCATACCCTACATACTTATACAACCATGAATTAAGAGCATGATAGGTACCTATTTCTATGTCCTAAACAACTAACTGCTTCATCATTATTATTTGATTTCTAATTTTTTTACTAAGAATGATATATTTTTGTTCAATTAGTTATATGGGATTAAAACAGGCCCCACCCATAAGACATCATCACCACATAGTGATATTACAACAAAGCTTGGGTATTATCCATGTATCGTTTGGCAAGATTCGAACCTGAATCTCCTCCTTAAACATTAAGGAATCTAACCAGTTGAGCTAATGCCACTTGATTACTAAGAAAGATATGTTAACCACTTAATGGAACATAATGTAGAAATATCTAGTCTCCAAAAAAATAACGAAGCTGGAATTATTGTTATAAAGCTTAATTTCTATTGGATTTTAAGGATGCTCACACCATATGATAGTTGGACTTAATCTAATAAATTATTTTAGTCCATCTATTAAATTTTAATTTAAAAATATATATATCAAAATAATAAAATAATTATAATTAAATTAATCACAAAGAAATACTTTTGCTAATATTTTGGTTTGTTTACAAGAATTTTAAAAAAGTAAAATATTTTAAAGAAATACCATACCTTCAAAACATGTTTTCGTTATTATATTAAGTAACCATATCCAAAGGAGTGAGTTACACCCTAACCAAAGAGGGTCGCAGGAGGGCGAAATAGAAGATTATGAGCAAGAGAAGATTTGTAGAAGAGAAGATTTACGAAAGAGGAGATTACCAGAGGAGAAGATTATCAACAAGATTACCAACAAAGAGAAGCAAATTGAAGATTATCGATCAAGAAAAGTGATTTGAGTTTCAGCTGCAATATCTTGTTTACTGGTAAAATAATTTTCTAGCATTATTGAACGCGCCACCACCGAAGCTATCCACGCTTCTTCACAACAATAACAACAACAGTCTATGCAACAATGTTGAACCCTTTGGAGGAGAAGCTTGGTAATGGATTAATGCAAAGTCGTAATGGATGGCTGCATTCTTTTTTTATGTCAATTATTTTACATTTAAATTGTTCTGCCAATGATAGCAAGGATTAGAGGAGTTTAAAAAAATGAAAAACCCTAGTTTTTTTCTTTTCAAAACCCTAGCTGCTTTTGAAATTTTTTGGGGTTGAGATCATGGAGTTACCAATTTTCATTGGAAAGGATGACATTGATGCTCGAGAATGGTGGATGAAGTTTAGATCTCTATATTCTAGTGACCATTTTTGGACTTGCAAACTTTTCTATCTTTTAAAAGAGGAAGCTCATGATTGGTGGACAAATCTTACTAAGGAAAGAATTTTAGACCTGGGATGAAATGGAGCATGCATTCTTGAGTTAGTGGGACCCATATAAAAAGATAGCTAGTTTGAAGGTCACCATCAAAGGATATGAAGAAGAAATAAAAAGGCTTTAGAGGGAACTAAAAGAAATGAATAAAGAGGATATAATAGAAGGAAAAAATACATATGACAATGTGCAAGTTCATGGTCGCATTCAAAAGAAAAATCTTAAGAAGCAAGGATCCAAGGAGAAGCAAGAAGCAGTTATGGTAAGGGAACAAGTTGAAGAACCATTAAAAAACTCAAAAGTTGAATTTATAGTAGCAACAACAATAGAGTCCATGGAAGAAGCAGCAACAAAGTCCAAGGAAGCCTTGTCAAAAGTGCACAAGGATGCACCAAAAGAAAGGTATAAGAGAGAATATTGTGAAGAAGAATTTAAAATAAAAAACAAATTGTTGAAGAATCAAAGGAAACAAAATGTCAGGTTAAGGTTGCAGCATATCGACACCCACACCACCCTGAGCGACAACAATCTTGGAGGTATGGCTTAAGGCATCAATATTTTAGATCTACATGGAGTTAGAAAGGCATCAAGTATGACAATGTTTGGCAAAAAACATAATGTTTTTGGATTTCAAATGGGTGTTCAATAGGACCAACCGTTTGAAATATCAAAGCAGAGCAGTAGAAGCATGGAGCCAACAAAGCAATTATGGATATTCAAGTGGCACAATGGCAACTTGGCATCATCAAAGACCATCACTAATCAAGATTTCACTTGGATGGATGGATGAACAAGATTGGAAATTCTCAAGAAAAAGGATGTTGAATATTTGTATTTAAAAAAAATTGAAGAAGATCCAAAAAAATGAATATAAAAAATTCAGACTTTTTGTGAAAAAAGATGTAGGTATCTAGTTATAGCATCTCAATTGAGATGAGAATTGAATATGTTTGTAAAATCTCAAGCTTTATAGAAGAGAGTTGTGATTTATCAAGGGTGGGGGACCCGAGTACAACCCTTTTTTCTCAAGAAAAAAAAGTAATAGAAGGAAAATGTGAAGTCCTATAATTATATATCTATAATTTTTTTTTTAAATTTATAGATATATGACCTTAATAGATAAACCCCAAAAATATGTTGTAAATGTGAAGTCCTTGTCTTGTAGATGACAATAATAGATGTGTACTAAAAAATTGTCTTTGATACTAGGATAATAAATGTGTACTAGAGAAATTAAATTCGTTGATGCAAGAAAAATATAGAATACAATTTTAATCACAATTGATGTGGATTGCTTGAACATGGAAATTTTATTGTAAATCTCAAACATTTACATAAAGACAATACAAAGTAAAAAGAAGTTATTAGACATTGCATTATCTCATTATGTACAACATGAGTGCATCTAATAATGAAGGTTTTGGTACTCCAAATTAGAGATCCAAGGTTTGAATGAAGATAATGCCTCCTCCCATGTAGTGTTGTGGAACGAGAATTGATAAATGTACCGAATGAACTTGAATTAATATGTGATAAAAAAACAAAACACAAATGTGGATCTAGATTGTCAAATGAGAGACCTTCACATAATAAATAAATCAACATTAATGACCTTATTAAATATTGAATTACCTTATCCCATAGCTCTTAGAGTACATGTTGTATTCAAAATCATGTATAGGATTTAATGTCCAATCATTTATTTATAGTTGGTGTTCTCTAGAGTCTCACAAACATATTATTTGTTAACTATAAATGGTTGATTGGATATGTTAAATATGTTGCATTATTTAAAATTATAACTTATGTAAGTTATTTTAGTTGAATGTTAGTGTTGTTTTACTATGTAATGCAACTCTTCATTTTATAGACAAGGTTGGATAAAACTATTGAATAAAAAGTTTGAAAGGTTTTAGGAAAGTTTGGATAAAAGGATGGAATGAAGTTTTTGCAAGATTTAATGGTTTTAGTATATTATTTTAGTTATTAAGTTAAAAATTTAAAGTATATGTCATCAAATAAATAAAGTAACTTTTATAGAAAGAATCATCAAACATATAAGATGTAAAAGGTATAAGACAAGGTTAATATTAAACAGTTGAGTGTGAAGACTTTTAAAAAATATTATTTTTTAACAGATTAAAAGGAAGTAATCAATATGGATTAAATATTGACAAGTGGAGATAATTTTATGTTGGACTGTAGCAGCCCGTGGACTGTAGCACCCGCCACTGTAGCAGCCGACACTGTAGAAGCCTGCAAACTGTAGCAGCCGCCACTGTAGCAGCCCGTGCACTGTAGCGGCCGCAAAAATTTTGGCCCTAAAAAAAAAAAAAAATGGCAGATTTTGGAGGCAGCAAGTTGTGACGGATGGAGCAGCAAGGAGGAGGAGCGGGAGGTCTAGGGGCAACAAACCCTAGGTGTGGGGCTTCGGAGGGCAGATCAGCAGACATGGCAGGTGGGGGCTCTGGTGAGATAGCAGGCCCCCCAAGCGGAGGATGTGGACAAGGAAGTTCTATTGGAACCGGTCCAAGGGCGTTGGGCGGATGCGGTTGAAGATATCTCTGAGGGGGACCAGGACTCTGTGCGTCAGGATCAAAGGAAGACCCAGGAAGGAGACAAAGAGAAACCTGGCAACTGGAGACCTTCATATCTTAATGCTCTTCGCGGTAAGCAAAAATTATCCGACTCTTGTTTTAATCTAAAATCTGTCAATGGTAGGTTGCACGTCCCGGATACCTTAGCTCAAGCATGTGGCTATGGAGGGCATAACATCTCTGGTGGCAAAATTTATGGGGGTGAGGCCGGACTTGGAAGTCATAAGGAGATGGGCCGTCCAAAAATGGCAGCCAAGGGCCGGTATGATGATTAAGGCTTTACCCAAGAGTTTTCTTTTGGTGACATTTCAATGTGAACAGGACATGGAAAGGACTCTCCAAGGAGGTCCTTGGTTTTTTGGGAAAAGGGGCTTGTATCTGAAGCGTTGGTCCCCCGATTTCAACCCCCGCACTCGAGTCCTGGATTTGGCTCCTATTTGGGTTAAGATGCCGGGATTACCTCTCGCTTTTTGGAATGAACAAATCTTGGTCGGGATAGCTACAGAGATTGGAGAACTAATAGCTATTGATCCCGCAACCTTGAGCAAAACAAGACTCCTTTCTGCTCGCATGTGTGTGTTGGCGGACCTGAGTAAAGAGCTCCCTAAATCCATTATATTGTCGTCTATGTTTGGCCTTCATACTCAGGTCTTTGAATATGAAAATATGTCTTTTAAGTGTAGTGTTTGCGGGAAGGTAGGGCACCAGGGTATCCACTGCATTTCCAAGAACCAGCCCCCACTCCAAAATACCGCTCCTCAAACCCGAATAATATCCCTCCCCCGCAGATCTCCATTCCTACCCAACATGGGCCTCAAGGACGTGGAGCTCGAAATCCGAATATCAGAGACCCTGTTCGCCCTATTGTAAGCAAGAGGCAACGTTATAACCCTCCTCCCAAAAATACCTATGCCCCGAAACCCTCTCACAGGGGAGCTGGTCCCTTTGATGGGAACCCTCAAGCTCAACCTGCTCCTAAGATGATACAGCAAGCCTCAGAGCCAAATCACAAAGGAAAGAACCCCATAGATCAACGCCCTGGGGCAAGTAAGTTTGATTGGGTAATACGGGAGGCCTATGGAGGCTCGGTGGAAGTGGTCCCATGTACTCGCAGAGGAATTTATGGGAAGAAATTCCAAGGAGATCAACATCCCAATGGAGAATAGTTTTGATGCATTAAATCATCTGAAGGGAGATCAGATGGATAGCCAAGAAGTGGAATCTGAGGTAGAGGAGACTCAAGAGAAGGATTTAGAGGAGAAAAATCAGAGGAAGGAGCAGGAAACTAATAATACATGCAAGGATACTCAGGAGGAAGAGGTGAACCACCAAGATCAGTGTAACCCCAAAGCAGGGAAAAAAGAATCTACTAATCAAGAAGCTAAGAGCACGGAATCATCTCCACTGTCAGAAAGACCAGTTAACCTGGAAAGCCAGATTGTTACCCCAAAGACCAAGACTGACCTATCCAAGATGGTTACTAGAAGCCAAGTGAATCCCAAGGAACCCCAACCTAGAGCGGATGTATGGGGATATGGTTCGGTGGGAAGAGGGAAACCTAGCAATGTTGCCTTAAGGCATAAAGAAGCAGAGCGAGGAGTGGCTGATGGCACTCAAGCAATATTGCTCTTTGGGGCGAAGGCTCGAGGATCCAAAGCCCATAAATGAAGATTCTTTCATGGAATATTCATGGGAGTAATCCTGCAAAAATAAGAGCTTTGTATGCTCTTAGACAAGAACACAAACCGGATATGATTTTACCGCAAGAAACTAAAATGGAGGAGAGTAGAGTTATTCCTTTTAAGAATAGGACTTGGCGAGAAGCTCAAGTAGTAGGCCAAGAGGCCACTGGAACAGCAGGAGGGTTGTTGGTTATGTGGAACAAGAATGTGATTGATAGTAGAGTGATTCTGATGTCTAGTTGGTTTATTTGTCTCTTATGTGTGGATAAAACCACGCAGGAAGAGTGGATCTTAACGAATGTATATGCTCCAGTTAGACAGGGACTGAGAAGGGTTCTTTGGAGTCAACTAGCTGAATTGAGGGAGACGGTCCCCAACTACCCTTGGATTGTGGCGGGGATTTCAATTGCTACCTTAATCCTGCAGAATAAATTGGGGGCTCTCAAAGAATAACTGCCGATATCTACGAGTTTAGAGATTTTGTTGAGCAACATGAGCCGATGGATGTGGACCTGCGTAGATTCTCCTATACATGGTCTAACAAAATATTGAAGGAAAACCAAATTCAGATCAGATTAGATAGGTTTCTTCTTTCTCAAGAATGCCTGGAGAGGTTTGGGGACTCTTCATTAACGACACTCCCAAGAATCGGGTCTGATCACAACCCAATTCTATGGGAAACAGGGGAGGACTCTAAGAAAAGATACATCAGACCCTTTCGATTCGAACTTATGTGGTTCCAACATCATGATCTCAAGGATCTGGTTGCCCAATGGTGGGACAAAAAGTATAATGGTTCGAAACTGGCCCAAGTGGCATGTAAACTAAGGAATGTGAAGGCTAACATTAGAGAGTGGAACAAAACTTCCTTTGGCAATATTTTTGTTAAAAAGGCAGAACTAAAAGACAAGATCAATGAACTACAGGAGAAGCTGAAGTCAGAGCAACTTACAGAGGATCTGAGAAACCAGGAGAGGGAGCTGTTAGTCGAATACCACACGATGCTAGGATTTGAAGAAACCTTTTGGAGGCAGAAATCCAGACCGCGTTGGTTAAAGGAGGGTGACAGAAATACAAAGTTCTTCCATGTCTCTACTCTTCGCCACAGGAGTACTAACAAAATTAAGGAGATCAAGATGGCCGATGGGTCTAACACCAAAGATATGGAAGACATAAGGAGGGAAGCGGTTGAGTACTTTAAATCGTTGCTAGAAGATGTAAATCCGACTATTGAAGAAGAGGACTCTCTATTGGCAGCCATTCCACCCCTCGTAATTGAGAATCTTAATGGATTCTTACTTAGTCCTTTCACAAAGGAGGAAATCAAGAAGGTGGTTTTTGACATGGATGGTAACAGCTCCCCAGGACCGGATGGCTTCCCCGCAGCTTTCTTCCAGAAGTTTTGGGATATCCTAGGCAATGATGTAGTGGAAGCTATAATTGAGGCTCAAAAGGACATGGAAATCCCAGAAGGAGTTAATGCTACATTTTTAGTCCTCATCCCTAAACTAGTGGGAGCAATGGAATTTTCCAGTTTTCGCCTCTATCGCTTTATGTAACACTCGATGAAGATTCTCACAAAAACAATCGCCAATAGGTCGAAGGTTATCCTTCCTTTCATCATTGATATGAACCAAGGAGGCTTTGTGAAAGGGCGACAAATACTGGATGGTATCATCACAATTCATGAGGTTATTCATTCAATGGTGGCTAGTAAGGAAGCAGGTATGTTACTAAAGCTTGATATGAATAAAGCCTACGACCGGGTCTCATGGCGGTTCCTCACCAAGATTTTGGGTAAGTTTGGTTTCTGTCCCCAGTGGATTAAGTTGATTTTTAGTTGTATCTCTACTACAAGATTTTCTGTCATGGTGAATGGGTCACCCTCCGGTTACTTTAAGAGTGAAAGGGGGTTGCGACAAGGAGATCCTTTGTCTCCATACTTGTTTATTATTTTAGCGAAAGCATTGGGTAGGAACATTTCAGCAGTGGTGGCAGATGGTCGATTGGAAGGTTTCAAACCAGCCTCAACAGCAGAGCCAGTGTCTCACCAACAGTTTGTGGATGATACAATCATTGTGTCCAAAGCCTCGGTGCCTCATAGCTAGGAAGTCAAGAGAATTCTAACCAAGTATGAGACAAGGAGACAAGACATAAACTATAAGAAGAGTAGCATCTATTTCTTTAACACGCCTGGTGGGAGGGAGGAAAGAATAGCTAACCTCTTCGATTGTGGAAAGGAGCTTCTACCAGGAACTTATCTAGGCATGCCTATGTTCGAAGGAAGAATGAAGGCTACATTGTGGAACTCAACCATTGACAGGATCTCCAAAAAGTTAGCAGGTGGAAGGGCAGCCTTCTCAGCTCCGCAGGAAAAGCCTTATTAGTTCAAACTACTTTACAGAGCATTCCAATTTATTGCATGTCTCTATTTAGAATGCCTGCAAAGGTCCGAGCTACATTGGAGCAAATTCAACGCAACTTCTTGTGGTCAGGTTCAGAGGAGAGAAAGAGAATTTCGTTGGTAGCATGGAATCAGGTGTGTGCAAGCAAGGATCAGGGGGGCCTAGGGCTAAAGAGAATGAAAGAAATGAATCAAGCTCTGATTGGCAAATAGGTATGGAGATTTATCAATAATGATCAATTGGGATGGGTAAAACTTCTTAAGGCAAAATATATCAAAAATAATCAGGACTTCCTGAAAGTCGATAATCTCCCTAGAGGATCCTATTTCTGGAATTGTTTGCTCGAATGTCGGGAGGTAGTCAGGAAAGGCATCAGATGGAGAATTGGTAATGGAAGACAAGTGGACTTTTGGCAAGACCCGTGGTTGGAAGAGGCCCCTCTGAAAGATAACTTAGACCTTCAGGTCCTCCAACATAAACTTTCAGAGGAAATGGGAGGAAAAGTAGGGGATTTTATTGTTGTAGCACAGGAAACTTCCTCTTGGAAGAAAATCACAGTTCATAATCTGTCATAGCAAGAGAAGGTGGCCCTAACCAAACTCAATGATGCTTTAAGGGTGTTCCCGATCATTCCTGGGGAAGGAAGAGACAAGGCGATTTGGGGCAAAACTACAAGTGGGATCTATTCAGTAAAAACTGCCTATAAGTTAATCCACTCAGGATTCAATGGCTGGACTCCGACTTCTATTATTTGGTTAAATAATTTAACCCCAAAAATAGCTTTCTTCTTTTGGTTGGCAGTTCAAAATAAGATTCTGACAACAGATAATCTGCAAAGGAGAGGTTTCCAATTCATCAATCGATGTATCTTGTGTGAGAAAGCGATAGAATCTGTAAGTCATATATTTCTAACTTGTGAATTTTCTTGTACAGTCTTCCAAATGATCCTGTCCAAATTTCATATAGATTGGGTCTGTCCAAATAGCATGTCTGACTTCTGCATACAATGGGCTTCCCCCTTCCGGGCGAAACTTTTGACTTGGCTCTGGAGCTCACCTTACCCCATTTTTTATGGGGGATATGGAATGAGAGAAATAAGAGAGTATTTAAAGGACGTAAGAAAGATCCTAGGTTATGTGGTAATAAAATAATCAGAGCTTTGAAAGAAAACTGGAAAACTTTCTTCTTCAAAAATGAGACCATGTCTCTAAGGGAAAGGAGGATTTTGCGAAACTGGGAGAGGAACTTCCGCACCTAGACATTACAACCAACCCACGGGATGGTGTCAAGTGGATACCCCCCACACAAAAGTGGGTTAAGTTTAATTTTGACGGGGCAACTAAAGGAAATCTGGGGGCTATAGGACCAGGAGGAGTTCCGAGAAATGAGGAAGGAAAAGTGGTCCTTGCCTTTGCAGAGCCTTTGGGAACTCAAACAAATCATTTTGCAGAAGCCCGAGCTCGCATGCGAGCAATGAGAATTGCCGGACTTGAGGGTTATAAGGAAGTTATCTTTGAAGGGGATTCGCTTAATATAATCAAGGCAATTAAGGAGGATAAAGACCCCAGCTGGACCATCTTGGAGCTTATCCTAGAAGCAAAGATTCATAAATCTCATTTGGTTAATGCCCGAATCCAACACACCTTCAGAGAAGGGAACCAAGCGGCGGATCTAATGGCAAATATTGCAGTTTTCGTTGGGGAGATGCAAATTTGGAAGGATAACTTCCCTCAAGAACTATTGGTGTTGGCTTCTAGAGAAGAGCTAAGATCAAACCTGTTAGAGCATCAGGAGATCAGAGGGGTTGATGATGAGTAATCCAACAGATGGAATTAGGCAGAAAAGGCATCCCATTTATCGGGGCCTGGGAGGTGACAAGTGTACAATACAACAACCTAGTGGTATTAGTAAGTGCTAGGTGTTGTTTGGCTTTTGTTTTATCCCGAATAGTCAAGCGACAAGTATAGGACCGTGGACTCTAAGTATGGCTTAATGTGGGTCTTAGAAAGATCCATTTTGTATTTTGATTATACGGGCTTGATGCTAGAACCAGCCCATTTTGACTATGTAAAAGGTTTGTGGACCTTATAACCACCTCTACCGTATACCAAAAAAAAAATATTGATAAGTGGAAAGGTTTGGCTTACAAAGAGCCCACCTAGGTTTGATCCCCTTAAATGTCATGACAATACAAAATTGAATAGTTTTTATATTTAAAAACTAAAACTCTTTTAAAAAAACAAATTTCAAAAATATAAACTAATTTAAAAATTATAATATCTATAATGAAAAAGGTAATATTGTTCTTTCCCTTATAGCAATTGGTTGGAAGTGAAAAGTTTTACATCTTAAACCAAAGTTCAAAATTGATGGGTGAACCTTCACATTTTGTACATGAGTTTGAGCAAATGGTTCAGAGTGTTTTACACCATAAACCAAAGTTTAAATCTTATGGATGATTAATATTTTTATCAAATGACATTAGCTTAATTTATTAGATTTCTCTCATTACTAATAATATATGAAATCAAAATAAAAATTTGTTTCAATTCCATAACAAATTTTAAAAAGAAATAATACTATCATTATTAATTTATAAAATATTGAGGTTTTCATTTACAACAAATAAATAAATAATTTATAAAATATTAAAAAATATTTTAAGTGTTAATTTGTATAGACCTCACAAATTTTATAATTTATTTTTATTTTTATTGAGTAAATACTTCTTACATATACATATTCGCCATGGGGATTAAACCCCGGTCATATCACCAAAAACTTTCAATATTTATAAATATTTTACAACATTTTTCCAATTAAATTATTTTAAACAACCACAAAAATATTGATATGTATATCTTATACTGTTTAGTGTACAGCAATAAAATTCCAATTTGAATGTCCAAACTTTAACAGAATTCATCCAACAAAAAATACAATTGTCATTTATATACTTTTACAATATTATTCTATTTATAAGAATTCCTAACATACTCTTATAATATTTTTATTTGATAATAATGAGACCCTGTTCCATCTACAAAAATGCGTTTAAGGACTATATTTAGACACACAATTTCTTTCCCTTTACCCCATTATAAAGCCTCATATTTTATTTTAATAAAATATTTGACCTACTTTGTAAGAATCATTATGCTAAGGACTATAAATTAAGATAGGTCAAAAGTTTTATTAAAGTAAAATATGAGGCTTTATAGTGGGGTAAATGGGAAGAAATTGTGTCTAAATACAGCCCTTAAAAGCACGCTTGTAGAGACAATAGGGTCTCATTATTACCAAATAAAAATATTATAAGGGTATGCTAGGAATAATTGAAATAATAATGTAAAAGTATATAAGTGAAAATTGTATTTTTTTAAGAGGTTGAAAAGCAAGGCGTGGGTTAGTGTGTAAGGGGTGGGTTTTAAGTTTGGACATTCAAATTTAAATTTTTTCCTGGTTGAAAAATCTCGAAAATACTTACCTTATACTTTTCAAGGAGGAGATTCAATTCTTTAACATTTTAAAGAGGAGATCCTAACTGATTCTTGTGAGATAATATCCAAATTTTATTATAATACTACTATATGATGATGTCCTACAAATAAAACCAGTTTCACTTCCATATAATCCTAAAAAAAATTTATAAAATTTATTAAATATATACAAATTAACATTTAATTTTTTTTATTTGTTGTAAAAGAAAACCTCCTCTATTTTATAGATTACCATTGTGCTACCATAGGCGAAATGATTAATGTAGTCAAGGGTTTTATTCACATAAAATAGGAGGCTTTTATAGTGGTATAAAAGGAAAGAAATTGCGTATCCTACGTAAGGGTCTTAACGCACGCATGCCCCACTATAAAAGGAAAGAAATTGCGTATCCTACGTAAGGGCCTTAACGCACGCATGCAGAGGCAACGAGATTTTTGTTTTTGCAAAATAAAATATTCTAAGAACATGTTAAGAGTTTTTTTTAAGGTGTAAGTTTATATTATTTTATATTTGGAAAGATATAGTAAGAAGGCAACGAGATTCTTGTTTTTGCAAAATAAAATATTCTAAGAACATGTTAGAGTTTTTTAAGGTGTAAGTTTATATTATTTTATATTTAGAAAGAGATAGTAAGATGGTAAGAAGTCTAGTATTTGTTGGTTGAATATATTAATTTTATATTAAAATAAAAAACTTTGCTTTATTTAATAAATTAATATATTTATTAATTTTTTTATATGTAAAAAATTATAATGGTTATTGAATTAAACCTTTGAACCCCTCGTAACGTGCTAACGATGTGGTATATAAATTGGAACCCTTATGTGGAATCCAAAATCTCAGGACCAAATTCTCCGGACCTTAGGTGAAGCTTAAGTCCCACGGAAATATCGACTCTTCTTCCGTGCATAGCATTAAAAAAGTTTGGAAAAACAAATACCTGTATCCCTCTAATGAAAATACCTTTAACATTAGGTACGCACCTTTTACCTATCAACATTATAAGACACGAAGGCAGAGACATTATAAGACACGACACGAACTGCAGACCCGTGAGCAAAGTTATATGCTCAACCAATTATAACAAAAGCTTGATAAATTATAGTAATGAAAAAGCCTATCTCATTTATCTCATTTTGAGTTTTTGATTTTTATTTATAAGATTTGTGTTACGAATAACACCCACACACAGAGGTTAACACCTACACAGGTTAAGGGTTGTTTATTTTTATTTATAAGATTTGTGTCACGAATAACACCCACACACACAGGTTAAAACCTACACAGGTTAAGGTTTGATAGAAAGGCCGTACAAAATTTCGACGGCCAGCGTACCTGAGTTGGTGAGACGGCATGAATGTAGGTGGTGTCAGTACCTCTCTTCGTTGTTTAGGTCATCCAGTGGCACCAGGAGAGGACTCGCCCTTTTGATAAAACCGCCTTCCACACCACCTGTGTCTTTAGCGTAGCTTTTACACGCCTGTCGTATAACAAAACAAGACGTTGCGTGGGTCAGATTCGAATCCCAGAAGGGTGTGATCTTCTGGGAAGTTATCTATATGAGCTGTGCAATAGACTATATATATGACAACCTACTCCGTCCTCAGAATCAATCCGGTATTGGAATATTTTGCCTCTTTTATAAAATGACATAGCAATGGCTTTAAAAGGTAGACATTACCGATTTTAGGTCTTTGAATGGGATCCCTTTGCTGTTCCAGCTTCAACCCTCTTCAACATTTATTCACATCTGCACGAAAAATATTGAAAATAATCTCTCAATTACTCATTCCTATTCAAAATAACCCATACATAGATTGTAACCCTACTTACAAAGTAGCGGACAAAATGTTCTTCATTTCTGATACAATTTAAACACCATCTAAATAAATTTTCCCTTTCAAATAACAGATTATCTATGGAGCCGAACATAGCCGTATGACGAACACCAGCCTTTCGAAGAAGGCAAACGATCCATTTAACTTACTACTTAAAAGACCTACTATTATTATTTTAGAGAATCCCGAACACAGAGAAAAGCTAAACGACCCGCATACATACCAATTAAATGATTTCATCTCTATTTATCCAACTTTTGCCCCTATGTTTGCAGGACGCGCACCAGCACACAAAGAACGTCTCTCAACCCCCTTGATCACCATGACTAGCACACAGAACTTCTATTTCAACCCCTTGATCACAACATCTTTATACATACTTACAGGTATCTTCATTTTGTCTTCCAACTGCCGTTATTTGTTTGGCTTTTCCTTTGCAACGGCTATAAATGGATAGCAATCTCCATAGCTTTTCTTTGTAACAGAATGCAACGTTCCTTACAAAACATATGCTACCGCCAACGTTCAAAATAATATCAAATTAATAAAAATGGACAGTTGAGTCTACAATTTCTTGGAATTCAAGTGTGAGGACAAATGAAAGATTCCACATCGAGGATAAGATCAACCCAACCGTAACCTCCACTTTTAACATTCTTATATGTTTTTATTCTTTTTGGATGTTTTATGCTCCATAAATGTCTTTCTTTTTTTCTTTTCTTTACACTTGGATGATTATGACTAGCGTGGGTCCAAACATTTGCTTAGATTGTTTTAGGTATCTTTTGTCGGTCTTCAGATGGTATATTCTCAATTGTAAGTTTCTTTTATTTTTATTTAAATTATTAAAACTTTTAATTAATTTGTGAAAAAAAAACTTCTAATTACCTTAATTTCATATTTTATTTTATACTTACAATTGTGACTACTACATAATAAGAGGGAAGGTCTATAAATAAGGAAGAAAGGCCATGGCCTCCAAATGCATAAATTTATTATTTTTGATTAGTTAAATTTAAAAATATAAAAAATAATATTTTATTATATATTTATTTAAATATGTATATAAAATATTTTAAAAATTATAAAATTAATTTTAAAAAAATTATTAAATAAAAAGTTTAATATCTTTAAATTATTTTAAATAATATATATTAAATTGTTAAGGAAGTATAAATTTATAATTGAAAATATAAATAATAGTCCAGGTCTCAAACCAAAACAAAATGTTTTTCAGCTGTGGAAGACAGATATGCATAGATTGATACATACATACATGAGTCACAGCCCAGGTGTAAATATCCATCGTTGAAAAGTAAAGAGTTTTCTAAATGCATAACCACTGCTGCACTTTCCGTCAAGCTCAAGAGAAAACTACAGCCGGAGATCTCTGGAACACGTCTGACGGAAAAAGTAAAAGCTCCCCGCCATCCAGATCGCGACCAATGCGTCGGATCGAGCCTTCAATTTCCGTCAAAGATGCAGCTCAACAGAACCTCACTAAATTTCAGCCTCCTTAATTAAAGATGATATTTTCGAAAAAAAAAATTGATTGGTTGAAAGGGTGTTCAAAGATCCCTGAACCTTGTACAAAACAGCCATGGGCCTCCGAAGAGGGAGGCAAAGGGGAAGAACGGCGGCAGCAAAACGAGACAGCCTGAAAACGAGACAACCTGAAAACAGCAAGGGTCAACTAAGGTAAAGGCGCCCAGAGGAACCAACTAGAAAAACTAACTAAAGGGAAACATGACCAGAGGCTAATCAGAAAAGAGAAAACGAATCTTAAACAGAGAAATTCACCATTTGGAGGTGTTGTGGCTGCTCCACAACGTACCCCAAAATTGGGGACCCACCTTTTTTTGCATGTTTTCCAAAAAGACCGAAGAGGCCCATATGCTAAAGATCAAAGAAAAAGCAAAACACCAGAAAGAGGAAAAAGTGTCGCGATATCACGACATGTTGCATTGAAAGAGGAAAAAGTGTCGCGATATCGCGACATGTTGCATCGTCGCGGTCGAAAGAGGAAAAAGTGTCGCGATATCGCGACATGTTGCATCGTCGCGGTCGAAAGAGGAAAAAGTGTCGCGATATCGCGACATGTTGCATCGTCGCGGCCGAAGGAGGAAAAGTGTCGCGATATCGCGACATGTTGCATCGTCGCGGCCGAAGGAGGAAAAGTGTCGCGATATCGCGACATGTTGCATCGTCGCGGCCGAAGGAGGAAAAGTGTCGCGATATCGCGACACTTTGCATCGTCGCGGCCGAAGGAGGAAAAGTGTCGCGATATCGCGACATGTTGCATCGTCGCGGCCAAAAGAGAAAAAGTGTCGCGATATCGCGACATGTTGCATCGTCGCGGCCAAATAAGAAAAAGTGTCGCGATATCGCGACATGTCTCGAAATTATTTTGTTGATGGAATTCCAATTTGAATGTCCAAAACCCTGACACTATAATCCTATGTCCGGAAATGTAGAATTCGGCTGGACTGATATCTTTATACATTCTATTATACACCTACGTTAATTTATGCCGGTCATTCCTGGCATTGGATTGAACCCCTCCTTTCTTGTCAAATCTAAAATCGTCTTACGAAGGACATAAAAAAACAATCCAGGAGAAAGCACTGTATCTTGTACAATCCAGGAGAAAGCACGGTATCTTATACAACAGAATGCAAGGCGTGCTAACGATTTGGCACATAAATTGGAAACCTTCTGTGGAATCCAAAATCTCCGGACCTTTGGTGAAGCTTAAGTACCATGAAATAACTAATGAAAAACAACTTTAAAAAAAAAAAAAAACCTGTATCCCTACAATGAAAATAGCTATATGCATCAATGACATTCCATATGCACATTTTACCTATCAACATTATAAGAAACAGACTGCAGACGCGTGAGCAAAGTTATATACTCAACCAATTATAACATAACCAGATAAATTATAGCTAATGAAAAAGCTTATCTCAAAACATATGAACTAATTTTTTATTTTTATTTATAAGATTTGTGTCACGAATAACACCCACACCTAGGTCAAGGTTTGATACAAAGGCCGTACAAAATTCCGGCGGCAAGCGTGCCGAAGTTGGTGAGACGGCGTGAATCCTAGATGATGTCGTACCTCCCTTCGTTGTTTCGATCATTAAGTGGCACCGAGAGATGATTCGACCTTTTGATAAAACCGCCTTCGCTTTTACATGCCCAAGCCGTATAACAAGACAAGAGCATTCCGTCAATCTCAGGTTCGAATCCCTCCCAGAAGGGCGTGATCCCTGAGAAATTTTTCATATATATGAGCTGTGCAACAGATGATATACCACAGCCACTCCATCCTCAGAATCGATCCGCTATTGGAATATGTTGCCTCTTTTATGAAATATCATAGCAATGGCTGTAAATAGTAGACTTTACCTATTTTACATCTTTGAATGGGATCCATTTGCTGTTCCAGCTTCAAGCCCTTCAACATTTATTCACATCTGCACAAGAAAGATTGAAAATAATTTATCAATTACTCATTCCTGTTCAAAATAACCCATCCATAGATTATATCCCTGCTTGCAAAGTAGCGGATAAGACGTTCTTCTCCATTTCTCATAAAATTTAAACTCCTAAATAAATTTCCCCTTCCAAGTAACAGAAGGACTGAGCCGAACATAGTCGTGTGACGAACACCAGTCTTTCTAAGAAGGCAAAAGCTCCATTGAACTGACTATTTAAAAGAAGATAAATTATTATTTTGGAAAATCACGAAGACAAGAGCTAAACGACCCGCATACATACCAATTATATGATTTGATCTCTATTAATACAACTTTTGCCGCTATGTTTGAGGGACGCGCACCAGCAACTCACGTAAAGAACGTAAGGAATTTCGAAGATAAAGTAAGCCGGCTAAGAGCTGAGGACTTCTATGAAATTCTTCGGCTCTATGAATGTTTTTGGAAAAACCAAACTATAATATATTCCAAGGGGTGTACATGAGCACGAGACCTAGGGCTTTGAGTACTTTTTGGTAGAACACGTTTAAATTCCGGTGGGACTGGTAGTGTATGTAGTGTATAATAAAAACAAAATTAATTAATTAGAATTTTAAAAAAATATTAAAGTTTTTCTTTAATAATTTTTAAATGAAGAAGTAGTATTAAAGTGGAAGGCAATTCTAATATAGGAGTACGTCACTATAGTTTGTATGGGAAAGGTTTGGCAGTTTGTATGGGAACATCATGGCATAAACCCGTTAAAAAGTAAAAGGACTTACTACCCTTGCACACATGCCGCTACTACTCGATGTTACTAGGGGTGAAGAGTCCCACAGGTGAAGAGTCCCACATGAGCAGATCAAGGGCTTCCACCTTTAAGCCTGCAATCTCATTGACAAAGATTTTGGCAACTCAGGTCCCACAATCGTGTCTATATAAAAACTTAAAGTTCTTAGCAGTTTTTTATTTTTTAAGTTAAATATTTAATAATTTCAAGTTTTTTTTTTAAATTAGTTTTTTTCATTTGAAATAAATTTTATTTATAAAAAATATTGGTTTGAATTAGTTTATATATTTTAAAATAAATTTATTTACACTTAAACATTAAATCATAAGGTTATAATATTTTTATTTTAAAAATTGTATTTAATTTTTATATAAAATTAGTCATGTTATTGGTGTTGCATGGTCAATTTATTCTAACATGTTTAGATCACATCTAACCTAGTTTGAATTTGTGAAGTGTGCAATGGTAATAACTACAAAAAGAGTCATAATGTGTTAGGTGTCTAAGATAAGAATTTAATATAATAGTATTATTGTTCTAATGGTAAGTTCTTGGGTTTTCATTTAGGAGACCCAAGTTCAAACCCTGGTACAAGGAGACCAACACCCCTCATAAAAACCCATATTTTTTAGAAAGTAAGTTTTGTGAGGGATACTATAGTGGTATGTTTTTTAGTTTTCATTTAGAAAACCTAAATTCAAAATCGGTACAAGAAGACCTAGACCCCTCATAAAAAATAACGTTTTTAACTTAAAAATTGTCCCAAGAGGGATACTATAGTGGTAAGTCCTTGGGTTTTCATCGAGGAGACCCAAGTTCAAACCCTGGTACAAGGGAACTAGAACCCCTCATAGAAACTCGTGTTTTAACTCAAAATTTATCCAATGACATTAGCTCAACAAGTTAGATTCATCAACTTTGATAGAGGAGACCGAGGTTCGGATCTTGCCAAAGGATACATGCTTATATATATATATAAAATGAGTCATCAAGACTTTTATCTCGTCACTAGGTCAAAACTTTCTCAACTTTCGTCCTTCAAAGTTTTACTACCCTTTTGCACCTATTGGAACTTTTTTGTCGCTCTCCACTTTTTCAATATTTTAGGTTGCGCAAGCTATCAAAATTTGTACCTTTTGTTCTTATTCAAGACTTTTATAAAATGGTACCAAAATTTTATCAAGAGCCACTACACCAAAAAAGGATTTTAACGACGGCTAAAATAAGGCAGTTTTTTACGATGATAAAAAATTGCCCTAATAGATCCTAAGAGGGCGGTTTAAAATCACCCTCTTAGAGTAACTGCCCTCTTAGGGTCACCCTAAGAGGGTAGTTTTAAACCGCCCTCTTAGGGTTACCTAAGAGGGTGGTTTTAAACCGTCATCTTAGGTCACCCTCTTAGGGTAAAAATCACCCTAGAAGGATGCACGAGAAGCGAGAATTTTGACTTCTAATATGAGCACGAAGAGGGAATTTTGAATTTTTAGCTATGGCAATTATCATGAGGAATGATATTATGTCATTTTAAGGTCAGGATAAGTTAAATGCTTTCACAGGATTACAAGCCTTGCATTCTGCTACTAGGGTTGTAGTGTTTTGTTTGTGGAATTCAGTTTGACATCATCACTTGAAGCTACAATGACAAATATGGAAATTTTGAAGAGAATAGTTGGGACATGATTTTAATATTGAGCAAAGCAAACTTCAAGGATGGAAACTATTCCATGCACCTAGACTTGGCCATTCTGAATGATACAAGTGACTTCACAAACAAAAAATTTCATACCAGTGCGCTCCAAACGCACAATGTAAGGATCTCAAGTAGGGATATGTATGCAAATGCAATAGTAGTTACCATGGAGACGGGTATTACAATGGTACCAACTGCAAAGGTATGAGATTACTCAGTATAAAATGAAATTCTTCATTCCATTTAATATTTGACGTTATTTTTTTAATTTATTAATTTTCCTATATTGCATGGTATACGTCCATATATCTAGAAATTCATCAATGCAAAGGTCTCAGTGATGGCACTAGTATTTGCTTCCACACTATATCCATAATCACATGTAGCAATTGAACTCTTTTAAGTATTTTTATGCTTATCTTGTATGGTTTAGATTATCTTAAATAATACTAACATGTTTTAAATTGACACAAATAATACTATGATTGTCAAGCAAAAGAACTTTGACAAAAATGAAGGGGCTCTGTTGTAGCAACTCATTTCATCTTGAGGAGTGGAAGGCATAAGACTCTTTCCTTCGGAGGAGATAAAGAAAGCAACAAAAAAGTTTTCTCAAAGTTTGGTACTACGAACCAGCGACTACGACACTATTTATAAAGGCACTCTTATCGATGGAACTATTGTAGCTATCAAAAGTCCAAGGAAGTTGATTCCAAAGATATCAAGCAATTTATTAATAAAATTGTTATTTTGAGCCAAATAAACCAAAAAATATGGTCAGATTACTGTTGACAATATTGTCACATTCCACCAAGGGGCAGAAAAATTAAAACTTTGTATGATATTTGTTTTGTTGAAAGTTTTCTTTTGTTTATAAGTTATAGCAATTTTGGTTTTCCCTATCGCCCCCTGGTGGACAAAATGAAAAGAAAAGAGCTTCGGGCCCGAAGCGCTTCAAATCATCACTTCGAGCGAGAACTTTGTCGAGAAAGCGAAGGAAACGCTTCGCACCCGAAGCATTCCCAGCGGCTACTTCGGGTGAAGAGTTTTGCGAAGCGGCATCCAAGCAACTTCGTCGAAGAAGAAAAGATAGCCCGAATCAGCTAAGGCAAAGAAATTACTTCGGGCCCGAAGTATTTCTAAAATCCACTTCGGCCAGTTTTCACCCGAAGCAGTAGAGGTCGAGAAAGTGCTTCGGCCAAAACTCCCCCGAGCCGCCGTTTCAAAAGAAGATCGGCCCGAAGCATTTTTCTCGACCCATCAGCAAAGCAGTTTTGCCAGCGAAGCAGCGAAGGATAGAGGGAGATCGGCTTCGGCACTCCATGCCCCCGAAGTAGTTTTGCGAAGCAGAAATCAGCGAGGCGCTTCCCAGGAACGCTTCCCAAGTTGGGCATTTTCTCGAGGCGATCAAAGAGCCTCATAAATGCATATTTTCTTGCCCGGTAAGCCCGCTGCTCATTTTTGGCAATTGGATGTGAAGTATCAGTCCGTGAAGAAGAACCCGGCAAGCATGGCCGCCACTCGAGCACCGCACCTACAATCCAAGGACACCCAAGTGGCTCATTTAATGCGACTTTCTCTGGTTGACTCGGTCACCATTACCAGTTTTGGTAGCCGATTTGAGAGATCATCCGCAGCAGCAGCGAGGAGCCGATTTCTCAGGGCTCGAGGGTGTACTCCGCCATTTTTGTAATAATGATTCAAAGGGTCGGGTCCTCTATAAAAACCCAGGCTTTGCAATGTAAAATGGGGGGGAACTTTCTGCTAGAAAGTTGTTGTAACTTGATGTCCTGCGTCTAATACTAAAGATTTTTGTACTCCATTTCTCTCTTTTATGTTGCCTTTTGTGCTTAATTCTTTTGTCTGTCTGCACTCGTATACTGAGACTCTGAATCTCGAATCCGATGTGCGATTGGGGACTGTACCCTAAAATTCGCCCTGAAGGATACATAGGAGAGGAAAAACGTCGTATAAGCTTTCTTTTATGCTGCCTGGTGGGTCGTGGTTTCTGTTATTCCCTTGTCTTAATCGTTGTTACTCTGAACCCTGAATTCCAGCGAGAGAGAAAGGAGAACCCTGTGAACTCGTCCAGAGGATACATAGGAAAGCGAGTATCACGTTTCTTTCATCTATTCTTGGTGTTCTTTGTTGCTATTCGAGTTATTAGCGAGTGATCGTGCTTCCTGTTCTCTCCCACCTTAAATCATCATCTTCTAACCCTTACTCTTTTTATTTCTTTCTCTAACCCTTACCCCTTTTTATTTCTTTTCCTAACCCTTACTCTGTCTATTTCTTTCCTGCACTCTTGTCTCAAACCCCAAAAGTAGATTAGTATAGGAGCCGGCCTTTCTCCGGAGATTGGCACGAGGGGCATCTCTTCCCATCGGCCTTTCAATGTTGGTCGCAGGTCCAAGGCGCGCAAACCCATCGAAAGTCCTTTCCTGTGCGGATTTGATGACCAACAGTTTCTGGCACACCCGATGGGACTCAAGGTCCCATATTTGAGAAAATTTCTAGCCCGTCTTCACTAGAGCCAGTAGTTCCAACAAGTTCCCGGTGAGATCCGGTCAGTCTCATCCCCTGAGTAGTAGTGAGAATCGATGCCCTCATTACTAAGAGACTCTTAGCATCTGGCGACTCTGTTTTACCCGAGAATCTTCAAGTCGTAAAGACCAGTACTAAAGCCTGTGCCTTCATGCAAACAAGATGGAGAGTTAGGAATAGAGGAGAGGAAACCGAGTTCTTTGAGCTTGATATTGACGCCTTTGGGGAACGATCTAGGTTAGTTACCCCCGAATATCTCTTACGCGGGACGTCCTCGCAAGAGGCTGCTGTTGACGAGCAAGGCATAACTTTCGATAGCACAACAACTAGTTTTCCTTCGAATCCTCCCAACTCATCGAAGCATCCTAGTGCCTCCGTTCCCATTGGCCTTTCGACGAGCAACCCAAGAGGGACTTCGGGGACCTCTGTTCCACAGAACCTAGGCACAAATATGGCCCAACAACAACAACAACAACAACCGCCGCCCAGATTATTTCCAGCATGGAATTCTTCTTCACCGTTGAATCTCGCGGGCCAAGGGCAAGTTCCACCCGTTGCAATTAAAAAACTTCCAACGTTCGATGAAATTGGAAAGACTGCTCTAGAGCATATCCAGGACATCATTTCCCTGGCGGCAATCCATGATATCACGGAAGAGCGAGTGATGGTGAAGCTCCTGGTTCTCTCCCTTAGAGGAAAACTCCTCTATTGGTACAGATCTCTGCCATCCGACACTATTACGGGATGGGACCAGTTAGCCGGCAGTTGATGCAAGGCTTCAACGAGTCCGCCGATCCAACTTCTCTTCTGCAACAATTCACTTCAATCCAAAGACATCCACAAGAAGAGATTGCAGACTTCAATGTTAGGTTCGCTCGAACCTGGCAAAGAGTCCCAGTTGGACTTCGCCCAACCGACGAAGCCGTGGCGTACTACTTCCTTCGGGCTTTCAACCCTGATATCGGTCTTATGATAAGGTACTCAAATGTCAATACTTTTCCAGAGTTGTATGGGTTAGCCAAGAAAGCAGAAATGAACCTCATAGCCATGGGAAAACTCCCTCAAAGAATGCCAATGCCCATACTCCCCGAGTTCCTTCAAGCCCAGTATGCGAGCGCAGTTGCTCCATAGATTTTTGCAATCCCTGCATACCCGATCTCATCCTGGAACCCGAATCCCGTTGTGTCGCAGATCACCGCTCCATAGATACATTTCCCAACACTTTCAACTACGCCCCCCACCATCACTCCAACATTTCCAATGTTGCCAGCACCCCTCCAACATCCTGCCCTGCCTTCGATACCGACTATGGCTTCTTTACCATCAGTTCCCAAGGCCGATGATATGTAGGCCAAGATACTGCAAGAAATGCAATCATTAAATGCCACAGTATAGACCTTGTCCAACGATATGACCGTTGTCAAGAAGAAGCAAGTGCAACAAGAGTTTCTACCAAGAAGGTCTTATCCCACACCTGCGCTTACCAGAGATCAAGCGGTCCATCAAGGAAAAGCTTCGACAAGAAATGTTGCGATAGATGAAGCCCCAAGCACTTTCGATCATGTATATTGGTGCTCTACATGTAATGATCCTCACGAGGAGAATACATGCATGTTGCATCAACACTACGTGCAGACACTAGCTAGCAGCGGTCAAGGCGGTCAAGTCAACGTCATCAGACAATTGGATCAAAACTTGTCAATCGACAAGGAAGAGCCAGTCGCGGTCCTTACCAGGGGAGGTAAAAGGTCGATAGAGGTGGATGCTACTCAGATGGCTCCTTTGAAGGTACACGCCCGATTTGAGAAAGGACAATCCTCCTCTTCGGCCTCGAGCGAAGCTCCTCCGCCAGCTCCAGTCAAAGAAAAGGCCCAAAAGGCCACTGTCGAACCACCTCAGGTGGAGACCAAAGAACAGGCTAAGGAGAAGCTCAAGTTTCCCTCGCTCACCAAGCGACAAAGGGTCGAAGCGACAGAGCAATATCGCACCAAGTACGAACCAAGAAAGGAACCTGAGGTGCATAGCTCCCCAGCCTACAACATCATAGAGGAGTTGAAGAGGATTCCAGCCAAAATCAGTTTGTATGATGCTCTGCAACTTCCTGGACAAGTGGACCTGCTACAAGAATCATTGAAGAGGATTAATACAAAGAAGGAAGAGCCGCTCGCCCTAGTGCAAACTCTATCCGCGTCCATCATGGGAAAAAATAGACCACCACCGTTCTACTTATCCTTACAAATGGAAGGGTATATCGTGCATAACTGTATGATAGATTCTGGAGCCGCGACGACAGTCATGTCGAAGGCAGTATGCGAGGAAATAGGCATGGAATACACACGAAGCAGTCACGGAGTCCTCCAGTTGGACGGTACCCCAGTGAAGACTATAGGTGTCATCAAAGACATTCCTATTCGACTACATAAGACACCTCAAATCACAGTCATACAAGAGGTGGTAGTCATGGACCTTGAGCCCTACTTCAGCATGTGCCTGTCGAGGGAATTCACGGCAAAGTTGGGCGGATACTTGTCCATGGACTACACTCATCTGGAGATCCCCTTCAAAGGGAAGAAGGTGAAGATCTATAATGAAAAGCCTTCTACGTTCCTGGTTTAGAAGATGTCCGAGGAAGAGAGCAGTGACCCTGTGCATACGATTGCGGAGGAACTAGAGCAAGTGGATCTGGTCCAGGAATCCCTCGCATAGTTGTGTTGTGAAGATGAATTTTCATTGGCAGATTTCAATGCCATGATAGAGACCGAGGTGGGATGCTACACCATCGCCAAGTCCGAGAAACCAGCCAAAATGGAGGGGAAGGTTTCTGCTCAAGAAGGACTATGGAAATTGTTCTTCGACGACGCCCAATGCAAAAATGACGTCGGGGCAGGAATCCTTCTGATTTCGTTGTCCGGTGAGCAAAAGGAATATTGCTATCGATTGACATGGAGCTGCACCAACAATGCAGCAGAATATGAAGCCTTGTGCTTAGGACTCAAGAAAGCTGACAAGTTAGGCATAAGGCATCTTCAAATCTTCGAAGATTTTGAACTAGTTTGCAACCAGGTCACCAACAGATGCTCTTCAAAGAAGCACTATCTTAAATCATACCGCAATAGGGTATGGGACCTGTTCGACCAGTTTGAATCCCTCAATCTACAGTCTATTCCACGAGAAAAGAATCGACATGCAGATGTCTTAGCATCCATCGCAGCCCGATATTCTCCAGTGGACGATATGGTGCATAAGCCGAAGGCTGTAAGGATGATCTATAGACCCTCTGTCCCGGACAAAGATTTACACTGGCAAGTTTTTGACAACGACGAGCAGATTGTTAATTTCATGATCCAAGAAGCCGCTACAGTCGAAGACCGAAGCCCTGATGGGGAAGAATACGAAGGATTGGTCCAGTTGAAGAACAATCACGTTCCCAAGGGATTGATCACGCTTGAGAGCCTTTTCGATCAAAATGATCGATCGCTCTCCCACAGGATCCAGATCAGCGTGCGTAGCAATATCAAGATTTAGAACTGGAACCTGGGAAAGTAATAAAGGTCGGGACCGATTGTACTTCGAAAGAAATAGAGCGAATCCGATGTCTGTGTAAGAAGTACCCAGATATCGTGGCTTGGTCTTATCATGACCTCAAGGGATATGATCGGCAGTTGATCCAACATACGATCGAATTACAAGAAGGGGCCAAGCCTTTTCGACAGAAGCAAAGGCCGGTTAATCCAAAGATCGAGGTCCTGATGAAGGTCGAATTGCTGAAAATGCTCGAAGCAAAGATCATTTATCCCATCAAGCATTCTTCTTGGGTAGCGAACTTGGTCCCTGTCAGGAAAAAGAATGGAGACATCCGGTTATGTGTGGACTTCCGCAACCTGAATCATGCTTCCCTCAAGGACCACTATCCTCTCCCGCAGATCGATCAGATCTTGCATTCGGTAGCCGGAGCTCAACGATTCTCCCTGCTTGATGGTTTCTCTGGATATAATCAAATCCAGGTCAGGGATGAAGACCAGCATAAGACCGCGTTCACAACCAAGTGGGGCACATTCGCCTACCAACGAATGCCTTTTGGCCTCTCGAATGCGGGAGCTACTTTCCAGAGGGCGATGGACCTAGCTTTTGGTGAGCTTCTGAACAAGGTTATCGTTATCTATTTGGATGACATGACCGTCTTCTCCCGAAGGAGAGAAAACCACCCAGAACATCTTCAACAAATCTTCGAAAAATGTCAAGAATTTGGCATCTCAATCAATCCAAAAAAGTCTATCTTCGCAGTCAGCGAAGGAAAGCTGCTGGGACACGCAATTTCAGAAAAGGGTCTCGCCGTGGATCCTGACAGAGCCGAAGCTCTGATGAAGCTCCCAATCCCAGCGGATAAAAAGGGCCTTCAATATTTCTTCGGACAGATTAACTTCGTAAGGAAGTTTGTCCCAGACTTCGCCCAGGTCGTTAAGCCGATGTCTGAGCTTTTAAAAAAGGGCGCAGAATTCGTCTGGATAGAAGAGAGGAGAAAAGCATTCAAAGAAATCAAGGCCCGAATTGTTCAGGCACCGGTCTTGATCAACCCCGACTACAGTCGAGATTTTATCCTATATGCAATAGGAGAACCTGAAAGCTACGCCGCGGTCTTGACGCAAAAGGGGGAAGATGGAGAGGAACGTCCCATCGCGTTCCTCAGTCAGATAATCAATCCCCATGAAGAAAAGTACAATTTCATCGAGCGTCAAGTGCATGCAGTAATGAAATCTCTCAGGAAATTCAAACAGTTCATTTCTCAGAGTCGAACCACAGTCTTCGTTATTCACCCCGATGTGCGTAGTTTCATTATTCAGGGGGAACTAGGAAGCAAGAGAGCTGGTTGGGTAAGCAAAATCCAAGAGTTCGATATTGAGATCAAGCCCACCAAACTAGTTCGCGGTCGCGCATTATGTCAAGAGTTGGCGAAGAGCGCAACGGCCGAAATAATGGACTGTCAGTCGGATGACTCGCCAACAGGAGAATGCCTCGCTAATCAGGAAGAGGCCGAGAAAGATTGGGTCGACGAAATAGTGGAATATTTCAACACCGACAGATGCCCCTCACATCTGAATGCTTCGCAGCGAAGACATTTTAGGATGCGGTCCGCCCGATACACTATGCGCCCAGAAGGCCTATTTTTCAGGAACATCGATGGCGTCCTCCTTAGATGCATAAAAGATGATGATAAGAGGAGAATCCTAGGCGAATTTCATTCAGGACTATCTGGAGGACACTTTGTTGGAAGAGCGACAACGTTGAAGATAATCAAGGCGGGTTACTATTGGCCCACACTCTTTGTCGATGCCTTCTCCATTTGTCGTAGATGTGAGCAATGCCAAAGATTCGTCGATCGAAGCAGAAATGCTTCGATGCCCCTCCGACCGATACAGGTGGAAACACCCTTTCAGCAATGGGGACTAGATTTCGTAGGGGCCATATCGCCAAACTCCTCCGTTGGGCACAAATTCATTCTGACTGCGACTGATTACTTCACCAGGTGGGCCGAGGCAGTCCCCACAAAACACGTCGATCAAGATACTGTCGTCACCTTCCTGGAAGGATTGATTACCCGCTTCGGTATCCCCGAAGCAATTATTACAGATAACGGTCCTGGTTTCATGGGCGCAAGGATCAACGAGTTCCTATACAAGTATGGGATATATCACAAGGTGTCTTCCAACTATTACCCCCAGGGCAATGGATTGGCAGAATCCACCAACAAAACCCTGTTGAGGATACCGAGAAAGTCGATCGATCAAAACAAAAGAACTTGGCACCTCCTTCTGGATCGGGCCTTGTGGGCCGATCGGGTTTCTGTCAAAAGGTCAATCAAGACTTCACCTTATGCTCTGGTCTACGGCAAAGAGGCCATCCTGCCCACTCACATCGAGATCCCTGCATTACAGTTGCTAGAAGAAGATGAAGCTAACCCGATGGAGAGACGCCTGGTTCAGCTACTACAACTAGAAGAGGAACGTGAAAAGGCCTACCAAAACTTTGCACGGCATGCTGAGGTCACCCAAGAATGGTTCAAAAGGAAATCATCCGATCGCACATTCAAAGCAGGAGACCTGGTATGGAGGTGGGATTCATGGAAGGCCAAGCCTGGGAATCATGACAAAATGGATGCGTTCTGGGACGGACCGTTTGAAATAGTAAAAGTAAATTCGGCCAATTCCTTCATCCTCAAAGATGCGAATGGCCAAGTACTACCAATCTCCGTCAATGGTCTCCACCTGAAGACCTTCGATCGCTGAGGTATGTATTACCCAAAAATAAAAATAAAAATAAAAAATAAAAAAATCTTGCATATATTTTTGTATATAGGTTTTTAGTGCTTTGTCGGAATCGCCTTCGGGGGGGTTTCGGTCCGAAGTAGCCGATGAAGGGAAGTTCACCGCGAAGCAGTTCATCCTCGTAGAACCAAACCACATGCAAATCAAGGACGTGGAAAATGCTTCGCTAAAGAAATGTGCCGAAGGCGTCGTCCGAAGTAATTCTTGGCGAGGCCCTCCTCGATGAAATGGGTTTCGGTCGACGGCATTCGTGAACCAAAGCAACAGCATGGCAAAGGGGAACTTCGGGCCCGAAATGAAGGAAATCAGCCTGAAGAAGAACTTCGCGACGAAGTATTTTCTACGCCAACTCCATATCGTCGAACCCCGCATACGAGGCAGACACATTTAGGATGTGCCTCGAGAAACATGTCGACAGCAGCCTCAAAAGGGGGCCAAAGTAGATGAACTCAATACGAAAGAAACGACACTCATCCCAAGGCAGTTCGTTAACCAAAAAGCCATGCTAAAGTACCAGATGACAGCGATTCGCGTTCCCAATGCAAAATCCAATCGCCAAATTGCATGGCCCCGCGTACGACGCCGCCATATGGCCAATCAGATGCCACAACGATACTTTTGGGACAGGCCCGCGAAGTAATTACGATAGTTGCCATAAATGCAGGAAGTTGCCCTCCGAAGCTATAAAATGCAGATGCCCGTTAGGAACAAACCATTTGCAAGCGTGAGAGTCGAGTCTGCATTCTGTCTCTTCGGAAGAACTTCTGCATCTAAGATTCCGCTGTTAGCCGTGATTATCCCGTCCCTTGTTTTGAGGTGCTGAACCCTTCTACATCACAAGCTATTCTGCTGCGATCGTTCACAATGGGAAAGAAGAACCCCACTCAAAAGGAAAAAGAACCAGAGACGACGGTTCCAGAGAAGGCGAGAGCCATGGAAGAAAAGAAATAGAGACCTAGGAGGGTCAATCCTCCCCCACGCCCAGGAAAACAAGTAATGGAAGGAAGGGAGGAATCCGATGACGAGCCCAACATAGAACCACCTGTCGATAAGTGGGTGAAAATCAGAGACCCAGAGCTCTCAAGAACCGTGGCCGAGCTTCGGGGTACCGTCGACTTCATGCGAAGTAGGCTCTCGACGGAGAACAAGAGGGCCACGGCGTATTATTCCCACATCTACTGGTATCTAGTCCCTCCTACACATCACTGCCCCGAGCTCATATGCGCCATCGCTCAGAACTACCAACCGCAAACCAGACAGGTGTTGGATGCCTCGGGTCAAAAGTTGTTTTCCATTCTGAAGGAGGATGTGCAAGCAGCGTTCGCACCACAACAAAGGCCACCAAAAGGCTATACCATTCGCAATGTCAGCCTGAGCGAACAAACGGAGAAGTTCACCTCTAATCCCTTCATCCTGAGCTTTTTGCGTGAAAACCTCAAGAGCGGACTTCCTTCCGACAAGCGACCCCAAATGCCCCTGCCCTTGGAGGCCTTCAAGAACACGGATATATTCTCTATCATTGCATGGGTGGCAGGCTTGTCAAGCGATACTTTGGTATATCCATGGCAGGTGTCTCTAGCCGAATGCATTTCCAGAGGAGAGTTCTACGCCCCCGATGCTTCACGGTCGAACACCAACCTAGTTTTCTTCGATTGGGCAGAATGGGTGGCCCAAAATCTGCATATACGGTTAGCATCCATGAAGGATGCTAGCAAGGAGCCGCACTTCCAGCCTTGTTCCTTCTTGGTTTGGCTCTTCTTCTTTCATGTACATAAAGCCCTTCACCATTGTGATGTTTCACCAGTCGGCAAGGATGGGATCCCTTTGCCTGTATATCAGTGGACCCGTCTCTTGTTGAGGTCGGAGTCTTATTACCCTTTCAATCAGCAGTTTTTGGGACCTGCGATGCATGTCCTGACAAAGTCTAGCCCCCGGGTGCCTCTCTGCCTTAGAGATAAAGTGGTACTGGAGAAAAGGGGGGATGTGTTTCAATTGACACAAGGGCTTGTGATCCGCATTTTCGGCTTCACGGGGAAGCCCTTCCTGCTGCCTTTTTTCCCTTCGGAGTACCAATTTGCCCTGGAAGTTGCTTGGCAAAGCGACGTGACCGATGAAGCCTACGGCCACGGACGGAAGTGGGCACACACCTGCGACTTCCCCTTCAATATGGGAGTGATCGAAGTCTTTGCCTTGAAGCAGAACATATACCTGGAGGAGAGGCTCGCCGATTTTGGTCTGCTTCAAATACCACAGAGGTGGCTCTACGACCCATTGGGGGTGATGAGAGATCACTTGAAAAGCAAAAACTTCCATGTCTGTCCTCGCCTCGAAATCCTAGAGCAGAGGAATAACCCCAATGGTACGGACCTAGAGTGGCACTTAGAGGAGATGAGGACGTTGCCTCCTTGGCATGACTTCTATCCTATGGAGGTCGAATTCGACCCAGACCAGTACCCATTCCCAACTCCCGACTCCACTTTCTGGAGAAAAGCAAAGGACGATTTAAAAGAGGAGTTGAAAGACTGGGACGAGGAGCAGTTAAGAGAATGGTGGATTATGAGAGTCCATCACCGAAAGATGAATTCTTACGGGCTTCTAACAATGGACAAGGAATTCGCAATTGTATATCAGACCAATATTGGGTCTTGGGAACCCTTGTCCTTCGTCGACTTCGTTCCACCGGCCACCCAAAGTTCGGGCGAAAGCCCCGAAAGGACCGATAATGTCCAAAAGCTTTACTACAGACGCCATCCGAAGATCTCGAGACAACAATAGAGGAATCGAAGCAACCCCTCGAGAGGAGGAAAAGAAAGGAGCGGGAACCTACACAGGCACCCCCGAACTTCCCAAAATGACCGCGTACAGGCACTCCGAGCGCCCCTGCCGAAAGATCAGTATCGGGCTCGATCGAAGCAAACAACGGAGGAAATCCACCAAGTGTCGAAATGATCCCAAACGTAGATGTCATTAATGTGAAGGAAATCATGGAAGTCATGGAAGTCGAAAGTACCGAGACCCAGGAGGAACAAGGGCCAATCACCCAGGAGATCACCATGGCCGCTCTGCCAGGAGGGCATGCAGGTACGTTTTCTTCACCTTATGCTCTGGTTGCTCGTAAGTCTATCCCGGCCCTGGACGAAAGCTCTCACCTGTCCACCCTACCTCCACAAGGTCAGTCGCCTTCTCACGCCATGTCCCTAACTACTCCCCCCGAGTCTTTCGGCCAGGACAAACCTATCGAAGTTACTTCGCCCAGCCACACCGCCAATCCTCCAGTCATCAACCAGGGCAAAGCTAATAGTCCAATGTCGAACCCTGAGGCTCATTCCTCCATTGTACACAACGTGCTCCCACTCGTCGAAGCCCCCGTCACCCCTATTGCCAAACCTTCGGGTGAGGCTATCCCCTTCAACTCTTTGTATTTGTTCAATCCCTCGACTGGAGATCTAGCCGCATTCGACTCCGAGCTGTCCTCAATACGAGAATCCCCCTTGGCCAAAAAGCTCCTCCAAGCTCGACAGAACATAGAAAGAATGTTAAAAGAGGCAAGAAAGAAGAAAGGGCGCTCGCTCGCTCAGGTTGAGAGGTGCGCCATCTTCGATTTGGAGGCGAGAAAATTGCATAAAGTAAAGAAGATACCCAAAGTCCAAAAGCCCCTGGACGAAATGACTCCAGCGGACTATGAATATCAGGATAAAGAAAAGGACTTGGAACATCTGAACGTGGACAAGGAGTCCGCCTCTATGCACACTTGGAATCGAGACCTTCAAGGCGCATGCCAACATTGCCAACAAGCGCAGGTTCGAAGCCGAGAGTGCTAACATCAAGCCGGAGGAGGAGCTAGCAAGGGCTCACTCCAAATTGGAAGAGGCCGAGGAGCAAAGGTAAGGTGATGCAGAAAGAAGCACACGCCCTAAAGCTACGGATAGCACAACTGGAGTGCACAGCTGAGAATCAAGCACAAAGGCAGGCCAAAAATGATTTGAGGGCCAAGGAGCTTGAAAGTAAGATCTTGCAAGCTCAGATCCAGCTGCACAAGAAGGAAGGCCTAGGGCTACTTGATAGGAGCAAAATCAAGGAGATTCGCTCACATCTACTCAAGAATTTTAGGTCTCGGCCTGTCAGCGCCCTTTCAGTTTTAGCTTACACCATAGAAGCCCAGGTTGCCATCGTCGAAGGAGGGCCAATCGTCGAAGTGGTCATTCAGAATGTTAGAGCCCGACTCAAGCTGGCCCTCAAGGTCCAAAATGCAAGGTATCAAGATTTGAAGCTCACAGCGATGAGTCGGACAACAAGGGATTGGTCAACCGCCCAGGCCACAGTTCGTGCCTTTTTCTCCATAGCCAAGAAAGCGCAAAAGGCAAAAATCCTACTGGACGCATTCGAGAGCGAGAGGCGCGCGTCAATGGGCTACTTCGAGGACCTTTCCTCCTTAGGCTTCTCGAGCTTCATGGATAATGATGGGAAGCCCTTAGCCAAGGAAGAAATCATGCCGAAGTGGCAGCAGTTTGAAGGCAACGTCTCGGAGATAGACGAGTGGGCCGAACCAATAACAGAGAAGCGGGTTGCTGATTACATATTGAAATACTGTAGAATCGTCGCCTCCCTAAACGATCTATATACCAGGTCCTAGCATGCAAAAATCGGGCAGATCGATAGGTTTCGCGCTTTGGTCAAATCCCTGGAAGATCAAGAGTTGTTCACAAAAAGCGTCTGGTCTCAGGTTCGCCGAACCTTAAGAGACATCCACGCCCGCCTGGCCCCATTGCCAATGGCTGAAGACGTAGCAAAAGCAATGGCGACAGGAGGAGAAGAAGCAGTAGGGGAGAGAGAAGAGGAAGAGGAAGGACAAGTTGTGGAAGCGCCCCCAGAAAAGGAACAAAGAGAAAGGTCTGGAGGTAACTCTAGCCCAATGGATAAAAGTTGAGGGTTCTACCATCGAGACGAGCTCGTTGCCCCGTGAGCCACCAAGAATGTTGACAATATTGTCACATTCCACCAAGGGGCGAAAAAATTAAAACTTTGTATGATATTTGTTTTGTTGAAAGTTTTCTTTTGTTTATAAGTTATAGCAATTTTGGTTTTCCCTATCGCCCCCTGGTGGACAAAATGAAAAGAAAAGAGCTTCGGGCCCGAAGCGCTTCAAATCATCACTTCGGGTGAGAACTTTGCCGAGAAAGCGAAGGAAACGCTTTGCACCCGAAGCATTCCCAGCGGCTACTTCGGGTGAAGAGTTTTGCGAAGCGGCATCCAAGCAACTTCGTCGAAGAAGAAAAGATAGCCCGAATCAGCTAAGGCAAAGAAATTACTTCGGGCCCGAAGTATTTCTAAAATCCACTTCAGCCAATTTTCACCCGAAGCAGTAGAGGTCGAGAAAGTGCTTCGACCAAAACTCCCCGAGCCGCCGTTTCAAAAGAAGATCGGCCCGAAGCATTTTTCCCGACCCATCAGCAAAGCAGTTTTGCCAGCGAAGCAGCGAAGGATAGAGGGAGATCGGCTTCGGCACTCCACGCCCTCGAAGTAGTTTTGCGAAGCAGAAATCAGCGAGGCGCTTCCCAGGAACGCTTCCCAAGTTGGGCATTTTCTCGAGGCGATCAGAGAGCCTCATAAATGCATATTTTCTTGCTCGATAAGCCCATTGCTCATTTTTGGCAATTGGATGCGAAGTATCAGTCCGTGAAGAAGAACCCGACAAGCATGGCCGCCACTCGAGCACCGCACCTACAATCCAAGGACACCCAAGTGGCTCATTTAATGCGACTTTCTTCGGCTGACTCGGTCACCATTACCGCTTTTGGTAGCCGATTTGAGAGATCATCCGCAGCGGCGAGCGAGGAGCCGATTTCTCGGGGCTCGAGGGTGTACTCCGCCGTTTTTGTAATAATGATTCAGAGGGCCGGGTCCTCTATAAAAACCTAGGCTTTGCAATGTAAAAGGGGGGAACTTTCTGCTAGAAAGTTGTTGTAACTTGATGTCCTACGTCTAATACTAAAGATTTTTGTACTCCATTTCTCTCTTTTATGTTGCCTTCTGTGCTTAATTCTTTTGTCTGTCTGCACTCGTATACTGAGACTCTGAATCCCGAATCCGATGTGCGATTGGGAACTGTACCCTAAAATTCGCCTCGAAGGATACATAGGAGAGGAAAAACATCGTATAAGCTTTCTTTTATGCTTGCTCGGTGGGTCGTGGTTTCTGTTATTCCCTTGTCTTAATCGTTGTTACTCCGAACCCCGAATTCCAGACGAGAGAGAAAGGAGAACCCCGTGAACTCGTCCGGAGGATACATAGGAAAGCGAGTATCGCGTTTCTTTCGTCTATTCTTGGTGTTCTTTGTCGCTATTCGAGTTATTAGCGAGTGATCGTGCTTCCTGTTCTCTCCCACCTTAAATCATCATCTTCTAACCCTTACTCTTTTTATTTCTTTCTCTAACCCTTACCCCTTTTTATTTCTTTTCCTAACCCTTACTCTGTCTATTTCTTTCCTGCACTCTTGTCTCAAACCCCAAAAGTAGATTAGTATAGGAGCCGGCCTTTCTCCGGAGATTGGCACGAGGGGCATCTCTTCCCATCGGCCTTTCAATGTTGGTCGTAGGTCCAGGGCGCGCAAACCCACCGAAAGTCCTTTCTTGTGCGGATTTGATGACCAACAGTTACGTGGTTTTTGTACAGAAACTTCGATCCCTTTGTTGGTATATGAATACATTCCAAATGGTACTTTGTTTGATCATTTGCATGGTAGCAAGAAGAACCAGTGGCACATTTTATGGAAAGACTACCTAAGCATAGCCACCAGAACAACAGAAGCATTGGCATACTTACACACAACCATATCAATTCCCATTATCCACAAAGATGTTAAGTCTTTCAACATTCTACTAGATGACGAATATAATCCTAAAGTTGTAGACTTCAACGTGTCTTGTACGGTTACAATGGGCCAAACCCATGTACTTACAGTTGTTCAGGGAACAGTAGGTTACTTGGATCCTGAGTACTTTCAAACAGTTCAGCTTACGCAGAAAAGTGATGTTTATAGCTTTGGTGTGGTGTTTGTGGAGTCATTGAATTTTATATTGGTTCATCCTTTAACTTTAATATACATTTTTTAAAAGTAAGAAGAAGAGGACGGTTTAAAACCACCCTCTTAGGTCACCACCCTCTTAGACCTAAGAGGGTCGTTTTAAACCACCCTCTTAGACCTAAGAGGGTGGTTTAAGAGGGCAGTTTTAAACCATCCTCTTAGACCTAAGAGGGCGATTTTAAACCACCCTCTTAGATCTAAGAGGGCGGTTTTTAACTGCCATCATATGACATGGACTTTTTACGATGTCCTCATAGACAATGGCTGAATAACCACCCTTAAAGGTCTTTAAGGGTGGTTAAAAACCACCCTTAAAGGTCTTTAAGGGCGGTTAAAAGTCGCCCTTAAAGACCCTTTTTGGTGTAGTGAGCTTTTGTTTTGTAGGTTGGTTAAAGTTTTGATTTTTACTCCTTTACACTTTTCTCAATTTGGTGGGTGTTTGTGAGTCATCTCCTTTTTTCTTTTTAGTTGATTTATCCTCTTTTACTCCTTTGCCAATGAATTTTGGGTGACCTTCTTATGGACCCACAAGCCTTAACAATCTACAAAGGTTTCACAATTTGAAATCTCCAAGAAGTTTCTACTCCTTTACACTATCAAGTTTTTAGTTTCTTTTGATGGAAAGATAGGAACTCACCCTATTGATCTTTTGCTCGAGCCTGTCAAGTTTTCTTTCCTCTTCCATGACTATTGGGTCCTATTCCTTAGAGTCTATTGTTGGTGTAGTTATTGTAACCACGTTAAAAATAGTGACTAGTCGGATAGTCACTACAAACCCAATTAAATATAAAAAATATCTAGGCTTGAAGGCTCATTTTTTAGGGAGAATAAGAGTTAGCATTCATTGTTTGGGTGGAAATCCTACCAGAGGTGGAGCCCTTTTAGCTTTCACTAGAAAGGCTCAAGGACTCCAAACAATGGTAGGGGTTGGCTTAGCTACCACCAAAAAGGCTATAGATTATTGTTTATCTAGTATTGTTGGCTAGCATGCCCTCTTGGCATGGGTGTAAATACCTCAAACTGAATTGTCTAACCATACTAACTTCATCACAAATGCACGAAATAATTAAAGCAACTATGTTTCATACATCCAAACCCAAATCTTATTGTCATACTAGCTTCTAATAAATTTTTCACCTTAAACTCAAATTCGCTAGCAACAAATTTAGCACCTTAATTAGTGAATTCATGTAAGATATATTTTTTGCCCAATTTTTGTCTTTCCCACTGAATTTGATCTACAATGATCAAGAGGCACAAATTCACTATCGACAAATTCATAGGTGGTAGACTTATTTTAGACATGCAACCAACATTCCAGTCCACCTGCAAATGTTTGTCAAAGGTAGTTAGCTCCTCACACCACTTTCAATCATCCCATATGACTTCAAAATCAGGCCAATTAACTCATCAATCTAATTCTTAATCAACCCTCCCTAACTAGAAATCAATTTCTAACTAAATCTCCCTAAGTGGCAATCAACCCCCTATGAATTCCAATTAGGGAATTTAATTGGTAAACACTTAGCCTAACTTCTCATAGCATGACACCTCACCCTTCCTCCTAGTGGATATCATTTTGTATATAATGGCCTCTTGAGATGGTATTTCCAACAAGACTTTTCCAAGTAACAAAGTGTTACTAAAATTTCATTTGGAGACTCTATAAAAGCGTCAAAGCTCTATCATACTTGGATCATATATTCAATGAGTTGCTAAAGAAATAATGAGAAACATGACATAATGGCCTTGGAGGAGTGCTACTTTCATTACCTTTTTATTTCTCTTTTCAACTTATCATTACAATCATTTTATTTTTGTTTAGCTTACATTCTTTTTATGCATGCTTCACCCTTAACAAGTTCTCTGTCTAGTCTTACATGTAAGCTTGTTTTGCAAGTGATTATAGGGCATCAATGGGATCATGTGTCAATATCAGCATCTTCTAACATCCTTAGTAGTAGGCCCACACCTAGTTTTAGTTGTGTCTTCTTGATTTTCTTTATCTTAGACAAATTCGTCACCTAAAACCTATATAGGTGGTAGATTCATTTCCAACAACTTTTGACTATAGGATCTCAAATTAATATAATTTTCCATTGGCTTAATGACTTCTAGAATCTCATGGTTTGGACTATCTCAATCATACACACCATTTTAAGGTTCCTATTATGCTCTTTAGCCACAAAGAATTATTTTGTTGCTTATATGTGGTTCAGATGGCAAATTCACTAGCTACATTTTTTTACCCTATGTATTTGGCCAATCCTAGGTCTCTACCTATATAAATACTTCTACATAACCCTACATCATTGTCTAAAACTCCTTTACCTACTTTTAGCTCTCTACCATCCCCTATTGATCATAGAAAGTGAATTCATCAACCATTGCACTTTCAAGTAGTAAATTCGTAACAAGTATTGTTGCATCCATTTACAGGTTTTATTTCTTGATTTTATGTCTATACCCGAGGGTCTGACTGTTCCAATTAGATAGTCAACGTCTCCTACTATTTGGTAGACCCCCAAAATATAATCCCTTTTTTAGTCTTTATGTTCTTGTAGATTCAACAAATTCACCAATTGTAAGGTCTATAGATGGTGGATTCGTTAGACGATATATTTGGCTATAAGTAATGGATTCACAATGACCATCGAACCAAGTAAGTTATGTTCTTGTTTTATTTTCTATTCATATTTTTCTTCTTGTGTGGTTTTCTATTTTGGCTTAGGACACATTTAAAAGGGGAAAATTAAGGAATCTTTGATTCAAGCTTCTCATTCTACTTTTCTCTTTAAGCATCAAATAAAAAATGCATGTAGTCTTGCACTTAGGTTAAACTTATATACTTGCATTTATCTTGTACCCTTGCTTTTTAAAAGATGAACACAAGCTTATACTGAGAGGGGGGTTGAATAGTATAAGTCCACTTTTTACTTTTCTTTCCCAATCAATATTATGCAATATAAAGATAGCAATATCAATAGCAGTAATCAAAGCAATGCATAAATCACCATACACAATAGAGACACCATAATTTACGTGGTTCACCCAATATGGGCTACTCCACGGAGAAAATATTTCACTAAAATTTTCTCAATCAATCTCTTGGGAATCCTTTCCCTATTACAATGTTTATGGACCTCCGTCCAATGGAGATACCAATCCCCTGATCAAGTTTGTGGAACTCTATCCACAGGAGAAGTCCTTTCCCCTCTTGCTCTGGCTAGTGATCTTCTAGAAGAACTACTACTGCACTAGCTTATGGATCTCTACCCACTGAAGACTCATATCCTCACTCAAAATACCTATCCTCACTACCCTAGCTAATGGACCTCTATCCATGGGAGACCATCGTCCTCTATACTTTGCCACCTCCAAAGCTCTATTTGAAATCTGCACTAAACACAATCCGTCAATCTAGCACAAATCTGCTCAATCTCTATCCTCAAATCTGTACTAAAAATAGTCCTTCGATCTAGCACAAATCTGCTCAATCTTTGTCTCTAGTTTGGCACAAATTTGTCCTTAAATTTGTACCAACTCTGTCCTTGAATCTGTACTAAACATAGTCCTTCGGTCTAGCACAAATCAGTCCTCAATATCTGTCATCAAGCCTTAACTCAAGGCTTGAATCAATCTCAAATCAACTCTACTAGATCTACCCCAAACCTTAACTCAAGGTTTGAACAAATCAATCAATCAACTCTGCTCACAAGCCTTCTCAAAGACTTGTCTCAAATCTATCTTGTAAGCTTCCACGAAATCTCACACCAATCTGTCCACAAGTCCTCTTTAGAACTTGTTCAATCTGCTCAATAAGTCCTCTCAAGAACTTAACCAAATCTCCTCTCAATATGTATTATAAGCTTCCACAAAAACTTACTCAATTTTATCCACAAGTCTTCTAAAAAACTTACCTCAAATCTGCTCAACAAGTCCACAGTAGAACTTGTCCAATATCATAGAAACATAAAGAGAATTGTTAGAGACTCAATATGCTTCAACACAATCACTTTCTCAATTCAATTCATAATATATAATAGTTTGTTTTATGGAACTTGAACAATCACTTCACACACCCACTTGACTAGACTCAACCAACTCTACTCAACCAATCACTCAATGAAATAATCCTGGCTCACAAACCCTAGTCGAAGTATATGATTCTTCATTCAAAATATTTCCAACAATGCTCAACAACAAATCTCACATAACAATGATACTCATGTTCTTTTCAAACCCTAGTTCAAGTTCTTTGCTCAAAAACTCACTTCAACAACAATGCTTATAAAACAACTCTCACATAACAATGATACTCATGTTCTTTTCAAACCCTAGTTCAAGTTCTTTTCTCAACAACTCACTTCAACAACAATGCTTATAAAACAACTCTCACATAACAATGATACTCATGTTGTAAAACCCTAGTTCTTTGCTCAACCAATGGCTTCAACAACAATGCTTATAAAACAAGATTTTAATAACAACTCTTTATTTCAAAAATCTTGAAGCATTAACTCAAACACACTCAATAAGGAAGCCCTAATCAAATCCTTTTCACTCCAAACTTATTTTCAAAAAACCAATCAATCAACTCAACTATGGAAGAATGTGCTCATACCTTTTCTTGATGATGAAGAAACCTCAAATATTTGTCACAATCACAACCACTTCTATGCCAAAATCAAAGAGGTTAGAAGATAAATCTCTCTCACAATGTAATGCAAAAACTCAATTACACCTTATCACTCCATCTATAAAAACAACCATCAACATACATAAAATATTTTTCAATAACACCTTATAATCTCCCAATTAAAATAAATTTAACATCCACCAAAATTTAACTCAAAAACCTCTTTAATTAAATTTTAATGGCAAAAAGAACTTTGGCAAAAATCAAATCCACTTTCCTTATAACTCCAATAACATAAATCAATTACCAAGCAAGCAACTTTTCATTTACCCTTATAACTCCCTTTTTACCTTAGGAAAAACATTAGGCAAATAAAAAACTATTTAACTAAAAAATACCTTTGCCACTTATGGGATTCGAACCCCTAATCACTGCCTCCTCGTGCACCCTAGCCGCGGGCTTGATCACCGCGTGCGCTAGACACACGCTTGGAAGGCTAAGAGCACCTCGTGCTCTTTCTTCCAAGCCTGGCACTCTAAACGAACACATGCTAAAGGTTTTTCACCTCAGTGCTTAAGACAAACACGCCAACAACCTCCACGTAAATTGATTGTGGTCACTTCCACTCTCAACGCTCTCACAAAACGCGCACTGCCAATGGACCACACTATCCAATGGGAATGAGGCCTTAAGCCCTCCCATTTCGTCTTCTTCCTGGCGCTAAAAGACAAACACGAATTTTTGTCTTCTTCCTCAACGATTGCACGAAATACACTTTTCTCGATCGCATGACTATTAATCGATGAAGGGTAAGTTCTAATGCCCCTTTGGCATAATATTTATATACAAATTTCACCATTTGACATAGACGTCGATGCTTCACTAAATTTGATGATGTCGGCGCTTTTATAACCTTTATAATTTATAAATTATTTAAATTCTAAAAGAATTTAAATTTTATAAATTATATTTATAAACCTTTAACTTTAATAAAATTAAAGCCTTCTTTAGATAAAATTTAAACGTTTATTTGTACTCCACTGATTTGATGAAAATTATTTTGCCACCATGGTTTTAATAAAAACCCTTATAAAACAATATTTTGACAATTTTTCTTCAACTCTTCGCATTGCTCCTAGCGTCAATGATGGTGTACTCCATGGTATTAATGATAGCTTCATGTGTTCACTTTGGCATCAATGACAACTTCTCACCTTGACATCAATGACAACTAAATGAGCTCAAAATGTCCAACAATATCCCCCTTTGTCATTGATGGTAACCCAAATTCTTTTTATCGAAAACTTGACCTTTCCTTTATTTTGCTCCCCCTAGGACATTGCTCCCCCTGGCTCAATTCTCTCCCCTCTTTTCTCAAATACCAAATCTCTCCCCCTTACTCAAATATCTCCCCCTTTGAAATTATTGGCAAAGGGTCACCTTTGGGGCTCGGGGCTAAGAATGAGCCTCTTAGCTTAGCCCATCCCCCACCTCCTCTTGAGGTGGTTAATTCCGGGGTGGGAGTATTTCTCCATAAAGCATTGTTCTCTACCTTTATCCTATTTTCTTCTTATATGATCCTTCTGATTCCTCTGAATATTTCTTACCATGTCCATATTTTTGTTCTTGTTCCTGTTCTTGTTCTGTTAGGGTAAAATAGGTAGTATATTGCATTATACTACATAGATTATTACATTTACTTTTTACTACATAACCATGGAGATATTTATTGTTCCAAAATATCTACTGGTTAACCTAGATTAATACCTAAAATATCCTAGGTCAGATATTTTAGGTTAGTTGTTTAATCATACTTATCTACCCTAGGTTAGTGGTTAGAAGCACGTCTCTCTCTATGCTTATTGTTAGCGTGATTAGTGCTAAGGCAGTTTATTAATCTATTTTGTAACCTATATAAGGCTACGACATTCCTAAGTCTAGCCTAATGTTGAATTAATAATATTTCATTATCATTTGTGCAACTATTATTTACAGTCTGATCGTGATTCTCATTTTGTCGATCACTTTTTGCGTTCTTTGTGGAAATTATTAGGAGTGTCCCTTAATTTTTCCACAGCCTTTCATCCACAGTCAGATGGTCAAATAGAAGTCGTCAATCATACACTTATCCAAAGTCTGCATGTCTTCCATCATTTGAGTCCGTCTAAGTGGGATTTGAGTCTACCTCATATTGATCATGCATACAATAGGGTTGTCCATTCATCCACAGGTCATTCCCCATTTGAGGTATATTTAGGTTTTCAACCTCTTGCTCCATATGAGTTACCCTTGTCACTTACATCCCCTGTGATAGTACACATGCACAAAGAACAAGACAAAGCTCATTCTTTCATTCAATATTTGTAGTTGCTGCAGTCCAAGATTATTCATATTTTGCAAAAGATCCAATAGTAGTAAAAGTAGGCCATGGATCATCATCGTGTTCCACATGCATTCCAGGTTGGAGACAGAGTTTAGTTATACCTTGATCGTCATAGGTTTTATAAGAAAGCACATAGCAAGATCAAACCTCTTCATTATGGGCCTTACAATATAATCCAGAAGGTGTCCAAGAATGCTTTTCATCTTGATTTGCCAACACACTTGGGCATCCATGATGTTGTCAATGTTGACTTACTCCGGTTGTACCATGAATCTACTTTGGAGAGTGAACCGGTCATTAGTCATCCAACATATGTACTTAATTTCTAGTTTCTATTAGAGGAAGATCATCTTTTTGACACCAAGACACGTACCACACGTCAAGGTTCTTCCACTTCCTATCTTGTTGGACGTCACAGACAACTTCCACATCAGGCTCCTTGGCTTTCTCATGGTCATATAGTTCAATATTTTCCTTCCCTTTTGAGTGTATTGGAGACCAATGCTTCTACAGTGGGGAGGAATGATAGGGATTAATATTATATTCTATAATATTATCCCTCTTTCGCATTGATCATGATATAGCATTTAATACTCACACAGATCATGCGTATTAAATGATGACTTGTAAAGGCAGACATGTCTATAAATATATTTTTGATTAATGCAATTCCCAGTTTTCATTTGTGTCATTTTGTGTCATTTATTAAGAGTGTTTCCCACATCACACAGTCTAGAAGTTTTGCCATCTCCCATTTTCTAGTATAACCCTTCTTTGATAAGTGATGCTCCTTTTTTTACAACTTTCCAGGTCTCTTATCCCTCTACTGAAACTGGAAGACAAGGAAAATATTTTGTTTTTTGGGAGGAATAGAATTAACTTTCAATACTTTGCTCCATATTTGGTTAGGATGAGTTAGCCCTCTCCAATACAGCTTGGTTGTTTGTCATTGTTGTTCTAATTCCCAAACCTCCAACTTACTTAGGATTGCAAACCTTGTTCCAAATGACTAGTGCCCTTGTGTGGTTACCCTGCACTCCAGACCAAAGAAAGTGTCTCATCATCTTGTCCAAATACTTTAGGATACTCTTTAGGGCAGCCAAAATGGAGAATTTATACACTGGAATTGCTTGTAAAACTGATTTAAGCAATGTTACTCTTCCTCCAAAACTTAACCACCTGTAGGTCCAATGCAAAAGTTTCGAGTGGATTCTATCTCGTATTGATTTCCAATATTTATGTTTTAGGCCCTTCTCTATTAAGGGGATACCCAAATTTTTTAAGGGCAGTGATGCCTTTAAGAATATGAGGATGTGGGTTATTCATTCTCTTAATTTTCTTATCACATTAAAAAAAACACTATTGATTTTTCTTCATTTAGTAGTTGTCTAGTAGCCGCTATATAACACTCCAACATTTTTTCTGATATTGGTTGCTTCTCTTATTGTTGCTTCCCCCCATATTCTTGTGTCATCCACAAATTGGAGGTGAGTAATCTTTATGTTCCTACTTATCCTTACCCCTGAAATGGTATTCTCTGCTTTTCTCTTATGTATGAGTCTTCCCAAGCCCTCCATAAAAATGATGAACAAAATGGTGAAAGTGGATCCCCTTATCGGATTCCTCTAGAAGCTTTGAATAGTTGGGATGGATTACCATTGATGAGCACTGAGAAAGAAACTGTAGAGATGCATTCCATAATCTAGTCTATCCATTATTCACTAAAATCAAATTTTTGCAGTATTTGGGCTAAAAATTCCCAACTTACTCTATCATATGCCTTGGATAGATCTAGATTAAGAAACATACCTTTGTTTCCATTTTGGCAAAGATCATAAATAGTTTCTTGTGTTATCACAACCCCATCCAGAATTTGTCTACCCTGCACAAATCCCCCTTGTTCTGGAGAGATCAACCCTGGTAAGATTTGTTTCAACCTATTTTCCATCAATTTGCTTATGATCTTATAAACCACATTGCATAGAGTAATTGGTCTATAGTTAGTGAGATTTCCATATCTCCACCTTTCGAGATGAGAGCCAAAAAGTTGTGATTCAAGGCTTTAAGGATTCTTCCACTAGTCCTTACTTCTTCTACTGCTTGGGTTACATCCTTTGCAATTATATCCCAATAGTCTCTATAAAACTCTATTGGAAATCCATTTGGACCTGAGGCCTTCCCTGTTTGTATATCAAAAATTGTTTCTTTAACTTCTTTCTCCCTAATCTCTCTTAAAATCTCCTCATTTTTTTTTGTTAAATTAACATTGGTATGCTTTCTAAAATTTCCTCTTGGTGCTGAGTGGAAAGGTGTGGATTTGTAGTAAATAAAGTTTAAAAGTATTTATTTGCAGTTTCTTGCATACCTAGGGTAGCAGTTTCCCTGTTTCCATCCCCTGTGGGTAAGGCATCAATCTGATTATAGTGGTTACGTGTTGTGGTTGAGTGATGGAAAAACTTTGTATTCCTATCTCCCTCTTGTAGCCAGATTATTCTTACTCGTTGTCTCCAGTAGGCTTCCTCTTTCTTGTCTAACTCTTCTTCCTCTTGCATCAAAATACTTTCTTTGTGGAGAAGCTCTTCAAAGATAGGTTCTGAGCATATCCTTTTTGCTATTTCTTGCACTCAAACTGAAAGATTTGCTCTCTGTTGTTGGAAATATGTCCGATGAGATTTACTCCATTTTTTTAATTTACCTTTGATAAAATTTAATCTGGAGTGAAGTTGAAATTGTGTTGTCCCATGTTCTAGTTTTCCTTGTTCCCACCACTATTTCATTAGCTCTAGTAAGTCATTATTTTGGAGCCAAAAAGTCTCAAATCTAAAAGGACGATTCTTGACTTGAGGCCTTTTTCCTATGGAGATAGATACTGAAAAATAGTCAGATGCTAACCGGTTCAAAATTTGTGATTTACAGTGCCAAAGGGTGGAGACTTTATCCCCCACAAAAAATCTATAAAATCTAGATTTGTTTGTGAATGCTCCTTTTCTCTTATTAGTCCATGTGTTGTTGCATCCTGGTGGGGGTATGTCAATAAAATCTAGGTACTCTGATTGAGCCAACAACAACCTATCCTTATCATTGAGTTGGGTCAAACCTCCTTATTGATCTTGCACTGACATTTTAGCATTGAGATCCCCTCCCACTATCCAAAAGTCTTCCATATGGCTTTCCCTCAACTATTATACTGCCTTCCATTGGATTTTTTGAGCTCATACCTCTATCATGCCATAAAAAATAATTATCATCCAAACCAACCTAGAGTCCCTCTCCCTAATTTTGATCATGAGGATTCCTTTGGCTGAAGCTGAGTCCATCAACTAGAAGTAGCTTTTATTCCATAAAGTGGTAATTCCTCCTGAAAATCCTTGAGAGGCCTGGGCCATAAAATCTGCCTGCCCCCACCATTTCTTGGTAATATTTTCCATAGTTTCTAAGGAAGTTCTAGTTTCCTATAGCAAAACCACATCTGGGTTGTTTTCTAAAATCATTTTCTTAACAACCAATTGTCTAGGGTGGTTGTTTAAACCCCTTACATTCCATGTGTTTATAATTATCGAGGGTTTGTATTGTAGAAGTTGGCAATGGACTTCACCAATCCAAATACTTTAATTTGTTCTCCTTGTTGTTGTATTTTGTCCTTATTTGTTTTTCTTCCCACCCTTTGTGAACATGCATTCTTTGGTCGCTTCTCTATCTGGCTGATTCTAAGTGTTGGCTTCTCTCTGTTTTTCTTTACCACTCCCATAATGATGTCTTTTGATGGATTTTGATCTTGTACATACACTATCATTGCCCCTACCATATCATTTTGTTGAAACATAGATATCTCTGGTGTTTGTTGTTGCTCTTCCCAAGCCCCTAACAAGTCAATTTGTTGGGGCCTAGATGTCTCTGATTCTTGTTGTTGTGTCATAATATTCTGATTTTCTTGACTCTCCCCAATTTTAAAATTTTGAGCAATTATAATTTGGGATGGGGGTGTGCTCCCAATGGATCAGTTGTTCTCCTTCTTGGTGTTGGTCCTTGTCATTGACTGGTTCCACCTCTGAATCCTCCTGCCCTTCCATTGGATCATCTAATTTAAGGATTTCAATTTTATTAGAAGATGCCCTCCAATGTAGCTGTTGGTTCATTTATCCTGCTTTAGTTGGATTTCGTCCTCTTGCTTGATAATTATTTCTTTGGACTCTCCTTGTTACTATTTAAAACCCTTCATCATTTTCTTTTTGTGGGGAGGGTTTTTAGGATTAGTTTTAGGTTGATGCATCTCCTCTCTCCCTATTTTAGGGTAGTTTCTTACCATATGCCCATACTCATGGTAATCTCTACACCTAAAAGGAATCGATTCATAATCCACTTGTTGTCTCCATGTATTTCTTCCCACTCGCAATTCAATTTCTACCAGGAGTGGCTTTTCTAGGTCCATCTCCACACATATCCTTGCATATGCTATTGATCCCCCCTCTACCGATTCTCGTGATCTTCCTATATATGTGCCCAAGAGATTACCAATCATCCCAAGGATATCCTCTCTCCAAAATTCAAGCGGGAGAGCAAAGAGCTTTAGCCATATTGGGGTGGCCTATGGCTCCACACAAGGATCAAATGTAGGTCACCAGGGTTGCATGAATAAACATGTCGATCCAATGTTGTATGGTCCCCCTTCAAAAGCCTTGTTCCTATCTGAAATCAATATAAAATCTGCTACAAAGTACCCATTTGAAAGAAGTAAAATATCAACTTCTCCTTAGGGATCCCAATGTTTCCTTGCCCAGTTGTATAATAAATGATAGGATGACCTCAACTCCACAAATTTACAAATCAAAACATGGGTGGATTTGTACATGATGTCTTCTACAATTAATTCTTTTGCAATCTCAAGGACAAGAACTGGGTTCGCTTGAGGAAAACACCCATTTCTCCGTGTTTGCTCTGGTTCTGTGTCTTTTTGTTTGTTAGATTCTTGCATTTGTTTTCCAACTTGTGCCTCTATGTGGACCTCTCTCCTATTGTTACCCTTAATTGTTTCTACAAAATATCATTGGTTGAAGGACACATCTCCCTGATTGACTTGTGAATCATCAGTAGTAAAAATTTATGGGGATGATATGTGGGTTCCATTTTTGCTTTAATTCTCCTCAATATTCCCAGCACTATTTGATGGCCCACCAGGGTTGGGGGCCATTGAAAACCACAACAATTCACACAAAGAGAAAAATAGAAAAATAAAAAGTACTTGCAATTGTTCTGAACACAGTTTGATGCAAAGAAGTCCCAACATAAGCCTTGCATTATGCCATCGCTTTGCCTTAAACCCTAGTTCTCCTCCTTTCGCTTCATCTCGAATTCCCTGAACTCTTTGTTTGATTGCCTAAATCAATTAATGATTTACTTTAATGCTTTCCATTGGTAATATTTGTTTAATTTTGTAACAATAATGTGTTTTCATTTAGACTATTTATTATAATTTGTGTGGTTGAACTTGTGTTTAAGGAAGGAAAATAACAACTTAGATTTGATAAAGCGGACTATGATAGTGCGATGTTTTGGATATATTACTATACTAAGATGCAAGGGATAGATAGTCGGGGTGAAGTTTTGGCATTGTGAAGGCTGCTACAAGAAAATGTCAAGAAATATGCTAAATTTTGAAGTAATTGTATTCATACAGAGATTTGAAAAGATATAGAAAATGAAAATCAAGTATTCAGACATTTTATGTAAAATGATGTAGGTTTCTAGCTATAGCATCTCAATTGAGATGAGAAGTGTATCTATTTGTAAACTCTCAAGCTCTAAAGAAGAGAGATGTAATTTGTCAAGGGTGGCGACCCGAGTACAACCCCTTCTTATCAAGCAATATATGATGTAATTGGGATGACACTATTGACCACCTAAGAGCGGCTTCAGATGTTTTTTTTCTACCCTAAAAGTTTTGTTTGCATTTGTAGCGCAAGTCAAGAATGCGAGCCTGGCCTCGTTGAACGAGAGGTCTATAGTGCCTGGCCCCGTTGAACGAGAGGTCTACAGTTCAAATCTCTACGATGCGAAGGGGGACACAAAAAAATCTCGTGGATTACCTCTAGATAGTGGTATACCCAGATGGGACGACTCATAAAATCTTAGATAAGATATTTTTATTTCTAGCATAAATATAGTCATTGGTCAAAATTAGCTTGATTAAAATCTATTTTAAAGAAAATGTCATGGTGAATATTTATAAATTAGAATTAGAATCCAAACATATGTAATAGGTTTAAAACAAATATAATTGATTTGTTTTCTAGAAAGAAATTGGGAGTAGATAATTTAGCCAATTGCGTTCTTGATCTTTGTCATGGTGAAACTTAAATTTATAAAGCAATTGGTAGAGCGATAATATATTTCTTAATGAAAATGATGTCAAAGAACCATAGTACTTTGAAGATGATGTAAAATATTTTTGATAGAAAAGGAAATTATATATATATTCAATTGCAATTAATGGTTTGGCAAGAGGGTTTATGAGAGCAAAGTAAACGCCGAACCATTTGCTCCTCCATAACATTTACTTTCTTATACTGCCCTAAAAACCCTAAATTGTTATGGAGTTCCTCCATCCCTGTTTCATTATTACGTTGCTCTTGAAACCCTAAAGTGCAAGGGATAACCTCTACACTACTTTCATTTCTATTGTTAGGAGAGGATTCTATACTACTTGATAAAAATGAAGATAATTTACCTAGAATAAATTTGACCTCTTATGTCATCTTTAATTTAAAAAATTCCTCCAAGTCTTCCCTTGCACGCTTAATTCCTTATGAATTTAAACTTGCACATTTTACTTTCTCATTCCTTGTATCATTCTTTATTTCTTCTTTCTTTGTTCGGAGTAGAATATCCTTGATTTAATTCAACTTCTATTATAGTATGATTTCCTTGCTTCATCTTGAAGTTTATCTCATAACCAAAATTGCTCTTTTTTTAGTTGTTTTCACTTTGCAATCTCTTGCATTGTGTCTAGTCTCATAACAATTGCAATACCATAATGCAATATTTCCATAATCCACTTGATCCTATTCTCTTGATTCATATTTAATCTTAATGGATTATGAGAAAGGATTTGAAACATCCATAACAACACATATCTTACTATATATAACATATCTACTTGTTGATCCCATTCTCCTGATTAAGATATATTCTTATGAATCATTGAAAAGGATTTGCAATATGAATAACAACACATATCTTAGTATATATAGCATGCTTTCCCTCCTTAGTAGTTGGTTCCTTCTTGATAAATTCTCCTAGGGCATTTACAATATCTTTATTGATAAACTAACATGGAAGTCCAAAAAAACCTAACCCGCACTAGAAACTTTGATTTACTTTTTAAAGGATTGAATAAGATAACATATATCCCATGACCCGTGAGGGATATCGTAGTGATAAGTCCTTGGGTTTTCATATAGGAAATCTAAGTTCAAACCCCGATACAAGGAGGGGACCATGACCCCTCATAAAAACTTGTGGTTAGGGCTTTGGCCTCTCTTTGTGGAGGTCCAAGGTTCAAACCACAACATACACAAAAAAGATAGGTTAGATGATAGTGGTTAAGTGTTTGCCAGTTAACTACTCCAACTTGAAACCTTGAAGGATCAGGGTCTTGTTGACTTCGGTGGACTAGGATTATAATGGCAGCATCTGAAACCCGATTATGTATCCCACAACAGGTAGGCTAAGGTCATAATAGCAACATCTAAAGCCTGATCAAGTATCCCACAACAAGTGTTATTGATTCCCTATATATTAAAAAAAAACATATATCCCCAAAGTAAATTGTTTTGGGAAAAAATTGGTTTCTTATGTATTAAAGGAGAATAACATATATCCCCAAAGTAAATTGTTTTGGGATTTTTCATTTTTTTTTTAAGTTTTAACCCTCTAGAAATTGAAACAAAATACAAGCAAGTGGTGGTTATTGGCGGCATTTGCTTTAGCAATTGAAATAAGAGCAGTTGGCAGTTTGGCGGGAGGGTTTATGCGAGCGAAATAAACACCGAACCATTTGCTTTCTCAGAGTTTTTCAAATCCCACTGCAAGAAGCCCGCCAAAGTTCAGGTAAGCAAAATTTTCCGGAATAAACACATTGTTTTCTGTTAAAAACAATTGGAAATTTGAAGGGTTTCCAAGGGTTTCGCTCAAGAATCTTATATTTCCTTTCAGGGTGTCAAGATAGTCCGTTTATTTTACCATATTCGACGAGTATAAAACCAGGATAGAATTTAATAAGTCGTAAATAACAGATACCTTATATTTGGGGTTAGGTATTTCTGGTCCAAACAGACATGGATGCCATGGAGGTGGACACAGATTCTTATCCTTTGGAGAGAAAGCAAGCCGATTACAAATGCCAGGTTTGCTATTGTTCATTTTATTATTTTAGTATTCTCTCTTATGTTTCATCCTCATTGTAGGGAATAATTTTGTGGGTTTTGGCTTGGCAGGATGAAACGTATTTATTACACAATCAGAAGTACAAGGGGCAGCAGTATAGCCATTTGTACTATTCTCGCCTTCACAAGTTTAGGGGGGTGCTAAACGGGCTTGTCAAGCAGCAGTGGCCTAATTTACCAGGTATGGTTCATTGTTCCATGTATTTTTATTTCAATTGGTTATATGAGATTCTATTCTATCTGTATTCGTGTTACCATTGTCTTTTGATAAATCTTACTAGGTATGTTTTATGTATTTATTTTGTTATTTTAATTGATTATATGAGATTGAAATTGTCTCATCTACTATCCTCTTTTGATAAATCACATAGTTGTATTATAACAATGTTTTAGCAATTATATAACAGCAAGACTTTTATCGAATTGCTTTAGCTGAACCTGTTATATTCCTCAACTTTAAAGGAGGATTCCCAGGTACCCAGGTTTGAATCTTGCCAAAAGATACATGCATTATTGCAAAGCTGTTGTAATACTACTATGTAATGGTTTTGTTTGAGTGACTTGTCAGCTTGAGGTCGGTGGTTCCAATCCTGAGCCCTCAAGGTCCCCTCACTGACTTGCCAGCTTGAGGTCGGTGGTTCCAATCCTGAGCCCTCGAGGTCCCCTCACTGGAGTAAATGTTTACTGAGGTGGGGCAGGTGGTAATTCCCCTGTATAAAAAAAATAAAATAAAAAATTACCACTATGTAGTCCCCAATGTAATACAATGGGACCTATTTCAATTTGATTTAAAAAGAATTTTTATTTTTTTTAATAATTATGTATATATTTCTCTCCAAGATTTAAATCCAGGTTTCTTTTAAAAAGTTGATATATTTTACCAATTGAACTTTTACCATTTGAAAGATATGGTTTACTATTGCGCAACATTCTTTCTGTTAAGAGTTTTCACCCTCATCTTGTGTGAAAACGATTCAAACTTATTTTGCTTAATTTTCTTTTTAATCTGTGGTAAACTGGACCATTTAATTATAGTGTTTTGAGAGCATTACAATTACAAGGCCATATTAACACCTGGGGAATGTGCTTGGTTTTTAACCTGAATCATTTTTGCAATAAGTTTCCCACCTTATTGCCAGACTAGAGCTTGATGAACTTTGTGCTACATTTTCAAATCAAAAAGGTGAGATTGAACCAAAGAAAATTAAATTTAAATAACAAAAATTTACGTGTTCCTTGGTCATACTGCTCATAGTTGAGAGAATTGATCATACTGCTCATAGTTGAGAAAATTGAAATCATATCAGAATCGACATAGAAAAAGAATCGGAAAAAAAAATGGAAGAAAATGCAAATTTTTATTGAAAAAAAGTTTTTCTTCATGCATATCACAATGAATTAACACAATGCAAATCAAATATTAATATTGTAAGTGATACAAGCTTAAACTACACATGAAAATGGCAAGTGATACAAGCTTAAAGCCAAAGTTTTAAACTACTACACATGAAAGTGACAAAACACATCTTGTATTGCTTATAATATAAAACAATACAAATTACAAAATGTGTCATGAGTCATGACAAATGTCAAATACAATGCCTCAATCAATGTCTTTGAAGGCCTTTGCCCTTTGCCTTAGTAGAAGCACTAGTCTCTCTTTGTTGCTTTGCCTGTGCCTCTTCTTGTGCTTGTGTCTCTTCTTGTGCCTTGGCTGCCATCTCCTCCATTAGGTTTTCAAAGTTTTCAAATATCCATGGTGAAGAGATCATCTTGTTGCTACTCCTACGCATGTATGATCCATTCATTATATGGATCAATCATGTCTAGGTCAAAGGCCTCGGTACTTGTTCGTGTAATTTTATTATGGTGGAGACGAAGGTTGTAATGAACAAACACAAGATCATTCAAATTTTCTTGTGTAAGCCTATTGCACTTCTTGGAGTGTATGTGCTCAAACATACTCCAATTGTGCTCACAACCTGAAGCGTTGCATGGTTGAGATAAAACTTAGATGGCTACGCGTTGTAGATTGGATGTATATGCACCAAAGTCCTTCCACCATAAATCTAGAAACAACCAAGAAAAATAAAATTTAATAATTCATATGTAAAATCGTAAATTGAGATTATTTTTTAAAACAAATTAAAAGACAAAATAAACAATAGTTTAATGAGGTTTACTTGGCCTCATAGTTGACCTTGATCGAATGCACAACGAGGATGGGAAAAGAATGCCCTTACATTTCTAATAAGTATCTTAACCCTCATTTCTTCATTAGGGTACATGCGGTCAACACATAATTGAAGGACTACCATCACCTCATAGTCGACATGGAATGTGTCGGAGTAAAAAAAAATTGGGGTTGAGGTAGTACCTTGTTGAATGAAGAGGGCTATGCAGCTTTTTTTTTTTTTTTTTAAAGCGAAAAACCCTTTGCGGGGCCGCTTTGGTCTGAGAGACCACGAACAGGGGGGTTCTACACCGTCAAAGTCACCCGGGAGTCGCACCCGACCCTGCCCGCACCAACATTATCAATTGGATTATGGATACCCAATTCAGCTTTTTGGTAGGGTGGAGATTTGAACCTGGGACCTCCCTTGGAGGATTGCCCTCTCCTCTCCAAGTCACCTACAACACCTGGGTAAGAGGGCTATGCAGCTTAGATGTCCATTGTTTGTCAGTAATATCCCAATGGGACCATAGTTGGCTTGGACTTGTCCATAAATTGAGACAATTGCCTCTTTTGTCCTATTCATAGCCTCATATACTTATGCCATTGGTGATTCTTTTCCATCAACAAGATGTTGAACCTTCATCAAAGGCTCTAACACTTGAAAAAAAAGAAAACTAATTTAAATAAAATTATTTAACTATACAAGATTTGCAAATAAAAAAATAATTAAAAGAACTTAGTCTTGTACCTTGATGGCCTCATCCATGGCTATCCAAAAGGGCTCTTTGAACAAATAGTCATATACCTTTTCCCCCTCACTGGAGAATTGGTATCTAGCAGCTTGCTTGGAATTTCAATCATCACTCACAAACATTTGCTTCAATGACCCTCTTGCTTTATAGATGCTTTGCAATGTCATGAAGCTTGTGGTAAAGCGTGTAACTCCAACCTGCATTAGCTCCTCCCACCATTAAAATGCCTCATGAGGTTGAGGACCCATGCATGGTTGCAGATAAACTTTGTAATTGCCCTAGACTTTTGTACAACCTCTGACACTCAAGGTAATTTCCCAATGTCTTTAAGGAGAAAATTGGGACAATGGGCTGCACATGGGGACCAAAAAATGGTGGGGAATCTCTCCTCTAACATCTGGCCATTTGCTACATATGCTGTTGCGTTGTTCATGATGATGTCGACAACATTCTCTACCTTGATCTCCATCATAACCTCCCCCAAAAACCTTGCAAGCATTTCGACACTATTATCTTGTGCCAATGCATCCATTGACTTAAGGAATGCCATTCCTCTTGCAAAAGAAACCAAAAAATTAATCAAGGTTTTTCTCCTCCCATCGGTCCACCCATCAAACATGATAGTGCAACCGTTAGTGCTCCACACCCTAGGGCCTATGTTGCTTGTCAAGAATAAGTTGAATGTTGTCCATGCATTCACAAATGAGAGGGCCCCTAACGTCGTCATAAGTTGGTGGCTTAAATTTTGTGCTACAACCTACAATGGCATCTACCATACTCCTCCAGTATGGAGACCTTGCCACATTGAAGGGAAGGTTGAAAAATACCAAAAAGTGCCAATGGCCTTCCTCGCTGCCCTATGCCTCTCTTGGTTCCATGCAACCATACCCTCAAGCGTGGGTTGTGTCCCTAGCATGGAATGTTCCCCAATATTTGACTCATTTGTCCCATTGCTTGGGTGTGCAACTGATGGACTTGAACTGTCTGTCTTGGTGAAATTGGCTAAAGGCGTTGCTTGCATAATCTATAGTTGTACGAGGTTGAGAAGGGGGGATGACATGGCCTCGCTTCATCCTTGTTTGATCTCTTTTTTCTCCACTTTTTGAGTAATGATTGTCATGCATTATTTCTTAATGTCTTGCGGCACATGTGGGCATTATTGCCACATTTTGCACGGGGTGCCATGTTTTTGGTTTTTGCATGAGCTGCTCTTTTCCTTTCCTTCTCCTCATTTTCCCTTTCTTCATTTCTCCCTTTCTCCCTCTCCCTCGCAGTTTCATTCCCTCTTCTTCTTTCCCCCTTTCTTCCCCCAGTAAAATTTCAGAGGTGTTCCTTGAAAAATGTAAGTGTTGGGGCGACACCCGACTTCGCAGCGAAGTCGGAGTGCGCCCCTCAGTTGGAGCGCAGTAGGGAACCCGAAGTGCGCAAGCAGGCAGGATCAAAGCAAAATCTGACTAAGTGTCAGGGGCGACACCCGACTTCGCAGCGAAGTCGGAGTGCGCCCTTCTTCTTGGGCGCACTATGAGAATGGTCTGGCAGAAAAACAGCTAAGTGCTGGGGCGACACCCGACTTCGCAGCGAAGTCGGAGTGCGCCCCTTTTCCAGTGCGCAGTCCGAACAGCGGAAGAAGACAGCAAGCATCGGTGCGACACCCGACTTCGCAGCGAAGTCGGAGTGCGCCCTCTGACCGGTGCGCAGTTGGGTAAAGCCAAGGCAAGAAGGCCTTCCAACTGCGCTGTTTTCAAACTGCGCAACCCGATAGCGCCCGAATCCCGGGCGAAGTTGGATAAGCTGCCTTTCAAGGCAGACACGTGTCATACATCAACATCCGACAAGTATCCATCTTCGGGATTCGAGCCAAGACTTGACCGTGCAAGGACAAAGCATGGGCTACACTACCGGCGCCAATTGTCACCATTTAAAGCCGATGTGAAGTGCCATTTGCCGCACCTACCCGCATTCCTGCTGATCGAAGATTTGACCCAACGCGCTGCCACGTAGCTGTACCGCCTTCAGGGACACCATGCTGCAAGTACAGTCCTGCTCGACAGAAGTCGGCATCGGCGGCTCCTCGGCCGCTCGTGTCAGCTATTGTCTTGTCTGGGACTTTGCGCCCATGAATGGGGGGGAAATTGGGCTATAAATACCCACCACTTTTTCATTGTAGGTGGTGGAAGGGGAATATATTGCTAGGGAACAATTGTAGCTGTGCGTTTGCCTCAAATATAAACATATACTTGGCTCTGCTTCTTGTCTTTTATCTTGTATGCTGCCTCTCCTTGTCATTTCTGCCTCATGTTTCTTGTGTCATTGCTTGTTGTTGTACTGAACTCTGGACTCCGGCATTTGGTGGCCAAGTATTCCTGGAATGCATAGATAGAGGATACATAGGATCGTTGATAGCTGTAGTTTCAATGTATGTTTGTAGATGAATGTTGTTAGTAGTGGTGATTGATTCGTTGCCGTGCTGCTTATTCCCCCCACCCAACTCCAATCACATTTGGAATTTCTTTCTGCACTTTTATCTCTTTCTGTACTTTTATCTCTTTCCCTGCACTCTTATCTTAACACAACCCCACAGGAAGCCGGCCTTCTCCGGAGATTGGCACGGAAGGCATTCCTTCCTTTCGGCCTTTCAATCTGGTGGGCGAATTTGGGCGCATTAACAACAAATCCTTTCCTCATGGCAGATTCGTAACCAACAGTTTCTCTGGCACGCCCGGTGGGACCGACTGCGTCTGTCTCAGTAGGATCCATAACCGGTGGGACAAGTACTATTCCAATTTGATAAACCCACCTGTGCCACCAGTTTCTTGGCCTTAGCCGGTGGGACATGGAAGTTTCCCACCCCCAAACAGAATCGAAGTACTAGTGCTCGCTTCATTGCTGTTCAAAATCAGAGCACCTGGCGACTCTGCAATTATATGAACACTCTCTGAGTCCGTGAAGACCGGTCCTAACGCCTTCATGCAAACAAGAAGGTGGCGAGCAAGGAATCCGGAGAACCCGCCTGACTTTTACGAAATCAACATTGACGCTCCAGGCGAGCGCGTCAGGCTGGCTGATTATCAAGCTCGCGAAGAAGAAATCCAAGAGGCCGAGGCTGAAATTGAAGAAGCCGAGGCAGAAATTGAAGAAGTTGAGGCCGAAGAAGAATCCACATCTTCGGGCAGTTCCGATACCGAGTACACTACCGGGTCAGAAGCAGACATGGCTGATCATCAAGATGATGATGACCTCTTCCCGGCGGTAGATTCTACGGGGCCCTTGGCCCTAGTCGGACAGTAAGTTGTGCCCCCTGCCGCTTTAAAATCTGGCCCTGGCTGCGCTACATTCCATTACTGACGAAAGTGTGAAGACCCATCTGCTGGCCCTTTCCCTAAGGGGAAAGCTTCTCTACTGGTGGAGATCACTGCTAGAGGGATCTATCACAGGGTGGCGACAGTTAGCCGGCAGGCTCGTAAAAGGATGCAACGAGTCTGCTGATCCCTCTTCTTTGCTGCATCAGTTCCAAAGTATTCAGAGACACCCCCAAGAGGAGGTGTCAGACTTCAACATCAGGTTTGCGAGGTCTTGGAAACGAGTGCCTCGCGAACTCCGACCGTCAGCAGGTCAGGCCGCCTACTACTATCTGAGATCTTTCAACTCAGACATTTGCCTGCTGCTGAAGGTTGCCAGAATCAACACGTTCCCCGCTCTGTACGAGGCTGCCCAACAAGCGGAAATGGATATCATTTCCATCGGCAGGCTTCCGCACAGAGTACAGCCGCCCATCTACCCTGATTTTCCCCGATCGCAGTATCCATCAGCTTCTGGTTCGGAGCCGTCCACTTCAGGACAGCAACCCCAGCAACAATGGAATCCGGCGTCGGTCGTGAATCCTTACGGCCCGCCGCAAATTCATTATCCGCCTCCTCGTCCTCTGCGTTTTCCAGCACTTCCTGCTCCCCCGCAACATGCACAATATTCAACTCCTCCATTGGCTGCATTGCCTCCCCCAGCTCAGTTGCCGCCGCCTCCGGACCATGATATTCAGAATCAAATCCTTCAGGAGGTACGGGCTCTGGCCTCTGGCTACCACACCATGTCCAACGACATGACTGTCTTGAAAAAGAAGCAGGCCCAAATGGACCTGGCTCCAAGGAGGCCATACCCGCCCCCGGCATTGACAAAAGATCGGCCCCCCGAGCAACAATTGCAAAGGCGGCCTCCTCCGAGGAATGCTGCCATTGAAGACGAACCTGGTACTCCTGACCAGGTCAACTGGTGCACCACGTGCAATGACCCGCATGTCGAGGAAGATTGTACTCTGCATCAACACTACCTCCAGACCTTGGCCGGCAGCGCCATAGAGGACGAAGAACTCTACATGATCCTGGGCGACGAAAGTAATTTCGCCGTTTCAGAGGAAGTTTCGATGCCGCCTCCTGCCAAGGAAAGTAGAAAGTCTGCCGAAGCTGCAACAAAACCCTTAAAGGTGTACGCCAGAAGAGATAAGGCGCAACCTAAGGAGCTACCACCCTACAAGAGGCTGTGGCCCTACACAGCCAAAGAGAAGACTCCTCCGGCGAAGACTCCCGCAGTCAAGCCTCCCATAGCCAAAGCTCTTCCGGCTAAAGCTCCCGCTGCTCAGCCTCCAGTTGAAACCAAAGAACAAGCTCAGGAGAAGCTAAGATATCCGTCTCTGACCAAGAGACAAAGAGTTGAGGCCACTCAGCAGTACCGGACGAAGTATGAGCCGACAAAAGAAGCGGAAGGAGCTAGCACTTTGGGCTACAGCATAGTAGACGGGTTGAAGAGAACCCTTGCAAGGATCAGCATGTACGATGCTCTTCAGCTCCCAGGCCAGGTTGATCTGCTGCAGGAATCTCTGAAAATCATGAAGAATGGCAAGCAGATACAGCTCGCTGTCCTGGTGCAACCCCTAACAGTCTCAGCCACTGGGAAGAACAGACCGCCTCCCTTCTATCTGTCATTACGGATGCAAGGGCACATAGTACACAACTGCATGGTGGATTCTGGTGCTTCCACGACCGTAATGCCGAGAGCCGTCTGCGATGAAATCGGGATGGAGTACACAAGGAGCAGCCAAGGTGTGCTGCAACTAGACGGCACCCCTGTCAAGACAGTCGGTGTCATTAAAGACATCCCTATTCGGCTGCACAAAGCTCTCGACATTGTGGTCATCCAAGAGGTTGTGGTCGTCGACTTGGAACCCTACTTCGGCATGTGTCTCTCCGGGGAGTTCACTGCGAAGTTGGGAGGGTATCTGTCTCTGGACTACTCGCACATGGAAGTGCCCTTCAAAGGAAGGAGACTGAAGATTTTCAATGAGAAGCCTTCCACTTACTTAGTAGAGAAGATACCCGGGGAAGAGCCTGAGGACTGCATGGTTCAGCTGACGGAGGAAGAACTGGTGACAGTGGACATGACGGAGCAAGCTCTCGAGTAGCTGCAAGTAGAAGATGAATTCTCCTTGCGGGACTTCAACGCCGTGATTGAAACTGAGCAAGGCTGCTACACTATTGTTCAGCCTGAGAGGCTTGACAAGTCGGCCAGAAAAGAAGTGGGACCTGCACTTGAAAAGCTGTGGAAGCTTTTCTTTGACGGCGCACGATGCAAAAATGGCGCCGGTGCTGGAGTACTTTTGGTTTCCCCAACCGGGATCCAGAAGGATTACACCTACAGGCTGGCTTGGAGCTGTACCAACAATGCGGCGGAGTACGAAGCCACGTGCTTGGGTTTGCGAAAGGCGGAGAGGCTAGGGATTAAACATCTGCAGATCTTCGGCGACTCAGAGCTGGTGTGCCACCAGATCACGAACAAGTGCGCCTCCAAAAAGCACTATCTCAAGGCGTACCGAAATCGGGTCTGGGATCTGATGGAGTCTTTTGACTCGTTGAATGTCAAGGCTATTTCACGCGAGAAAAACAAGCATGCTGACATTCTGGCGTCTGATGGAGCCAAGTACGTTCCGTCGGCGACACTATCCGAAGCCGAAGCCGGTTCGTACCATTTACTGAGCCTTACGTGCTGATAAGGACACCTACTAGCAGGTGTTTGACTGTGACGAGGAGATCGTCACATTTTTGGTAAATGAAGCCTGTTCAATCGAAGGTAGAGACCCTGATGACGAGCAATATGAGGGGTTGATACAATTGAAAAACAATCATGTCCCAAAAGGACTGATTACTCTTGAAAGTCTATTTGATCAGAATGACAGAGCCATATCACACCGGATCAAAGTAGACCCAAAGCAGTACGCCGACCTGGAGCTGGAACCTGGAAAATCGATCAAGGTTGGAACAGACTGCACCACAGAGGAACTCGAGCAGATCAGAGCATTGTGTCGAGAGTTCCCTGACATAGTAGCTTGGAGCTACCAGGACTTGAAGGGGTATGACAGAGATGTAATCCAGCATACCATTGAGCTAGAAGATGGCGCCAAGCCATTCCGGCAGAAGCAGAGGGCCGTCAATCCGAAAATCGAGGCCATGATGAAAGCCGAGCTCTTGAAGATGCTGGAGGCCAAAATCATCTACCCCATCAAGCATTCATCCTGGGTTGCGAACTTGGTTCCCGTGAGGAAGAAGAACGGAGACATTCGTCTCTGCGTGGACTTTAGAAATCTGAATCAGGCCTCCCTCAAGGACCATTATCCGCTTCCCCAGATCGATCAGATCCTCCATATAGTTGTTGGAGCCCAGAGATTTTCCCTCTTAGACGGTTTTTCGGGCTACAACCAGATATGGGTTAAGGATGAGGACTAGCACAAGACGACGTTCACCACCAAATGGGGAACGTTCGCCTATCAGCGCATGCCTTTCGGCTTATCCAACGCTGGCGCCACATTCCAAAGAGCCATGGACCTGGCCTTTCGAAAGCTGCTCAACAAAGTGATTGTCATCTACTTGGATGACATGACTGTATTCTCTCACAAGCGAGAAGAGCATGTTCCCCACCTGCGGCAAATATTCGAAAGGTGTCGTGAATTCGGCATCTCCATAAACCCGAAGAAGTCTGTCTTCGCGGTAAAAGAAGGAAAGTTGCTGGGGCATGTCATCTCCGAAAAAGGCCTAGCCATAGACCCTGATAGAGCAGAGGCCCTCCTCCGCTTGCTCGCCCCAATCGACAAGAAAGGGCTGCAGTCCTTCTTCGGCCAAATCAACTTTGTGCGGAAGTTCATACCAGACTTCGCACAGGTAATCAAGCCTATGGCCGAGTTGCTGAAAAAGAACGCGGAATTCTTATGGACTGAAGAAAGGGAGCAAGCCTTCGAGGAGATCAAAGATCGAATTGCACAAGCATCGGTGTTGATAAACCCGGACTACTCCAAAGATTTCATCCTGTACGCGGTGGGAGAACCAGAGAGTTACGCCGCAGTCCTGACCCAAAAGGGAGATGATGGCGAGGAGCGCCCCATAGCGTTCCTTAGCCAAGTGATCCAGCCACACGAAGAAAAGTACAATTTTATAGAGCGGCAGGTTCACGCTGTCATGAAATCTCTCCGAAAATTCAGGCACTTTGTCTCCCAGAGCAAGATCACTGTCTTTGTGATCCACCCGGACGTTCGAAGCTTCATTATACAAGGAGAGCCGGGTCACAAGAGAGCAGGATGGATTGCTAAAATCCAGGAGTTCGACATCGAAGTGCGGCCAACCAAGCTTATCAGAGGCCGAGCCTTGTGCCAGGAGCTAGCCGAAGCGCGGCAGCCGAGATATCCGCCTGCGAGTGGGAGGATCCAGCAACACGCATCAACCTTGCCAACTCCTTACCCGAGGAGTGCGACTGGACAGATGAACTGATGAGATACTTTTGCATCGGAAGATGTCCAGACCACATGAACGCCTCACAAAGAAGGAAGTTTCGGCTAGGTGCACTGAAGTACACTCTCGGGACACAAGTTTATCCTAACCGCCACCGACTACTTCACATGGTGGGCAGAGGCGATCCCCACAAAGAACGCTGACCAGGAGACGGTCATCAGATTCCTTGAGAGCCTGATTACCCGTTTCGGGGTCCCCGAGTCAATAGTAACGGACAATGGTCTGGGGTTCGCAGGCGCTGTACTCACGGAGTACACCAGCAAATTTGGCATCTATCACAAGATGTCTTCCAACTACTACCCGCAGGGGAACGGTCTTGCCGAGTCCACCAACAAAAATCTACTGAAGATCATCCGAAGGACAGTAGAGAATAACAAGAAGACTTGGCACCTACTCCTGGATCGGGCGCTATGGGTGGACAAAATTTCATTCAAAAAGTCCATCAAAACGTCCCCCTATGCGCTCGTATATGGCAAAGAAGCTGTCTTGCCAACTCACATCGAAATACCCACTCTCTGGATGCTTGATGAAGAGAGAGGCAACGGGGATCCGGTAGATGACAGACTTTGCCGACTGCTGCAGTTGGAGGAAGACAGAGAGAAAGCGTACCAGGCCTTCACCAAGCACGCTGAAGCAACCCAAGGCTGGTTCGCAAAAGGCACCACCGCCCGAGTTTTCAAAATCGGGGACTTGGTGCTGAAGTGGGACTCGTTGAAGGCGAAACCCGGCAACCATGGAAAGTTTGATGCCCTCTGGGAGGGCCCATATCAGATTGCCCGGGTGAATCAGTTCAATGCATATGTGCTTCGGGACATGGAGGGACATCCTCTCCCCATTCCCGTCAACGGGTTCCACCTGAAAATGTACCACCACTGAAGGCACCCGAAGGGGTCCTTCCTTGTACAGATTTCCCTTCCGCATTTTTTCAGTTTTCAGCATGTAAATATTTCAGTTTTTAGTTTTTAGTTTCCCAAGTAGCCCAAGTAAGTGTGGCTGTCCAACCCGACTTCGCAGCGAAGTCGGGCTGCGCCCCTTCCAAAGGGCGCAGTTGGATAGCAGGCTACAAGGAAATGCCGAGTGTCAGACTGCGCCCCTGTTGCCAGGCGAAGTCGGGTTGCGCCCGTTTTTCGGGCGAAGTCCGAGTTGCGCCCGTTTTTCGGGCGAAGTCCGATTGCGCCCCGAATTTCGGGCGAGGTCCGAATGGCTCACCACGGAAAACATGCAAAATCATAAGTGTGGGCCCAGGGCGAAGTTCGGCACAGGGCGAAGTTGGGTCGTGGGCTAGAAAGTTCTTTGAAAAGTGTGCCCAAATGGTGGCGATGACGTCAGCAACGGCACATCGTCCAAGAGGTTTTAAATGATTGCACAGTTACCAAGGATGATGCATTTAAAAGGTAAGGCGCGTTTTGGGCCAACGACTAATAAAGTGCGCTTTTCGAAAAAAGCCCATGCGCGGCCGCCAAAATCATAACGCCTCCACCAACCCAAAGTTAACTGCCCTAACTCCCTCCCTCGCGCCATTAATGTTGCAGTCACTGTCTACAAAAAGGACCCTGGTGCAGCTTGAAAATTCATATTGTTTGAGCTAACTCCTTGACTGCAAGGAATAAAGCTGACAAGTTCAGAGGCCGTAGTTCCTGCCTCTGTTGTTTCGACAAGGATGGACAAGGGGAAAGCGCCCGTACAGGCGCAATCTAGTGAAGAACCGCACGAAGCCGAGGAGTCTCCGGAGTCTAGCGCTCATGAGAGCACAGCGCCGCAGAAGGACAAGAAAGCAAAATCCCGAACGAAGAGGCGCGTAGTTGGCCAGACTCCGCCGCCACCAATCAATCGCTTGTTTGGATACAAGGATGGTTCCTTTTCCATCAGTCTCTCGAAGCTGCGTCTGAACATTGCAAAGTGGGTAGATAAGGTTTCGCCTTCTCATCACCTCGGAGCTGCGTATAAGTCAAACTTATACTGGTTCCTGTGCCCTCCAACCCACTGGTGCCCGGAGCTAGTTGAAGCGATAGTTGAATACTATAAACCAGCTGCGCGGCAGGTCTGCGACAACAAAGGAAGGGTGTTGTTCACTCTTTTCCGAGAGAGCGTTCAGCCGGCGTTCGCCCCAGGGCTTCAGTACGACCCCGACACAATTATCAAAAGGGTGAACCTAGATGAGCGAGACCGCGATTCTCTCAGACGAAGCGGATGAGAGAGTTTCTGGACTTAGAACTAAAGACTCCGTTGGCGGCTGGACAGTGGCCGACTGGCCCCATACCGTTGGATCAATTTGAAAACAGATACATCTATATCATCTTGGCATGGGTCCTCGGCTGCGACTCTGACAGAACGGTGCGGCCTTTCCAGCTGGCGATGGCCGAGTGTATCCTGCACGGGGAGTTCTACGACTCCATGGCGCAGAAAAGTGGAAAGCGCCCTATCTTCTTCGATTGGGCGGATTGGCTAGCATATGCGATACACTCGAGGCTGGTTAGATTGCAGCAGAAGCAGTCGACGGATTTCCGGTTTTGCTCCTTCCTCACATGGCTATGCCTGTATCACATGCATTACCGGATGAACGTCCCTGGCCTGAAGAAAGTGAGTGAACAAGGAGAGCCGCTTCCCGTGTACGAGTGGACTGAGGTCCTGTACCGGAAGGGCTCATTTTATGATTTTAATATTCAATTTGTGGGTCAGGTTATGGGATTGTTCAACCGTGGCGCGTCTCGCCCACCGGAGGTTATGACGAAGTACCTGTGGAACAATGAGTTCGGGGATACCTTCAGGCTGACTCAGGGCATCATTGTCCGAATCTACGGGTTCAAGGGAAAGCCGTGCTTGCTGCCCTACTTCTGCACTGACCATCAGTTCGGGATGGAAATTGCTCGGCAGATGGACTACGTTGAAGAAGAATTTGGCCAGGGCAAAAAGAAAGGTCACATATTTAAATATCCTATGACTTGGGCCAATATTCAAGTCTTAGAAATCGGGCAGCACGTTTATCTTGAGCGGGAGCTCATTGATATGGGCTTGATAATGTTGCCGCAACGTTGGAAGTACGACCCCATCGGGGTTCGGGGAAAATTCACTCACATCTGTCCTAGAGCTGAAATCATGAAGGAAAGAAGAAACAGGACAGGCTCAGACCTCCACTGGCGCATTCACTTGATGCAATCATGGCCACCATGGCATGAGTTTTACTGTGAAGAGGTCACCTACGATCCAGAGCGAAACCCGGATCATCGGATGGAGTCGGCTGGCTTCAAAAGGTTCCTCGCTAAGGTGGCGCCTCTCAATTGGCATAAGGACAAAATCCTCGAATGCTGGAAGATGAGGTGTCGCACACAGCACGATAAATCAAGCCGGAGGAACCTTGCCGTTGACGATGAGTTTTCGGCGCTTTATGACGAACACATCGACACGTGGCAGCCCTTTGAATTTCGCAATTGCGTTCCCCGAGGCGCAAATATAAGGTATAAAAGAAGGGCCACCTCTCAGCCATCGTCAACTCCCGCGACTTCCAGCGCGACTCCAACAAGCAGCCAAGTGGGCCCGATGCAGCCCGTAGCCCCTGTGGCAGTGCCCGAAGCGGCGCAAAGTTCAGAAAGGTCAACTCTTGAGCTGGCCCCTCCAACAGAAAAGACGTCTGCGCTGCCAGCCAGCAGACCAAGTGCGGCAGGTATTCTTCCAACACGACCCAGGTACAAGTTTACCGTGGGAACATCAGCACCTGCCGCCCCGATATTGTCTCTTCCTTCTGGACTAGCCACAGCGCCGGAAGAAAAGAAGAAGAAGAAGGTTGAGAGGACCAAGCGGCCTAAGGAGCCAGTACAGCAATCAGCCGCAGAGCAGTCGCAAGCAGCAGCGCCGGGGGTTGTCTCTTTAGACAGCCCTGAACCAGAAGCAGACATCCAGGCTGCAGCCATCCCTCCAGCGACGGCTCAGGCGGAGCCCGCAGGTACGTCCTCTGTTCCCCAAGTCCGCGTCAGCCCTGCGAAAGCCCCATCTCCCACCTCATCAGGGCAAGCCATAGCCGTGTCTTCCGCTTCCCAAGCTACCCCGCCGTCTAGCGGCCTGCACTCATTTGACCAGTTTGCTCAGGATCCCAACGCCTTCCAATCACTGAGCCAAACCCTAGAGCCTTCACCCGCAGCCAGTGCTGAAGCTGCTCCCTCATCTCCGCATCCTTTGCCCCAGCCGTCCGAAACCCTACCGGTGCTCTCCACTCAGACTCCTGTCACCCCTAGGACCCGGTCGCCCTCAAAGGCTGCTACCCCCTCTGGAATCCCTCCTACTTCACTGTTCGCAAGGAAAATGCTGCAGCAAGCCTAGGCGTTGGAAGACCTCGATTTCATGAGTATCATCGAGGACCAGCTTATGGCAGTAAGCGCAGAAGGGCCGAAGAGATAGCCGCCTCGGTCAAACGCACGAAGTTTGACCTAGATCGAAGAGTGCTTACAACAGAAAAGTTGGTCCCAAAGGTGAAGAAGCCTCTCCGTGACATGATCGAGGTTGACTATGAGCTTCAGACGAAGGAGAAGAACTTTGACGACATCAACGAGGAATACGAGATCCGTGGTATTCGTCGTAGAACAGACAATCTCCTTGTCAAGCATCTCGAGACCCAGGAGGCGCTTTTCCAGCTGCAGAACACCACAAGGCAGCTTGAGGAGGACTTGGCTAGGGCTACTGCGCAGTTGGGGTCAGCGCAGCAAGAAATAGACGAACTTAAGGTTCAGCTGGCCGCCTCTCAGCAGGAGGCCGCAGTTCAGAAGCAGACAGCCGAGCGGCTGTCAGAAGAGAGAAAAGCAGCGCTAGAGCAGGTTTCGCAACTGCAAGATTCGCTGAAACGAGTGCGATCGCGGCTTACAGAGAAAACATTACAAGCGACGGCCTTTTCAAAAAGCAAAGCAAAGGAGATGCGCGCTAGTCTGCTACAAGGTTGCAAGCCCAACCTTGTTAAGTACTTATCAGTTCTGGATTTCGTATCCAGGATTGAAGAAGTGTTTGCCCAGGGAAAGCCTGTGGTAGAGGAAGCCGAACACCAGGCGAGGCAATGGCTAGACCTGGCTGTGAAACTTGAGGAATTAGAGCGCAAAGGCTTCCAAATCGCCCCCATGTCCCAACTTGCCTCAGAGTGGGCAGATGCAAGGGTAACCTTGCACACTTACTTTGTCAGGACAGAAAATATCAAAACGGCCAGGAAGGCGGCTCGGACGCCTTAGAGCATGAAAGACACATTCTCCTGGCGCCCTTTCACATTCTGTCCGAGCACGGGTGTCCGAGCTACGTCAGAAATGGCGAGCTCCTCACCCTTGAGCAGGTTAAAAGAACTGGCTGTCCTTCGAGACAGATACAGCTGAAATTGATAGCTGGACAGAGCCAGTTCAAGAAGTTCAGGTCACCCAGATGGTGTCAAAGTACTGCAAGATCAACTCTTCCCTTGAGGAGTTGGGAAAAAGATATAACACCATTGACCTGCACGCGGTCGCTGCATTCCACGCAGTACTCAGGGAGATCAGCGACCCCACACCATTCCAAGCCGCAGTTTGGGATCAAGCTAAGGTTGCGTTCGAACGCATAAGCAAGCGGGAGGCCGAAAGTGGAGAACCCTCAGATTCAGAAGGCGAGACCGAGGAGGCAACTGGTGAAAGTGAACCTGAAGAAGAACAGTTGCCCCAAGGGAAGCGACCAGAGCAGCAGAAGGCAGGGGAAGGAAGTTCCTCTGTACCCAAAGGATAAAGGCATGGTTCTTTGCGTCGAGGCGAGCTCGACACCTCGCGAGCCGCCAGGAATGTTGCCACATTTTGCACGGGGTGCCATGTTTTTGGTTTCTGCATATGAGCTGCTCTTTTCCTTTCCTTCTCCTCATTTTCCCTTTCTTCATTTCTCCCTTTCTCCCTCTCCCTCGCAGTTTCATTCCCTCTTCTTCTTTCCCCCTTTCTTCCCCCAGTAAAATTTCAGAGGTGTTCCTTGAAAAATGTAAGTGTTGGGGCGGCACCCGACTTCGCAGCGAAGTCGGAGTGCGCCCCTCAGTTGGAGCGCAGTAGGAAACCCGAAGTGCGCAAGCAGGCAGGATCAAAGCAAAATCTGACTAAGTGTCAGGGGCGACACCCGACTTCGCAGCGAAGTCGGAGTGCGCCCCTTTTCCAGTGCGCAGTCCGAACAGCGGAAGAAGACAGCAAGCATCGGTGCGACACCCGACTTCGCAGCGAAGTCGGAGTGCGCCCTCTGACCGGTGCGCAGTTGGGTAAAGCCAAGGCAAGAAGGCCTTCCAACTGCGCTGTTTTCAAACTGCGCAACCCGATAGCGCCCGAATCCTGGGCGAAGTTGGATAAGCTGCCTTTCAAGGCAGACACGTGTCATACATCAGCATCCGACAAGTATCCATCTTCGGGATTCGAGCCAAGACTTGACCGTGCAAGGACAAAGCATGGGCTACACTACCGGCGCCAACTGTCACCATTTAAAGCCGATGTGAAGTGCCATCTGCCGCACCTACCCACATTCTTGCTGACCGAAGATTTGACCCAACGCGCTGCCACGTAGCTGTACCGCCTTCAGGGACACCATGCTGCAAGTACAGTCCTGCCCGACAGAAGTCAGCATCAGCGGCTCCTCAGCCGCTCGTGTCGGCCTCTTGTCTTGTCTGGGACTTTGTGCCCATGAATGTAATCGGGGGGAAATTGGGCTATAAATACCCACCACTTTTTCATTGTAGGTGGTGGAAGGGGAATATATTGCTAGGGAACAATTGTAGCTGTGCGTTTGCCTCAAATATAAACATATACTTGGCTCTGCTTACTGTCTTTTATCTTGTATGCTGCCTCTCCTTGTCATTTTTGCCTCATGTTTCTTGTGTCATTGCTTGCTGTTGTACTGAACTCTGGACTCCGGCATTTGGTGGCCAAGTATTCCTGGAATGCATAGATAGAGGATACATAGGATCGCTGATAGCTGTAGTTTCAATGTATGTTTGTAGATGAATCTTGTTAGTAGTGGTGATTGATTCGTTGTCGTGCTGCTTATTCCCCCCACCCAACTCCAATCACATTTGGAATTTCTTTCTGCACTTTTATCTCTTTCTGTACTTTTATCTCTTTCCCTGCACTCTTATCTTAACACAACCCCATAGGAAGCCGGCCTTCTCCGGAGATTGGCACGGAAGGCATTCCTTCCTTCCGGCCTTTCAATCTGGTGGGCGAATCTGGGCGCATTAACAACAAATCCTTTCCTCATGGCAGATTCGTAACCAATAGGCATAACTTGACATTTTCTCCTGGTTTCCTTGCCAAATGGAATTTGAGGTGATATATGCCTCCATTCATCATAGACCCACAAAAATTGCAATAGACTTCTCCTTTATTTTCCCCTTCCCTTGCATACTTCCATGTTGGATCCCTTTTCGATGATATTTTCTTGTGGCTGCATATAGAAACAAGTAATATCAAACAATTACTTTATATATATAAACATTAAACCCCAGTTTGAAGTTTAAAACTTCAAACATTGACAGCCAAAAAGATGGACTTCCATACATATTTCAGGCAGCAAATAATAGCAAACAATTACTTTAAAAAAAATCAAACTCTAAACCTAATTTGAACTTTAAACATTGACAGCTGAAAAGATGGATCTGCATATATATTTAAGGCAGCAAATAACAACAAATAATTACTTATAAAAAAAAAAATCACAAACCCTAGTTTAAAGTTTAAACATTGACAGTTGAAAAGATGGACTTGCATCAAATAATAACAAACAATTACTTACAAAAAAAATAAAATAAATTTTAAAGCCTAATTTAAAGTTTAAACATTGACAGTTGAAAAGATGGACTTGCATACATGTTTCAGGCAACAAATAACAGCAAACTGTTACTTAAAACCAAAAAAAAAAAACAGAAACCTAAACCCTAAACCCTAGTTTGTTGCATTTGGTTTTACACATTAAAAAACAAAAACAAAAAATATGCTTGGAATAGAATAAGAGAAAAAAAATCAGTTTGCTTACCTCAAATGAATCCTTTGGGTAGATGTTGGTGGCTATTGGATTCCTTCAAACTCCAAAAAATCCGCTGTTTGGTGGCTGTTGGTGGCTGCCAGATTCCTTCAAACTCCCAAAAATCCGTTGTTAGGATGCGTTTTAGGGTTTTGTTTGGTGTGGTAGCAGGTAGGCAGACCTCTCTCTCAAGTTTGGAAGAAGCAAAATGAGGCAAAATTGAAAAAAAAAACCTTTTATGCCGTTTTCTCTACCTGTGCAATTGTGGGCGATTTTTTTGCCAAAACATTGTGGATTTTTTCAAAAAGACCGATTTTGATGCCGATTTTATCGTTTTGTCTTTAAATCGTGACTAATTGGTTGGAATTGCGATTTTTTCCGGATTTTCGTAACTATGATATTGCTCATGATTGATATTAGTCATTTTTAAAAACCAAACATTATGATTTCCAAGACCATGGGCTATGCCAAATAAGATACTCTTACATGATATGGAACATAAGCAGACTAAGTAAAACTGAAACTGGGATCTATATACTGAATACCAAAGAATTTCCACCAATATTAAGATAGTGTTAAAACAAACAAAATATAGATAGGCTAAGCAAAACTGAATTTGAAATCTATCACTAAACAGTTAGAAGTTCCTATGAGTATCTATGGTGATGTCAGAACTTGTATGAAGTAAATGAGAAGTGTCTTGGGAGGCAATTTTTTTGCTGGTGGTAAAAAGTGAAACACCATCCGACTATTTGAGATAAATTATGTACAGGTGATTAGGATAGAGTAAGGGCCCACTAGTTATACTGCTCTATATGAGGTCATTGGAGCTGTAGACAATTTAGAGATTATTGGATCACCAAATCATACTACTATGTGAGTTTTTTTTTTTAAAACTAATTTCTTTTTATATTTTAATATTTTAACTTACAACTTCCTCAAAAACAAATTCTTACCTGTGATGTTTGCACCCTTAATGTTTATGGCAGCAATAGAGTATACAGAAATATAATTCCAAGGAGTGTCGAAATTTTAGTGAAACCTAAACTTTCTGAAACTAAGAGGGTTAGGTGACATGCATTCCAAATAGAAATCATATAGGTGCTATTGCATGCAATCAATCCCAAACAATGGGGAAATTTTTATGAAGGGTAACAATAATTGAATTGTTGAGAGAGTTTTGCTTTCAATCAATTGAATGACTTCTAAAAAGAGATAAAAGGGGGTCACTAGAAATTAAATTCACAATCCCTTGTTTTCTTTATTAGATTCTAATTTAATTGTTGAAGATCAATCTACTTTCTAAAAAAATGCTCACCAAGGGTGGGCTGGTAGCTTGGTGTTAGAGCATTTAGAGTGCTTGTTAGGTCTTAAGCTTGAGTCCTAGTTGCTCGATGATTGTCAACATGGTATTAAAGCATTGCTATGGGTGCTCAATCTGATATGTGGATTGAGGGGGAGTGTTGGAGATCGATCCACACTCCTCAAAATATGTACCTAGAAGGGTTTGTAGGTTGGTGATAGAACTTGGAGCATTGCTCGGAGGTCATAGGTTTGAGTCCTAGCTGGTTTATGGTTTTGAAGATTAATATCTAAAATATGGAAGTGTATGCTAGATCATGATGACTAGAGTATTTTGTTTTCTAGCAATTTAGGTAATGCTGAAGTTAATATGTTACAGATCAAGAGGAGGAAATGAAAAAACTATACAACTGAGTTTTAGCATAAATCGTGGACTTGAAAGGGCTGTTCATGGTAGTTAGAGTGAGCATCAACGATTCTTTTGCATAAAATTCATTTATGATCTCAAACAGGATAGAGATTTGACAATTTGCCTTTGTACTATTTGGATGTGCCTTTCACTTTGATGCATCAAAAGCAATGGATTGGATCATTCTTTTGCCTAATGTTTGGAAGAAAATGCTTGCCTAGCCCACAAGTTTCCTCAATTTGGTTGGATGCTTTGTTATTTTAAAATCTACACTCTCAAGTGCCTACATATAATACATAGCCTTTGTGTGCCAAAAAGCATGTTAAATTTTTTTGGTAAAAATCTTATTAGATTTTGGATGGAGCCATTTCAAGCAACAAGGTCAAATTTATAGAAATTTGTTTCAGGGTATGTGGAGTGTGTCCCAAAGAAAATGGTGAGTAGGAGCAATGTTGCTGCTTCTTCTTATTCTCAAAGCAGCTAAATGCAGATGGGATCTTTTGTGTCTAAGCAAGCAACTTCGGTATAGGGTCATATCAGACAAGTCTTTTGATAATGCTAATTTATTGTAGTTATTATTGCAATCTTGTTTGCCAATGTCTTGTTCTGCCATGTGAAAGCTATTTTATTGTTTGGTATGGGCTAGTACTGTACTTATTTTAAGTCCTGTTGGATGAGGTGGTTATGCTATTATTTGTTATGTTAATTGGAGACAACCTATTCCAAGACTTACATTGGAACAACAAGAGATTGACAAGCCATGTGGCATGATTTTGGAGCATGGAACAAGGGACTTATCTAATTATGCCAAGAACAAGATTAGTTAATGCTAAGATTACATCAACATATTCTATGTTTTGTTTGCAAAACTTGACATAGGTGACATTGAAAGACATGTAGTCTATAAAACTTACTGTACAAGGTCAGCCTATCAATTTGTTGGCAAGGCCGATTTTGTATGGCATCGATGATCCCTTACTCATCCCAGCACTTAGAGAGGGAGCATTAGACATTAGAGGAGTTCTTCGCTCCATGACAGGCAACTCTCCTTATTTTTTATATTGTTTTGATCTTTGTGACTCTACATTGGAGATGAGCGATGTCAATTGCCTCATTAGCCAGGGCATCTACATCCTTGTTAAATTTTTGCCTAATGTGGGAATATTTGATACCAGTCATTTTTTCCCCAACGCTTGATCTTGTCTTGGACAATCTCAATCGTAAAGATTGAAGATCTTTTTTTTGGGAGAGTGTTGTCATGATCAGTTTTGAATCTCCATACACTGACGAGTGTCTAATTCCCTCTGTCACAGCGAGCCTCTTAGCCTCATCTCACATCCAAGGACTTCAGCCACATTGTTGGATGTGATTCCGTTGCCACATTTTGCACAGGGGTGCCATGTTTTTGGTTTCTGCATATAGGCTGCTCTTCGCCTTTCCCTCTCCTCATTTTCCCCTTCTTCATTCTTCCCTTTCTCCCTCTTCCTCACAGTTTCATTCCCCCTTCTTCTCTTCCCTTTCTTCCCCCAGTATATTTTCCAGAACAGAGGTGTTCCCCGAAAATTTCTAAGTGTTGGGGCGACACCCGACTTCGCAGCGAAGTCGGAGTGCGCCCCTCAGTTGGAGCGCAGTAGGGAACCCGAAGTGCGCAAGCAGGCAGGATCAAAGCAAAATCTGACTAAGTGTCAGGGCGCAACCCGACTTCGCAGCGAAGTCGGGGTGCGCCCTTCTTCCTGGGCGCACTAGGGGAATCATTCATCAGAAAAACGGCTAAGTGCTGGGGCGACACCCGACTTCGCAGCGAAGTCGGAGTGCGCCCCTTTTTCAGTGCGTAGTCCGAACAGCGGATGAAGACATCCAAGCACCGGTGCGCAACCCGACTTCGCAGCGAAGTCGGAGTGCGCCCTTCGACCGGTGCGCAGTTGGGTGAAGTCAACTCAGAAATTTGCTAAGGCAAGAAGGCCTTCCAACTGCGTTGTTTTCCTCCTGCGCAACCCGATAGCGCCCGAATTCTCGGCGAAGTTGGATAAGCTGCCTTTCAAGGCAGACACGTGTCACACCTCAGCATCCGACAAGTGTCCACCTTCGGGATTCGAGCCAAGACTTGACCGCGCAAGGACAAAGCATGGGCTACACTACCGGCGCCAACTGTCACCATTTAAGCCGATGTGAAGTGCCATCTACCGCACCTACCAGCATTCTTGTTGACCGAAGACTTGACCCAACGCGCTGCCACGTAGCTATACCGCCTTCAGGGACACCATGCTGCAAGGACAGTCCGGCCCGATAGAAGTCAGCATCAACGGCTCCTCAGCCGCTCGTGTCAGCTACTGTCTTGTCTGGGACTTCGTGCCCATGAATGTAATCGGGGGGAATTTTGGGTTATAAATATCCACCACATTTTCATTGTAAGGTGGTGGAAGGGGAATATATTGCTAGGGGACAATTGTAGCTGTGCGTTTGCCTCAAATACAAACATACACTTGGCTCTGCTTACTGTCTTTTATCTTGCATGCTGCCTCTCCTTGTCATTTCTGCCTCATGTTTCTTGTGTCATTGCTTGTTGTTGTATTGAACTCTGGACTCCAACATTTGGTGGCCAAGTATTCCTGGAATGCATAGATAGAGGATACATGGGATCGCTGATAGCTGTAGTTTCGATGTGTGTTTGTAGATGAATGTTGTTAGTAGTGGTGATTGATTCGTTGCCGTGCTGCTTATTCCCCCCACCCAACTCCAATCACATTTGGAATTTCTTTCTGCACCTTTATCCCTTTCTGTACTTTTTATCTCTTTCCTGCACTCTTATCTTAACACAACCCCATAGGAAGCCGGCCTTCTCCGGAGATTGGCACGGAAGGCATCCCTTCCTTCCGGCCTTTCAATCTGTGGGCGAATTTGGGCGCAATAACAACAAATCCTTTCCTCATGGCAGATTCGTAACCAACAGTTTCTCTGGCACGCCGGTGGGACATGGAAGTTTCCCACCCCCAAACAGAATCGAAGTACTAGTGCTCGCTTCATTGCTGTTCAAAATCAGAGCACCTGGCGACTCTGCAAATCTGAATATTCTCTGAGTCCGAAAAGACCGGTCCTAACGCCTTCATGCAAACAAGAAGGTGGCGAGCGAGGAATCCGGAGAACCCGCCTGACTTTTACGAACTTGATATTGACGCTCCAGGCGAGCGCGTCAGGCTGGCTGATTACCAAGCTCGCGAAGAAGAAATCCAAGAAGAAGCCGAGGCAGAAATCCAAGAAGCCGAGGCTGAGATTGAACAAGTTGAGGCCGAAGAAGAATCCACATCTTCGGACAGTTCCGATACCGAGTACACTACCGGGTCAGAAGCAGAAATGGCTGATCATCTGGATGAGGACGACCTCTTCCCGGCGGTGGATTCTACGGGGCCCTTGGCCCTAGTCGGACAGCAAGCTGTGCCCCCTGCTGCCTTAAAGTCTATCCCTACATACGACGGCTACGGCAAGACGGCGTATGAACACATCCAGGACATTCTCGCCCTGGCTGCGCTACACTCCATTACGGACGAAAGTGTGAAGACTCGTCTGCTGGCCCTTTCCCTTAGGGGAAAGCTTCTCTACTGGTGGAGATCACTGCCAGAGGGATCCATCACAGGGTGGCGACAGTTAGCCGGCAGGCTCGTGAAAGGATGCAACGAGTCTGCTGATCCCTCTTCTTTGCTGCATCAGTTCCAAAGTATTCAGAGACACCCCCAAGAGGAGGTGTCAGACTTCAACATCAGGTTTGCGAGGTCTTGGAAACAAGTACCTCGCGAACTCCGACCGTCAACAAGACAGGCCGCCTACTACTACCTGAGATCTTTCAACTCAGACATTTGCCTGCTGTTGAAGGTAGCCAGAATCAACACGTTCCCTGCTCTGTACGAGGCTGCCCAGCAAGCCGAAATGGACATCATCTCCATTGGCAGGCTTTCGCACAGAGTGCAACCGCCCATCTACCCCGACTTTCCCCGATCGCAGTATCCATCAGCTTCTGGTTCGGAGCCGTCCACTTCAGGACAGCAACCCCAGCAGCAATGGAACCCGACGCCGGTCGTAAATCCTTATGGCCCGCCGTAGATTCATTATCCGCCTCCTCGTCCTCCGCGTTTTCCAGCACTTCCTGCTCCTCCCCAGCATGCACAATATTCAACTCCTCCTCCATTGGTTGCATTGCCTCCCCCAGTTCAGTTACCGCCGCCTCCTGACCATGATATTCAGAATCAAATCCTACAGGAGGTACGGGCTCTGGCCTCTGGCTATCATACCATGTCTAACGACATGACTGTCTCTAAAAAGAAGCAGGCCCAGATGGACCTGGCTCCAAGGAGGCCATATCCGCCCCCGGCATTGACAAAAGATCGGCCCCCCGAGCAACATTTGCAACGGCGGCCCCCTCCGAGGAATGCTGCCATAGAGGACGAACCTGGTACTTCTGACCAGGTCAATTGGTGCACCACGTGCAACGACCCGCATGATGAGGATGACTGTACACTGCACCAACACTACCTCCAGACTTTGGCCGACAGCGCCATTGAGGACGAAGAGCTCTACATGATCCTGGGCGACGAAAGCAATTTCGCCGTTTCAGATGAAGTCCCGATGCCGCCTCCTGCCAAGGAGAACAAGAAGTCTGCCGAAGCTGCAGCCAAACCCTTAAAAGTGTACGCCAGAAGAGACAAGGCGCAACCTGAGGAGATACCACCGTACAAGAGGCTGTGGCCCTACACAGCCAAAGAAAAGACTCCTCCGGCGAAGACTCCCGCAGTCAAGCCTCTCGTAGCCAAAGCTCTTCCGGCTAAAGCTCCCGCTACTCAGCCTCCAGCTGAAACAAAAGAACAAGCTCAGGAGAAGCTGAGATATCCGTCTCTGACCAAGAGACAGAGAGTTGAGGCCACTCAGCAGTACCGGATGAAGTATGAGCCGGCCAAAGAAACAAAAGGAGCAAGCACTTCAGGCTACAACATAGTAGACGAGTTGAAGAGAACTCCCGCAAGAATCAGCATGTATGATGCTCTTCAGCTCCCAGGCCAGGTTGATCTGTGCAAGAATCCCTAAAAATCATGAAGAACGGCAAGCAGATACAACCCGCTGTCCTGGTGCAACCCTTGACAGTCTCAGCCACTGGGAAGAACAGACCGCCTCCCTTCTATCTGTCCTTACGGATGCAAGGGTACATAGTACACAACTGCATGGTGGACTCTGGAGCTTCCACGACCGTAATGCCGAGAGCCGTCTGCGATGAAATCGGGATGGAGTACACAAGGAGCAGCCAAGGCGTGCTGCAACTGGACGACACCCCTGTCAAGACAGTTGGTGTCATAAAAGACATCCCCATTCGGCTGCACAAAGCTCTCGACATTGTGGTCATCCAAGAGGTTGTGGTTGTCGACTTGGAACCCTACTTCGGCATGTGTCTCTCCAGGGAGTTCACTGCGAAGTTGGGAGGATATCTCTCTCTGGACTACTCACACATGGAAGTGCCCTTCAAAGGAAGGAGACTGAAAATCTTCAATGAGAAGCCTTCCACCTACTTAGTAGAGAAGATACCCGGAGAGGAGCCTGAGGACTGCATGGTTCAGCTGACGGAGGAAGAACTGGTGACAGTGGACATGACAGAGCAAGCTCTCGAACAGCTGCAAGTAGAAGACGAATTCTCCTTGCGGGACTTCAACGCCGTGATTGAAACAGAGCAAGGCTGTTACACCATTGTTCAGCCTGAGAGGCTTGACAAGTCAGCCAGGAGAGAAGTGGGACCTGCACCTGAAAAGCTGTGGAAGCTTTTCTTTGACGGCGCACGATGCAAAAATGGCGCCGGTGCTGGAGTACTTTTGGTTTCCCCAACCGGGATCCAGAAGGATTACACCTACAGGCTGGCTTGGAGCTGTACCAATAACGTGGCGGAGTATGAAGCCCTGTGCTTGGGTTTGCGAAAGGCGGAGAGGTTGGGGATTAAGCATCTACAGATCTACGATGACTCAGAGCTGGTTTGCCACCAGATCACGAACAAGTGCGCCTCCAAAAAGCACTATCTCAAGGCGTACCGAAATCGGGTCTGGGATCTGATGGAGTCTTTTGACTCGTTGAATGTCAAGGCTATTTCATGAGAGAAAAACAAGCATGCTGACATTCTGGCGTCTGTTGGAGCCAGGTACATTCCGGCTGATGACACTGTCCAGAAGCCGAAGCCGGTTCGTACCATTTACAGGCCTTCTGTGCCTGATAAGGACACCCACTGGCAGGTGTTCGGCTGTGACGAGGAGATCGTCACATTTTTGGTAAATGAAGCCTGTTCAATCGAAGGTAGAGACCCTGATGACGAGCAATATGAGGGGTTGATACAGTTGAAAAATAATCACGTCCCAAAAGGACTGATTACTCTTGAGAGTCTATTTGATCAGAATGACCGAGCCATATCTCACCGGATCAAAGTAGACCCGAAGCAGTATGCCGACCTGGAGCTGGAACCTGGAAAATCAATCAAGGTCGGGACAAACTGCACCACAGAAGAACTCGAGCAGATCAGATCATTGTGTCGAGAGTTCCCTGACATAGTAGCCTGGAGCTACCAGGACTTGAAGGGGTATGACAGAGAAATAATCCAGCATACCATTGAGCTAGAGGATGGCGCCAAGCCATTTCGGCAAAAACAGAGGGCCGTCAATCCGAAAATCGAGGCCATGATGAAAGCCGAGCTCTTGAAGATGCTGGAGGCTAAGATCATCTACCCCATCAAGCATTCATCCTGGGTTGCGAACTTGGTTCCTGTGAGGAAGAAGAACGGAGACATTCGTCTCTGCGTGGATTTCAGAAATCTAAATCAGGCCTCCCTCAAGGACCATTACCCGCTTCCCCAAATTGATCAGATCCTCCATATAGTTGCTGGAGCCCAAAGATTTTCCCTCTTAGACGGTTTTTCCGGCTACAACCAGATATGGGTCAAGGATGAGGACCAACACAAGACGGCGTTCACCACCAAATGGGGAATGTTCGCTTATCAGCGCATGCCTTTCGGCTTATCCAATGCCGGCGCCACATTCCAAAGAGCCATGGACCTGGCCTTCCGAGAGCTCCTCAACAAAGTGATTGTCATCTACTTGGATGACATGACTGTTTTCTCTCACAAGCGAGAAGATCATGTTCCCCACCTGCGGCAAATATTTGAAAGGTGTCGCGAGTTCGGCATCTCCATAAACCCGAAGAAGTCTGTCTTCGCGGTGAAAGAAGGAAAGCTGCTGGGGCATGTCATCTCCGAAAAAGGCCTAGCCGTGGACCCTGATAGAGCAGAGGCTCTCCTCCGCTTGCCCGCCCCAATCGATAAGAAAGGGCTACAGTCCTTCTTCGGCCAAATCAACTTCGTGCGGAAGTTCGTACCGGACTTCGCACAGGTAATCAAGCCCATGGCCGAGTTGCTGAAAAAGAATACAGAATTTTTGTGGACTGAAGAAAGGGAGCAAGCCTTCAAGGAGATCAAAGCTCGCATTGCACAAGCACCGGTGTTGATAAACCCGGACTACTCCAAGGATTTCATCCTGTACGCGGTGGGAGAACCAGAGAGTTACGCCGCAGTCCTGACCCAAAAGGGAGATGATGGCGAGGAGCGCCCCATTGCGTTCCTGAGTCAAGTGATCCAGCCACACGAAGAAAAATACAACTTTATAGAGCGGCAGGTTCACGCTGTCATGAAATCTCTCCGAAAGTTCAGGCACTTTGTCTCCCAGAGCAAGATCACTGTCTTTGTGATCCACCCGGACGTCCGAAGCTTCATCATTCAAGGAGAGCCGGGTCACAAAAGAGCAGGATGGATTGCCAAAATCCAGGAGTTCGACATCGAAGTGCGGCCTACCAAGTTAATCAGAGGCCGAGCCTTGTGCCAGGAGCTAGCCCGAAGCGCAGCAGCCGAGATATCCGCCTGCGAGTGGGAGGATCCAGCAACACGCACCAACCTAGCTAACTCCTTACCCGAGGAGTGCGACTGGACAGATGACCTGGTAAGATACTTCTGCACCGGAAGATGTCCAGACCACATGAACGCCTCACAAAGAAGGAGGTTCCGGCTAGGTGCTCTGAAGTACACTCTTCGCCCCGAGGGGCTCTACTTTAAAAACATCGACGACATCCTGTTGCGGTGCGTCAGAAAAACAGACCAGTCTAGGGTCCTTGGAGAATTCCACTCTGGGATGCCTGGAGGTCATCATCCTGCAAGGCCTACGGCCTTGAAAATAATCAGAGCTGGGTACTACTGGCCCACTCTATTTACATACGCTCATGCGGTCTGTACCAAGTGTGATCTATGCCAGAGATTTGCTGGCAGGAACGAAAAAGCACCCCTGCCCCTTCAACCGATCCAAGCCGAGACTCCGTTTCAGCAATGGGGTCTGGACTTCATCGGGGTGATTTCGCCGAACTCTGCAGTGGGCCACAAGTTTATCTTAACCGCCACCGACTACTTCACGCGGTGGGCAGAGGCGATCCCCACAAAGAATGCCGACCAAGAGACGGTCATCAGATTCCTTGAGAGCTTGATTACCCGTTTCGGGGTCCCCGAGTCAATAGTGACAGACAATGGTCCGGGGTTCGCAGGCGCTGTACTCACGGAGTACACCAGCAAATTTGGCATCTATCACAAGATGTCTTCCAACTACTACCCGCAGGGGAACGGTCTCGCCGAGTCCACCAATAAAAATCTACTGAAGATCATTCGAAGGACAGTGGAGAATAACAAGAGGACTTGGCACCTACTCCTGGATCGGGCGCTATGGGCGGATAGAGTTTCATTCAAAAAGTCCATCAAAACGTCCCCTTATGCGCTCGTGTATGGCAAAGAAGCTGTCTTGCCAACACACATTGAAATACCTGCTCTCTGGATGCTTGATGAGGAAAGAAGCAGCGGCGATCCAGTTGAAGACAGGCTTTGCCAACTGCTGCAGTTGGAGGAAGACAGAGAGAAAGCGTACCAGGCCTTCACCAAACACGCTGAAGCAACCCAAGGCTGGTTCGCAAAAGGCACCACTGCCCGAGTTTTCAAAATCAGGGACTTGGTGCTGAAATGGGACTCGTTCAAGGCCAAACCCGGCAACCATGGAAAGTTTGACGCCCTCTGGGAGGGCCCCTATCAGATTGCCCGGGTCAATCAGTTCAATGCATATATGCTTCGGGACATGGAGGGACATCCTCTCCCCATTCCTGTCAACGGGTTCCACCTGAAATTGTACCACCACTGAAGGCGCCCGAAGGGGCCCTTCCTTGTACAGATTTCCCTTTTCGTATTTTTTAAGTTTTCGGCATGTAAATATTTCAGTTTTCCAAGTAGCCCAAGTAGGTCTGAGGCAAATGCCCGACTTCGCAGCGAAGTCGGGCAGCGCTCATCAAATGGGGCGACTAAGGGAAGAAAGCAGTTGAAAAAAGAGAGCTAAAATGTCTAAGTCTGGCTGCCCACCCGACTTCGCAGCGAAGTCGGGCTGCGCCTTCTCCAAAGGGCGCAGTCGGGTAGCAGACTACAAAGAAATGCCTAGTGTCGAACTGCGCCCATGTTGGTGGGCGAAGTCGGGTTGCGCCCGTTTTTCGGGCGAAGTCCGAATGCGCCCCCATTCTTGGGCGCACCCTGGGTAAGCTGGCGTAGAAAGCTGAAACGATAAGTGTAAAACCCAAGCTTCGCCCGTTTTTCGGGCGAAGTCCGAAGTGCGCCCAAATTCTGGGCGAAGTCCGAAGTGCGCCCCTTTTTCGGGCGAAGTCGGACCACGCCCCCAATTCCGGGCGAAGCCCGAACGACTCATCACGGAAAGCGCCAAAAGTTTGTAAGTGTGGGCCCGGTGCGAAGTCCGGCACATGGCAAAGTTGGGTTAATTAATTGCAAGGTCCTTTGAAAAGTGTGCCCAAATGGTGGCGGCGACGTCAGCAACGACACAACGCTCAAGGTGTTTTAAATGATTGCGCAATTACCAAGGATGATGCATTTAAAGGGTAAGGTGCGTTTTGGGCCAACGACCAATAAAGTCCGCTTTTCAAAAAAAAGGGCCCATGCGCAGCCGCCAAAATCATAACGCCTTCACCAACCTTAAAGCTAACTGCCTTAACTCCCTCCCTCGCGCCATTAATGTGCAGTCACTGTCTACAAAAGGACCCTGGCGCAGCCTGAAAATCCATATTGATTCGAGCTGACTCCGTGACTGCAAGGAATAAACCTGACAAGCTCAGAAGTATTTGTCCCTATCTCTGATTGTTTCGGCAAGAATGGACAAGGGGAAAACGCCCGTACAGGCGCAATCAAGCGAAGATCCGCGCGAAGCTGACAAATCTCCAGAGTCCAGCGACCATGAGAGCGCAGCGCCTCAGAAGGGCAAGAAAGCGAAATCTCGAACAAAGAGGCGCGTAGTTGGCCAGACTCCGCCGCCGCCAATAAATCGTCTGTCCGGGTACAAGGATGGTTCGTTCTCCATCAGTATCACGAAGCTGCGTCTGACTATCGCAAAATGGGTGGATAAGGTTTCGCCTTCCCACCACCTCGGAGCCGCATATAATTCAAATCTTCACTGGTTTCTGTGTCCTCCAACTCACTGGTGCCCGGAGCTGGTTGAAGTGATTGCTGAATACTACAAACCAGTTGCGCGGCAGGTCTGCGATAACAAAGGAAGGGTGTTGTTCACTCTTTTCGGAGAGAGCATCCAGCCGGCGTTCGCCCCAGGGCTTCAATACAGCCCAGATGCAATTATCAGAAGGGTGAACATCGAAGAGCAAACCGGCAGATTTTCTCAGACGAAGCGGATGAGGGAATTTCTTAATTCAGAGCTGAAGACTCCGCTGGCGCCTGGACAATGGCCGACTGGCCCCATACCGCTGGACCGATTTGAGAACAAATATATATATATCATCCTGGCGTGGGTCCTCGGCTGCGACTCAGACAGAGTAGTGCGGCCTTTTTAGTTGGCGATGGCCGAGTGTATCCTGCACGGGGAGTTCTACGACTCCACGGCGCAGAGAAGCGGGAAGCGCCCAATCTTCTACGACTGGGCGGACTGGTTAGCCTACGCAATTCATGCGAGCCTGGTGCGACTGCAGCAGAGGCAGTCTACGGAATTCCGGTTTTGCTCATTCCTCACATGGCTATGCCTGTACCATATGCATTACCGGATGAACGTCCCTAACCTGAGGAAAGCGAACGAACAAGGAGAGCCGCTCCCCGTGTACGAGTGGACTGAGGCCCTGTATCGGAAGGGCTCATTTTATGAGTTTAATGTTCAGTTTTTGGGCCAGGCAATGGGACTGTTCAACCGCGGCGCGACTCGCCCACCAGCGGCTATGACGAAGTGTCTGTCGAACAACGAGTTCGGGGATACCTTTCGGCTGACTCAGGGCATTGTTGTCCGAATCTACGGATTCAAGGGAATGCCTTGTTTGCTGCCCTACTTCTGCACAGACCATCAGTTCGGGATGGAGGTGGCGCGGCAAATGGATTACGTCGAAGAGGAATTTGGCCAAGGAAAGAAGAGGGGTCACATATTCAAATATCCTATGACCTGGGCCAATATTCAAGTCTTCGAAATCGGGCAGCACGTTTATCTTGAGCGGGAGCTGCTTGATATGGGCCTGATTATGCTGCCCCAACGTTGGAAATACGACCCAATCGGGGTCCGGGGAAAGTTCACGCACATCTGTCCTAGAGCTGAAATCATGAAAGAGAGAAGGAATTTGACAGGTGCAGACCTCCACTGGCGCATTCATTTAATGCAGTCATGGCCACCATGGCATGAATTTTATTGTGAGGAGGTCACTTACGATCTTGATCGAAACCCGGACCATCGAATGGAGTCAGTTGGTTTCAAGAAGTTCCTCGCTAAGGTGGCGCCGCTCAACTGGCATAAGGACAAAATCCTCGAATGCTGGAAGATGAGGTGTCGCACGCAACACGACAAATCAAGCCGGAGGAACCTTGCCGTTGATGATGAATTTTTGGCACTTTATGATCAACACGTCGACACGTGGCAGCCCTTTGAATTTCGCAATTGCGTTCCCCAAGGCGCAAATATAAGGTATAAAAGAAGGGCTACCTCTCAGTCATTGTCAACCCCAGCGACTTCCAGCGCGACTCCAACCAGCAGTCAAGTGGGCCCGATGCAGCCTGTTGCTCCTGTAGCGGTGCCCGAAGCGACGCAAGGTTCAGAACGGTCAACTCCTGAGCTGGCCCCTCCAGCAGAAAAGACGCACGCACTGCCAGCCAGTGGACCAAGTGCGGCAGGTATTCTCCCAGCGCGACCCAGGTACAAGTTCACCGTGGGTACATTAGCATCTGCCGCCCCTTTGTTGCCGCTTTCTTCTGGACCAGCTACAACGCCGGGAGAGAAGAAAAAGAAAAAGGTCGAGAGGACTAAGCGACCCAAGGAGCCAGTGCAGCAATCAGCCGCAGAGCAGCTGCAAGCAGCAGCGCCGGAGGTTGTCTCTTTAGACAGCCCCGAAGAAGAAGCAGACATCCAAGCTGCGACCATCCCTCCAGCGTCGGCTCAGGCGGAGCCCGCAGGTACGTCCTCTGTTCCGCTTGCCCAAGTTCGCGTCGGCCCTGCAAAACCCCCATCTCCCACTTCATTAGGGCAAGCCGTAGTCACATCTTCCGCCTCACAAGCTACTCCACCGTCCAGCGGCCTCCACTCGTTTGATCAGTTTGCTCAGGATCCCAACGCCTTTCAATCCCTGAGTCAAACCCTAGAGCCTTCACCCGCAGTTAGTGCTGAAGCTGCTCCCTCATCTCCACATCCTTTGCCCCAGCCACTCGAAACCCTACCAGCACCATCTACTCAAACTCCTGTCACTCCTAGGACTCAGTCGCCCTCAAAGACTGCTACTCCCTCTGGTATCCCTCCTACTTCACTGTTCGCAGGGAAGATGCCGCAGCAAGCCCAGGAGCTGGAAGACCTCGATTTCATGAGCATCACCGAGGACTAGCCTCTGGCAGTAAGAGCCATGGGGGGATCCGCCTCTTTTCTCCAGGGCGTTAAGCGCAGAAGGGCCGAAGAGATAGCCGCCCCGGTCAAGCGCACAAAGTTTGACCTAGATCGGAGAGTGCTTACAACAGAAAAGCTGATTCCTAAGGTGAAGAAGCCTCTCCGCGATATGACCGAGGCAGACTATGAGCTTCAGACGAAGGAGAAGAACTTTGATGATATCAACGAAGAATACGAGATCCGCGGTATTCGTCGTAAAACAGACAACCTCCTTGTCAAGCATCTCGAGACCCAGGAGGCGCTTTTCCAACTGCAAAATACCACTAGGCAGCTCGAAGAAGACTTGGCTAGGGCTACCGCGTAGTTGGGGTCATCGCAACAAGAAGTTGAAGATCTTAAGGCTCAGCTGGCCGCCTCCCAGCAGGCAACCGAGCAAGAGAGAAAAGCAGCGCTGGAGCAGATTTCACAACTGCAGGATTCGCTGAAACAGGCGCAGTCGCAGCTCACCGAGAAAGCATCACAAGCGACGACCTTTTCAAAGAGCAAGGCGAAGGAGATGCGCGCAAGTCTGCTACAAGGTTGCAAGCCCAACCTTGTCAAATCCTTGACAGTTCTGGATTTCGTATCCAGGATAGAAGAGGTATCTGCCCAGGGAAAGCCTGTGGTAGAGGAAGCCGAACACCAGGCGAGGCAATGGCTAGACCTGGCTATGAAACTTGAAGAATTAGAGCGCAAAGGCTTCCAAATCGCCCCCAGGTCCCAACTTGCCTCAGAGTGGGCAGATGCAAGGGTAACCTTGCACACTTATTTTGCCAGGACAGAAAAGATCAGAACGGCCAGGAAGGCACTAGACGCCTTGGAACATGAAAGACACATCCTCCTGGCGCCCTTTCACATTCTGTCCGAGCACGGGTGTCCGAGCTATGTCAGAGATGACGAGTTCCTCACCCTTGAACAGGTAAAGAAGAACTGGCTGTCCTTTGAGGCAGATACAGCTGAGATAGATAGCTGGACAGAGCCAGTTCAAGAAGCGCAGGTCGCTCAAATGGTGGCGAAGTACTGTAAGATCAACTCTTCTCTTGAAGAGTTAGGAAAAAGATATAACACCATTGACCTGCACGCGGTCGCTGCATTCCACGCAGTACTCAGAGAAATCAGCGACCCCTCTCCTTTCCAAGCCGCAGTCTGGGATCAAGCTAAGGCTGCGCTCGAACGCATAAGCAAGCGAGAGGCCGAAAGTGGAGAGCCTTCAGATTCAGAAGGTGAGACTGAGGAGGCAACTGGTGAAAGTGAAAACGAAGAAGAACAGTTGCCGCAGGGGAAGCGACCAGAGCACCAGAAGATAGGGGAAGGAAGTTCCTCTGCACCCAAAGGATAAAGGCATGGTTCTTTGCGTCGAGGCGAGCTCGACACCCCGCGAGCCGCCAAGAATGTTGCCACATTTTGCACAGGGGTGCCATGTTTTTGGTTTTTGCATATAGGTGCTTTTTTTTTTTTTTTTTTTTTTTTCTTCCTTGCGTTCCCTCCCCCTCCTTTCTAGTTCCCCCCCCGGGCGCCTTCTTCCGGGCACCACGGGGAACGGTCAGAAAGGGGGGACGACCCGACCGCGGTCGGAGTGCGCCCCTGTTCCAGTGCGTAGTCCGAGCAGCGGATGAAGACAGCCAAGCACCGGTGCGACACCCGACTTCGCAGCGAAGTCGGAGTGCGCCCTTCGACCGGTGCGCAGTTGGGTGAAGTCAACTCAGAAAACGCTAAGGCAAGAAGGCCTTCCAACTGCGCTGTTCTCCTCCTGCGCAACCCGATAGCGCCCGAATTCCTGGCGAAGTTGGATAAGTTGCCTTTCAAGGCAGACACGTGTCACACCTCAACATCCGACAAGTGTCCACCTTCGGGATTCGAGCCAAGACTTGACCGCGCAAGGACAAAGCATGGGCTACACTACCGGCGCCAACTGTCACCATTTAAGCCGATGTGAAGTGCCATCTGCCGCACCTACCAGCATGCCTGTTGACCGAAGACTTGACCCAACGCGCTGCCACGTAGCTATATCGCCTTCAGGGACACCATGCTGCAAGGATAGTCCGGCCCGACAGAAGTCAGCATCAGCGGCTCCTCAGCCGCTCGTGTCAGCTACTGTCTTGTCTGGGACTTCGTGCCCATGAATGTAATCAGGGGGAATTTTGGGTTATAAATATCCACCACATTTTCATTGTAAGGTGGTGGAAGGGGAATATATTGCTAGGGGACAATTGTAGCTGTGCGTTTGCCTCAAATACAAACATACACTTGGCTCTGCTTACTGTATTTTATCTTGCATGCTGCCTCTCCTTGTCATTTCTGCCTCATGTTTCTTGTGTCATTGCTTGTTGTTGTACTGAACTCTGGACTCCAACATTTGGTGGCCAAGTATTCCTGGAATGCATAGATAGAGGATACATGGGATCGATGATAGCTGTAGTTTCGATGTGTGTTTGTAGATGAATGTTGTTAGTAGTGGTGATTGATTCGTTGCCGTGCTGCTTATTCCCCCCACCCAACTCCAATCACATTTGGAATTTCTTTCTGCACCTTTATCCCTTTCTGTACTTTTTATCTCTTTCCTGCACTCTTATCTTAACACAACCCCATAGGAAGCCGGCCTTCTCCGGAGATTGGCACGGAAGGCATCCCTTCCTTCCGGCCTTTCAATCTGTGGGCGAATCTGGGCGCAATAACAACAAATCCTTTCCTCATGGCAGATTCGTAACCAACAATTCCCAAATTGATTTTGAATTTATTTAGCACCTTCCTTGTCCCTGCAAGGATCAATCCTCCTACTGTTGCTTCTCCCGGATTGGACTTTGATGCTCCATTAAAGAACAATGCAGGGTAGTGGATGACAAGAGCTTCCAAGTCAACAGGGTGGCACCTTATTGCCAAGAATGCATGGAGATCATGACTTTTAATCATATGACACTCTTTTGGAGTCAAGTCGTCTTGATTTTGGTTTGACATTAATTGTGATATCCCAAATGATTCTCCCTATTATTGCACCTATTTTGTTTCCTTTCCCTTCAAAGATCCATTGGTTTCTGTCTAGCCAGATGTGCCAAATTATAGTGTGTGTGCCAAATTATAGTGTGTGGGATTGATTCCTATATAAATTTCACTAGAGGCTTTTTGTTGAGGCTTCCTTTGTACTTTTCACTCCAATGGTTCAAACAACTTTCAATGTTTAATCTCCTTGAAAAGACCGAACCAAATCTGTTAGTAATTTCCATCCAGATAGTTATTGTTTTTGGGCATTCAAATAGGAGGTGATTGATGGTCTCACTCCCCCTTAAACACCTCGGGCAGACATGTGGCCCCACTATGTTCCTCTTTTGCAAGTTATCTCTTGTTAAGATTTTTTTCTGTTGCACCAGCCAACTGAAGACTTGCAACTTAGGTGGAATGCTCTTTTTCCAAAGTGAGGATAATTTTTTGTTGACTTTTCCAACCAGTTGGGAGTGAACTCCAAGTTTGATTGTATGCTCCCTTGTCTTTCTTATGTCCCTCTACATAAGTTGATTTGACAGATGCCTCTTGATGGGTCTTATACTAGTATTTTGCCTCTTGAAACAATCCCATTCATCTTGGAGACGCATAGGGAGAGGAGGAGATTTCCAGGAAAGTTCCTATTCTAACCATTCTATAAGGTCACTAAGCTTCTCAATTCCCAAATTTTGCAGTTGGTTTTGGAGATCAGGGTTGCATATTTCTTGTAACGGAGGATTTCCAAGGATTGAATCTTTCCACAAATTGATCTTGTTGCCATCTCTAGGGATCCAAGATATTTTTTCTGCAATTATTGCCTTAGCCTCAATTATATGCTTCCATATTAACGATGCACTTGGTTGGTTTTCTATATTTCTTAATAATTGCATGCTTGTAGAGTTATTTGTGTATTTGCTAATCAAGATCTTCTAGGGTGCTTGGGGTGGCTTTAGCATGTTCCACAGGAGCTTGGCACCTAGGGCGTTGCTTACATTTTCCATTTTTCTGATTCCCAAGCCACCATGCTCTTTAGCTTTGGTGATCACGTCCCAATTTACTAAATGGAATTTCTTCCTTTTTGTTTGCCTTCCTCCCTGCCATAGGAAGTTTTTGATTATGCCATCAATCATATGAATAATGCTTTTGGGAGCATGATAAACAAGAAGCTGATACATTGGGAGAGTGGATAGAATTGATTTAATTAACATTGTTCTGCTTGCCAGACTCAGCCAGCCATTGCTGTAGTTTTAAATTCTCTTAATCAACTTTTCCAGCATTGGACTCCAGCTATCCTTAGGCTTTAGGTGGAAACCCATTGGGACTCCAAGATACTTGAATTGCTATTCTTTTCCTTGTTTGAATCCAAGGATTAAACTGAAGCTTCTGTTTTCAGCTTTTGAGGTGTTTTGGGTGAAAAATTGGCTTTTTTTTGTGTTAATTAATGCTCTAGTGGCTTGTGTGAACCCATCTAAGCATTCTTTGATTTGCCTCACATTTTGCCTTGATTCTTCTCCCATAAGAATGGTGTCGTCAGCAAATTGAGCATGAGTAACTTGTTTGTATCCTGTAGTTGCCTTAATACCTGTGATCTTTTGGTCCCTTCTTAGCTTGTTGAGAGATCTCTCCCTAGAGTCTTTGCTAGTAGGATGTAAAGATATGGGGATAAACGGCAGCCTTGTCTGATGCCCTTGGAAGCCTTGAAAAAGATTGAAGGTTCTCCATTGATTAGTGGGGAGATCCAAGGGGTAGTGATGCATTCTCCAATCCATCTCATAAGCTGAAGGGGAAATCCAAACTTAACTAACACCAATTCAAGAAATTGAATATCGACCCTGTGGGAGGTGAGCTCTTTGATACAAAGGTAAATTTGCATTAACAATTAACATTAGGTTACAAAGTTTAAATAAACATTATAATAACCATGCTATAGAAAAGGGGGGATAGGAGAAATTAAGGGAGAAGAAAATACAATCAAATTCTCTTGCCGCCCAAAGATGCTGCCGTCCAATCGCCGTCCAGGTAAGGTAAAAGGTAAGTAATCTTACCCAAGGTAAAATACATTTTTTTAACCTTTTACCAATGGTAATTTTCCAACATTCTCCCCCTTAAAGTTGAGAGGACTGACTATACAGTCTCTCAGCTTTATAAATTGAGCTTTAGCCATGCCTTTGGTGAAGATGTCTGCTAGATTATCCAAAGTGCTGCAGTATTGAAGCTCAACTATCTGCTGTTCCACCATATCTCTTATGAAGTGATACTTCATATCAAAATGTTTTGACCTTTTGTGGTGGATCGGATTATATGCCAACTGTATGGCACTAATATTATCACAATTCAGTTTGGTTGGACCAATTTGTTTTTCGCCAATCTCTTCAAGGATTTTCCTCAACCAGAGGATTTGAGTACTAGCATGGGTAATGGCTATATACTCATCTTCTGTAGATGATAATGCTACAACAGATTGCTTCTTGGAACTCCAAGTTATTAGTCCTGAACCTAGACTAAAACAGTTCCCCGATGTAGATTTTCTGTCATCTATATTACTGCCCCAATCGCTGTCACTATAACCAACTAACTTCACAGAGTTAGACTTGTGGTAATGGATTCCAAAATCCAATGTACCTTTTACATATCGTAAAATTCGTTTGGTTGCTTGAAGATGCAGCTCGGATGGGCATGCCATAAACCTTGATACTCGAGAAACAACATATTGTATATCTGGCCTAGTGTTGGTGAGAAACATTAAACTCCCAACCATGCTTCTGAAATTGGTCATGTCAACTTTTGGTGCTCCATCATCTTTGCTTAGCTGGATTCCATGTCCTGTTGGTGTTGCAACTGATTTGCACTGCTGCATAGCAAATTTCTGAATCATGTCACGAGCATATTTCTGTTGACATATGAAGATCCCATTCTTTGATTGATGTACTTCCATTCCTAGGAAGTATCTCATTAATCCGAGATCCTTCATCTCAAACTGATTCATCATGGAGTTTTTGAACTTCATATTCATTTTATTATTACTACCCATAAATATTAGATCATCCACATATAAACAAACTATGAGGATATCTACTCCATTCTTCAGGTAGTATAGAGTTGGTTCACTCTTGCTTTTTGTGAAACCATACTTGCTGAAATAGCCGTCAATTCGTGAGTACCACGCTCGTGGTGCTTGCTTGAGGCCATAAAGTGCTTTTTTCAATTTATAAACAAGGTTCTCTTTTCCTTGTTCTTGGAAACCTTGAGGTTGTTGAACATACACCTCTTACATCAGGTATCCATTTAAAAATGCACTTTTCACATCCATGTGTTGAATGTTCCATCCTTTATGGGCTGCCAAGGAAAGAACAGTTCTGATTGTTTCTTGTCGAGCAACTAGAGCAAAGGTTTCCTCATAATCTATTCCATATTTTTGAGTAAAACCCTTAGCTACTAATCTTGCCTTGTGCCTTTCAATGCTTCCATCAGCATTGAATTTGGTCTTATAGACCCATTTACATCCAACACATTTTTTTCCCTTGGGAAGCTTCACAAGCTCCCAAGTATCATTCTTTTTAATTGAGGATATTTCCTCTTCCATGGCATCTTGCCATATACGTTCAGTACATGCTTTTTCATAGCTAGATGGTTCTAGCTGTGCAATAGCCAACAAAGCATGATTGACTACATCACCCCTTGGTTCATGAGACTCATCATCTCCTGACATTTGAAGATTTTCAAGTCTTGACAAAATGTCGTCCATCTCACTAGCTTGACTCCTAGTGTATCTTTGTTGGAAATTCCTATCCAACATTTGAGAAGATGGATGACTCGTAGTATGCGCTTTCCTTTATTTGTCTCTTTCCTTTGAGAAACTGGATCAATATCCATCGGACTTGGAGCGCTTACAGATCTATGAAATTGTTTTGGAGAGTTTGGGGGTGCCAACAAAGAAGTCCCTCTTGGACTTGGTGTACCACTTGATGTACTTGATGAAGATTCTTGATGTGGACTTTGTGGAGGGGAACTTTTTCCACTACTTTTCTTGGGTTGTACTAATGTGGAACTTTCCGAATTAGAGTCTATATCAACAAATTTTTTATGACCCCATTCTCCCCCTTCATCAAAAATTACATCCTTGGAGATAATTATTTTGTGTCTTGGGATTGTACAATCTATACCCTTTGGTCGATTCACAATACCCTACAAAAATACAAGCTTGACTCTTGGGATCAAGCTTCTTTCTCTTCTCCTTAGGAATGTGTGCATAAGCTAAAGAACCAAATACTCGGAAATGTTTGACATTTGGTTTCTTACCGTACCATCCTTTATAAGGAGTGATACCATCTAAACTAGAAGTCGGACTTCTATTTAGAATATATGCACTAGTTCTCACTGCATCCGCCCAATAGTTGTATGTGAGATGCTTTGTCTGAAGCATTGTTCGTGCCATTTCAACAAGGGTGCGGTTCTTTCTCTCGGCCACACCGTTCTGCTATGGGGTATAGGCAGTGGTGAACTGCCTTTTTATCCCATTTTGCTTACAATAATGTAAAAATTCATTTGAGGAGTACTCTCCTCCTCTATCAGTGCGAAGACATTTGACATAGTAGTCACTTTGCTTTTCTACATTATTTCTGAAGTCTATGAAGCAATCAAATGCTTCATCTTTGTGTTTCAAAAAATAGATCCAACACATTCTAGAATAATCATCTATGAATGTTAGAAAATAAGAATTGTTTCCAAGGCTTTTTGTTTGCATTGGACCACAGATGTCCGAATGTACTAGCTGAAGACGATAGCTTGCTCTCCACGCTTGGCCTCTTGGAAACTTCGTTCTGGAGTGCTTTCCCAAAGCACATGCTTCGCATACCTTCTTATGTTCTGGAATTTTTGGTAGTCCTGTCACCATAGCTTGTGATGTTAACATTTTCAAGCTAGCGGAATTGAGGTGACCATATCTCAAGTGCCACAATTCACTTGGATTTGTAATAGCAATGTTTGTAAGTTGAGCTCCCCCTGGCTCACCAAATTTTAGAGGGAATAACCTATTCTTTGTCATAGGTACTTTTGTGATGACTCGGTTACAATTGTTTTTATCAAGGATTGTACATTTTCTGTCATCAAAAACTAATTTATAATGCTTCTCCATCATTTGGCCAACACTTAACAAATTGTGTTGTAGCTGTGGAGTATAGTATATGTCATTCACTTTTTTAAGGCCTTCTTTTGTTGGAACTTCCATAGCTCCAATGCCTTCAACTTGCAAAGAATTATTATCCCCTAACTTAACATGGGATTTGTAATTTGAATCTAATGTAGCAAAGAGATTTTCTTTGCCACTCATGTGGTTGGAGCAACCAGTATCCAAAATCCATGTATCTTTAAGATTTTGATCTGATTGTCCATAAGATAGAAAAAGATTTGATGGACCTTCTTCTTCTTCGTAGAATGAGCCATATTGACTGCTTTGATCCTTTGAAGACTTTGACCAGCAGTCACGAGCGAAGTGTCCTTGTTTCCCACAATTGAAACAAGCTGTTTTAGTCTTGTTACTTCCTCGTCCTTGATTTCCACGGCCTACAGTGCCGCTTTGGTTCTGATTGGCTCCTCTGTTTTGATTTCCACCTCTGTTTTGATTGCCTCCTCTGTAGGAGTTGCTTTGGCCTTTTGCCTCTTTGTTGTTGTCCTCTGCCTCGACCTCTTCCTTGTCCTCGTCTTGCAGCCTTCATTCGAAGTGAAGGCTTTGTCATCACCTCCATAGCTTGTTGAAGGTGCTCCTTGAAGTCTCTCTTCATGTGATGTTAATGATCCAATCAAACTATCAAATGTAAGAGTAGAAAGGTCTTTGGATTCTTCAATTATGATGGCAATGTGATTCCACTTAGGAAGAAGTGTTCTCAACACTTTCTTCACAATTGTTTCAATTTTTGTGTCATCACCTAAAGTTTGCATCATATCAACTACTGCTTTGACTCGTACATAGTAGTCACCGACTCTTTCATTTTCCTTCATTCTAAGATTTTCAAAATCTCTTTTTAAGGTTTGAAGCCTGACTTGCTTCACTTTATCACTTCCTTGGAATCCTTCTTTCAAGGCATTCCATGCATCTGTGGCAGTTAAGAAAGATGCAATTCTAGGAAAGATACTTGGATCTAATGCCGCTTGAAGATGGTATAAGGCAAAAGAATTATTTTTCTGTGCATCTTTGAAGATCTTCTTGTCGGTTGCACTTAAAGTAGTCCAATCTGTTGGAGAAGTGTAACCGTCTTCAATACTATCCCATAGTCCTTTTCCTATGAGTAATGTCCTCATTTTGATGGACCAAGATCTCATAATTATCCCCACTGAATTCGGGGATTGGTAGATTGTTACTTGATCCCATTATTATCTAATAAAACAAGAAACCTCTCTTATATAGTCTTATTTCAAAAAGACTTTACAAACTATCAAGCCTTGCTTGATTTACAATCATAAATAACTCACTCTTGTTGTTGTGATTCAGCAATTACAAAATTGTCAGCGACTTGTTCGTCGTCGTCACTGATCAATATAATTTTAGGAGAAGGAGTTTGTAGGATTTCAACTGAATTACTATAATGAGTATATTCAGATCCTTGTGAAGCAATCGCCACTGTGTCGGATTGTTCAAATCTGCTCCTTTAAGAAAATTTCTCAGAAATTTTCTTTTACAAGGATTTCCTCTTAGGAAATTTTTCTAAATTTTTTACCTCTTAAAGCGTAAAAAATTTTACAACTATTTCCTCTTAGGAAATGTCAATCATCAACTTTAAATGATAAATAAAAACCTTTCAAAATTTTTTTTTTTTAAAATTTTACAGCTATTTCCTCTTAGGAAATGTCAATCATAAAAAAATTTTCTTTAAAGTTTTACAGCTATTTGAATTTAACTTAAAGTTTTTTTTCCCCTTTAAAAAAAAAAAAAACTATTGAACCCCCGCCGAGGTTCGATCGTGCGACCTCGCGGGCGTCAAGGCAAAGGGTAGCCGCTGTGCTACCGGGCAGATCCGGGAGCTAAAGCAGGCTCCCTGCCTTTGTTGCTTTCGCAAGATCGCGCGAAGCAAAATAAAAATGACCCCGCCGAGGTTCGATCGTTCGACCTCGCGGGAGTCAAGGCAAAGGGTAGCCGCTATGCTACCGGGCAGATCCGGGAGCTAAAGCAGGCTCCCTAGCCTTATTGCTTACGCGTCGAACGCGAAGCTATTATTGGCTTCGCGCTTCGGCGCGAAGCAAGGTTTTTTTCTTTGGGACTTTAGTCCCACATCGCCTCTGCGGCGATGTTTCTGCTCTTTAAAAAGAGCAAAGCACACTAAGTGCTTTGATTGCCTGCGGGCAGTCGTAGGCTGTGAACAACCTTTTGCCTCGGGCCGCGCGCAGGTCGCCACGTCAACGAACCTCGGGCTACGTGCAGGTCGCCACGTCAACGAACCAGATCCACCAGCGCCTCGGGAATCGCGTCGATCTGCTCTTGCTGGTTGCCTCGTCTAGCTCCACCAGCGCCTCGGGAATCGCGTCGATTTGCTCCTGCGGGCCGCCTCGGGATCCGTGCTACCGCCTCGAACTGCGGGTCCCACCGCCTCGGGATTCGGGCCGGTATCGGCTCTCGGCTTTGATACCAAATGTGGGAGGTGAGCTCTTTGATACAAAGGTAAATTTGCATTAACAATTAACATTAGGTTACAAAGTTTAAATAAACATTATAATAACCATGCTATAGAAAAGGGGGGGATAGGAGAAATTAAGGGAGAAGAAAATACAATCAAATTCTCTTGTCGCCCAAAGATGCTGCCGTCCAACTGCCGTCCAGGTAAGGTAAAAGGTAAGTAATCTTACCCAAGGTAAAATACATTTTTTTAACCTTTTACCAATGGTAATTTTCCAACAGACCCTATCAAAGGCATTAGCCATATCAAGCTTAATGGCTATATGCTTCTTTTTGGATTTCTTACTGGTGTGGAGAGCTTCATGCACCATTATAATGTTGTCATATATTTGTTTCTTGGGGATGAATCCTCTTTGCTCTTCAGAAATTAATTTGCCAATTTATTTTTTATCTGGTTGGCTATGATTTTGGAGATAATTTTATAAGAATAATTGCACAGCAAGATTGGTCTAAATCTAGAAAACATTATAGCATTTTTCTCTTTAGGGATTAAGGCCAAAAAAGTGGAGTTGATAGCACCCAAGAGCTTACCATTTAGTCTGACATCTTCAATCATCTTCAACAAATCTTCGCAAATAAGATGAAAAAATTGCTGGTAGAAGTTATTGGTGAACCCATCAGGACCTGGAGCTTTATCCTTCGGAAGAGAGTTGACAACTTCTTCTAACTTGTCCATTGAGAGTGGTTTGCTTATCTCTTGTTTGTCCTTATTGAGAACTGTTGGAATATTTTGCAAAAGCAACTCTTGAGCTTGAAGATTCCCATGTTCTTTGGTCAGCAGGTTAGAAAAATGCTTGCTTGCCAGCTCTTTGATTTGCTCTTTCCCTGTATATTTCATCCCTTTGTGCTCAATTTATCTAATTGTGTTCCTCTGATAGTTTTGCATTGTCTTGAGATGGAAATAATTGGTGTTCTTGTCACCTTTTTTCAGCCAAGTCATTCTTGAGCAGAGCCTCCACTGCGCTTCTTCTTTTGCATATATCTTGTAGAGCTTTTGTTGCAGCTCTCTCCTTGCATCCTCTTGGTGTGGCAGAGGAGGAGAGTCTCCAATTTTTGCTTCTAATTGTTCAGCTTGTTGAAGCAGTATGACTTTATCTATCTTGAATTTGGTTTTATTTTAATAGCCATTTCCGTGTAGCTGTTTTGAGGTCATGAATTTTCCTTTTCTATCTCTTGGGGATTGGTTGTCAAGACTTGTTGCTGCCAAGTATTTTCAACCAAAGTGATGAATTCTTCGTGAGCTGTCCAATCCGGATTATATTTGAAGGGGATTCTCCTTGGTTCCAAAAGGTTTTGTCCACTGTCCAATATGATGGGTTTATGATCTGATATGGAACTTTGGACTATGTGGCTTGAGAGGAGTGGAAAATGAACCAATAGATCTTATTTCACTAGGAACCTGTCAAGCCTTTCAACTTTGAAATGTGTTCCAGATCTCCTATTTTCTTGATCTTCTTTCACTAGGAACCAAGTGTATTTTCCTTTACTTTGAATAACATCTTGGAGATATTCATCAGCAATAATTCTTTCTACTAATTCCTTATTCAGGACTTTTGATCTAGCTCCTCTAGACTTTTCCCAATGTCTGAGTGTCATATTCAAGTCTCTGCCAATGATTAAGTTTTTAGGCTTTTCAATGGTCAACCATTGAGCAAGATGTTGCCATGTCTCTTTATTCTGTTTTGGATGATTTGGCCCATAAAAGTTGACAACTGTTATGGGGTATCCATCTGTCATTTCAAATTTAGCTGCTATCCAGTTGTTGTGTTTGTGCCTGTTGGTGCAAGTTAAGATTTTGGGGTCCAATGCTAGAATCAGACCCCTTGAAGCTGCTGCTGCATCTACTGCGATTGTTTTTTATTACAGCCAGATTTTATTCCATTTTGCTATAGCTATTTTTTCTATCATTTTTGATTCTTGAATACAGATTGCATGTGGATGATGCTTCTGAAATAGTGACTTTAAGTAGTTTTTTTTTAGGGGACTACCTAATCCCCTCCCATTCCATGAGAGTAACTTCATTTTTTAGACTGCTTCTTGTTCTTGGAGAAGCTTTCTAATATGTTTGCTTGTGTTTTAGCCTATATTTCCTTTTGGGCCTGTTCATTTCTTAACCGCTGATTTGTTTTCCTCCCCTTGGCAGCAGATCGTGTTGCTAGGGTTCCTAGAATGTCTACTTCTTTAGCTTGTGTTTCTCCAACCTCCTCTTTTGTTTCTTCTTCTAGATGATATTTTTCTTTTGTCTGTTTCTCCTAGGATATCCTCTAAGTTTTGTACCATTGGAGTTTGTGGAGTGTCTTCCCCTTTATCTTGGGAAGATGTGCCTTGATCTGGTTTTGATGCTGTAGTTGGATTCTCCTCCTCTTTTGAACTGAGAATAGAGAACTTGTTTGTGTTTTGATGAGTAGGCTTTTGATGTGGTTGCCTTTTTCTGCTCCTTGATCTTCTTGATTTTCTTCTAATTTCTTGGAAGACTTGTGTCTCATCCTTTTTCTCCTCCTGTGCCACTCTAGTTGGACAGTTCCTAGAGAAATGGCCATGCTCATGACAGGTAATACATTTTAATGGGATGTGTTCATAATCAAGGGGTTGATTATGTACCCAGTCTAACACCTTGATTCCAATGTACTTTGGCAATCCTTTTTTTAGGTTAACTTGCACACATATTCGTGCACATATGACATTGTTGGCTTTGGGGGGGGTAATCTATGAAGGATCTAATGGCATTTCCTATGATCTCCATTGTGGGTTTATTCCATAGGTGGAGGGGCAAGAAAGGCAGTCTTACCCATAATGATATTTCTTCGGGTTCTTCCTCTTGTGGGTCAAATGCTATGGTTCAAGGAGTCATATACAATGGGCTAGAACCAACAAATCATGGCCCTCCATGAAATATGGTGTTTTTGTCTTCTATGGAGGCAAAGGTTACTACAAAGTAACCTATTCCTGCCATCATAAATTCATAAGAAGAGACTTTGTCTCCTCGGTTCATGTTGATCCATTTTTGTATCGTAGTGGGACTAGGCCACAAACCCACAAACTTGCATGCTAAAGCTTGAGCAGATAAGGTAAGAATAGGGTGCTGAGTGAAAGCCGGTGGTACCTCAACCACAGGGGCTGCATCCAGTTTGGGCACGAAGGTGCCTTTGGAAGGATGAGCATGCATATTTGGTTGAGTTTGTAGCTTGGTTCTTGGCTTAAGAGCTTGAATCATTGAATCTATCTTCCTTTGATCAAAGGGAGGAGGATGTGAAAACAAAGAAAAAGAGCCATTACCAGGAGTAAATAAGGAAGTAGCAACCATTAGGGATTCTGTAAAGTACCTTGGGGCTAAGCATGGTCTGCCATTGTCCCAGACCATGGGCAAAACAGTAGAATCAAAAAATCCCGCCAAAAAACCAGTCATTCCATCTTCCTTCTTCGTTTGCCGAATTCAAAACCCTAAGTTTGCGGAGATCCTCTTCAAAGTAATAGAACTTTATACAACTGAATTTAGAGTAAATCTGTTAAGTGCACTTGTTTCTTTGTTTCTAGCACTTTGAGGGGAAATATCTTGTGTTCCATGGGGACGTGTCCCCTCGTCCCCTTCGTCCCCGGTACGGGGGGATGGCATCAGGGACGTTTCCCCGCTGTCTCCCTTTTGGGGGACGGTACCTCCTCGAGGATGGCCAGCTGTCCTTGGGATGCCCAGCTGCCCCTAGGGCGTCCTTAGGGACACCCTGCCATCCCCCATGGTTGGGTGTCTCATGCCCAAAATAAAAATAAAAAAAAAGATACAAACCTAATTAAAAAAAAAAAGGTATGGGGGGTGGGACCATGAGTATTTCACTATTTGGTTGTATTTTTATTTTTTGTTCTCTTTGTATTTCACTCTTTTTGTTGTAAATGAGCATTGAGACTATTAGTATTACTATTTTTCATGATTACTAGTGGCTGAGTACTCTCCCTGTTATAGTGGCTGACCATTTACGCTGTCATATTTGAACAGTTAGGAGTAATTGTCATTGCTTACATGGTGGGAACTGAACAATGGTGGTTCTCAATGTTTAAATATTACTTTTGTGATTGGACAACAGTGCAGAATTGCTAGAGTGAACAGTAAAGTTGTCTGACTTTTATAATTTATATTGAGGGCTGTAAAGTTGTAAACTGATGACTGTCTTGATTGACCATTGATGGCTGAAAAAACAGATAACTATCTTGCCTGAACATTGATGACTGAGAAAAGTGAAAACCAATGACTATCTTGCTTGAACATTGATGACTGAGAAAAGTGAAAACCAATGACTATCTTGCTTGAACATTGATTGCCAAAAAGTAAAAACTGAGAACTGTTTTTGTTTGAACATTGATGACTGAAAAAAAATTAAAAAATGATAGTCTTTGCTTGAACATTGGTGGCTGAAAAAATGATGACTGTTATTGTTTGAATGTTAAAAGCTGAACAGTGTGGCATTCATTACTTGAGCAATAGCAACGATTTTGGCTAACAGTTAGAGATTGCACTTGATATCCTTGGCTGAACCTTCAAGTTACATTTGTTGAAATGGCTGCACTTAGTAATAGGCTAATAGCTGAGTTCATTTCAGATTGAAACATGTTTTAATAACATGCATACTTTTTAAATTTTTAGTATTTTTTATTTTTGCTGTGCAGAATTTGTAGATTATTCTAAATTTCTAAATTTTTTCATAGTATTATACCAGTCGTCCCCCAACCGTCCCCTAGCGTCCTTGAAACCCATCCCCTTGTCTCCTCGCCCCCCGTTCCCTAGGCTCGTGGAACATTGGAAATATCATTTCTGTTAGGAAGTGAAGTCACTATATAGTTTTACTGTTTGCAAAAGCTAGGCTGCAGCAAATGGCTATAATGTTGCTAGACGTCTAGGCAATACACGTCTAGGTCAAACATTTGGGTTGCTAGACGTCTAGACCAGACATTTGGATTGCTACACATCTAGGGTCAGACGTCTAGGCAATACACGTCTAGACCAGATGTTTAGGCAGCAGACTTCTAGACCAGACGTCTGGGTTGTTAAACGTCTAGGCCAAACGTCTAGGCAGCAGACGTATGGGCTGCTAGACCTCTAGGCCAGACGTATGGGCTGCTAGACGTCTAGGCCAGACGTACGGGCAACATACGTCTAGGATAGACGTCAAGATGCGGAAGACGAACCGTTTTAGTTGCGTGTGGAAACAAACAGTTTTGCGGAATCTTCCTTTAGAGGAAACGAACAATTCAAGGGCTTCCTCTTCTGCTCTATAAAAGGGAATGTAAAATTTTGATGAAAATATTAAAGGAAAGAAGTTGCCATTGCCCTGTGGTTTTCTAGCACATTGCAGGTTTCCACGTAAATTCTCTGTGTTATTTGTGTTGTTGTTTTGTTCTCTGTCATTGTGTTTTCTACTTGCAGGTATAAAATCTGAAGTTTTACCTAACATCTGGTATCAGAGCCTAAGGTTTTGTGTGAGTGGGAGTTGAAACAATGATAGGAGGTGTAACCAAGTTCGAGATTGAGAAATTTGATGGCAGAAACTTCGCTCTATGGAAGATGAAGGTGTAGGATTTGTTGGTTCAGAATGACCAAGCTCTAGCTTTGAAAGGGGTTGCGAGTAAACTAAGCAGCATGAAAGATGAGGAGTGGGCAACGCTTGACAGGAAGGCGGTTTCTACAATCTGTCTCTGCCTAGCGGACTCTGTCTTGTTCAATGTAGCTGAAGAGAAGACCATGGAAGCCCTTTGGCAAAAGCTTGAAAAGTTGTATGAAACAATATCAACAACAAATAAGGTTTTTTTGTAAAAGCAGCTTTATAGCTTAAGGATGAAGGAAATTTCATCCGTGGCAGATCATTTGAATGAGTTTAATACTCTTATCAGTAAATTGGTTTCAGTTAATGTGAAGATGGAGGATGAGGATAGAGCTATCACCCTACTTTGTTCCCTCCACGACACTTGGGATCATATGGTGATGACCATTAGTAATGCATCATCAGGAACTCTAAAATTTGATGATGTGGTAGTCGCTTTATTGGCAGAAGAGTTGAGGCGAAAAACGTCTTTGGAACCCTCAACCAATGAAGCCCTATCTGTGAGAGGTCGATCTTTCGAGAGAAGTAAACAAGGTAGAAAACAATCTAGATCTAAGTCTAAAGGACATAAGCAAAAAGAGAAGTGTTGGCATTGTGGGAAGCCAGGACACTCAAAGAAGGACTGTTGGCAATTAAAGAATGGTGAGAAGCAAAATCAGCCATCAACTGAGGCTAGTACAACAGATTTAGGAGAGATAGCAACATGTGAAGCCTTCTGTATCAGTAACAACAAATCTGTTTTATATACTTGGGTTTTGGACTCGGGTGCATCTTTCCACATGTCTCCCCACAGAGATTGGTTTGATAAATATCAACCATACTGTGGTGGAATGGTCTACTTGGGTGATGGTAGAGAAAGGATGTTATGTGATGTACGACATGTGCCCGATTTGCGGAAGAATTTGCTCTCAATCAAAATGATGGATAAGCTAGGGTATTCTGTCACTTTCGGTAACAACTATTGCAAAATTACCAGAGGAGCTCTTGTAGTAGCTAAGGGAGAATCTTATGGGACCTTATATCATTTATGCGGTGATACGGTGACAAACCATGCAACAACAACTTCTGTTCAGGATGCAGTAATGCTATGGCATGAACGCCTAGGCCATATGAGTGAAAAAGGTCTGAAAATTCTGCATGACAGAGGTATGCTTTCTGGGATTAAGTCTTGTAATTTAGACTTATGTGAGCATTGTATTTTTGGTAAACAAAAGAGGGTTCGGTTTACAGCAAGCCCTTTTTGGTAAACAAAAGAGGATTCGGTTTACTGCAAGCCCTGGTAAGAGTTTTGATTTTCTGCAACTTATACATTCGGATATATTTGGACCAGTCCCCACTCAACCCTTAAATGGTGCCATCTATTTTCTGACTTTTATAGATGATTATTCTAGGAGAGTGGGTTTATTTTCTGAAGAAGAAGTTGGAAGCTTTGCAGAAATTTAAAGAGTTCAAAGCACGGGTAGAGAAGAGTGTGGGCAAGTCGATTTTATGTCTCAAGTCAGATAATGGGGGTGAATATTGCTCCAAGGAATTTGATAAATTTTGTATGTAGGAAGGTATTAAGCATTTGAAGATTGTACCATATACTCCACAACTAAATGGTGTGGCTGAGCGGATGAATCGCACAATCATGGAACGTGCAAGAAGCATGCTCAGCGCAACCATGTTGGAGAAAAAGTTCTGGGTAGAGGCTGTTAATACAGGTTTTTATCTTATTAACAGGTCACCTACAACTGCGTTGGATGGACAGATTCTAGAGGAGGTTTGGTGTTGTAAGCCAGTTGATTACTCTCATTTGTGTACCTTTGGTTGTGATGCGTTTGCCCATGTACCCAAAGAAAAAAGGTCCAAGCTTGACCCAAAGTCAAGCAAATGTGTTTTTCTCGGCTATGGAGATATAGTGAAGGGGTATAGACTGTGGGATCCTACTGCCCATAAGGTAATTATTAGCCGGGATATTATTGTTGATGAAAAATCCATGCAAAGGAAGGAGGTACAACAAACTCCTAATGTTGTACCAATTGAAGTAGAAATGAATGAAGATGAATGTGAAAATCAACATGCTGAAGTTTTTGATCAGCATGCAGAACAACAAGTAGAACAACAAGTAGAGCAGCCACAATGGTCACAAGACCAAGAGCCACAATCAACAAATCATTGGGTTAGAAGATCTACACGTTCACAAAAGTGTTGGGAAAGGTATTCTCATGTTTATCAATCCTCTTTTGCTTTGTTAATTGATGATGGTGAACCTAGTTCATTTCAGGAAGCTAGAGAGTCTGAGAATGCACAAAAGTGGAGGAAATCCATGGAGGAGGAAATCGAGGCACTTCGCAAGAATAAAACGTGGGAACTAGTGGATCTCCCTGAGAACCAAAACTCATTAGATTGATTTGCTTGTCCCAGGTTACAATAAATAGTCTTGTGCAGAACAGAAAAATAGCACAATATGGTTACATTTATTTGTGTGAACAAACTATGACTAACATAGCAAAGTCTAATTTAAAATCCTAGATGCTCTCTAATATTTTCTAGAATACCTCCATACTTAGCTACGTAGCTTCAAATGCCAACACTCCCACCTAGAAGAAAGAATGTTGGAAACAAGTGTGCGTACAAAGTGAAGAAGAACAACGATGGGTTGTTGGAACGCTATAAAGCTCGCTTGGTGGCAAAAGGCTATGTGCAAAAGTCAGGTATTAGCAAAAGGCCAGTTGTGAAGATGACTACTATTAGAGTTCTACTTGCACTTGTAGCTGCACAAGATTTAGAATTGGAGCATCTTTATGTAAAGAATGCTTTTTTGCATGGTGATCTCGAGGAAGAGATTTATATGGATCAGCCTGAGGGCTATGAAGAAAGAGGCAAAGAGCATTTGGTTTGCAAATTGAAGAAATCACTGTACGGGTTAAAACAGGCTCCAAGGATGTGGTACAGGAAATTTGACACCTTCATGAAGAGCCAAGGTTTCAGCAAGAGTGAAGCTGACCATTGTGGATACTATAAGAGGTTTGATGATGGCAGTTTTATTATTTTGCTATTGTATGTTGATGATATGCTGGTTGCAGGCCCCAACATGAAGAAAATCATTGAACTTAAGGCTCAGTTGGCTAGGACATTTGAAATGAAGTATTTAGGAGTAGCAAACCAAATTTTAGGGATGAAGATACACAGGGATAGAAAAGGAAGAAAGATCTGGTTAAGTCAAAAGTCATATGTGGAAAAGATTCTGCAGCGCTTCAATATGCAGAATGCAAAACCAGTTAGTACCCCACTTCTTTCACACTTAAAATTGTCTTCCAACCAGTGTCTTAGAACAGAAGCGAGAGAAGACAAGCATGTCTCGTGTACCGTATTCATCAGCAGTAGGAAGCCTCATGTATGCCATGGTGAGCACCAGACCGAATATTGCCCAAGCAGTGGGAGTAGTCAACCGGTACATGGCAAATCTTGGTAAGGAGCATTGGAATGCGGTGAAGTGGATATTTAGATATTTAAGAGCCACTTCAAATGTTGCCATTTACTTTGGATCAACAAATTTGTAAGTTAAAGGTTTTGTGGATTTTGATTATGGTGGAGATAGAGATGGGAGAAAGTCCACTACAGGATATACCTTCACTTTTGCTGGTGGAGCGGTGAGTTGGGCTTCTAAGTTACAGTCTGTTGTGGCTTTGTCAACCATTGAAGCATAATATATTGCAGCGACTCATGCCAACAAAGAGGCAATTTGGCTAGAGCGATTGTTGGGTGACTTCAAGGTAATGCATGAGAAAATTACGCTGCATTGTAATAGCCAATGTGCTATTCAGATAGTGAAGAATCCAACATTCCATGATCGCACGAAACACATTGATGTCAAGTACCACTTTATAAGAAATGTGGTGGAAGAAGGTAGGATCCTGTTGCAGAAAATTGACACTAAAGTGAATCTTGTAGATATGCTTACAAAGCCGGTCAAGGTAGAGAAGTTTGAGTGGTGCAAAACTTCTCTGGGCTTGCTGAAAAAGTAACAAGGGCAGCATTGGGCAATTGGCACTAGATGAAAAACATTGGTACAAGAATTCTTGCATACTGACTTCAAGTGGGAGAATGTTAGGAAGTGAAGTCATTATACAGTTTTACAGTCAACAGAAGCTAGGCTGCAGCAGATGGCTATATTGCTGCTAGACATCTAGGTCAGATGTCTAGGAAGCAGCCGTTTAGGTCAGACGTCTGGGCTGCTAGATGTCTAGGCAATAGACATCTAGCCCATACATTTGGATTGCTAGACGTCTAGGCCAGACGTCTAGGCAACAAATTTCTAGGTCAAACGTTTGGGTTGCTAGACGTCTAGACCAAACGTCTAGGCAATAGACGTCTAGACCGGACGTTTGGGCTGCTAGACATCTAGACAAGACGTCTAGGTAGCAGACGTCTAGGCTAGACGTTTGGTCTGCTAGACGTCTAGGCCAGACGTCTAGGTAGCAGACGTTTGGACTGCTAGACGTCTAGGCTAGACATCTGGGTTGCTAGACGTCTAGACCAAACGTCTAGGATAGACATCAAGGTGCAGAAGACGAACCGTTTCAGTTGCGTGTGGAAACAAACAGTTTTGCGGAGGCTTCCTTTGGGAGAGGAAACAAACAGTTCGGGGTCTTCCTTTTTTGCTCTATAAAAGGGAATTGATCCCTTGCATATGATGTAATGTGAATGTAAAGTTTTGCTGAAAATAATAAAGGAAAGAAGTTGCCATTGCCCCGTGGTTTTCTTGCACATTGCAGGTTTCCACGTAAATTCTCTGTGTTACTTGTGTTGTTGTTTTGTTCTCTGTCATTTTGTTTTCTACTTGCAGGTATAAAATCTGAAGTTTTTCCTAACAATTTCTACTTTCTTGAATCATTAAATAAAAAATGTCATCTTAGGCATTATTCTCTTTGCCAAGGTTTTGGATTTTTTTTCAGAAACAAAGCATAAAATGATATTTATTATATAATGAAACTTCTCACAAATCCCAACATAATAGATAGATAGATAGGTATTAACGTGGAACGAAATTCCAATCATGGAATTTGCCACTAGACTTGCATCATCACATTCACCAGTTAGAAAGCAAGAGGGCCAGCCCCCCACACACATGATAGCATTGCAGAGTAGAAAAAAATATCTTTGATGGAGATGGCCATTGTACGCTTAAATTTTTATTCATAATTTAGTCTCTGTTAGCCTAAATGCTACTTATAAAATTGTTTGTCAGTTAAAATCTGCAAAAAGCATTTGATAAATTTTTAGTTGACTAAAACTAGAGATGTAGTAGAGCATTTTAAGGATCAAATGGGTCTTCAACTTGCAATAGATGAAAACCATAAGAAATTTTGAGCCATGAGAAAAAGAACTGGGTTTCAAACAGCCTCTACATGTGAGGTGAAAAAGGATATCTAGCTTGGTACAGGAGAGTGATTGAGTAGGAACTTGATGGGACAAAAGAAACTGGACAAAGAATGCTTGGTGGAACTGCACAAAATTTGCATAGAACAACATTGGAAGAATATTTTAATATTCAATTCAAGTATTTATTCCTCATAATTTCTTTCTAAAGTTCTAATAATCTATTAAAGTATGGTCAGTATATTTGAGTGGTGAAAATATGTATGCTGCTTTTTTCATTTTTATGTCTTTTTGATTTTTGCATTGTTTACTAAAGCATTACTATTTTGAAATTTTCTAACATTTCTCAAATTAAAATAATAGTCTTTGTAAATTCTACTTTTCAGCATTAATAATGAATTTAAAATAACCTTTCTTTATGAAAGGTGCACACAATTGAAGTTCTAATTGGGCATGTGTCATTATGTGAATATCATTTTATGTTTGTGGACTTACACATTTACATGTTTTTCTTCTTGTTCTTGCAGTGTGTACAGTTTTAGGACTTGAAGACGGTAAAGAGTGCGTGATAGTTGGAACTTTGTACAAACAGATGCAACTTAAGCCTTCGATATTGGATGAGTACTCAAAGGAGGTATGGAACAAAGAACAAATTAGGAATTTAATCTTCTTCCTTTTTTTGTTGGGCAAAAAAACAATTAAGTAGTGAAGGGTAATTGAAAATCTGTCTTGTTGTATATAGACCATTTTGGTCACTCTCTTTTTATTCCAAAGCAAAACATGAAATCTAACTTGTGGGTTTGCAAAAAGAAATTAATGTGATAAAACCCAATGATTTGTCCTATATGTTCCAGCATATTTGACTTAGCAATAATGATTAACAAAAGATTTGTTAGATGTAAATCAGCGTTTAAAAAACTTCAAAAAATTACGATTTTCATGTATACCACAATTTTTTCCAGTCTCTCAATTTATTCAAAGTGGCCAATTTTTTAAAAGAATTAATATTAAAAAAATGTGGGAAAACATCAATTGCCAATCTCATTTTTTTGAGGCCATGCCGATAAATTGCCAATTATGATATTTTCAACATTGATGTAAATGCCAATTGAAACAACAAGTGGGTAGGTGAAACAGGTTGCCCTTTGTAATTTTTACTGAAGTCTTGGTTTTTTACTTCAACCGGCTTTGATGTATTTTAATTGGTGGAGTCAGTTGCCAACCCTTAGTTGAGAGGAAATGCTTGTTGGCATTTTTTATGGGTAGAGATGTGGTTATTGGGTTATGATAGTTGGTCACTCGTCAAAAGCTTTTTTGCAGTCTACAATTTTTGACAACAGAATAGTTATGCATCCTCTGATCATGTAATCCTTGTGCTCTGATATGAGTTGGTTATATAAATATATTCACTATGGTTTTCCCAAAGTGGTCTTCTACATGTTTGGACCATTTCATGGGGTGATCACATCAGATGATTTATTGATTGTTGATATTATGTTTAGATCATGCCATTTTCTGTGCTTGTCTTCTACACCACACAAGTTAACTGAGTGGAAGCTGAGCTTGCCACCTTGAAGCTGTGCATTTAGCCTACTCGTCTTCTCTGTTTCCTTCTCTTTGCAAGAGTGGATTGTGGACTTTGGAGCCAAAAGACATGACTAGGCATCACTATCTTCTTTTTGACTACAATGAGAAGTGCAATATAGAATCTCCTTTCATTCTAAAGCCTAACATGAAATCTAACTTGCGTCTTTTAAAAAAAATTGGAGTGATAAAACCTGATGAATTGTCCTGTATGTTCCAGCACAGCACATTTGATTTAGCAAGGATTATTAACAAAATATTTGTTAGGTGTAAATCATTGTTTTTAACTTAACTAAAAAAAAAAACTCGGATTAATTTAAAATACCACCAACCCCATAAAAGTAATTTCACCTTAACTTTTCCAAGGACTTTTTTCTAGTTTGAAAACTTTATATTTAAAGATCTCTTTTAGTTATGTTCTACACATGCTTGGTTTCAAAGCTGAAACAGTTCAACCTTGGAATTTGCTGCCACTCGTTCCTAGAAAAGCCTATTTTTATGTACCAATCAAACACTTTTATAAGTAGCACATACAACAATCTCTTGATGTAACAATTCACCTAGGTGTAAATCATTGTTTTTAATTGTAACAATTCACCTAGGTGTAAATCCTTATCTAAAGTAGCTCGTGCTTGAACAGTGGAGGGTTTGGTTGCCACCACCTTCACACTTTGCTTGATGTAACAATTCACCTAGGTGTAAATCCTTATCTAAAGTAGCTCGTGCTTGAACAGTGGAGGGTTTGATTGCCATCACCTTCACACTTTGCTTGATGACATTATGTTTATTTGGCACTTGGTTTCCCCTACCAAGTGGTTCGTAGATGTTGTCGTGGTGTTCGATCTGGTGAATACAAACAATTTTTTTCAAACTTTAAATATGCTCATGACCAATGAAATGTCACAAAGTGTCACCTCTTTTATTAGCTTGCAAAGACAGGTGGTAGGTTCCTATTTGTTTGGGGTACAATTTAGAGGAGCAATTAAATGATACCAAATGTCATTGCAAAGCAAAAGGTGGGAACTTAATTATTTGAATATTAGCGACAAACTTGCTTTAATAAAGGCTATCTTGCAGATGTTATATATCTCTCATATAGAAGCATTTTCAGCCTTCTTTCAAATACCATAGTTTTTTGAGCTCTTCATAGTAGTGCCTAGGATGTAGTCTTGTTTTACTGTCGAGAAGCCTGAATTGTGCAGGAATTTGATGGATCAAGTGTCGCTTATTCCCAACCTAAATGAAATTGACTACTCCATTTAGGCAAGTAAGATGCAATCTTTTCTTCTAAGTAAAGGGCTATGCATTTATTTGGATGAGAAAAATCTACCCTTTATAAATACGATTGAGAAGCAAGACACTTTGGACAAGGATGAAGCTCTTTGCTTAGTCTCATTGTATGTGGTTTAGGAGTTGAATATACATGTTGAAGATTACAAGGACCCTATCAAGCTTTGGAAAAGGTTAAAGGAACTGTTTGGGAAGATGAACAACACACAAGTTAGTTGGTTGGAAGTCAAGCTGACCACTTTGAAGCTATGCATTTAGCCTAATAGTCTTTTTATGCTTCCTTCTCTTTCCAAGAGTGGATTGTGGACTTTGGTGCCACAAGACATGACTAAGCATTACCATCTTCTTTCTAACTACAATGAGCAACATAGTGGACGGGCCATTCTCACCTCTCCCCAAAAAGTTTGTGGTTGTGGCCATTAAGGCTGATGATTTAGTGAGCAATGACATCAACAATTGAGACACAAATTTTGGATTTCTGTGAGGCATGTGTTGTCTTCTCATGATTGATGATCTTTCATTGATTGACCTATCTTGTGGGCTATGTGAAGGTTGTGTCTTCAAGGAGCATCATGGAGAGTCTTTTCCTAAAGGCAGAGGTTAGCATGCATCTTAGCTTTTGGAGTTTGTCTATAATGACCTTTGTGGGCCTATGACAAGTCACCCTCTTCATTGATGATTTTACCATGTTCCCGTGGATGTACACCATTATATCCAAATACCAGGATTTTGCAAAATTCAAGGAATTTAAGGCATATTGGTAAAATATCAAATACCTTAGGATTCATTATGGCAAAAAGTACACAAGTCATGGTTTTGAGGATTTTCTTACTTCTAAGGGCATTACTTAGCAGTGGATTGTTCATTACACCACTCAATAGAATAAAGTAGCCAAGTAAAAGAACAAGGCGAAAATGGAAATGGCTTTATTGAATGGTGCATGCAAAACAAATGGAGCTCAAATTTTGGGTTGAGGTAAAGCATTGTGCAATATGTACCATCAACAAGACATTGTCTTGTGCAATAAAGTGGATGATCCTCTATAAGAGATGGATAGGAGAGAGGCCTTTAGTTTTGCATCTTTGGATTTTTTTTTAGTTGCTTTGGCACATATTCCTATTGACAAGCGGAACAAACTTCAGCCTCAAGAGTGATAGATGCATATTTGTTGGTATAATAAAGAGTTCTAGATGTATTGATTCTATGGTCTAGCTATTTGAGATGTCATCACTAGGTGAGATGCAACCTTTGAAGAGATTGCCTCTTCGAGATCTTTTGGACATCTCTTGGCTCTTCTTTTGACTTTTCTCCATCGTGTTTTTTTTTTTTTTGTTGATGCGCGCCCTAAACCACTTGTTCTTGGTTAATCTTCCAATTTTTTGTTTGCTCCAGGTGTTGCAGTTCATCTTGGTTCATTTTGGTCAGTTGATTGTGCCAGATCTTGCAGTTGTTTTTCTCTTGCCTAGCTCTTTGATTGAGGTTGATCCTCTTAGCACTTTGGTTGTGGATTTTTCTTCAGAGTTTGATGATGTGGAGATGGCTCCAAATTTATATGTTGCTTGCATTGATTAGTTTCCACCTCTTCGGACTTTGATTGTGGCCTGTCCTATGCCCAAGTATGCTAGGACCACCCTTTAGGCTTTAAAGTCAATGTTGCAACATGAATTTGATGGAAAGGTCCTCCACTCTATGCTTTACATGGCAAAATGGCCGTTAATATAGACCTGACCACCTATACTTAAGTGAAGGGATGTCTCAAGTGGGAGATAATTATGCCTGTTGAGTATGATTCCTTCACGAAGGATCAAAGTTTAATTTTCGATTCCTTTTTGCAGGGGCAAAAGTATTGTTGGTTGCAAATGGTTCTAGAAAACCAAGTTTAATGTTGATGGTCAGATTGAGGAGTACAAGGCTCACCTTGTCGCTAAGGATTTTTGTAAAGATGGAGTCGATTGCATGAAGACTTTTGTCCATTTGTCTTTCACGGACTCCATTCGCATTATACTTTCCATTGGCGCTTCATCACATTATGAGGTTCATCAAATGAATGGCAAGAGTGCTTTTCTCTATTGGGACCTTCAAGAAGAGATCTATGTGTAGTAGCTGCTTGGATTTGTGTAGGATGAACCCACACCATTGGTTAGTTTGGGCTTATGCAGGCTCCTGTGCATGACATAAGAAGATTCACATCTCCTCTCATAGTTGAGGCTTTTGTTGATGTGAGGTTGAAGATGATGTTTATGTTAAGCATTATTACAACATTTTCATTATTGTGCTTTATGTTGAGGATCTGATCATCATTGGAAATTTGCCTTTCTTGATTTAAGAGATGAATCTAAGGCTTCAAGAATCCTTTGAGACGATAGGCTTGGGCCTTCACGACTACTTAGGCATTTTTATAATTCATATTGGGCCTTCTTCACTACTTTCTAGGCATTCAAATAGTTCAAATTCTTTATGGATTTCTCTCTTAACTATGGTATATGCTTTGGATGTGCGTCCAACATTTTTGGATGAAGGATTGTAAACTTGCTCTTACCCCCTTCACTCGAGGGATGAAGCTTCAGGCTAAATATTCCACTCCTTTAGTTGTTGCTATTGTCTATTGGTCCTTGGCATAGTGTTGGGACTCTTCAAGTCTACCAACACTCATGCATTTGTGAACTGAGTGACCTCAAGCAAGTCATTTTGACCTTGGGAAAGTCTCTTTTATAAAATCTAGTATATCTTATGTTTTTCTTATTTGCTAGGTCATTGTTTAGTTATTCCTTTAGCTCTAGTCTGGGTCAAAAAAATAAGCTTGTTGAGTCCAAGATGAGTATGAATCTCGATATTGTGGATTTTAGTGGGTATTCTTCTTTATCTCACTCACACTTGATCGATTGTAGCTTTTGTTGTTAGTTTGTTGTCTAGGTACATGTAGCTGCCTCATGAGAGTCATTAGAAGGCTCCCAAGCAAATTCTTTGCTATATCGAGGGTGCAGTTCCTATGGGCATCTGTTATATTATAGATGCTTCTATTGTTTTGTAGGGCTATTCAGATGTGGATTGAGTTGGTTTTGTTGATGAGTGGAAATCCACTTGGGGTTACTTCTTCTTTCTTGTTTTTGGGCCAGTCTTTTGGGTGTCCAAGAAACAACATACCATTTCTTTGTATTCCATGAAAGCAGAATATTGTAGTGTTGTTGTTGCTAGGAGACATCTTGAGTGGATGCAGTTGGTTTTTGAAGAGTTGGACCTTCCTTTAAGAGGCCTTAATACTTTGTCTTGTGATTATTAGACAATCGTTTAGTTGGTTCACAACCTAGTGGAGCATCAATTGACCAAGCACATTGAAATTTGGATGCACTACATTCACCGACTTCATTCTAATGGATAGCTTGTACCAGTGTATGTGCCTTTGGCAGATCAGTTTGAGGACATCTACAACAAGTTCATGCTCGAGGTTACCTTCACCAAAGTGTGGGATAAACATTGTGTAGGAGAGTTTCCTGTAAAGGGGGGTTTTCATAAGGTTCTCTTAGTGGCCCCTATTTAGCTTAAGGGTGATGATGAGATGTGTAATCATTTACTGTAGGCCACAATTGACACTGTATTGTGTTGTATTATTATTTGGCTTATGGGCCCATGGTCACCTTATGGGGTGATCATTGTATTGTATCATGATCCAGTAACATGTTGGCTTGAGATTTATTTAGATCCATGAGATTGTATAATAGAGGTATTTATATCTCTATTCTCCCATCATTTTCTTTATAATTGAAGATTATTTTATTTGTTACTGAGAGAGATTATAGGTGCTATCTTTTCTCTTGTATTTAGTATTTGTGTATCGTGTTGATTCTGTTTCTATTGTAAGTTTCTTCACATCACAATCAATGTCATGCTTTGTCATATTAATATTTTTTTGCATAGTGTTGTTAGTAATGTAGGCCTTTTTTTGTTTATTAACCATGCATCGTTGTCCCCACTTCTAGTTGCTTTTACTTTTTCCCATTCTACCTTTTCTTGCATCTGGTTGCATTGGGGTAAGATTGCCATCTAGGTAGAAACAAGAGCCTTTTAGTGGCCTTTTATTTTGTAGGACTTGTTTTGATCTTCTAAGCTCTTCATTCTGACCCATTTAGGCCTGTCTCTCCCTTCATTTACTTTGTTGAGTCTATTTTTCTGCTGAATTTGTCCTCCCCTTTGCAGTATAGTGTACAAGATTTTTTTTTTAAGGTTGTGGGTGTCCTTTTTTCCTCCATAATATTTTACTTCCTCGTGTGTTATAATTGTTGTTGTGTGTATTATATTATATTGGTAGTACAACTTGAGTGGGTCTAACAGGAAGACTTTGGAATTCCAAATAGGAGGTTCATGGTTCAAATCCTATGGGGGGTCCAGTTGTACATCATACTTCGACAACTAGGGTCTGGTTGGATAAAAATATAATTGGGTAATTAACATCCATGAGGGTCGTTTCATATGGCCTATGGTCTCATGGATGTTAAAAACTTCTTTCACTTTCCTCTATCAGCTGTACTTAAACTTGTTTTTTCAGTTAATTCATTTTGATCATTTTCTGGCTACAGAACCACCTGTGGCCGAGTTCCTGCCACTAATTGGTTCTTCAAGTTCTTTTCTATCATCTCTATGCTTGCCATTGGAGTTCTCCCTATTGGAGTCCTTGCAGAAGATGTTTCTTATAGACATCTTCTGCCAACCTACTGGATTTGCAGTTATGTTACACAGAATTCAGGTGAGCAGATGGCACCTCAACTTGATTTTAGCTGTTACCTTTTTATTGTCTGCAACACTTTTGGAGAGAAGTAAGTGGTGGAGCAGTATCTATTTACATAGCTCCCACATGAGAATTTTTACAATTGAAGGCCGGTTATTCCAGAAATGCATCATTTTTGATGCCATTCCTGTGGTCATTTACTCCTATACTACTTAGTTGGATGCCACTTTATTAGATGGAAAGTCATTGTGCACTAATATTTATATGTTTTCTTCTGTCATATACTCATCAAAATTCTGATGACAGTGCTAGCACATGAATGCCAACTCTGTAAGAGTTATAACACCTTTTCAATCCTATACTTCATAATTATCTTTATCAACATGTTCTACTCTTATCTATTTGTTTAGTTCCTATTTGTTGTATATAGCCTTTGTCATTTTGAAGGAGGCAATAATTAAGAGCTTGTCTTTCTCATCATGGCTTGGTAGACAGTTTTGTTCTTTGTTTTCTTCAAAAGAGGGTGGGGGGATTTTAACTCTTTGTATTTACTTGGCTGAGGGGCTTGCAATTAGGAGATCTTTCCTTTATAACCAGTTATTGTTAATTTTTAAAAATCTTTGCAGAGAACTGTTACCCCTATAGTACAGCCACACAATTTTGTGCACCCAGATGATTATCTTATTTTGGAAGATGACAGTGGAAGGGTTAAATTGGCAGGGAAAATCCTCTCCCCATCCATGTTTGTCACAGGTAGCTGAATTTAAATCAAACCAAGGTTTTGCAAGTTACCTTTATAAATATTAGCTTTGTGTAATTAATTTTATTGTGTTAAACGTGTGTACAGGTGTTGTAGTAGCACTTTACGGTAAAGAAGGCAGTGAGGGTGACTTCTATGTACAAGGCATTCTAGAAGCTGGTCTACCACCACAACGACCACTTCATTCTGGTAGTGATTCAAGTATTAATATGAAATTCTCTTGGGGTCTTATTTATGCCTGACTTCCTTAATACAATCTAATTTTTCTTTAAGCTGGGTTTTTCTGTTATTGATCTGGCTAAAATGTGAGCATTTGGCCTTCTTAGTGGTGAAATTGATAAAGCGAGGAGTTAAGCTTTACAACTCAAACTTCTAATGTTCTTCAAGAGTTTACACGTTCATAATATACATAAAACATGTAATCTATTTCCAATCTCTGTCTCTTTCTGGAGAAGCCATTTTGGGTTATAATTTTATTATGCTTGGCGGTGGACTTATTATGTACATTTTCCTTCTACAGAAGATGATAAATATGTGGTTTTTGTATCTGGGCTCATGGTTGGTAGTAGCAAGTCTAATCCTCTTCAATTTCAGCTTCTTGTTGACCATTTGACTGGGCATCTAGGTGATGAACAGGTGTGTGTTTCTTTCTCCATGCAGTTTTTAATGGAGTTTTTCTTATTCAGTGATACTTTCTCTATGGCACATAAGAATGGGTTTTGTGATTTACATGATTTTACAGGAGCACAATGTGGCTTCCCAAATTGTTCGTGTTGTTATTGCAGGAAATTCAGTTGATATAAAACAAAGTCTTCTAGCAGGTCAGGTAAAAATGCTTATAATTTATGGGTTCCGTTTTGGCATGTTATTCATTTTGAAGATGCGGTACCTTATATTTTTTGACAATAGTTTATCTGGTGTCTGTGTTTTAATTCTAAGAAAAGACATGTTCTGTCTGCAGTCCCTTGCATCAAAGGATCAAGCTAGACTCGTCGAACCAATCAAGGAACTAGACCTGGGTTTAACACAGGTTCTTAAATATGTTCTTGTGTCTAAATAGTTCCTTTGATTATTTACTGTCATATGCTAGAAAGTTTTTGTCCTCTTTGTGCACTAAGCTGATTCAATGCTGTTGGAAAACAAACAAATATTGTGTTTAACTTTCTTTTTGTAGTCCTTCAAATCCAATTCATATTTTAAGTGCTATGTTGCCTTGTTAACTGGACATGTGATGATTTTCTGTAGCTTGCAGCAGCTATGCCAGTTGACATCATGCCAGGGCCAAATGATCCTGCAAATTTTTCTTTGCCACAGCAGGTGTTTTTGCTAATTTTGATCTTCAGTGAAATAATAGCTTTTTTATAGAATGTGGTTAATAAAATTCTTGTAAATTTGTCAGTGCTCTATTATATTTATTCAGTTGTCTAGATCGGATAATGACGTTTTCATTTTGTTGACATGATCTATTGATTAGCCTTTGCATAAATGTTTATTTCCTGGAGCATCAACATATAATACATTTGTTTCTTCAACAAATCCTCATCAGTTTGAACTTGATGGGGTTAGGTAAGACATTGAGTGGAATACAGTGACAGATCTTGCAGTTAATGTTGGCTTATTCAAAATATGTTGCCTGATTCTTATCATGGAATTGGCGGTATAATGTGCAGTTTTCTTGGCACTGCTGGCCAGAACATAGATGATATGGACAAGTATTCTGAAGCAAATGAAAAACTCGATTTCATGGAAAGGACACTAAAATGGAGGCATCTAGCACCTACTGCTCCAGACACTCTTGGTAAAGATATGACCATATAACAGGAGATTAACCTTCTTTTAAAAAAACAAGTTTGCTTTATTCCCATTAATTTCCAGTTTGAGTCCCTATGAGAGGTTCTTACAGTTACTGGAAATATAAACTTTGCAGGCCTATGTTGCTAATAAGCTCAAATATGTTCAACTGAGAATAGAGTCGTGCCTGTTTTGTTACTTGCATATTAATATTCTGACTCAGCTGCATAGAATTCCATCTTGCAACTTTGCAGGGTGTTATCCCTTTACAGACAGAGACCCTTTTGTCGTTGAGGATTGTCCGCATATTTATTTCTGTGGGAATCAGAAGAAGTATGCGACTCGTCTAGTTAAAGGCAAAGGTGGTCTTCTATTCCCATTTCTGTCTCGTTATTTTTTCTCCTGTTGGCTTGCTAATCTGTTGAATGTAATACATGATGCATTTTATTTGTGTTGCACAGGATCAGAGGGTCAGCTGGTGAGGCTTATATGTATTCCTAGTTTTTGTGAGACAGGATCAGCTGTTGTGGTATTTACCTGCTTTAGATGTGAAAATATTTTGTGCTTCTTTTTCTTCTGTTTCTGTCTGTCCAAAGGATAATAAATGGAAATAGGTGACTTTAAAGTAGTAGCATTTATTATAAAGGCTGAAGTTTGGCTTGTTACTGAATTATTTCTTTAATCAATTTCCTACAATCTCCTGTTGAACGAACAGATTTTCAATGAAATATCTTTTTTTTTTTAATGCAGGTCAATATTAAGACTCTTGAGTGTCATCCTTTGGCACTTTCCACGTCTTCTTTGGTTGGGTGAACACCTGATGACTACAGTGGATAAAATATTATATAAGATTTTTCTTTCATGAAATTTTCAAGTAGGAAAGGAACCTTCTACTCATACCCAAATGTGATAGACTATTTAGATTTCCAGAGTCTACTAATTACGTTCTTTAGATATGTATTTTTTCCACGAATTGTGTTATGTTTGCATGTATCTGAAGCTGTCAATCTTTTTGGTAATTACCTGCCAAAAGCTAAACGTATATCAATCTTCTGTTAAATTGTGGTGGATCTGCCATGTATAATGCTAGTGTCATATCCACAATGTAAGATTGCTTGTATGAAAAGCTCCCAACCAACAGATTAACCGCAGTATCAAGGTATTATTTGTCAGTTTAGTTCTAGTTCAAAGTCAATATTGATTAGATTTTGACTGTGTTTTTGTGGGGATGTGTTCAATTTAGAAATTTGTAAAGTAAAGATGAAGATCTTTGTTTATTCCCTTGGTTATAACACTGCTTACAGTGCGGAATCATGAACAGGTGAATATGTGCACTAAATTCTTGTGCATACCAGACTGGCATTTTTATGAACATTTATTCTGAAATCCAAATGGTGAATTTTAAATAAAAATGTTAAGTCACTATAGGCGCCTTTGAATGAAGAGGCTTGCCTTCAAAGAAATTTAGAGTGCCAAACAAAATGTTTGATTATTTTATATATGGTATAAGGATCCACAAATGTGATTGTCATGAACTTTTCTCTGCTTTGCCTCTTGGCTCTTTCTGACTGGTATTTGGGTGAACCAGATTACTAATAGTTTCCTTGGCTACCACAAAACTATAGAGGATAATAAACTCTCTTCCCTATGTTCAAACTGGGAAGTCCATAAATTTACAACCAAACTTGCCTTGAGAAATTGGTCAGCTTATGTTACTATGTTTTAAACTGTTTATGTAGATCTGTAGCCAATTTGTTCACGAGATTCAGGGATCCAACCGAAAATTTACAGGTAAATATAGACGTCGATACATGTCGAACAAAATTTATATTAACTTGATGTTTTAGCTTATTTAAAAGAAAAAACATTGTTGGCAAAGAAAATTAATTTTAAATTATTAAATGTTTATCTTTTAAGTATAAATGAATATAGTGTCTCAAGCTTTCTGACTTTCTAACAATTTATATATATATAATAATAATTTTCTTAAAAATAGTTTAGTTATTACTATTTATAGTAAATAATATAATATTTTTGTAACTTCTAAAATTGGTGGTTTATATTTCTTTTGAACATCTAAAAGGACAAAGTTAATATGTCATTTGCAAGGATGTTTTCTTCCTTAAATTTATTTATAAAACTAAAATTTAAATATATATTTAATTTTAATCCAGTTAGAATTAACCTCTTAAAAAACAATTAGTTTTTAACTATTATATATATATATATATATATATATATATATATAGTTGGAGAACAAGGGTTTGTATTTGGGGTCTTCATCTTTGACAAATCACAAGTGTCTCTTATAAAGCTTGAGAGTTTACAAACAGATTCAATTCAGTTGTTATAACTAGATACTTGCATCATTTTTCATAAAACGTTTGAATTATTGATTTTTTATTTTTATTTTGGATATTTTTCAGTTATTTGTGTGAATACAAATATTTTAAAATTTAGCATATTTGACGTTTTTTTTTTTTTTTTTTTTGTAGCAGTCTACACAATACCAAAACTCCACCTCTATTCCCTATGCATTGTAACTTAGTAGAGTAATATTTCAAAACTTTGTGCTATCATAGTTAGGTTTATTGGATCTGGATTGCTAGTTTTCTTTTGAAGCATAAGTGCAACCACAAGAATTGTAATAAATAGTTTATATGAAAACACATTAATGTTATAAAATAAAGTAAATATTACCAATGGAAAACATTAAAGTAAATCTAAATCTTTATTTGATTTAGGTAGTCGATATTTTCTTGTTAGATTTAACTAAACTTAAAAAATGTAACTTCATGATTCTCAATTAAAACCGCTCTATTGGCTAGCCTATTTGCACTTTTGTTTCCTTCCCTTAACATGTGTAAACTTTTGTAGCAAGCTCTTGTATTTTCATATTTGTCTCTTGTATGTTTCATAGAGCCTTTGCTTTTCTCAAAATTCCATTTATTACTATTAGTGAATTACCTTTGATTCGTACTTTGTTCTATTTCATTTGTTTGTATATTCTTATCCCTTCTCCTTAAGTTGTAGCTTCATTATTTGTCTTAAATCCACTATTGAAAGCGTAATGAGGCAAAATCTCTTCCTTGTTATTTTTAATTGTTCCTCTTCCTCTTGGTTCTCTTAGACTTTGTTTAGATGCTCCATCAAAATTTGATTTGACCAACTCCACTTCTAGTGGTTTCCACTTTATATTCTTTACCTTCTTTTTGTTTCTCTTGTACCCAACATCATAATTCCATTTGATGACTTTACTCCATCTATGAAGGCTCTTTGCTTCAAGATTAGGGATTGGGTGAATTGATAAGGTTGTTTTGAACTTTTCTATGGCTGAACATTTTTTTTTCTTTTCATTACCTCCAAATTACTTTTTTTTTTCTTTTAAATATTCTTCTTTTCTTTCCAGTCATACAGTCCAAAGTATTGTATCTTTTGATATATCTTAGATTGTCTTTAAAGCCTCACTTTTAAAAGTGCTTTGCCATTGCTTTAACCATTCTTCAACTTTGCCATTCATCATCATGCATTTACCAAACATATTAAGAATCCATTGTCAATAGTTTTTAGATTATCAAGCAGTGTCCCAAGAGATGGTCTATACTCTCCTTTTTGCAAAGAACACATTATGAGGGGCTATGAAAACCCTTTTTCGTAAGGTTATCCCAGGATAAAATTCTTATGCTATCTCAAATATTTTTCCATATTCTTGTAGTATTTCTATTTTGTTGGTGCTTTACATTATATCTGCTTTTTGTTGTGTATTCTCTTGAGCTATTCAACTCCCAAATCATCTCATCTTTGGCTCTCTTTGGAATAATAACGATTGTGATCTTTTTGCTCAATTGCCTCTTAACATCAATGTCTTGTATACTTGTAATTTTTTTTTTCCATTGGTATCTTCCTTCATGATCTTTGTACATAATGTTTGAAAGCCTATCACTATCCTTATCTTGAAGTAATTTCATCCATGGTTTCAAAATTGGATTTGGATTGAGTGGTTTCTTACCACACCAAGTATCCATCCAAATAGATTTTTTTTTAGTTCCCACCACCCATTAGACATTAAATCACTAGATTAATTGATTTTTTTTTTAAATTGTTCGATATTGTAGACCCATATGCTAGTGAGAATGTAATAAATATCAAGCTTGAGTCATTGTGATCAATGTACTTAAAAGAATTCTTGCCCATTGTCTTTGTACGATCTTCAATTTACTTTTCCTATAAGAGCCAAGTTTGCATCTATCAGAACTCTTTAAATTGAGTCCTTCCCTAGTTTTATCATCACATGCCTTGCTCTATTTCACCAAAAGGAAATTTCCTTTTATCATATAATCTTGACCACAAAAATGATTGCATAATATAGATTAAACATCTTTCTATTGATTTTGGCATAGTATACAAAGACATTATATTTTGAAATAGTTTGTAAGATTGGATTAATTAGCTACACTCTTTCTGGTAAAGATAATTATCTATTTTTCCATACGAGTAGTTTATAATGAAATGAACTAATAATTGGATTTTACAGTTCTATCCTCATTCTCCCCTCAAATAACGACATCCATAGATAAGTTGTAGGTAAATTTGTTGCCTACATTTGAAATAATCTACAAATCCTTGCATTGATTCTAGTTGGAGCGTGTTGGCAGTAAATTTTGGATTGTCTTATTAAATTTTTGCCTTGATGCTAATTCATATTCCTTAAGTTATTTAAAGCTTTAATCCATTTGACCCATTTGTTCCCAAATCCAAACTTTTCTAATATTACAAAAAAAATCCCATTTAACCCTATCATCGGCTTTACTTATATATATTTTTTATTTGTGGAAAACATCCCAAAAGGGATGCCACTTTCGGGTAAGACCCAAGGAGGCAGGGGTATCCATTCCGCCAAAAATGCCTAGGACTCGAACTTGGCCTACCACCTTTGACATATTCAAGGAGCAAACAAACACACAAAACCAAATTAAAAATAAGTAAATAACAACAAAAATAATAAAAGCACAACCAAACATGCACAATAAGATAAAATAAACCACAACACAAACCACATAAAAAAACACAAGAACCACATAACAAAACACAAACAAGACAAAAACAACAGAACACTACAAAGACAACCCAAAAAAACATGAAAAATAAACACAACCAAAACCTAAAAAATAAAATAAATATAATAAAAAATAAAAAATAAAAAACAACCAACAACAGACAATAAACAAAAACAAAAAACATAGAAAACACTCACACAAAAAAATACGAAATAACACAAACAAAGAGAAACCCAAGAACAAGAACGAAAAAAACACAAGAACAATAACAAAAAACATAAAAAAAAACAAAACAACAAAAACACAAGAACACCAATAAACAACACAAAAAACACAAAAACAAAACAAAACAAAAGAACCCACCCACCTTAAAAAACTAAACAAAAAAAAACAAAGAAGAAAAAAGAAAGAAAAAAAAAGAGAGAACAAAACAATGACCTATTTAGACCAAAAGACTATTAAGGCAAGAATCAACAGAGGAAACAAAATAAAGAATAGAATGAGCTAGGGAACTAAAAAAACTGAATGAACCAAAGAGAAGCAAACAAAAAAAAAAAACAAGAAGAAACTAGGTACCTTCAAAACTGGAGCCATCCAAAGAAATGATAGAAAGAAGAGCTTCCCTAATTTGAGAAGCCCACCATATAGGAGGGTGGCCATAACAAGTAAGATCACCTTTGTCCAAAGCCCAATTAGCTAAAGCATCAACACTCTTGTTTTGATCGTTGACCACATGATTGTAAGCAACTTTCAAAAATCCCATCTGGATTAACTGAATCTTCTCAATAATTCTTTTTATTCTCCAATCCACCTTATGATTCTGCGATGGCGATGGCGAGGGTTTTAAGAGTGGAAAAAATGATAAAATTTAGGACCTCTATTTTTTTTGTGGATCTTGATTCATCAAAATGAATCATATTTTATAATTTGCCCTTGATCATGTTAGGGTTTCGACGACATCAATGGATGGTCGAGATTAAAACATTTGAAAGGGTTGAGATTGAACTTGATCATGTGACATCGATTAAGATGGGTGGATGGCTGAGATTAAGTCGTGGCAGATGGCTAAGATTTATTCACATAAATAAATAAATAAATAAATATAAATATATATATATATATATATATATATATATATATATATATATATATATATATATTTATATATATATAATGAATGGCTATGATTGGAGGATACGAATGGATGACAAGTGGCTAGATTTTGGTGTCTACAGATGCTCCTTTTTGTATCGCATTACGTGAAACACAATGCAGTGCAAAAATATGAGACACTTGGTTTGGTGTGGTGAAGCAGCTTTCTTTCCTTGGAGTGCAAAGAAGATCTTGAAGACAAATAATTTGTTAGTGTAGCTTACCCCCTCAATTGGCGAATGAGTGAAAATGAGTCTCATGAGCCAATTGACAGAATTATGGGTAATGATGCAGGTGAATGATGTAAGTGCAAGTGTATGATGTAGATATGAATGATGTAAATGTGGATGATATGAATGATTTAAATTGATGTCGTTTTTGCCCTAACGGAGAAAAGGGTTTTTGTATAATGCAAGTGGTTGGTTCTGTTTTTGCCCCAATAGAGAAGGGGTTTTTTCCGAGTGTGGATGTAAATGAATTATGTTTTTTCCCCAACAAAAAAGGGGTTTTTTCCAAATGTAGATGTATGATGTGAATGATGTATCCCGATGTGGTAATTCAAAATCAAATTTAGTTGCCACAAGTTTGGGGTGATTCCATGCTGTTGGAAAACATGCCAATTGGCGTCATTGAAATGCAAAGTGATGAAAATGCAAAAAGAAAGAGTCATCCCTTGGAGGGTTGACTAGGATAATTCCCTCAATTGGAACCAATCAACCTAGGCAAGGCCTGTCTTCGTGATGACTATCAATGTAAAAAAAATGTTGAGATTTGATTTGTCCGTGTTTCAAGCCCCACGAACAAGGCCATCAATGATAACTTTTTGAGCAAGTTAACTTGGGCATAGTCTCACTTGAAAAATGAGTAACCCAAAATGATTTTGTGTTCGAACAAGAGGATGTTGAATGACGATGAACAAGTATCATTTTGGTGATCTAAAAATCGTACCGAATTGCATGGACAACCAATCGCTGCAATCACCAAAGGGGATATAATAGACCATTAGATACGAGGTTCACTTGAAATTGTAAATGAATTTGACAAACGTTTAATGCAAATGTAATGGTTGATGGATTGGATGGTGTTGAAATGAAGATGTGATGATTGTAAAATGCATTGATGACTAGATTCCACAATTTTGTGAAATTTTGTATTGTTTTGGAGTGTTTTTGAAGCAATTTTGAACCATTTTGCAACTTTTTGGTCGCAAACAAAAAGTTAACCGTTCAAATCAATCCATGTTATCACAAAGAATGATGAAATGATGAGATGGATGATTAGAATGATGAAAATAGTCATTTTGTGAAAATTTGGATTGTTTTGATGCGTTTTGAAGTTTGTAAGATGATTTTACGCCTTTTGGTCGCAAACAAAAATTAAGCGCCTAAATCAATTTTTGGTTTCACAAAACATGATATGATGATGAAATGAATGCGTGGATGCAATGTGGAGTGATTTTGTGGAGGTAAGCTACATTTTGAGGCCCTTTTGACACCTTTTGCAAAGTTTTGAAACCAAACACCTACCAGTGTTCATGTTTGGACAAACGTAGGTAAGCGTCTGCCATGCTGCAAATGCTAGTGAGATTTTGGGTGTGCCAGGAAAATGTCCATGGGCATTTGAGTGTGCTCCAAACATTATATAAAAGGGTTGCAGTGGTCAAATTGGTTTCATTCTTGTGTTCACAAGTTCCAGAAGCTGCATCTAATGGAGAGTGAGTGAGTGAAGGAGTGGGATGGAGAGAAGGCCACAACGATGGAGGGAGTAGATGTGACAGTATGAGTAGAGATGCAGGTGGCTAAGGTAAGTGCCCTTATCACTCTTGTCTAGATTTGTGCATTTTTTTAAAATTATGTAATGAATGTGGCATTAATGTGCTTGCATTGTGCATGTGTTGTGTTGTAGTTAAGGATCTTGGAGACTCGACATCGGTTCTTGCCCCTCATACCAAGGTGAGAAAGGCGTTGCGGGAGGGGCATATCTCTTCCTGGATCCTCAACTACAACACAACACAACCAACTTCATTCAACCATTCACTCAATGAAACACAACTTGCTTACAAACCCTAATCAAGTGTTTCACTATACTTCCAACAATACACACTATTGAACTCAAACCTTGACTCAAGATAATTCCAATGTCACATAACAATGATACTCATGTTCTTTCACAAACCCTAACTCAAGATAGTTCTCAATATCACATAACAATGATACTCATGTTCTTTAACAAACCCTAGCTCAATATAGTTCCCAACTTCACATAACAATGATACTCATGATCTTTCAAACACAAATCATGCATATGAAAATTCACTCAACATTTCCAACAATACTCATCAATCCTTTTCACTCCACCTTTGCATACAACATTCAAATCAACAATATTTCACTCATAAGGAAGATGTGCCCATACCTTTTGTTTTGATGGAGATATATCTTCAAAACTTGTCTCAATCACAATCAAATCTTCTTTTCCAATTTCAAGGTTAGATAGTAACAATCTATCTCAAAATCTCCACTCAAATATTTCCCTCAATAATTATTTCACCATACAAAAATATCAAGTCTCAAGTACACCTTATAATCTCCAAACTTCACAAAAATAATATTCAATTCATAAACAATCAAACTCCTTTAATAACACTTTATAAACCCAATCTTCACACTTAGCAAAATAAAAATTAATTCATTTGTTTAACACGTTTAACTCCAATATTCACACAATAACTTTCAACACAATTAATTTCCTTTCTAACACCTTATATCTCCAATATTTATTTATAATTCTAATTAAAAATTAAAATATTAATCAACCTTATGACTCCCTATCTTTCACCTTAGCAAAAATAATCACATGGTCTCAAGCGCCTTCAAAACTATCACGTGGCCCCTAGCGCTATTCAAAAACCTTGGCAAAAATTAAATCGAGTGCTTACCTTATGTGATGGCCCACATCTTCAAAAATTTTACGCCCTCAATGATTGCGCCCAAACTCGAACCCATAACCTACCACCATCGTAGTGCCTTAGCCCAAGGCTAGGCTACCGTTGGGCTACACGCCCAACACAAAACACAAGGCACACGATCTGCATTTTATTCCTTGCTTTTGATGATTTCGAAATTAATAAAAATCCTTTGCTACGTTAAAAATGAAGGGGACACGAATCGAACCCCTAACCTGCCTTGCACGAACGTCTTAACCAGCATTTGCTTGTCGGTCACGCTACACAATGCTTTGGGATTAGTTTGGCGCTCCACTCAACCTTAATACAAAGTCTGCCCTTTTAAATTTTAACACATGTAAATTCCTTTCTCTTCTCTTAATGCAACACACAATTTTCTTTTCACTTTGGGCATACAAATTGCATGGATAATTTAAAATAAAATCATTGCCTCCTTTTATACCTTGTCTTTGCACTCAAACACGTCGGCTTTTAGTAAATTTGATTTTTAATTCGAATTTAAAACTTAAACCTTTTGGCACCTTAATATTTATTTAAATTAAAATTTTAACCTATGGTTAAAATATTTTAATTTAAATAAATTAAATAATAATATTTAACATCTGCTTAATGGGTCTTTTCAAGGATTTATTTCTTAATGACTCCTTGGACCTCGTTTTTCTTCACCTCAACCTTTTGCCTGAATATTATAATATTAAATATTATAATATTATTATTTCCTTTTAAACCTGCTTCTCCTTCCTTGGGTCTTCAATCTTTTAGGCCTCTTTAAGCATATAATATTTTAAATAAATATTATATCCTATTCCTTTTAAACACTTCATTGCCTTTTGGAAAAACAACCTGATGATATTAATGATGACAAAAATGGACACTAAACCTTTTGACATCAATGACAACAAAACTTGCTCAAATTTCCAACAATCTCCTCCTTTGTCATTGATGGCAACCCTTTTTCCTTTAAACATTTTTTTTTACCTTTTTTCAGTTTTTGCTCCCCGTGAGAAACTACTCTTCGTGACTGAATGATCTCCCCCTAACTCAAATCTCTCCCCATTTGACATCAATGGAAAAGGGCCACCTTTGGGTCTTGGGGCTAAAGATAAGACTCTTAGCTCATCCCCCTTCCCACCTCCTCTTCTTGAGGTGGTTAATTTTTGGGTGGGAGTATCTCTACTCCTAGTATACACTGATATTTTCCATTGTACACCTTCTTCCTCAACCGATCCTTTCGATTCTTCTGAATGTTCATGTTCCTGCTTGTCTCTAGAAATTCGGTTCTTCACCACTTAGCCATATGCCCAACATTATTGCTTTTATAACACTTAGTGTTGTGGTTCCTTGAAGGTGCAAATGTCTTGAAGTTCCTCCTGGTGAAGCCATATCCATTCCTGTCATGAACCCTACAATTTACTGCCTTGTGAAAAAACTGATTACAAGAGTAGCAATACCCTTGAAAGAGATACCCATTTCTGAAATGTCTATTGGTGAAACTATAACCCTATATTTCATGTGTCCTACACTGCGTAACCTTGTGACCAAACCTGTGACATGAGAAGCAACATCCATTGAATAAACCTTGCCTTGACCCCATTGGTCTCTTAGTCTCTTCTTCCCTATGGTGTTTCCTGTTCCATCTGTTCCTTCTTTGTGCATTGTCCCTTTCCTTGTTGATATTTCTATTATCCACCTTATCCTCAGAAGTCTCACTCTCTCTTACACCCTCTTATTTTGAAGTTTCTTCTTCTTTGGAGCTTGAGATTGACTCCTCTCCTTGTTCTCTATGTTCTTGTTCAAAACCAAGTCCTGTCTTGTTTGATGAAGATATTTGTACCTTGATAATCTTACCCAAAGTCTTTGAGCTTCTCCCAAACCTATGTAGCTTGTTTTTAGACTCTTTTACTTCCTTCCCTAGTGAAGCTACCTCATGCTCTAATCTTTCATATTCTAAAACTTCTTTAAATATCCTTGTCTTACCTATTGAGTTGGTTAGATCTTATATAAGCTTTCCTTTCTCTTCATCACATTCTTGAAATTGAAGCTTGAATTTTAAGTTCTGCTTTCTTACCTTCCTTAATTCCTTAAGAGCAGAAATAAGCTCACCTTTAAGATTAACTTCTCCTTCCTCTTCATTTTTTGATTCTTCCTCCGCTCCTTTGTCTTTAAGAGCATCTTCATTCTTTTATGATTCACCTTCAATAGGAGCACCTTCTCCTTCTTTTATTACCATAAGAAGACTTTCTTCTTCTAGAACTTCAAGAGCATATTCATATTCATATTCACTGAAACTGAACCCATTCCTTGTACAATTATCTTCAAGATGACCAAAGTTACCACACCTAAAACACTTGAGAATTATTGGTTCCCTTATTACCTTTTTCTTAACATATTTTTTTTCTACTGTCAGAAATAGAATTTCTTCTTCTTTATTATATGAGGACCTTCCATAACTCTCACTTGAACTCTTACCTGTCTTATCTACATAAAATCTCTTCTTATGCCTTTGGAAAAACTTCTTTCCTTGCTTGCATTGTCCATCCCTGCTTTTATTTTGATACCTGTATTTTCCTGCTTCCCTGTTCTTATGATCCTATTTCTCTTCATCATTGCTACTTCCAGATTTTGGACAATCAGATGCATAGTGACCATATTTACCACAATTAAAATACTTAACTATTTTTGTACCTTTATACTTTCTTGTGTCCTTGTTCCTTTTGGCATAGTTTACTTCTTTATCATTGGATAACTCATTACTTGAATCTAATTTCTTATCCTTTGTATTATTTGTAACTTTGAAGGTTGCTTCTTTATGGGGAATAAGCTTCTCTTTTATTCTCATATCAAAAGCTGTGAGAGTTCCATGCAACTCATACCTTGTCAAAGTTTCAATATCCTTTGTTTCTTCTATGGCTAAAACCTTTTCACTATACCTCTTAGGGAGTGACCTTAGAATATTTTGACAAACATCTATTTCTTCAACTTTAAACCCAAGTCCTTGTATGGAGTTAACAAACTCATCCACATGAAGTAAGTATGTAGCAATGTCTTCCTCCTCCATATTTAGGTCTTCAAAAGTTTTCTTGTGATTTTGCAATTTTGCCATCTTGACCTTTTTGTCTCCCTCATATATATTTTTCAGCTTTTCCCAAATCTCTTTTGCTGATGTGCAATGCATAAATTCTACAAACTTTGTTTCACGTAAACCATTTAAGATTCCATTCATTGCCTTTGAATTATTCAGTTGCAAAAGCTTACCATATTTATATGTAGGTGGAGTAGTTGGTGGTATATACCCATCCTCAACTGCTTGCCATATATCATTTCCTTGTGCCATTAGGTAAATATTCATTCTTACACTCCAAAATACATAATTATTCCCATCAAACAATGGTGCCTTATTTTTTGAATATCCACTCTAAGAATCCATCTGTGTTCCTGTAAGCTTTTCCTTCAAGCTATTAAACTCTTTCGAAGGAACCCACTCTATACCAATTAAAGAACACAAGCTTATACTAAGAGGGGGGGTGAATAGTATAAGACCAATTTTTACTTTTTCTTTCTCAAAAAATATTATCCAATATATCAATGGTAATATCAACAATAGTAATCAAAGCAATGCATAAATTAACACACAATAGAGACACCAATTTAACGTGGTTCACCCAATGTGGGCTACTCCACGAAGAAAATATTTCACTAAAATTTTCTCAACAAAACTCTTGGAAATCCTTCCCTATTACAATTTTTATGGACCTCTGTCCAAAGGAGACACCAATCCCCTAATGAAGTTCATGGATATATATCCATAGGAGAACTCTTTCTCCTCTACTAGTTCATGGATCTCTATCCACAAGAGAACTCCTTCTCCTCTGCTTTGGCTGATGATCTTCTAGAAGACTACTGCCTCCACTACACTGGCTTGTGGATATCTCTCCACTGAAGACCTCTGTCCTCACTATGAAGACCTCTGTCCTCACTACCCTTGCTAATGGATCTCTATCCACTAGAGAATATTGTCCTCTACTTTATCACCTCTAAATCTTGCTCTCAGCTCTGCTCAATATCTGTCTCAAATCTGCACTAAACACTATCCTTGGTATAGCACAAATATGCTCACAAGTCTATCTTTGGTCTGACACAACTTTATCCTCAAATATACACCAATATTTGTCCTCAAATATGACCTCAAGCCTTAACACAAAGGTCAATCCAATAACAAATCAACTCTGCTTAGATCTACTCCAAGCCTTAACTCAAAGCTTAAAAAAATTAATCAACTAACTCTGCTCTCAAGTCTTCTCAAAGACTTGCTTCAAATCTATCCACAAGTCCTCTCAAGAACTTGCTCAATCTTCTCAACAAGTCTTCACCAAGACTTACCTCAAGTCTGTCCACAAGTCCTCTCAAGAACTTGCTTAATATTCTCAACAAGTCTTCACCAAGAATTACCTTAAATTTATCCACAAGTCCACTCAAGAACTTGTTGAACTTACTCTATCTGCTCAATAAGTCTTCTCCAAGACTTACCTCAAACCTGTCCACAAGTCTTCACCAAGACTTACCTCAAATCTACTTGTAAGCTTCCACAAAAGCTCACACAAATTTGTCCTTAAGCTTTCACAAAAACTTACTCAACTCTGTCCTTAAGTCCCCTCTAGAACTTACTCAAATATGCTCACAAGCTTTCACAAAAGCTTGCTTAACTCTGTCCTTAAGTCCCCTCTAGGACTTACTCAAATCTGCTCACTGTTGGACATTTTGAGTCAAAGTTGTCATTGATGTCAAGGAACAAAGTTGTCATTGATGTCAAGGAATAAGCTACATTTGATGTCAAAAGGTCAAAAGGAATAATGCGAGAGGTTGATTGAAAAAATTTCATAATATTATTTTTATATTATGTGAGGCAAAAATAAAGGGTTTTTGTTAAAACCATGGTGGCAAGATAAAGGGTTTTTATTAAAACCATGGTGGCAAAATATTTTTTTATTAAATCATTATGAGCAACAAAAAGTTATTATTTAATCCCCAAGGAGGCTTTAATTTTTATAAAGACAAAGGTTACAAATTTAATTTATAAAATTTAAATTCTAAATATAATTTAAATGATTTATAAATTAATTATGCATATTATGAAGGCGTCAACATCCAAGTTTAATACACCGTCGACATGTAAGATTTGGAAGGTAAAAGGTATTTAAACCTTTGCCTAAGTTCAAAACTAAGCATTAAAATTTACTCTGATTATTTTCGCATCAAAAATCGTGCTAAGATTCATGGAGGAAGTGCCAAGGAGCAACGAAAAAAAAGTTCGTGCACTCAGTGAGAAGGGAACGCATCGAACACATGACATTGCAAGAGGAGAAGGGAGCCAAGGGCTCTAAAGGATTCAACAAAATATTAAAGCGCCTTCTGCACTTTTAGTGGGCACGTGAGTGCTTGGATCACACGACTAGCAAGCCGTGACCAAGGCGCTAGCAAGGGAGAGAGTGCAAGATCGAATCCCATGAAACGCGAAGCGGGAGATATAAAAGGTTTTTATATTTTTGATTTAATTTTTTATTAAGTTGCAAGGTTGTGGAGAGATAAGGGTTGTTAATAGAAATAAAAATTATTCTTTGCTTTGCTAAGGCTAGGGAGATATAAGGGGTAAATTGGTTATGATATTTACCTAAGTGGTAAATGAAAATTTACTAGGGTAATATTGTTTTTACCTTAGGGAATTAAAAATTAATTTATTGCATATATTTGGTAAAGTGACTTAATAAATTATTGCAATATTGAGAAGAGTAAGGTGTGTTTGGTCAATTATTTTTGATGAATGATTTCTTTAAGATGGAGTAATAAGGTGTATGTAAGTTTTGATATTTACATTGTATATTTGAGAGAGTTTATCATATTATAACTTCTTTGAGCTTGGCAAAGAAGTGTTTGTGGTTGTGGTAGATTTTTGAGGTTCCTTCATCATCAAGAAAAATGTATGGGCACATTCTTCCATAGTTGAGTTGATTGGTTGGTTTTATGGAAAACAAGTTTGGAGTGAAAGGACTTAAGTAGGTCTCCTTATTGAGTGTGTTGAGTTAATGCTTCAAGGTTTTCTAGGAATAAAGAGTTGTTAAAACCTTATTTTATAAGCATTATTGTTGAAGCCATTGGTTGAGTGAAGAAATTGAACTAGGGTTTAAAAAGAACATGAGTATCATTGTTATGTGATATTGTTTTATAAGCATTGTTGTTGAAGCCATTGGTTGAGTGAAGAACTTGAAATAGGGTTTGAAAAGAACATGAGTATCATTGTTATGTGAGATTGGTTGATAAGCATTGTTGAAAATATTTTGAGTGAAGGTTCATATGCTTGGACTAGAGTTTGTAAGCAAATATTGTTTCATTGAGTGATTGGTTGAGTAGAGTTGGTTGAGCCTAGTCAAGTGGATGTGTAAAGTGATTTTTCAAGTTCTATAAAATAAACTATTATATATTTTGAATTGATTTGAGGAAGTGATTGAACATTGAGGTGATTGTGAAGCATATTGAGTCTCTAACAATTCTCTGTATGTTTCTAAAAGAGTGATTGAAAGTGATTGAGCATTGAGGTGATTGTGAAGCATATTGAGTCTCTAAAAATTCTTTGTATGTTTATGAAAGAATGAATAGAAGGGATTGAGCATTGAGGTGAATGTGAAGCATATTGAGTCTCTAAAAATTCTTTGTATGTTTCTAAAAGAGTGATTGAAAATAATTGAGCATTGTGATGAGTATAGGGCATATTGAGTCTCTAACAATTCTCTTTATGTTTCTATAATATTGAACAAGTTCTAGTGTGGACTTGTTGAGCAGATTTGAGGTAAGTCTTTGAGAATACTTGTGGATAGATTTGGGTAGAATTTTGTGGAAGTTTACAATACATATTGAGAGCAAATTTGGATAAGTTATTTTGAGAACTTATTGATCAGATTGGACAAGTTCTAGAGAGGACTTGAGGACAGATTGGTGTGAGCTTTTGTGGAAGCTTACAAGGTAGATTTCAGATAAGTCTTTGAGTAGACTTGAGAGCAGATTTGATTGATTGATTTGTTCAAACCTTGAGTTAAGGTTTGGGGTAGATCTAGCAGAGTTAATTTGAGATTGAGTCAAGCTTTGAGTTAAGGCTTGAAGACAAATACTGAGGATATATTTGTGCTAGATCGAAGGACTATGTTTAGTACATATTCAAGGATAGATTTTGGTGCAGATTTGAGGATAGGTTTGTGCTAGATTAGAGATAGAGATTGAGGATAGATTTGTGCTAGACCGAAAGACTATGTTTAGTACATATTTGAGACAAATATTTAGAGGTGACAGAGTTGAGGAAAGAGATCTCCAGCCAGAGTAGGGAAGACAAGTGTCTTCTATAGATAGAATTCCATTTGATAAGGGTAGTGGAGGCAGAGGTATTCTAGAGGATCACCATCCAGAGCAAAGTTAGGAGATTGGTGTCTCTTGTGGATAGAGATCCACAAACTTTGATTAAGATATTCGTGTCTCCTGTGGATAGAGATCCATGAAATTGATTAAGGGGATTGGTGTCTCCTTTGGACTGAGGTCCATAAAAATTGTAATAGGGAAATGATTCCCAAGAGATTGATTGAGAAAGTTTTAGTAAAATATTTTCTCCATGGAGTAGCCCACATTGGGTGAACCACGATAAATTGGTGTCTCTATTGTGTGTGATGATTTGTGTGTTTCTTTGGTTATTTATATTGATATTTCCATTTATTATATTGGATAATACCGTTTGGAAAATAAAATTAAAAAGTGGTCTTATACTGTTCACCCATCCCTCTCAATATAAGCTTGTGTTCTTCACTCACAAGATTTCACAAAATCTTGCTTAACTCCGTCCTTAAGTACCCCCTTGGACTTACTCAAATTTTTTCACAAGCTTTCATAAAATCTTGCTTAACTCTCTCCTTAAGTCCCATATAGGACTTACTCAAATCTATCCACAAGCTTTCACAAAAGCTTATTCAAATCAATTGCAAAACTTGCATACAAAACTCAACTTAATCTCTTATAGAAAACCTCTTCAATACCACAAACAAGTTTCACTCAGAATATTGTTTAACCACATAAACATATAGAGAATGATTAAATATTCAATATGTTTCACACTCACAAAACACTCAATCACTTTCAAACTCTCTTTCAAATCAATTTAGAATAAAGGATAATTTGTTTCACAAATCTTGAACTATCACTCCAATACTTTTAATCAATAATGCTCAACCAACTTCATTCAACCATTCAATCAATGAAACACAACTTGCTTACAAACCCTAATCAAGTGTTTCACTATAATTCCAAAAATACACACTATTTAAATCAAACCTTGACTCAAGATAATTTCAATGTCACATAACAATGATACTCATGTTCTTTCATAAACCCTAACTCAAGATAGTTCTCAATCTCACATAACAATGATACTCATGTTCTTTCACAAACCCTAGCTCAAGATAGTTCCCAACTTCACATAACAATGATACTCATGATCTTTCAAACACAAATCATGCATATAAAAATTCACTCAAAATTTCCAACAATACTCATCAATCCTTTTCACTCCACCTTTGCATACAACATTCAAAACAACAATATTTCACTCATAAGGAAGATGTGCCCATACCTTTTGTTTTTATGGAGATATGTCTTCAAAATCTATCTCAATCACAATCAAATCCTCTTTACCAATTTCAATGTTAGATAGTAACAATCTATCTCAAAATCTCCACTAAATATTTCCCTCAATAATTATTTCACCATACAAAAATATTGAGTCTTAAGTACACCTTATAATCTCCAAACTTCACAAAAATAATATTCAATTCATAAAAAATCAAACTCTAATAACACTTTATAAACCCAATCTTCACACTTAGCAAAATAAAAATTAATTCTTTTGTTTAACACTTTTAACTCCAATCTTCACACAATAACATTCAACACAATTAATTTCCTTTCTAACACCTTATATCTCCAATATTTATTTATAATTCTAATTAAAATATTAATCAATCTTATGGCTCCCTTTTTAGGGTAAAATGAGGTAGTATATTGCATTATACTACATTAGTTAGATTATTACATCTACTTTGACTATTTACCATGTAGATATTTATTGTTTAAAATATCTAATGGTTAACCTAGGTTAATTCCTAAATATCCTAGGTTAGTTAGTTGTTGGCGCTTATTCATCCAAGCGCGTAGGTTAGCGATATTTAGGTTAGATATTAATTTAATATCTTTTCTAAAGCTCTGTAACCTATATAAACCTAAGGCATTTCTATGCTAAGGTTAATGTGATTAAGGTTTGATATTTTGTTAATAATTATTTGTTAGCACTTACCTTTCTTGCATCATTGGCATCAGAGCCATTCCCGAGGAGGCGGCCCGCAGGCTGACCGACACGGTTCCCAAGGTGGCCCGCAGTCTGGATCCGACACGTTTCTCGAGGTGGCCCGTAGGCTGATCGACACGGTTCTCGAGGCGGCCCGTAGGAGATGATCGGCCCGGTTCTCGAGGTGACCTGCACGTGGCCCGAGGCGATCTGCTGACTAGGCGACGCGCGGCCCGAGGCGGTCCGATCTGGCGAGGTGGCCCGATCTGGTGACGTGGCGCGGCTCGAGGCCCGAGGTGGCCCGATCTGCTGACGAGGCTCTCCTGCTGACGTGGAGGCACGCGGCCCGAGGCGGCACGTGGCCCGAGGTGACTTGCGCGTGGCTGGAGCGGAAATTATTTTTTTTTTTTTAGGAATTGCGCCCGCAGGGCGCATGTGGGACTAATCCCGCGATTTAAAAAAAAAAACAAACGAGGAAGGCTTAACAAGCCTTCCTCACACCAGGCTGTCGAATCAGCCACGGGAGGCGGACTGGCAATTGCTGCCAGCCTCGAACACTCCCCAACGCGGACGATCCGCGTTCGAATCCCTGTTTCAAATTTTTTTTTGTCTTTTACTGTCGCGCGACGGATTCAAGGGAAGGCATTTACCTTCCCTTGTCGTCGGGCAGTGTAGACCGACTGGCAGGAGCGCCAGTCGGCCGAAATCCTGCCGCGGGGTCGCAGGATCGATCCCCGGCCGCGGACAGGTAATAATAATTTTTTTTTTTTGCATTTTTCTTTAATTTTTTTACTTAGGTTTTTAATTAATACATTATTTTTTATTTAAATCATTTTCTAAGTGATTTGTTTATAAAATAATTTGTTTATTAATTAAATTCTATTAAGTTCAAGATTAAAATGATGCATTGAAATAAAAATTAAAAAAAAAAAAAAAAAAGGCAAATTTTTTTTTGTATTGTTTTCTCCTAATCAAACTGAGGGAGACAAGAGACAATCCTTAAAACAAATTTCTTTTGCAGCTTTTGAGACTTCTAAATAAATTTTTAAATTCTCCAAAATTTTCTAATCAATTGTTTTGGGAGAACAAATTTTTTGTCTCATGAAGAAAAAGTTGTGGATCACAAAAGCCCTTCGTCGTCTAAGAGTTATTCGAAAGAGGAACGAACTTAGACGTCAGACGACAAGATCTCATTTTCGTCGTATGCTTAGAGAGCATAGAAGGAGCTTACCCCGTTTCAATACTTACACTGATCCTTGGAAGGGTTTGGATCGTAGTTATGGTCCCATGAGGATTAGAGAACCCTTTAATCCTGATGCACCTCCTATTTTTGAGTATTGAATAATTACGGGAGATAGAAAACCAAGTTGTGTGTCAACTGGTTCTGGAAAGTCTTTCAAAAGCTTGTCGTGTGTCGACTTGTCTTGAAAGATATGCTCTAAATTCTACATTTTGTAAACATTAAGGGGGGATAGAATTTTTATAGAATTCTATAGTTTTCAAATTGTAAAGATAAAGGGGGGGCTATTTCAGTTTTTAAAGAAAGGTGCATTCTCGATTTTACTCGACACCTACTTTTCAAAATTGCTTGTACTAGGTGCATTTTCGGTGGAATCCGACACCTAGAGTGATATAAATTTGGGTGCTCTTATGTTTTTTTGATTATTGCACTAAAAACATTTTTTTTGCAATTACAAAGTCACAAATAAAACATTACAAGGAGCTTTTTCACAAACACCCAAACTTCACTCAAAAACCATGCTAAACTTTGCATAGGTTCAAACAAGTAATTTCTCCCCATCAAAAGGTCAAAAATTTCAATCACCTTGATAAGACTCTCTTTTGTTTGGCTTAATTAAACCTCAAATTTTTTCATCTTTTTTCAAAGGTGTTAAAAGCGAGTGCCATTAAATATCTTAGAGAGCAAATATCAAAAGTTTGACAAAATACACCCTTGTTTCATTTGCTCTATTTTGTTTGGCTCAATATTCCTCAAACTTTTCATCTCTTGCTAAGAGTGTTAAGGCAGGTGCCATTAAATATCTTATAGAAAGCAAATTGAAATAACTTCTCTATACTTTTTTAGGGTATAGTGCAAGATAGCATCATATTAGTCTTCTCCACAAATTTGAAACCTAAACAATGGCCATGATACACAAGTATCTCACTGAGAGCCAACTGCTCAAAGGTTCAAATTACTCAGCATGGAAGACTAAGATGAAGGCTATCTTAACTGTAGAGGACTTGTGGTCAATAGTAGATGGAACTATCACTAGACCTCAATCTTCTGGACAAGATCAAATAGACTTTGATAAAAAGGATAAGAAACTTTCCTTAATGATCTTGCTTGCTATTACTGATGATATCCAACCTCATATCAGTGAAGCTACAACTGGTAAGGCAGCTTGGGATGCCTTAAGTACCATTTTTGAGGGCAAGAATCAATCAACAATTCTTAACCTTCAAACACGACTTCATACATTACATATGAAATCGGGAGAAACAGTAGAGCTATTCCTCTGCAGAGTCGCAGAATTAAAAACAAAGCTGCAATCCTTAGGAGAAAAGTTGGAAGACCAAGTCTTAAATTCAATCATTTTGAGAGCTCTTCCTGACTCCTACAGAATGTTGATCACCTCCTTACAAGTTTCTGGTAGGACAGTAACTTTTGTCGAGTTGGTAAATATGCTTCAAACAGAAGAGGCTACCCAACTCCAGAGAGATGAGGCATCAAACAATGCCCTTTTTTCACAACGACAAGGGGGTAAGAAAAAGTGGAATCAACAAAAGGGTTCTTCTTCTAGACAAGACAAGGGTAAAGCCAAAGAGGTTCCGAAGAAGAAACAACATTGTAAAATTTGTGACACAGACACTCATGAAACCAAACGATGTTGGTTTAAGAACAAACCGCCCAATGAACAAAGAAATAAGAAGGGCAACGACAAATCTAAGAACCAGAACAAACAACAACAAGGTCACATAGCAGCTGAAGATTCTAGTTTCGATTCTGAACGAGCACACAAGGTGCTCATGACCCATACAGATTCCTCCCACAAGGATTCTTTGTGGTACATAGATTCAGGCGCTAGTAAACATATGATTGGCGATAAATCATGGTTTGCTACTTTTGAAGCTCGAGTAGGTAGACCGGTCACCATTGTCGATGATCAGACCTATAGAGTTCAGGGTGAAGGCAGTGTTTCAGTCTCCCTTCCAGATGGAGAATGTAATATTGAAAAAGTTCTTTATGTTCCAGGATTAAAAAATAATCTCTTGTCAGTTCCACAAATCCTGGACAATAACATGAATGTCAATTTTACTGTGGACAAAGACAAGAAACGTTGCTTCATCACCAAAAAGGGAAAACCGATAGCAACAGGCTCATACAAACATGGTTTGTTTGTCTTAGATGCACTTACCTCCACTCATACTGCACTTGCAGTGACCACAAAGGAGGCCACTTCTCTTTGGCATAAGAGATTTGGGCATTTGAGTTCAGGATATTTACTAGAGCTGAGTAAATATCAAATGGTGAAAGGACTTCCTCCCCTTTCGTCTATTTTGCCAGTGTGCTCTGATTGCTTGTCAGGCAAGCAACATAGAGTACCTTTTGAACCTAGCTCTTTTCGAGCTAAGGAACCTTTGGAGTTAGTACACACAGATTTGTGTGGTCCTATGTCTACAAGTTGTGGAGGAAAACGGTATTTTCAATTGTTTGTTGACGATCATTCACGCAAAATGTGGGTCTTCTTCTTGCAATTGAAGTCAGAAGCATTTTCCTATTTTCAGCAGTTTAAAACTCTTGTTGAGAAGGAATCAGGATGCTTTATTAAGACCCTCCGTTCAGATCGAGGGGGGGAATACACATCAAAAGAATTTTCCTCATTCTTACAGACACATGGGATAAAAAGACAGCTAACAACAACCTACACTCCTCAATCCAATGGGGTTGCTGAGAGAAGAAATCGGTCCATAATGGAAATGGTTCGATGTATGCTTAAGGGGGCCAACCTTGAGCAAACTTACTGGGCTGAAGCTGTTCAAACTGCGGTATATCTTCTGAATAGGGCTCCCACAAGGGCACTAAAAGGTATGACTCCTCAGGAATCATGGAGTGGTAGGAAACCCTCCATAACTCATCTAAGGGTATTCGGGTGTAAAGCATTTATGCATATACCTAAGGAGAAAAGAAAGAAATTAGATGAGAAATCTCTACCTTGTATATTTCTTGGTTATGATGAAATTTCAAAAGGCTATCGTTTGATAGACCCATATACCAAGAAGATATATATAAGTAGAGATGTAGTGTTTGATGAAGCTTTCACATCCAACACTACATCAGTATACCTAGATGATGAGGAGGAACAACAACCTCCTCCTCCTCCTTCTTCTTCTTCTTCACAACGAAGAAACCACCCAAATGGTATACAAGCACATTGAAGGACTCTAAACTCACTTCCCCTCCAGATCTTACTCTCAATCGTCCAAAGACAAGAAGCATGTCACAGAAAGAAAAGGGTAAAGCATCCACTTCAGTTGATGATCTTTGTGCAGATTTTCAAGACCTTTCTGTAGATAGAGAGTTACCAAGGGAAGATGAGATGGAGATAGATGAGGAGAGGGTTTACTTATCAGCATGTGATGAGAATGAACCTTCTACAATTGATGAAGCACTTAGTCTGCCTCAGTGGAAGACAGCTATGGATGCAGAATATAACTCCCTCATTAAAAATAAAACATGGAAGCTAGTGAATTTGCCTAAAGGTAAGAAACCCATTGGTTGCAAATGGGTCTACAAAATAAAATATAAGGCAGATGGCACTATAGATAAGCATAAAGCCCGACTTGTGGCAAAGGGCTATGCTCAAAAGGAAGGACTGGACTATGAGGAAACCTTTGCTCCTACAAGCAAGGATGACCACCATTCGAGTACTTTGTGCTATGGCGAGCACAATTCGGATGGAAGTTACATCGAGATGGATGTAAAAAGTGCCTTTCTTAATGGTGACTTAAAAGAGGTAGTATTCATGACTCAACCTCCTGGATTTGCGAGAGGAAGGCCATGAGCAACAAGTTTGCAAATTGGTAAAATCATTATACGGGCTAAAACAAGCCCCAAGAGCATGGTACATAAAGATGGATAGTCACCTATTGCAACACGGATTTAAGAGAAGTCCATCAGACGCAAATCTCTATATCAAGAACACAGGTTCTGAGATAGTGATTCTTGTGTTATATGTAGATGAGACCCCCAATAAAGAAGAATTTAATTAAAGCCGTGAAGGATGACTTGAAAAAGTCATTTGATATGACAGACCTAGGACTTCTCCACTACTGTCTTGGCCTTGAAATAGAACAGAAAAAGAATCATCTAAGGGTGACTCAAAAAAAGTATGCTAAGACTTTAGTAGAAAAATATCGTATGACTGATTGTAAACCCAAAGCAACACCGATGGAATCAGGGTTACGATTATCACGATATGAAGACTCACCACGAGTAGATGGAACACTTTACAGACATGATTGGAAGCCTTATCTATCTGACTAATACTAGACCAGATATTACTTTTGTTGTAAACTATCTTTCTCGGTTCATGCAAGAACCAAAGGTCTCCCATTGGAAAGCAGCTAAAAGAGTCATACACTACATTCAGGGTAGTACAGATTATGGTCTAGAGTATAAGAAGAATAACTCATTCTTCTTACAGAGTTACACTGACTCTGACTATGCTGGCTCCATAGATGACAGAAAATCAACTTCAGGCTATGTTTTTCATCTTGGATCTGGTCCTGTCTCATGGCATAGTAAAAAGCAACAGGTTGTTGCCTTATCTTCAACTGAGGCAGAATATCGCGCTGCACGTGGAGCTGTGTGTGAAGCGATATGGTTAAGTCGCATTTTGGCTACCATGGGCCTACCAAAGAATCTTCCTATTCACATGTTTTGCGACAACTCAGGTGTTTTGAACTTGGTTAAGAATCCAGTACATCATGAACGAACTAAACATATTGATACAGATTGTCATTTCATTCGTGATGAAGTTCCTAAACATAGAATTCAGCTCCAACACATTCCCACCGACGAACAGATTGCAGACATTTTTACAAAGGCACTTGGACGTGTCAAATTTCAAGCTGTTTCGGAGTAAACTTTGTATATCAAAGTAATGTAATAAAGGGGGGATGTTAGGGTAAAATGAGGTAGTATATTGCATTATACTACATTAGTTAGATTATTACATCTACTTTGACTATTTACCATGTAGATATTTATTGTTTAAAATATCTAATGGTTAACCTAGGTTAATTCCTAAATATCCTAGGTTAGTTAGTTGTTGGCGCTTATTCATCCAAGCGCGTAGGTTAGCGATATTTAGGTTAGATATTAATTTAATATCTTTTCTAAAGCTCTGTAACCTATATAAACCTAAGGCATTTCTATGCTAAGGTTAATGTGATTAAGGTTTGATATTTTGTTAATAATGATTTGTTAGCACTTACCTTTCTTGCATCATCCCTATCTTTCACCTTAGCAAAAAAAATCACGTGGCCTCAAGCGCCTTCAAAACTATCACGTGGCCCCTAGCACTATTCAAAAACCTTGGCAAAAATTAAATCGAGCACTTACCTTATGTGATGGCCCACGTATTCAAAAATTTTGCACCCTCAATGATTGCGCCCAAACTCGTACCCGTAACTTGTTGCTGCCACAACACCTTAGTCCAAGGCTAGGCTACCGTTGGGCTACATGCCAAACACAAAACACAAGGTGCATGATCCGCCTTTTCTTCCTTGCTTTCGATGATTTCAAAATTAATCAAAATCCTTTGCTGCATTCAAAACAAGGGGACGTGAATCGAACCCCTAACCTTCCTTGCACGGACGTCTTAACCAACATCTGATCGTCATTTGTGCTACAGAGTGCTTTACGATTAGTTCGGCGCTCCACTCAACCTTAATACGAAGTCTGCCCTTTTAAATTTTAACACATGCAAATTCCTTTCTCTTCTCTTAATGCAGTGCATGATTTTCTTTTCACTTTGGGCATACAAATTGCATGGATAATTTAAAACAAAATCATTGCCTCCTTTTATACCTTGTCTTTGCACTCAAACACGTCGGCTTTTAGTAAATTTGATTTTTAATTCGAATTTAAAACTTAAACCTTTTGGCGCCTTAATATTTATTTAAATTAAAATTTTAACCTATGGTTAAAATATTTTAATTTAAATAAATTAAATAATAATCTTTAACATCTTCTTAATGGGTCTTTTCAAGGATTTATTTCTTAATGACTCCTTGGACCTCGTTTTTCTTCACCTCAACCTTTTGCCCGAATATTATAATATTAAATATTATAATATTATTATTTCCTTTTAAACCTGCTTCTCCTTCCTTGGGTCTTCAATCTTTTAGGCCTCTTTAGGCATATAATATTTAAAATAAATATTATATCCTATTTCTTTTAAACACTTCCTTGCCTTTTGGAAAAACAACCTGATGACATTAATGATGACGAAACTGGACACCAAACCTTTTGACATCAATGACAACAAAACTTGCTCAAATTTCTAACAACAAGTGATAGAAAACAAACTCAATAAATTCTATCTAATTTATCTAAGATCAAATGTGTGTGCAGTGAATTCATTTACCAAATCATGAGTATGGTAATGACTCGAGGCAATCAAGAACCAATGTGTGTACAAGTGAGTTTATTAACCCATCTTGACTAATTTGAGATGAAACATGTCATGGAGAAGACCAAAAATATAGCTTGTCTGTATGTGCGATCAGAGGTCTCTTAAAGAGAGACGTGTCACCATGCATGAGCGTACTCCACTACCAATCAAGTGTCTATAGTCTTGGTGGATATTAGCTCTATAACTCAAAAATATGATCTCTAAGCTTTGGGGATTCAAACTACCTAACCGTCTGATTGGAAATGTAGTTCTATCCTTACAAATTGAGGATCTATGATGTGTTATGTGTAAAATATTTAGAGCTTTGGAGAATCGGATTCTCAACCGAAGTATAATGAGAATTTTACCCTATCCTTACTACTCATTCTTTTGTTTGGATGTAATTGTGATATTGGTGAAATCCACTATTTTTTTTTTTAGACTATGTGCATAATGGGACAAGTAAGAAATCCCCTTTTCACTTCGAGGTTCAACCCAATTATGGTGTTATCTATCTTTGACACAAGATGTTTTTAAGATGTGTGAAAGTGTTTGGTTTAAGATTGTTAGAGTCAATTCCTAGAACTCAAGATTTTCTTAGTGAAAATGTGTCTTTGTCCTAAAGAAAACTCAACATGTATTGGAGGTTTCTAGAAACACTATGAGTGGTTGAGTGACCAAAAACACCTAGGGATTATGGAAATGTGGTTTACAAATGATAATTTAACTTTATGGAATGGTGCAATGAAATGGATGATGATTTGAAGGTACCCCTGATTAAGGCAAAAAAACTTTATTGGACCAATTATTATCTAGACTAAATAAATGACCCCCTAATATGAAATGAAATGTGTGAAGATGGTTGTGAATGCAATGTATAAAATGCAATTTGTGAAATGTAATGTGTGCAATGAAATGTGTGAAATGCAAAGTGTAAAATGTAATGTGTGAAATGCAATGTTATTTTTGTGTATTAGCCATGTATATATACATATATAAATCACATTAAGCATAAAATGCTCTCAAGTGGATGATGTTAAGGGGATCCTCGGATGAGGAGGAGTTAAAACTGGTGGAGAAGCTAGGTATTGGTTGATGTCATCGAAAGTTTTTTGGCACTCATATGTCAATGAAAATATCACTTTTGAGTGGTGATTTTGCCCAAGTGCAAAACCACGCTCACAGTTAGGATTTGGTTACAAAATCTCTTTTGCAAAGAAGAATAAACTTCTCCAAGGTTCCTTTTATTTTAATGTGTGCATATATGCTTGTCGAACGAGTGCAAGGAATACCTTAGGGTTCTGCAAAACAACTGTTAACAAGGGACCTGTGTTGGGGTTGCTTTAGTATAACATGCTATTATTGTTCATGAAACTTAGAATGAAGAATAAATGCGATTTAGCCTTCATTATGTCTATGCTGTAGAATGAGATTCCTTCTAGCTTGAAAATCTTTAGGCAAATTTTTATCTTCCTTTGTAAGCAAGTTTAAACCATTTTGATATTTTATTAAACCTTGCTTTAACGTGAACTAAAAGATAAAATTTAATTATGAACTGTGAATTAGAAAATGATGAAAGGGCTCTTCTTATGTAGCTTCAATAGCCTTTGATTTACATTTTAAATAATCATCTTTGATGAAAATAATTTCATAAAGAGAATTATTTTATTGCTTGAAATGTCCTGCAAATTCCTCTCTTCAGTGAAATTATGATTTTCAAGAAGAGAAATCAATTTATTACATTTGCTATAATGGCCTATGAAATGCTTCTAAATTACCCCTCTGTTTATGAAATTGCCTTTTCATACAGAGGGACTAATATAGTGTTTAAATGAAAACATGAATCAAAATAAGGGACTGTGCATGAATGGGACTGCAAAATTCCTTTTGAACCTGCAAACTTCAAATGATTTTGGAACTTCAAGGATACCTCAAAACAAAACTAAACATTCCTTTTGAACCTGCAAACTTCAAATGATTTTGGAACTTCAAAAATACCTCAAAACAAAACCAAAACTGCTCTGAATAGAATTTTAGAGCTTATTCTTGGGAACAAGCAACTATTTTTGTGATTTTATATTTTATTTTGTTTTATTTGCAGTCATAAAAAAATGAAAAAAATAAGGTTAAAAGAAAATAAAGAAAGAAAGAATAAAATGGAAAATACATCGAAATTGAATGTTGCAACTTGCAGTTCTTCATAAACCCTAAAAATACTTGTATCCTGCATTAAAACCAACATTAAGGAGATCCAGATTTCTGCAATCTACCATTAATGAGGTGAAATATCCTAAGGGAAAAGATGCAGTACATTGAACTTACAGGTACATTAACCATCAACATGCATAAGAATGTACTGAAAAACTCAATATACTGATAACAAAAATAGATTTTCAATATATTTCAAACATGCAAAATTCATGGAAAAAAGATCAGCCCAACAACATGATGGAAGGAAAATTTTCAAAATAGAACCTAGTGTCAAAGCTTTCTGCCTTCAAGTCTGCTATCCTCTGTTTCCAAAAGGTTCTCCTGGCTACAGTGACCCCCCTCCTCTATTTAAAACTTTATTCTTATGCTAAAACACCTCCTCTCTTGGTAACCGTCACATGCACGCAGGTCCTCCTTTCCACGTTGTTATGGATTCTTTTCCCAAGCATTTTGCTCGTAACGTTTCCTTGGTTCTTTGCGTAACGCCTCTTTTAATTGCAATGCTTTTACTCTTATGGCACCTACCAAATAAAGCAATGAAACTTGATTTATTATTTTATTTGATTTATTTTATCATATGCTGTCGAGCGATCTCATCACCCGTCTTACGTTTCTGTTTCTGCTATGCCATCCCTATTACCGTATCTTCGACTCTGGTTATCCTTCGATGTGCCTCGCTGGTAATGCTGCCTAAGTCCATGTTGTCTATACTAACTCAAGTCCATGTTGTCTATACTAACTCAGCTATTCGACTCTGGTTATCTATATCAATGGTTTTTTACACCTATACTATGAACGTTGGTAACCAAGATGCTACAACTACGGTATTCAATTGTAAAGGCATTTCACCTTTTATCTTATCTTACTGTTATCTTGACTAAAAACAGACCAAATTTAGATACACATGGCAGGCGACACATGCGCCTCATAGCCATCGTGTTCAATGCTATGCCATATCGATGTCTCTCAAGTCCATGTTGTCTATACTAACTAAGCTATTCGCATCTGTATTTAAGCATAGCCCCACCATTGTTTGCAGGCCTTTTGTCCACATGGCCATGATTATCTTCTTCGGCTATGGTTAACCCGAGTCGCTCACATATTATCTCTTCCCACGTCAGATACTCACAAAATTTATCCCAATTAGATCTTTGCATATCTTTTGCAATACCATGCTGTGTTATGTCAGTAGGCCCTCCATATGAGTTATGCACTGCTTCATCTACATTTATCCACCGTTGGTCCCGAGTCTCTGTCTGCCGAGATTTACCTAATCGCGCGTCGGGTATGCCGCATGCAGATAAGCTTCCATTGAAGCCACGTACGTCGCCACCTGATCTTCAAGTAACTCCTACGTGTCATAGTCTGTCAGTATTCACCCCTTATGCGACATAAACGGTGAAGCCATGTTGGATAGCGAAAACATCTCCCCCATCATTGCCTGCGTGAGGTGTGCTTATAATTGACTTTCCCACGATTGATGTTTACAATGCATTATTATGGTAAAGTCAGGGGTGTTATATTTTCTTTTTAACAACTATGCTTCTATTGGATGCATGTCCCAGATTCAGCGGCCATACAAGCTTCAGCGAGTTGTTTCCAACCTCATCGGTCGACGCAATCTCATTGTTATTTTATGTACACCCCTCATTGGCCCTTTTGCACTCATAATACACATATACATCCTTCACTTTAAAATATTATGGAGCCTTTGGACACTGCGTGGTGACCGAGTATACGTCATCTTGCTACTTCATCAATTTTATCTACGCGTGCGCCATGGTTATCCACTTCGACAACAGTCATATTTCCCTCGTTGTAAGCGCGATTCAAACCATGGGGCTATTTCATCGAATGTCTGTGCTCACTGCTATGTTAGATCATCGTTCAAATCCACCACAGGTGCCTCTGTGTTAATGCTCTAGAAACTCGTCGTCGACTTGCACTACTACCGCCGCGCCTTGTAGACATCCACGTTTACAATGCCCTTCGATTAGTCATGTTCTCGGTATCCATGATTCGTTTATTCGAAATATCATTGCGTCCGCTCCATGCTAGGCCATTCCCTGCACGTACATACCATAACATACGTAAGCCAAACCCGAGACACACAAACTAAAATAACCTACACCTTAAACAAACAAACCTAAATTAAAACGAAACCTAAATTTGAACTCTAAACATAGTAAGAACAAGACTTAAATAGATCCAAATTAAAGGCCTAACTATTTAGGCTTTATTAAATCCAAGGAACACCAAAAGAAAAAAAACATGAAACTAAACAACGCAAGCAATTTTAACTAACAAGAAACTACATATTAAAATTACCAAGAAACAAGAACATAACTTATTATTATTATTATTTTTATTTTTTATTTATTTATTTTATTTTTATTTATTTATATATTTTCATATTTTTTATTTTCATTTTTATGATTAAATCAAAATCAATCCAAAATGAACGAACAAGACAAACCCAACTTACACACTAGCAAACTACAAAATTAACACCTAGATGAAATCGAGAGTATGAACAAAAAATAGAAAATGAATCCCGACACCTACAAGCGAAATCCTAAGTAAGAGTTCCTCAAATTGTCACTCAAAGAAACCCAAAAACACCAAAATTAAAGTTTAAAATGAGGTCCCCAAAACTTGGGGATAGTTGTGGAGAAAGCCACAACAATCACCCCCTTTTATAGTAGGTGATTGAATGACATGCATTTGTTAGAAAGTTGCACAGTGAAAAGATGGATCGATTGGATATTTCCTTGTAAACTACACAATTCCTTCAAGTTTGTTTGGGGAGGGATCAGATGAATGTCATCTATAACGTTATCAAACTCTTTTGACACAGTTTCTTCCATGTATGCTTGGAAAACCTCAGGATCTAAAGGCAAAGGTGAAGGTAAAGATGGATGCGACATAGGAATGTAGTTGGTTGAAGCCCTTAACAATTCCTCAAAAAGAATGATTTTAGAAAATGATGGAGGTGGGGAAACCCGGTTCATATCAATAAGGCTTATGTCAATTGGAATTGGTTTTTCCAAATCGTATGGGTTACAGAGTGGGGTGAATAAGTCAAAAGGATTCATGTTAACTTAAAGAGGAAACTGGTGATTAACATTGTGAAGGATAGATATATTCTGTCTGCTAGAACCGATGTAAAAACTCTGGAAACCTGAAAAACAACGAGCAACACAATTAAATGCAACAGATAAAAATCCATGCACATGCAATGCAATGATGTTTTTTTTGAATTTTTTGTGTATTTTTTTTTTATGTACATATATTATAAAAATTATTCAGTGAGGTGGATCAATGAAGTGGAGGTGGCTCATCGGTGAAGAACACAAGCTTATACTGAGAGGGGGGTCAACAATATAAGACAACTTTTTACTTTTCTTTCCCAAATAGTATTAATCAATATAATCAATGGAAATATCAATAACAATAACCAAAGCAATGCACAAATCATCACACACAATAGAGACACCAATTTTAACGTGGTTCACCCAATGTGGGCTACCTCCACAGAGAAAATATTTCTCAAATATTCTCATGGGAATCCTTCCCAATTACAATATTTATGGATCTCTATCCAAAGGAGATGCTGATCCCGTAATCTAAAGTTCATGGATATCTTCCATAGGAGAACACTTTCCCTTTCATATATGGCTAGTGATCTTCTAGAAGACTCTGTCTCTTTGCTGCACTGACTGGTGGATCTCTCTCCACTTGAAGACTCCTCACTCAAAAGATCTATCTTCAATTGTCCTGGCTACTGGATCTCTATCCATTGAGACTCTGTCTTCTATACTCTGTCACCTCCAAAGCTCTGTCAATAGGCTCACTTAGAACCTTCTCAAATATTCTCAATAGGTTCACTCAAAACCTGCTCAATAGGTCCACTCAGAACCTATCCAAATCTGCTCAAAAGGTCCACACAGATTCTGCTCAAATATGCTCAACAGGTCCACACAAAACCTATCCAAATCTTCTCAATAGGTCCACATAGAACCTGCTCAAATATGCTCAACAGGTTCACTCAGAACTTGCTCAAATATGCTCAATAGATCCACATAGAACCTGCTTAAATATGCTCAATAGGTCCACTCAGAACCTATTCAAATATGCTCAACAGGTCCACACAGAACTTGCTCAAATCTGCTCAATAGGTCCACACAGAACCTGTCCAAATATTCTCAATAAGTCCTTTCTAGGACTTGCTCAAATATGCATTGTAAGCATCCACAAAAGCTTACACAAAATCAGTCCACAAGCCTTCTCAAAGACTTGCCTCAAATCTGCTTAACAAGTCCACACGAAACTTGTTCAATCTTCTCAATAAGTCCTCTCTATGACTTGCTCAAATCTGCATTGCAAGCTTCCATAAAAGCTTACAAAAAATTAATCCACAAGCGTTCTCAAAGACTTGTCTCAATCACATAGAATCATAAAGAGAATTGTTAGAGACTCAATAGGATCTATACTCCATGCTCAATCAATATCTCAACTCAATCTCATAGAAGCATAAAGAGAATTGTTAGAGACTCAATATGTTCTATACTCAAATCCCAATCTCAACTCAAATAAATGTCATAGAAGCATAAAGAGAATTTTTAGAGACGCAATATGTTCAATTCTAAAATCTCAATCTCAACTTAAATCAATATCATAGAAGCCTAAAGAGAATTGTTAGAGACTTAATATGTTCTATTCTCAAATCTCAATCTCAACTCAAATCAAAATATAAAATAGTTTGTTTCATGGAACTTGAACAACCACTTCACACAATCACTTGACTTGGATCAATCAACTGAACTCAATCAATCACCTTAATGAACAACCCTTTCTCACAAACCCTAGTCCAAGCATGTATCAACCAACTCAAAATGTTTCCAACAATGCTCAAACACAAATCTCACATAACAATGATACTCATGTTCTTTTCTAACTCAAGTTCAAGTTCTTTGCATAACCAATTGGCTTCAACAACAATGCTTATAAAATAAGGTTTAATCACAACTCTCAATCTAGAAAACCTTGAAGCATTAAACCAATCACTTTTGAAAAGGAAACCACAATCAATCCTTTTCACTCCAAAGGTATTTTATAATCAACCACCATAATCAATCAATAGGAGAATGTGCCCATACCTTTTATGAAGATGAAGAAGCCTCTTTGGAAATCTGCCACAATCACAATATTCTTTTGCCAATCTTCACAAGGGTTAGAAGATCAAAAAATAATCAACATTACTCCACTTCACAATAATATTCACCAAGGCTTTTAATTAAAAAACCTTCTTAAGAATTGATGCACAACTTCCTTATCACTCCTAAAACCACTTGTACTATAAAACAAAACAAAACATTGCATAACCTTGTCACTCCAAAAACCACTTATACCATAAAATAACTCAAATATTTTATATCCTTCCTTTCAACACTCTTGCACTTAAAAAAATAATCACAAAGCCTTCTTAGGCAATATCTCACATTAATCAAATATCAAACCTTAGCCATATGCAAAAATTAAATCCACTATACTCTCTATTAAAATCGATGCTTAACATAACCTTAGCAAATTCCAAATATTTCATGCACCTAAAAATTTTGGCGATCAAATTATGGCATACCTTGAAAAATGGCTTCGGGTGGTTTCGACCCTGCATTCCTCATCATCGTGCACCTTAACGCACTCTCTGCCCACCGTGTGGGCTAGGACTCCCACATGGAGGCTTTAAGCCTTTGAGACTTATATTTTCATCCTCTCCACCTATGCATTGAAACTTGCTCCCTTGTTCCATGTGCAGTGCGCAAACGAAATCGAAAGGGGGAATCGACGATTGCGAAGGAGGGGATAATCGAATGTGGACAATATTTCTTGTCACCTACTTGGTTGATAAAATCAACCCCTTTAAATATTCAAACCTTTGCATGATAAAATATATGACATCGGTGGACATGGCAAGAAAACTCTTTTATTTAATTTTAAAATTAAAATTAAAATTTTAAATAAATTAAAATTTAAACTAAACCTTTAAAATTAAATTTCTCCATCACCGGGGCACCTTTTTCGATGAAACAAAAATCCAACTTGGGTTTTAAGAAAAACCCATTTCAAATATTCCATCCATGGTTTTAAATAAAAACCTTTTGCTAAGATTCCCTTGAAGCTCCTTTTGGAACCAAATGCCATGCATCCCTTCTTTTCTGCTCCCCCTAGCTCAAGGGTTAGAAGATCACAAAATAATCAATATTACTCCACTTCACAATAATATTCACCAAGGCTTTTAATTAAAAAACCTTCTTAAGAATTGATGCACAACTTCCTTATCACTCCTAAAACCACTTGTACTATAAAATAAAACAAAACATTGCATAACCTTGTCACTCCAAAAACCACTTATACCATAAAATAACTCAAATATTTTATATCCTTCCTTTCAACACTTTTGCACTTAAAAAAATAATCACAAAGCCTTCTTAGGCAATATCCCACATTAATCAAATATCAAACCTTAGCCATATGCAAAAATTAAATCCACTATACTCTCTATGAAAATCGATGCTTAACACAACCTTAGCAAATTCAAAATATTTCATGCACCTAAAAATTTTGGCGATCGAATTATGGCATACCATGAAAAATGGCTTCGGGTGGTTTCGACCCCGCATTCCTCCTCGTCGTGCGCCTTAACGCACTCTCTGCCCACCGTGTGGGATAGGCCTCCCACATGGAGGCTTTAAGCCTTTGAGACTTATATTTTTGTCCTCTCCACCTATGCCTTGAAACTTGCTCCCTTGTTCCACGTGCAGTGCGCAAACGAAATCGAAAGGGGGGAATCGACGATTGCAAAGGAGGGGATAATCAAATGCGGATAATATTTCTTGTCACCTACTTGGTTGATAAAATCAACCCCTTTAAATATTCAAACCTTTGCATGATAAAATATATGACGTCGGTGGACATGGCGGGAAAAATCTTTTATTTAATTTTAAAATTAAAATTAAAATTTTAAATAAATTAAAATTTAAACTAAACCTTTAAAATTAAATTTCTCCATCATCGGGGCACATTTTTCGATGAAACAAAAATCCAACTTGGGTTTTAAGAAAAACCCATTTCAAATATGCCATCCATGGTTTTAAATAAAAACCTTTTGCTAAGCTTCCCTTGAAGCTCCTTTTGGAACCAAATGCCATGCATCCCTTCTTGAACCTTTGATCAAAACCTTTGCTTCTCATGAAGCTCTTTGTGGAGCAAAATCATAGTGCTTACTTACATAGGTCCTTTTGACATCAATGACAACTTTTAGCTTAAGGACTCAAAATGTCCAATAATCTCCCCCTTTGTCATTGATGGCAACCCATATTCATTTTACTGAAACCTAACCTTCTTTTCTGCTCCCTCTGGCTCAATGCTCTCTCAAATATCAAATCTCTCCCCAATTCACAAATATATCCTCCTTTGACATCAATGGCAAAGGTTCACCTTTGGGTCTCGGGGTTAAGAATGAGACTCTTAGCTTAGCCCCTCCCCCACCTCCACATGAGGTGGTTAATTTTGGGGTGGGAGTATTTCTACTCTCCAAAAGTACTACTCTTTGTCTTTATATTTTTCTCTTCTTTTATGATTTTTCTGAATCTTCTCATTGTTTCTTTCCAAGTCATCATCCTTGTTCCTGTTATCACTTCTATTCCTGTTCCTATTCTTATTTTCATCCATGTTCTTGTTCTCATTCATGTTCTTGTTCTTGTTCCTGTTCTCATCCATGTTCCTGTTCTCTATATTGTTCTTGTTCTCATCTATGTTCTTGTTCCTGTTCCTATTCTTGTTCATACCAATGTTCTTGTTCATATTCATGTTCCTGTTCATACTTGATTCTGGAATATTTGCTCTACACCATATTGCTATGTGACCATAATTATTGCACTTATAACACTTAATGTTGTTATTCCTTGGAGGTGCAACTATCTTAGGACTTCTCCTAGTGAAGCCATATCCTCTTCTATCATGAACCCTGCAATTCATTGCCTTGTGACCAAAATCATTACATGAGTAGCAATACCCATGGAAAAACTGTCCTTTCCCATATTCCTGTAATTCATGTGTTCTGCACTATGAAGCCATGTGCCCAAACCCGTGACATGAAAAACTTCTTCCATTGAAGAAACCTTGCCTAGACCCCATTGGTCTCTTAGTCTGTTCTACCTATTTCATGTTCCATCTGTTCCTAACTTGTGCATTGTTCCTTTCCTTTTTGAACTTTCTATTGTCCAACTTATCCTTAGAGGTATCACTCTCTTTTACTTAATTATTTTGACTCTTCTTCTTTTATGGTGTTTGAGCTTGACTCTCCTTTTTCTGCTTCATGTTTTCCTTGTTCTTCTTTAGAACTAAGTCCTGTTATGGTGACTGATGACTTTTATGCATTGATAGTCCTTTCCAAGGTCTTTGAATTTTCCTCAACCTTGTGTAGCTTTTCATTATAACCTTTTACTTCCAACCTTAGTGAAACTATATCATGCTCTAATATTTCACACTCTAGATATTTTGTTTTTAATTTTTTGGCCATACCTTCTTCAAATTTTCTTGTCTCTTCAACTTTGATTTTGAAGTTAGTGAGTTCCTATAGAAACCTTGCTTTTTCTTTCTCATCTTCTTGAGTTTGATCCCTTAATCCTATATTATCCCTTTTTAGTTCTTCAAGAGAATCATAAACCTTTCACATTCTATCTCTTTTGCCTTTGACTGTTTAATCATACCTTCTTCAAATCTTCTTTCTTTTTCAATATTATCTCTCAAGTCAGAGATATCCTATAGAAGCGTTGTCTTACATTTCTCATCTTTTTGTATTTAAGCCTTCAATTCTAAATTCTCTCTTTTCAATTCAATCCTGTAGAAGCTTTGTCTTACATTTCTCATCTTCTTGTATTTGAGCCTTCAATTCTAAATTATCTCTTTTCAATTCAATAAGCTCCTTAAGAGTGGATTCCCCTTTTTCTTTTTCTAAAGCATCTTATTTTTCTTCTATTACTGAAAGTAGAGTTTCTTCTTCATACTTGTTTTAATTGTCCCTGTTATCCTTTCTTGAACCAATCTCTAGGATTTCATTTTCGAGAATATCATCTTCATATTAACTACTACTAAACCCTTTATAATATCTTACATCATGACCAAGTTGACCACAAAAAAAAATACTCTCATGGAGAATAAGCTGCATGGTGACATGTGTTCCCACATCTGGTATAAAACTTTATCAGTCTGGATATTTCTCCATTACTTGATTCATCTATTGAATCTATTTCCATGTGTCCTCCCAACACAACAATATTAAACTCATCTTCCTTTTATTTCATGATCATAGATGTTCTTTTCTTCTTGTGTCTCATGCTTCTACTCTTGCCTTTATTTGCCATTTTTGTTCTTGTAGGATCTTCCTTCAAGCTGTTAAACTTCTTCTGAAGGAACCGAATCTGATACCAATTGAATAACACACGCTTATACTAAGAGGGGAGAGGTAAACAATATAAGACCACTTTTTACTTTTCTTTCTCAAATAGTATTAATCAATATAATCAATGAAAATATCAATAGCAATAACCAAAGCAATGCAAAAATCATCACACACAATAGAGACACCAATTTTAACATGGTTCACCCAATGTGGGCTACCTCCACAGAGAAAATATTTTTCAAATAATCTCATAGGAATCCTTCTCAATTACAATGTTTATGGACCTCTATCCAAAGGAGATGATGATCCTCTAATCTCAAGTTCATGGATCTCTTCCACAAGAGAACACTTTCCCCTTCAGCTCTAGCTAGTGATCTTCTAGAAGACTCTGTCTCTTTACTGCATTGATTGGTGGATCTCTCTCCACTTGAAGACTCCTCACTCAGAAGATCTATCTTCAATTGTCCTGGCTGTTGGATCTCTATCCAATGAGACTTTGTCCTCTATACTATGTCACCTCCAAATCTCTATCAATAGGCTCACTCAGAAACTTCTTAAATATTCTCAATAGGTTCACTTAGAACCTACTCAAATTTGCTCAATAGGTCCACTTAGAACCTGCTAAAATATGTTCAACAGATCCACACAGAACCTATCCAAATTTTCTCAATAGGTCCACATAGAACCTACTCAAATATGCTCAACAGGTCCACACAAAACCTGTCCAAATCTGCTCAATAGGTCCACACAGAACCTGCTCAAATTTGCTCAATAGGTCCACTTAGAACCTACTCAAATCTGCTCAATAGGTCCACACAGACCTTGCTCAAATATACTCAATAGGTCCACTCAGAAGTGACTCAAATTTGCTCAACAGGTCCACACAAAACCTGCTCAAATCTGCTCAATAGGTCCACACAGAACCTGTCCAAATATGCTCAATAAGTCCTCTCTAGGACTTGCTCAACTCTATATTGCAAGCATCCACAAAAGCTTACACAAAATCAGTCCACAAGCCTTCTCAAAGACTTACCTAAAATCTGCTTAACAAGTCCACACAGAACTTGTTCAATCTGCTCAATAAGTCCTCTCTAGGACTTGCTCAAATCTACATTGCAAGCTTCCACAAAAGCTTACACAAAATCAGTCCACACGCCTTCTCAAAGACTTGTCTGAATCACATAGAATCAGAAAGAGAATTGTTAAAGACTCAATAGGTTCTATACTCAATGCTCAATCAATATCTCAACTCAATATCATAGAAGCATAAAGAGATTTGTTAGAGACTCAATATGTTCTATACTCAAATCCCAATCTCAACTCAAACAAATCTCATAGGATCATAAAGATAATTGTTAGAGACTCAATATGTTCTATTCTCAAATTTCAATCTCAACTCAAATCAATCTCATAGAAGCATAAAGAGAATTGTTAGAGACTAAATATGTTCTATTCTCAAATATCAATCTCAAATCAAATCAGAATATAGAATAGTTTTTTTCATGGAACTTGAACAACCACTTCACACAATCACTTGACTTAGCTCAATCAAATCAACTCAACCAATAACCTCAATGAACAACCCTTTCTTACGAACTCTAGTCCAAGCATGTATCAACCAACTCAAAATGTTTCCAACAATGCTCAAACACAAATCTCACATAACAATGATACTCATGTTCTTTTCTAACTCAAGTTCAAGTTCTTTGCATAACCAATTGGCTTCAACAACAATGCTTATAAAACAAGGTTTAATCACAACTCTCAATCCAGAAAACCTTGAAGCATTAAACCAATCACTTTTGAAAAGGAAACCACAATCAATCATTTTTACTCCAAAGGTATTTTATAATCAACCACCATAATCAATCAATAGGAGAATGTGCCCATACCTTTTATGAAGATGAAGAAGCCTCTTTGGAAATCTGCCACAATCACAATATTCTTTTGCCAATTCTCACAAGGGTTAGAAGATCACAAAATAATCAACATTACTCCACTTCACAATAATATTCACCAAGGCTTTTAATTAAAAAGCCTTCTTAAGAATTGATGCACAACTTCCTTATCACTTCTAAAACCACTTGTACTATAAAATAAAATAATTCAAAACATTGCATAACCTTGTCATTCCAAAAACCACTTATACCATAAAATAACTCAAATATTTTATATCCTTCCTTTCAACACTTTTGCACTTAAAAAAATAATCACAAAGCCTTCTTAGGCAATATCCCACATTAATCAAATATCAAACCTTAGCCATATGCAAAAATTAAATCCACTATACTCTTCATGAAAATCGACACTTAACACAACCTTAGAAAATTTGAAATATTTCATGCATCCGAAAATTTCGGTGATCGAATTATGGCATACCTTGCAAAATGGCTTCGAGTGGTTTCGACCCCGCGTTCCTCCTTGTCGTGTGCCTTAGCGCACTCTCCGCCCATTGTGTGGGCTAGGCCTCCCACGTGGAGGCTTTAAGCCTTTGAGACTTATATTTCTGTCCTCTCCACCTATACCTTGAAACTTTCTCCATTTTTCCACGTGCAGTGCGCAAACGAAATCAGAAGGGGGGAATCGACGATTGTGAAGGAAGGGATAATCGAATGCGAACAATATTTCTTGTCACCTACTTGGTTGATAAAATCAACCCCTTTAAATATTCGAACCTTTGCATGATAAAATATATGACGTCGATGGACATGGCAATAAAACTCTTTTATTTAATTTTAAAATTAAAATTAAAATTTTAAATAAATTAAAATTTAAACTAAACATTTAAAATTAATTTTCTCCATCATCGGGGCACCTTTTTCGATGAAACGAAAAGCCAAATTGGGTTTTAAGAAAAACCCATTTCAAATCTGCCATCCATAATTTTAAATAAAAACCTTTTGCTAATCTTCCCTTGAAGCTCCTTTTGGAACCAAATGCCATGCATCACTTCTTGAACCTTTGATCAAAACCTTTGCTTCTCATGAAGCTCTTTGTGGAGAAAAATCATAGTGCTTACTTACATAGGTCCTTTTGAAATCAATGACAAATTTTAGCTTAGGGACTCAAAATGTCCAACAATCGGTTGGTTCAACTCGCTCCCTAAGGATGAGCAAATAAAATATGGGCTGATGGATGGGGAACATTATGAGGTAATACTCATCCTATTTGGTGAATGGAGTTATGGGTGTCGATTCCTCATAAAATTCATTAGAAGCTATTGATATAACATCATATTCTTCATATATTTCCTCCTCAAAGTCATCGGTGTGATGGGTTTCTTCTTTTGAATTCAAATGGAGATTTTGAAAATCTTGTTCAAAAGAAGTGGAAGAATGAGAGTGATAGCCTAAACTTGAACGATCATGCACTTCTCGATATGGAGTATCGATGATCTCGTGCATTCCTTGTTCATGTCATCCTAGGCCATATCCTTGCCAATTGACCCGATGGAAGTATCAAGATGGAAAACCCGACATGTGTTGTATATTGGCAAGGGTTGGTTGTTTGGGTTCATCTAGGGAAGATGGATTGGATGATGAATCAATCCCCCATACACAAAATTGATGTTGTTAGGCATTGAACCCATGTTGTACACCACTCCTATGGATAAGGGTGGGTCACATGGGTGACCGTAATCCCTAGTGGTTTGGATTCTAAGCGATGTAACAATGATGTCTTGGACCATGTATTCACCAATGCTAGGACTAGTGAGGTGGACCACAACTTGGGATGATGTGGAGGTGGATGTGGAAGGCTCATGATTGGCTTGTGGCTCCGATAATGGGAGAGGTGTGGGCTGGAATGACATCTCACAATCCGTTAATTTGACTTGTGAGACATCAGCTGATGTGGATGAAGGTGGATTTGGCTGAGGTGTTTGATGAATGGGTGATGATGTGGAGGGAATAATGATGGGGGATGTTGATGTTGATGATGTGGACAATGTGGATTGGGCTCGACCACATGTACATGTAGTCGATGGTGATGAAGATGGGGGCATGGAGGTGGAATCTTGATGTGGGGTAGTGATGGGGAGCTCCTTAGGAATAGGAGCTTTGGATGAAGAGATGGATGATGTGGTTGATGGGATCAAGAAAATATGAGTGGATGAAAGAGTGGATTCGTAGGGATTTGAGATGAAATTGTAATACTTAAACGGTTCGACATCCATTGGTATGCAATGAATTTATCCCTCATGTACATATTTTAAACATTGATGGAGTATAGAGGGGACACATCTCATTTCCCTAATCCAAGGGTATCCAAGGAGTACATTGTATGCCATGGATCCTTCCAAGATGTGGAACATTGTATGCAACATTTTTACCCCCACTTCGATGGGTAAAACAATAGTGCCAATTGTGGAACAGAGAGCATCATTGAATGCTTTCAAGGTGAAGGTGGATTTGGTTATATGAGATGGTGGAAGATTAAGATGTTGAAGAGCAGAGGTGGTGATGATATTGATGGAGGAGCCGGTATCAATCAAAACTCATTTGAATGGATTCCTATCAATTTGAGCCATAATGTGTAATGGAGGGTCCACCGATTTTGATGATATTGGTTTGATTTCAAAATTGTAAAATGTAATGGAAGGCTCCACACATGTTCGGATATTCCCCATAAAATTGCTAAAGGTATTAGTATCCTGATATTGGAGTTCAATGGATTTTAGAATCTCCATTAATGCCTCACGGTGTGGGGGATATTGTTGTATTAGCTCATAAATAGATAGTTTTGTTGAAGCCATTTTAAGGCTAGTGGTTAGCTGGCTACTCAGAGAGATGATTGGCCTTTGTGGATGATTGGAAATATGAGTGGGTGGAGATGGATGGCTTGGAATGTGAATTGGTTGGGGAGAATTGGTGAAGAACTGAATGGGTGATGATGAATTGGTAGGTTGAGGAGACACACTTGCTTGAGGTGCTACGGGAGATTGGACAGTCTATTGTTATGCATTCTATTGATTGGTGCATTGTTGACCTCGGGTGACTACATGAATAGCACCCATAAAACCTTGGTATTGTTGCACATGGTTGACTTGATTAGGAGGAGTCTTGATGTTTGACCCTCCTATTGTTGGTTGCACTTCCTCATGATGAGGAAGTGGTGTTTGATAAATGCCAAGGTTTTGATTTTGTTGAGCCAAGGGACTATCAAACTTGATGGCCCCTAGGTCAATTAGGTCTTGCACTATATCTTTGAATTGATAGCAGTTGTTAATGTCATGCCCATTCTATCGATGATAAGGGTAAAATAAATGTTCCCTATAGCTTTTGCTATGCTTGGTAGGATCATCTAGTTTAACCTCAAGTAAGGCAAGTTGATTTGTGTCATACAACCTACGAAAGATGGAAGCATATGATTCAGAAAAGGGTGTGTAATGGTGATTTTGTCAAACAGATTATCGATGTTGGTGATTATCCATAGTTGGTACTATGTTATGAATTTTTTGGGGTGGGGGAACCACTTGATATGAAATTTGTTGTGGTTGTTGTTGCATTGATTGTTATTGTTGAGCCATTATCGATTGACTCATGGCCACTTGATTCACTTGATTCGGATTAGATTGGCCATAATAACTTCCTTTTGATTGGCCCTTGTTCTGCCATTCTTTCTTCTTAGGCTTTAGCACACCTTCTTGGATTTTTATTTCCTCAATTATGCTAGCTTGGGCAAGAGCTTCTTCGAATGAGCTATATTGTTGCAATTGCAATAACCAAGAGATGGGTTTTAAGCAACTCTTGGTGAACATTCGAGTTAACTCTTCCATTGGTAGGGAGAATGGTAGTTTTGTGATAACGACCCTCCAACGGTTGCCAAAATCATAGACTGACTCATCATCAAATTGCTTAAGGTTATACAAGTCAGATAATGTGATTTTATTATGAACATTGAGGGAGAATATTTCTAGGAATTGGTTTACCAATTGTTCAAATGTATAAATATTGTGATGAGGTAGATGGTTATACCACTCCACGACATCTCCCCCAATGTCTGAGGAAATGTTCTGAGCATTAAAGCATCTTGAGTTTGGATTCTGAAGCATGAGTGAATAAATGTGCTTACATGCTCTCTAGGGTCCTCAGTCCCTTTAAATTTATCAAATTTTGGCACTGTGAAATCTATCGGATATGGTGGTGATGGTACCAAAAATTGAATGGGTTGATTGATTAGCTATCTTAAAGTAGGCTTCTGGTTCATCATACTAGGAGTGTGTTGTATCAAGCTATCAATCTGTTGTTGCATTACCTGAATTTTAGGATCTTCCCTAGGTATGTGGAAGCCCTGAATTACTTGGTGATTATGTGGAGATGAAGTGGTGAAATGCTGGGGTGTGATGAGATATTGATGGTTTGATGGATTAGATTACATTTGATGATGTTGGGCTTGATGAGGGAATGATTGTGGGTGATGGAATGGAGATGAGGTTTGGGGACTATGAATGTGTTGACTTGTGGGAATGGAATAGGTGTCAATTAATGGAGGTGTGGGGATGGAAACCATAGAATATTGTGATACCCATGATGGATTTGAGGTAAATAAGGTAGGTTGGGTTGTAATAGGTTGGGGCTTAAAATGTGCCACCTATATTTGTTGTTGGGGATAAGAATGAGCATCTTGTTGACCCATGAGCAATTTTTTGAGGTGTTGCCATGCTTGTTGTATGGTAATTTTTGAGGTATATGGTGTAGGTGTGGTGGAAATGGATGAGGTGGGTGGAGGATAGGTTGTAATAGGGATTGCAATTGAATGGGGGACATTGGATGTAGTGGAGACTAGCATTTGTGAAGTAGCATTGACATGTGCTTCATACAATGGATTGCCATAGGTGGTGGTATAGGAAGATGGGATGGAAATGTTTTGGCCACATGATTGTTGTGGGAGAGACAAGTGATGGGAAGGTGCAGATGATACCTCAAAAAGAGGGTTAGTATACACCTGGGTGAAATTGGAAGGATGCGAGTGGGCAAGTTCCTACTGAGAAGAAGGATTATGCCTAGGTGGGCTATTGATTTGCTCTAGAACAGGGTTAATGGATCTTAGAAAAGCTCCAACTTTACCCATATCTATGTAGGTGATGTTAGGGTTGGTAGGGGATGATGGCTCAATTTTTGGAATGGGGGTATTGATGGCTCTATGCAACACATCAGTATTTGAGGTATACATAGCGTGTGAGGGTCCTATAGATAAACCAGAATAGCTTATCTGTATCACACTTACAGGATTAACCACAAAAGTGGTGGGAAAGATGTGGAACACTCCATGGATGAAGTGGTTTGGCTAACAGAGGCTTGACTCAAAATATTTGCTTGGCTTTGAGTTGAAACCATAAGCTAATGAGTCATTTGGGGATGGTGAATGTGTAGAATGAGAAAAGATGCAATGGAAATCACATAGAATCAAACAAGCAACTCAATCCTATGTTTTGCAATATATTCTCTTTTTTTTGTGTGTGGTTTTGTGTGTTATACTGTGCAAACCTAAGCTAATATGCAAGGTGGACTCTAAGGATGGATGGCAAATGAGAATATTTCTAGTGATGAAATCCAGAAATATTGCTCACGGGTTACTATGGTTTCTATGGGGCAAGATGACAGATGGAGATGAAGCCCACCATCGCCAATCTCGAACAATGGTTGGTGATGAAATCCAACTCACTATTGTTAAATGTGTGACGTGCAAAGTGTGTGATTCATTTTTAAAATTTATGTTGTCTACTAGTGTTCACTCAATGCTAAAAAACCCTATTTCACCTGTCTAAGCTAGAAGCCAAGGACATTAACACCAAGTTCCTCAAAAGAACTTAGGGTACACCACTTAAGATCCACCCTAAATCATCAAGTGATTCCAATAGTGGAGGGTTTGCCTAGTTCTTCCACCCTGAATCATCAAGTGATTCCAATAGCAGGAGTATACTTAGGTATTATGAACTTGTTCTAGATTAGAAAAGCAAAAATGGAAGCCTTTAACCCTAATATGCAGCTATTTATGCTTTTATCATTTCAATTGCAAACAACATACAAAATAATAAATGAAACACCATAAAATAATAGAAATCTGAATCAAATGTGATGATGCAACTACAATGAATGCATAAATGCAACTCTACCCTATATGCAAACTATATGAAAGATGCAAATGCCTAAAATGAAAAATACAACTACTTTTTAAAATAGAAAGTAGATATTTTCCTGTTAATTTCACTGTTAAAAAGCAGAAAAATAAAAACAAAATGGAGTTAGGGTTTGAACCAAGCTTACCAGGAAGCCTACGTATTTCTTCCCCACTCTTCTAAATGCCAACTAGAGTCTCTTGAACACTGCGAGGCATCTCATAAATGCTGTGAGGTATCTCCTAGACTCTACAGGGTGTTCCCTCAAACGCTGTAGGGCATCTATGTGACCACTGATCGAACTTTACTCTCCTAGAAACCCTAGTTTTCATGATTTTTGTACGATCAAACTTTTGGAAACCTACAAAATAGAAATAAAAACATAAATTAGTGACAAGGTAAATCAAAATGAGGAACCCTTTGGGGGTCCCACCATGATCACCATTTTGTAAAGCAAAAAATGACAACACCAAAACAATAGATAACAGAATCAACACAAAACACTTATTACACAAATGAAGATAATAATATTGATATTATTATGGGGGAGCCTTGATCTCCACTATTACAATATGATTTTGTATTGATACAATGATTACAAATCTAGGGTTTAAAAACCCTTATTCACAAGTGAATATATGGTGTCTTTTGCATCGTCTTCTGCTCCAAACAAGTGTGCGGGTGGGCTTGTGTATCCCTATGTGACCACCCTAGCTACAACAACTTCCAAAAATGTGGTTCCTACACCTACAAATAGAAAGCAACATAAAAGGGTTAATAGCACCTATGAGGGCTCCACTGTGTGAGGCCCTCTGAATAGTAAAAACCTATAAACCCTAATGCTGCAATGTTAAACTATAAACTAAATGCAAAAACATAAAATAATGCAATATAATATCTTACCTTGTCAAGAAAGTGGATGTGATGCTGATTCGTGCTCCTATTTCTATGTTTGAGAGTTGAACGAATGCCTGAAAGCACTTGAGGGCTTGTGAACTACAAAATAGGGTGCAAGAAATGCTCAAAAGCATTCGAGAATGATTGCAAATACCCAGAAGCATTCCAAAAATTCTCAACAACATTATGTGAACTCTAGGAGGTGTTTGGTGGTGGATGGGAGTGAGGTAGAACCAGATTTTGTTCGCGAGGGTTTTGCAACGACGAAAACAAAATATGCAATGGCGACGATGAGGGTTTTACAAGTGGAAAGTGGACAAATGTTCAAATTTTGGACCTTGTGGATTTTTTGTGGACCTTGATTCATCAAAATGAATCATCTTTTATAATCTACCCTTGATCATGTTAGGGTTTCGACGACACCAATGGATGGTCGAGATTAAAACATGAGGAAGGGTTGAGATTGAACTTGAGCATGTGACATGGATTAAGATGGATGGATGGATGAGATTAAGTCATGGCGGATGGCTAGGATTTATTCACATAAATACATATATATATATTAAATATATATATATATATATATATAAAATATTAATATCTATATATATTAAATAAATACATATATATAAATAATGAATGACTATGATTGGAGGATACGAATGGATGACAAGTGGCTAGATTTTGGTGTCTACAACTTAAATGAATCAAACAATTATGTATCATTTTTTGTATTTAAGGTAAGATATGTTGCATTTATTTTAAAATATATGTATTGTTTTACCCTAGATTGTTCCACTACCACCAATAAAGAATCCTTCACTATATCCCAATTATGTTGATAGAATGTTGCAAAAAGTCCATTTGGAATTCAGGATTTATAATTTTTTTTCAATTGGTTATATGGGATTGAAATTGGCACCACTTGTATTACATCATCACCACATAGTGGTATTACAATAAAGCTTGGATATTATTTTATGTATTGCTTAGCAAGGTTCGAACCTTGGTCTCCTTGAATGTTGAGGAATCTAATTGGTTGATCTAATACCATTTGATACATGGGGATTTATCCTTATTAAAAGAAAAAATAGCTAAATGAACTTCTAAAATAATAGGTTCCATTAGTTTCCTATTGTCTTGATTTGTTATAATTGAAGGTACTTGTAGAAGTTTATCATTAAGAACTTCAAAATCCTCTGATCTTAGAATATCATGGTAAAAAACCTTACCTTATTTTTCATTTCACTCTTGTCTTCAATCCAAATCCCTTCTACTGATTTAATTCTACTAATTATAGATGTTGATCTTTGTACTATTTCCATCATATGAAAAAATTATGTCCTTATCTCCTTTTAACCAAGTCTATCTTGATTTTAATTTCCAAAATTTCTTCTCTACTCAAAATATTATTTTAGATGTAGCAAATCAACTAGCAAAGGATGTTGATCGTTTGCCTATTATCTACCTCAACATGGATACAATATATATACAATAACAAAGGATGTTAGGATCTCATCTTAACATTATTATGTAATGACCCTTTCCAATGCGTGGATCCCATTCTAGTGATATTTTATAGTATTTTGTAATGGTTTGTGGCACTTGAGGTACTTAGACAAGTGGGCCCATTTCATGTAACCATTATAAAAAATAGAACTGTTTGTTTGGTAGAATATTCTAGCTTGGGTGACACTTTGCATGTAAGCCAACCTTTGAGCTTTAGGTTGGGGTTGCATGAAATGTATCTTTAAAATACAAGGGGACATAAACAAATGTAATTTTTGCATATCGAGTCAAAGTATTGATGGAGGTTTCCCCTTGAAGAGGCCAATGATTCTGTATTGTGATTTGTGAGATTAATATATATTTTTGCATTTACATTTCATATTGCAATATTATGTTCTTTCATGAATTACTATTTTTATTATAATATTTATATGGATGTGCTTATTTTGATTAGAAGGTTCATAACAAGTGGTATCATAGCACTTTTCAAGGTCGTGTTCTATTGTGATTGCAATAGTTCCTATCTTATCATTTCGACTGTTAGGTATACATTTTTTGTTGTCATTTTTTTCTTATTATCATATTATTAAAAAAATTGAGCCTTTATTTTTTCTCTATTTTAGTTTAATAGGTTAGAAATCCTATGTTGAGGGTTTTAAAATATCACAGAGGAGTTGTCATTTTTAGCTAAGCTGGATTGCCCATAAAGCATATAGTGAAGTGAAAGATGATCAGACTCCAATACCTAGTCCTTAGATAACACCTTTATATGGACTTGAGCTCCCACGTATCTTTAGGTATATTGAGATACCCCCTTAGGATTAAGAGAAACCTTTAGCCTTGGAATTTTGTTGATCATGTATCTATCCATAGTGCATCGAGCACAACACTTAGGAAGATCACCCTTCTGTATTGTTAAAGAGGCAGGTAGTGTGCTCAAGGGTGTACGTGGAATCCTCCTTGAGTAGTGGCCTTAAATATTGGTCCAAGCATTATCGTTCATTATTGTGATATAATAGAGGGCTATGGACAATACATATACCTTGGCCTAAATTAACTTGTTTATATTGAATGTTTAACCCAAATGTCATCAACTCTACCACAAAAATTAAACATATTGAAGTGACTACACTATCACAAAATGGACTGAACTAAAATAAATGAAGAAACTGTGTGGGAAGTAACAACCAAGACAAGGTTTTTTAGTAATAATTAGGTATCATTTCAGCTAGGGCCATAGTCAATAACAATCAAGACAATCAGGAAATTGCCAGTAAAAGAGTCTACCAAGACAATTTTTAGAAATAGTGAGTTACAAAGTTAGAAAAAATAGTTGTTAGTAATGGTCACTATAGGATATGTTAAGGGGGTTGTTAAACAAAAGTCATTTTTTTTAAAGTGAACAAAGACTCCAAGAGAAAAACAAATGACACTTGAAGACACTTCTCTTAAAAGAGTATGGGGTGTAAAAAAAACATCATTGTGAGACTTGGCTTATTCTATTCATCTTTTCAAGCTGATCGTTTTGATATACAACACCAAAACAATTTTTTAACCAATTACTAAAATTAATAATTCTTGGAGCAACACTTCTATTTTTAGTAAGTCAGTTGGGGTGGTCAAATCACATATATATGGTTGGAGGGACTAGAGGAGCAATGAAGGAGTTGGAACAAAGCCAATATATGGAATAATTAAATCAATCACTTAGTAGCCTAGCGAGCCAAATGCCCTACATTGGGCCGGAAGTTAAATAGATGAAAGATCACATACAAACAATGAAAACTAATTAGATTAAAGTCAAATCAATGATTGAAGACATATTCTTAGAAGTGGAAGAGTGTTTAAAGGAAGGCCTAAAAATATACCAAAATAATAACACTGAAAGATAGGGTGGTAGTTTAGGAAATTAAGAGAAAGAGACCCATCATACTATTTTGACATAGATACCTCATTTAAGATACCTAAATAAGAATTTCTCGAGTTTAATGGAAAGGACGTTGATAGTTGGTTGTGTTGAGTAGACCGGTACTTCAAACTCCATAATGTACCTTGATATTTGTGGATCACCATGGCATATTTTAACTTTGAATCAGAGGCCCTACAATAGTATCAATGGTTATAAAACGTGACTCTTAACCCTTATTGGGAAGACTTTGAGTCCCAATTACTCACTCATTTTTGCCCTAGTGAATATGAAATCTTTACAAGACCCTTAACCAAATTGAAACAAACCTCTACAATTCAAGAGTATTTGATTCAATTTGGAAAATTGGCTAATAGGACAAAGGGGTTGAGTGAAGGATTTTTTAGAGCCATTTCATCAGTGGGTTGAAATATGATATCAAGGCATAGGTAAAAATGTTCAAACCATAATCTATGATACAAACCATAGGATAGTGAGATTAGTGAAAGAATTTTTTTCTACCCAAATAAGATCATCCAAATTCCCATAGGCCAAACCCACATTTTTATCCAAGTTCACACCAAATATTGGCAATAAATATCTACCAATCAAACGATTGACTAGGAAGGAAATGGATGCCAGTAGAGCACAATGCTTATGTTATAATTGTGATGAGAAATATGCTCTAGGGAATAAATGCATACAACAAAAAATATTTTTTTTGGATTTGGATGAGGCAATAACCATCAAATCTTCTGATGAGGAAAATAATCATTAGAAAGAGGAACATATGGAATAGCCAGACGTCCCCAAAGAATCCCAATAAAAATTTTTAGTGAATGCCTTAGCAGGTGTCTCAACTCCCCAAACCATGAAGATGATATGACACTTTAAAGAAAAATGGGTCATAATTATCATTGACTCTAGGAGCACACATATCTTCATTGACCCAAGGGTGGCCAAATAGGGGAATTGTTATTTTAATACTTGTAACTCCTTTGAAGTCATGATTGCCAATGTAGTAACTTTGCATTGTAAGAGAAAATGTCAAAATGTTAAAATACAAATAGGAGAATATAATATTAAGGTCGAATTAGATAGTGGAGACAACGACCATATGAAGGAATTATAGCTATTATTGCAAAAACATACCATAATTTTTAGGGAACCTAAAGGACTAGTCCCTTGTTGTAATCACAATCATGCAATTCAACTTATTCTAGGTAGTCTTCCTCCAAATGTCCACTCTTATAGGTATCCATATGTACCTAAATAAAAAAAAGAAAAAATGGTGCAAGAACTTCTTGTTGCAGGTGTTATTCGACCTAACATCAGTCTCTATTCTTCCTCAGTATCATTGGTATGGAAAAAAGATGGGTCTTGGCATTTCTGTATGGATTTTAGAGTACTCAATACAATTATTGTTAAGAACAAATTTTCCTTTCTAGTAATTTATGAGTTGTTAGATGAATTGCATGGTGCCAAAAAATATTTCTCAAAATTAGATTTGCAATCAAGATACCATCAAATTAGAATCAAAGATGATGATAATACTAGAATTGCTTTTAGGACTCATAAAGGGCACTATAAATTCTTGGTTATGCTATTTGGCTTGACCAATGCACCCTCCACTTTTAGAGTTTGATGAATTCCATTTTTTGGCCCTTCCTTTGCAAATTTATTTTACTTTTATTTGATGATATTTTTATTTATAGTCACTCATGGGAGGATCACCTCAAACATTTGGATCAAGCTCTACAATTTTTGTTTGAAAATTAACTTTATGCCAAGAGGTCTAAGTGTTATTTTGGGTTGTAAGAAGTGGAGTATTTGGGTCACATTGTCACCAAATATGGAGTTAAAGTTGATCCTAAAAAGATTTAGGTTGTTCAAGAATGGCCAAAGCCTCACACCCTCAAGGGAATTCAAGGATTTTTGGGACTCACAATATATTACCATAAATTTATACATAACTATGAAAAGATAATAGCTCCTTTAACAACCATGTTGAAAAAGGATTATTTTATAAGGTCAAAAACAATGGAAAAGGATTTCATGGAATTAAAGCAAGCCATGACAACCACCCTGGTGTTAGAAACACCTGATTTTTATAAGCCTTTTGTAATTGAAAGTGATGCTTTGGGAAATGGAATCGAGGCCATTTTGATGCAAGATAGAAGACCATTGGTCTTCACCGGTAGAGCACTTTCAGGCTAAAATTTGGGTAAATTTACTTATGCAAAGGAGATCCTAGCCATTTTACACGTTGTTAATCATTGGAGGCCATATCTCATTAGGTGTCATTTTTCAATCAAAACCAACCATCAAAGTCTCAATTACTTCTTGGAACAAAGGGTAGCCACACTTGAACAAAAAAAGTGGATCTCTAAATTGATGGGTTATGATTATGAAATCACATATAAAAAATTAAAGGATAATATCACGGTTGACACATTATCTCGACAGTTTGAAGATCAAAGTATGTTAAATGCTATCTCTTCATCAATACCTCAATGGATTAATAATATTAGAGAAAAAATGGGTAATGATTATGACTTGAAAAATTTGATCAACAAACTTCTAGCAGAGCCTAACTCATACCTTGGATACACTTGGGATGGTCAAGACTTGAGATATTGTGACCACCTTGTTTTTCCTCAAATCTCACAAATGCGAGAATTCATCTTGCAAGGAAATGCAATGGTGGTTTTTATATATGTTATGAAATAAATTTTTTCTTTATGGCCTTTCATGATTATAGATTTAATCATCTAAATCACCACTTCTAACAATTTTTAAATAATTTTTGACCTATCTTGAGATTATATATATATTTTCCTTCCTAAAACCATCTAAGTATAACAAACTAAAATCAATTTTAATATATTTTAATCAAGATTACTATTGATGCAATGTTTTTAATGGATTTGAGATAGTGGTAGGGAACAAGGAGTTTCACATCTTAAACCAAGGTTTAAATATCATGGGTGAACTTGACTTTATCCCATTGAGTTTGGAATAATATAATACCACTATGCAATTTTTTTGAAATATAATGATAATAGATTCATGATGTAATGTGGTGGAACTCATTTCAAACCCATATAACCAACCTAAAAAGAAAATTTCACTTAAATATTGAACTAAAATGGATGAAGACTCAAATTCCAAGACATTTTTTTTGGTGTTTGTTGTATCAGGGTTTGTCATTGGGGGAGTGGTTGAAAAATTTTGTCAATTCCATCCCCTTGTGCATCCTTTGTCATAAGCTTGAGATATTTAAACATGTTTGTTGGTTATATCCAAAGGCCCAGGAAGCTTGGGGTATTGGATTATATATTTCAAGTCCTTCCATCCATATCTTGGAAGCATATGCTCTTTTAGGGGAAGTTGTGATATTGTTAGAACAAAGGTCTTATTTATTATATGGAAAGAGAGAAATCTAGTTGTCTTCTAAGATTAAATATTTTATTTTTTCTCTATCCTTGACAAAGCCTATGTTATTACCATTTCATGTTACGTATTTAGTCTCAGACACACAAGGTTTTTGTGGAAATGTAGCATCTTCAAGAACTGCTAGATTATTCGAGAAATATTATTTGTTCTATGAATTGGGTTCCTCTTAGTGGACGTGGTGGTGCCCTCTTGTCAATAAGGCCAAGAGGGCTAAAGGCCTTTGTTTTCGTGGTCGTAGTCAAAGTTGCTCCAACTTCAGGGACTCAAACAAATAGGATTTGATGCCCTTGACTAGTAGTGCATTGGCTAATTAATTTTTTTGTTTTTGTTTTTTTGTGTTTATTGCTTTCTAGGGTTTTCATTATAGCTCTTGCATGTTTTGATACTTTTTTTTCTATCTTACTCATGTCAAATTTATGATCTCTTACAATCTATTGGATTTACCATGTATTTGGGCATGACTTTGGTGTGTTTTGACATGTTTTTGCTATCTTGATGATGTGAAGTTTCTATCATTTGACATGTCATATTTACCATGTGTTTGGGCATGACTTTTGGTGGCTTGGATTGCGAGTTTTGATTGTCCTTTGGGTTGGTTGGTTGATGTTGACAACTGAAACTTTTTGTTATAATAACTACATTCTTTGATTAATTAGATAACTATGTTCAACAAAAACAAAAGGATGAAGATGACACAATGTTCAAGATGTTGGTATAGGTAGTAAGGGTGATTAGTTGTTAGGTTAAAGTCTACAAACGTAGTAGTTATCTATCACCTACCCAACTTGAAAGAAACTATGTAAGGTGAAACTAAGAAGACACCTATGTTAGATGTGGCTATTCATCCAAGTCCACATTGTTTCACTTTTGAGATGTATATAGATTTAGTGGGTCATGTAGTTTGCTTCAATTTTATTATTATATAAAGAATATGTGAATTCACTTAAAAGCATAACTAGTCAATATAATCAGATGATCAAGTTATAACACTTAGATATATATATATTTTTAATGAGTTTACACAGGGTTTTATGAGGGGTGGTCCCCTCATATTGAGTGGGGTTTGAACCTTGGACCTTTCAAAGAGAGGCCAAAATCCCTTACCACTACAGTAAGCTTACAACTTGTCAATAAATTTACACATGTTTTTATGATGGGTCATAGCACTTAGATAATTTACCATAACAAGGTCTTATAATTGTTTAGTCATGACCCCCTCAAAAAAATAAAAATATAAATGAAATTTTAGATAGATGTTTAAATTAAGAAAATTATCCATAAATCATTTTGGCTAAAAACTTTTATGTTCAACACCAAAAAAAACACACAAAATAATGAAGAATAACTCAATCAAAAAATTATCAAAATGACATTAGCTTAATAGGTTAGATACCTTGACTTTCAAAAGGATACCAAATTTTGAATCTTGCCAAGCAATACATGCATAATTGTCAAGCTTTGTAATACTATTACATGGTCATACGAGTAGGGCTTGCCTCATTCCCATATAACCCATTAAAATAAAAAAATCTAAAAATTAATGCACTTATTATATTTTGATCATAAGACACTAAATATTCTTATATTCCCGATTTGAGTGAATAAGACTCAGTTTAATTTTTATAAGTCATATCAAAATATAGTATTTTGACCTTTTAAAATAGAAAATTATAGCTTTTTATACAATATTAATTTCTTAATCATACTAGCTTGAAATAAACCAAGCTTTTGTCTATGTTATTTACATCATATTCCATGTGCTCAAACTCATCTCAAGATTCATTTATTTGGATCTCCAAAAGATTAAAAATAATTTAGTCTTGAAGTTTTAAATTTGAGGGTTGAAGTGACAAGAGTTAAGCATTTGAAACTTTGAAAATGATGAGCATTAAGAACAAATAAGAATAGTTTAGTATGCCACATCATTCCAAGCAACTTTACACCTTTAAGTAATCTTATCAATTACAAACTATTGTTCACACAAATCTGTAAGAAATAAAAAATTATGGAACATGGACCAATACTAACAAACACTATGTAAAAAGTTACAAACTTACTGCAATGATCATTGATAAGGGCTTTGGCCTCTCTTTGAGAGGTCCAAGGTTCAAACCCCACTCAGTATGAAGAGATCATGACCCCTCATAAAAACCTATGTAAACTCATTGAAAAAACAAACACTATATACCAACACAAAATAACTACACAAATATATCTTAGCAAAAACCACATAAATACTAACAAACACTATGTAATGATACAGTACAAAAGTATATCTTCTTAGCAAGAATCACATGATAAATATTCTTTTATATTTATGTAACTTGCAAGAAATACCAAGATAAAATGATTCATCAAGGTATTTTCTCACTCAAAGTTTTTGCCTATCATGCCAAACCATCGTATAATTGTTTTGTCTATATTTTTTCTCTCTTAGTATTTTAGTGTTTCATTTGAATTCTTTTTTTGTTTTAACTAGAATTTATATTGTTACAAATTACAAATCAAGTACATAGATAATTAAAATAATTAAGTTTTACACAGTGTTCCACGGGGACGCGTCCCCCCGTTTCCCACGTCCCCCAGGACGGGGGGACGACAAGGGGGACGTTTCCCCCCGTCCCCCTTTTTGGGGGACGACTGGGAAATGTCCCTGGGATGGCTAAGGCCTGTGGCCTTCCATCCCCGAGACGTCCCCCTTTTTGGGGCGTCCCCGAGGATGCCCATGCTGGGCCCCATGGGGGACGCCCAGCCATCCCTAGGGACAGTCTAGGCATCCCCCATGGGGTCCAGCCGTCCCCCACGACGGGCGTCCCCACCAAAGGGGAAAAAAAAAAAAAAAAATGATAGTAGCTTTTCATGATAGTCTCTCTGTAAGTAGGGTTGTCTATGGTGATTAAGGTGTGAGGGCCTTTGTTACTAATATTCCTGTTTTAGTGCATTTACTCTTGGCTAGTAAATCTAGCTGTTAGGCTAGTAATTCTAACTGTTATGCTGGCTTTCCAAGGTTTAGACAGGCAGAAGCCAACAGGCAGGTACAGTGATATGCAGTTTGAGAGGTTCTCACAATCCTTTCACTATTGCTCTGTAGATTTTGAGAAAGGATTTCTGTCAGTGGCACATATCTATGTAGTGGGGCATGTATTACAGTTCGTTTAGATGTTAAAATTCAGTTTGATTACCGCTGTCGTCTTTCTGGTAGAAACAGAGTAAAAATTTAATTAAAGATGTGACAAGGCCTATAACAGGTGGGGAGCCTTTAAAGCCCACCTAGATTTACAATACTAGGAACTAGTTTTACCGCCAGCCTGTGGAAATCAGGCAGGATTTTGCTGTTTTTCTTTAGCATTAGAATATAATATATTACCTTTTCGCACCAAAAAACAAAGGAGCATATAGCTGTAGAAGTATTAGTAGAACTAATAATATGTATACAGCTCCTGGAAAACCAAAGAAAAAACAAATGTCTTGCTAGTATTGGAGCTAGAGAGACAAGTCGAAAAAGGTTGGCCCACTGACAAATTACGATGAATGCATGTAAGGGATATCAGAAGGCCATTTTTGAATGCTCACATCTACAATGGAAGTCGCCGAAATCATCTGAACATAAAAGGCCCCTACAAAAATGTTACACGTAGTTCCACATAATGTTTATCCCATCCAAGAAAAATAACAAAGGATTTCTGTCAGGGGCACGTATCTATGTAGTGGGGCATGTATTACAGTTCATTTAGATGTTAACATTCAGTTTGATTACTGCTGTCGTCTTTCTGGTAGAAACAGTGTTACTGTGAAATCTAAGACTTTAATTAAAGATGTGACAAGGCCTATAACAGGTGGGGGGCCTTTAAAGCCCATCTGGATTTAAGATACTAAGAACTGGTATTTACTGCCAGCCTGTGGAAATCAGGCAGGATTTTGCTGTTTTTCTTTAGCATTAGAATATAATTTATTCATATATTACCTTTTTGCACCAAAAAAACACAGGAGCATATAGCTGTAGGAGTATAATAGAAGTAATAATATATATACAGCTCCTGGAAAACCAAAGAAAAAACAAATGTCTTGCTAGTATTGGAGCTAGAGAGTCACGTGGAAAATGGTGGGCCCACTGACAACTTACAATGAATGCATATCAGGGATATCAGAAGCCTATTTTTGAATGCTCACATCTACAATGGAAGTTGCTGAAATCATCTGAACACACATTGATTAGTAATATGAAATATCATTTTTGTTGGGTGTAGAATTTTGAATGTGTAGATTATTCTAAATTTCTAAAAAATTTCATTTTTTATAGTATTATACCAGCCGTCCCCTGCCGTCCCCGAAAACCCGTCCCCCCATCCCCCCGTCCCCCAGGCTCGTGGAACCTTGGTTTTACATAATTATCAATTATTTTATTATAAAAATTAAAGTTTTTATACAATTATACCTTTTTAAAATTAAAAATTTCAATATAAAATTTAAAGTTTTACTATTTAAAAAAGGTTATAGTTCATTAAGTTACCTTCAATGTGATATTGGACCCAAGTTCAAACCTTGGAGGCATGCCTGTTTGTACAAAGTTAGTAGTTTGACCTAACTCCGCTGAATGCGTGTCAACCCTACGACAATAGTACCAATCCCAAGTCATCAATGATCCCCTTCACGTAAGGTCAACAACATCGAGGTGGTAAACCTTGCTTGGTAGTAGAAAAAGGCTATGGATGTAACTGATTCCCCTATGTATATAAAAAAACCTTTTATACTAGAAGAATTGATAACTTGTTACAATTTTCTACACCTCTTTGGGTTTGAATCTTGCTCCTTGCTGCCACTATAACCTTCATTTGTATCAAGTAAATTTTTTAATATAACATGTGGCCATGACTTGACACACCCTTAAGTTAAACTATGTAAATAATAACTTAAAAAAATAAATTTTGATTTATAGTCTTAAACCTTTACCTTGATTTTTATACAAATCATTACAAACTTATAATATATTATAAAGCGCTACAATCAAATTTAAATATTTAAATGATCAAGTGGCATTATCTCAACCCGATAGATTCCTCAACATTTAAGGAGGATACTAAGGTTCAAATCTTGCCAAGCTATACACGGATAATATCCAACTTTGTTGTAATACTACTACGTGGTGATGATGTAATACCGGTAGGATCCGTTTCAACCCTATATAACCAATTGAAAAAAATAAAAAAAATTAATAACTATAAAATTTCAAATGATAAATAATTATAATTTTATAATATTTTTATAATATATTATATATAAAATAAATTATATATTGAATTACACTCTAATTATTATATATATATATATATATATATATATATATATATATATATAAAATAAATAAAAGTGAAAAAATAGATTAATAGAACAAGAATCAAATTACAATGTATCCTTATGCTTGATCTTAAGAGTTTAAATACCTACCCCATAAACAATAATATATTCTCCTTTGGGAAAAAAATCTCTAAACTTTAGTAAACTAAAATCCCTAAAAATCATCACATTCATTAAGTAAAATTATATCTAGCTTAATTAATTATATTCTTTAATTTTAAAGAAGAGGTGAAGGTTCTTATTTTTAAAAATATGTTAAGTGTAGCTAAAGAACGCATTTTATATATATATATATATATACACACGGGTTTTTATGAGGGATTTCAGTCTTCTCATATTCATATTCATATTCATATTCATATATATATATATATATATATATATATATATATATATATATATATAAGGTTTTTATAAGGGGTTTCAGTCTTCTCATTTGAGAGGGGTTTGAACCTGTAAATAATATTTATTAGTAGGTCTTCTCATATTGAGAGGGGTTTGAACCTGTAAATAACATTTATTAGTAGGGTAGTTTTATATAACCTATGATATCCTATAAGGTTGTCTCATATAACTTTAATAAATAACATCTCTTAAAGTAGTTTCATAAGATATATGATATTTAGGAAAGTTGTCTCATATAAACTTATGTTCTTTACCTTTAATTAGATGCTCTTAAAATATTTATAGCATGAAAATAATTAAAAGGGTCTTGGTGGGGACAACCCAAAGGTTAGGTCCCCAACCCAAAGGTTAGGGCTTTGTTTTTTTTTTTTTTTTGGGAGGTTTAAGGTTTAAACTCGAATGTCTAACAATATATATATATATATATATATATATATATATATATATATATATATATATATATATATAAAATTTACACAGAGTTTTTATGAAGGGTTTCAGCCTTTTCATATTGAGAGGTTTGAACATGTAAATAACATTTATTATTAGGATAGTTTCATATAACATATGGTTTCCTGTTAACTTAGATATAAAGGATATATATCTAAAAACACGGAGAGTTATTTATCTCAAGGCGCCTATCTCATTTATTGGGGGTGTGATCTTCAAGATAAGCGCCTCAAGATTAATAACTCTCGACATTTTTAGATATATATCCTTTATATCTAAGCTAGTATAAAATGTTTTGTGCAGTATCAAAGGTTTTTAGTATCGATTGTGTGCATTTTTAATTTCAATGATGTCAAGAATTTCCAATTATGCTAACTGACACCATCTGCAGGATTACATTTTTGCACCTGCCCAAATAACCTACCCAACTAAATAACGTCGCTGGTGAAGCAGTCTCAAATAAATTTCTTGCTATTCGCAATTTATAGAAGCAGTTCGAAATCAATTACGTTGTGGATTGTTTTTGGTATATTGTAATGGATGTTCATGTATTTATACAATATTTTATTAAACAGTTGCACCGGTTGGTTAGTTGATTGTTTTAGTTTAAATATTGTAAATGTTTGCAACGATCAATTAGTCGATTGTTTTAGTTTAAATATTTTAAATGTTTTTATTAATGTCGGCTTTTTTAATAAAGAAAAAATTGTTTACGGCGTGACATGTATGACGTCTTTGCCTCCACCTTGTATCTGCCATTGCAGGAACGCCTCTCGGCGTAATAAGGTTGTGTCATATAACTTTATTAAATAACATCTCTTAAAGTAGTTTCATAAGATCTATGATATTTAGCTAAGTTGTTTCATATAAACTTATGTTCTTTACCTTTAATTAGATGCTCTTATAATATTTATAGCATGAAAATAATTAAAAGGGTCTTGGTGGGGACAGCCCAAAGGTTAGGGCTTTGTTTTTTTTTTTTAGGTTTAAGGTTTAAACTGCAGCATGGAGAATCATTGACATGTGTGTTGTGAAAAAATTGGAAATATTATTGTTTTTTATTTTATTTTATAGGTTGAAAAGCTGGGGGCACATAAAGAACCACCTTTCCCGTGAATTAAACTTGAATTTCAAGCAAAAAAAAAAAAAAATCAAATGTCTTTTACCATTATAGTGTCCTTAATCAATTTTTTTTATTTTTTTTCATAAAAAAATTAATAACACCTTGACAATCCATTAAAATAGGTAAACACTCCCCAACCACCTAAATGGAAGTTAAAATCAAATAATCAAAAGACAACACATTAAAATCGGTAAACACTCCCCAAGTACCAAACGCTCCGACCTATTATCCTCTTTAAGTTGAAAATATTATTATTGCTATCTTATATGAATTAAGGCTCCGACCTATTATCCTTTTTAGGTTGAAAATATTGTTATTGCTATCTTCTATGAATTAAGGTATGAAAAAAGGAAAGAAAACCACACTGTGTTGATGAAGGTCAAAGAAGAAAAGGATGCTTTCTTTGGTTGGCTGTTTCTTATCAAGAAATGAACTCAGCAGCGTCTTGAACGTTGGATTTTGTGGACAATCTCTTAGCAACTTTAAATTTTGTGGAATGTATTGAAGGTTCTAATATCGTCACGTTATCTAGCTAGGCCCACTTAATGAACTCAGCAGCGTCTTGAACGTTGGATTTTGTGGACAATCTCTTAAGCAACTTTAAATTTTGTGGAATGTATTGAAGGTTCTAATATCGTCACGTTATCTAGCTAGGCCCACTTATGTGAATGAAATTTAATTTATTTCTGTACTATCCAAGACCATAGGAAACAACTTCGATGACATGATTTGACCCTACATACCACGAAGGCAAAGCCTTCGATGACATGATTTGACCCTACATACCACGAAGTCAATCAATTGCTTTGCACGAGGATCCTTTTCTTTATTTAATATATATTTTTAAATACTTTGAAGTATAACAATATATAATTAGGACCCATATTTTTTAGAAGTATAGTAACGGGGGACTTCTTTCTTGATGATTCAAATCGAGGTTATTGAAATGAAACACCCACTATACACCTTCAGGGTGTCTTCCCAAGAATTATCTAACATATTTTTTTTTTGGTTTGGTTGTTGAAGTAATATGAAGTATAACATGTGGTATAATTGGGGCTCATACTTTTTAGGAGCATAGTAATAGAGGACCTCCTTCTTTATGATTTAAATCGAGGTTACTGAAATGAAACACCCACTACTACATACCATTAAAGTGTTTATGCAAGAACTATCTAACCTATTTTAAAGTTTAATAATTTAAATTTTTTATTTTATTTTTATATAGTTTAATAATTATGTATATATAGTTTAGTAAAATCAAAATTTATGTATAGATTTATTTCTTAAAAGCAAGAAAATATATATTTGATATTTATTATTGATAAGATTACTTATTTTCATTTATAATAAAACAAGGATTATATATATATATATATATATATTTATTGTTGAAGAATGTCTTTATATTATGCTAAGAGAAAAATAAGAGTACATTAATCACAACAATGTGGGTGGTATAATAGCACACCTCCAAAATCAAATTGCAGTAGCTTTCATTTATAATAAAAGAAGGATAATTTAGTTGTATATATATATATATATATAAATAGTTTGTTGAAGAGTGTCTTTATATTATGCTAAGAGAAAGTAAGGGTACATTAATCACAACAAAGTGGGTGGTATAATAGCACACCTCCAAAATCAAATCACATTAGCTCAACTGGATAAATTCCTTGTCATTTCAATGAGGAGACCAGGTTCTAATCTTACCAAACTATACATGGATAATATCCAAGCTTTTTTGTAATACCACTATGTGGTGACAATGTTATATGGGTGGGGCTTGTTTCAATCCCATATAAGCCGTTGGAAAAAAAATAGCACATCTCAAAAAGCTTATGTTTGGCCAACCAAAATATAATTTGAGTTTAGGAAACTACAAATTGGAAGCAAAAAAATAATAACTAAAGGTAGAAACCTACTAGAGACTCATACAAAAGTAGGTATGACACCCATTTGGTAAGTCATGCCTCTCAAGAATCCTATTCCTATTTGGTAAGTCATGCCTCTCAGGAATGAGCTCCTACTCGGTCTATCCACCTTCATGTCGTCCTTCTTCTTGATCTTCTGAAGAGAATAATAAATGGTAAAATTGAATGTAGGTTGTTTGGATAACATTGTTATATCAAGTCGTTTGAGGATCTTGTCAGGTTTGACACACATGTAAGATATGTGTACCAGAGTGTTGGACTAATGGCAACTAGTGTTGGGATCAAAAAATTCCAATTTATTATGCATGTAAAACCATGTTGCCTTTTTGTCAATTGTCCATCGCATGACCATTGTACTTATCAGATGCCATTTATTATCTCCACCCATGACCCATGATGCAAATGGTAAGGAGTCTGCGATCTAATGCCATAATTAGGCTTATTCAATGACATCATTGGCAACATAAACATTAATTACTTAGAACGGTTGGTTATTAATATTGAAAACTATCCATAATGCTCTATAGGTGGGGTCACATCCATGAGCAACCAAGTGGGACCACCACCGCAGAGAGATGAATGTGACAACGCCACATTGACTTGGTTCATGATTGTTGTGAAGGAAGTGGTTTGCTAGCCAAATGGCACGATAAACTGTGGAGAGCTAAAAACTTACAATTTCAATTTGTATAAGCAAAGCATGTCGAGATGTGGGAATTTCTAACGAACTTCTCGTACAACATATTTACATTTGGACTCTGTCATTGAAAGGGATCTAACGATATGTCCTTGCCATCAAGGTACTCCAAAGCATCATAGCTATTTTGGTAACTAGTTGGCTCTAAATTGGGTTTATAACTTCCTAGTTAAAAATTGGATAAGTGCAACTATTTTTTTGTATGAACTCTCCATCCTCTACCTCTCGGTGCAGTTTGCATAAGCAACAAATGCTAATTAAAGAGGAGCTTTTAAAAAACAGGGAGAAAATACAAGTAGGGAGCTTTTAAGAAACCATAGCCCATGCTTGTATACTATTTTTACATGCTTGGAATCATGAAAAAAACCCTTGTAAGGTTTTAGATCATCTTTAGCTTGACTCCATGGAAATTCCAAGTAGATTTCACCCAAAATTATAGGGTGGCTTTGTTGGGAATATGTCCCACAAAAATGAAAACCTAACCATTTGCATGCATTATCAAATTTTGGCAAAGGTAAAACTACATCCAGATTACCTCATATACCACTTCTAGGACGAATTTCCTGAGTCTCTTGAATGGAACCATCACTACATGCATTCCTGCTTGTGTTGCCAGCATTAACCGTTGGCCCATTGAGGTTGGGGACCATTGTAGTTGTGTCACCTCCCATTAGAGCCTTAGATACATCTACCCCCACAAATAAAAATTTGAAAAATAGACAATCAACAAAATTAACATAACTACTTGATGTATAGTTGCTATGTAAAAAATTATGTAAATACAATTTAAAATTAACTATAGCATCAAATGAAGTTAGCTCAATTATTTAGATTCCTCGATTTTCAAAGAGGAAACTAAGACTCAAATGATGTTAACAATACATACACAATTATCAAATTATTATAATACTATTATGATCATAATGTGGTATAAATAGATCCATTTTAATGCTATATAATCTATTAAAAAAACTATACAAAACAAAAATGTTAAGATAATATAATAAATCCACAAACTTGAGATAAGTAGATACACAACATAAGGATTTTTTTTTAATTACGCAGTATACAGTTTTAGATGATCAAATGCTCACCACTATCACTTAAATAGTAAAAGTTAAATTATAGGGAATTAATAATTTAAAAAATAATGCAAATGGCATCAGCACAATTTTGAAATTATAGTGAAATATTGAGGTGATCAAACTTTATATAGCATCCTCATGAGATATCGATAAACATTTTACCAGAAAACAACTCCGTTGAATTTGAATGTGAACACAAGGAAGCTTAAACCTAATTTAAACGGAAAGCATGGAAGACTTTTGGCATGCCAGGCCTGATATTTTCCTCTGCTAGCCTCTCCACATTGTTCTCTCGGGAAAAACCACATCTCGATTCCTAATAGTGCCTTTGGCCTTTTGGGAACCAACAGTGTCTAAATTGCTTGCAGACATGCTCCAGATGAATTCCCCTTGCTTGGCCTTGATCTGTGGCTGCTGCTGCAACTTGGACTTCAGCAAAGCATGCTTGGGGTTCTTGGTCATGCCATTGGCAAGCAACCACCTGGATCCGGTCTGGTATTGTTTTTCAGAGCCCCATAGAGATTTCTTCCCATCTGACCTCTGCAATCTGAGCCCTGACAAGTGGACACCCTTGATCTTGAACTTGTTTGAATCCTCTTGTTCCTCCTCATCCAAGTTGTGTGCATTCATGGGTACAGTTTTGGCCATGAAGGAACCTGCAGAAATCTTAAGCCTCTCTGCCTGCACCAGGGCTATCATGGGAGACCCAACTGCCTCATGGTTTCTAAGTGGGTCCCTGAGCTGGACCAACAGAACAAGAGTCAGAGAGTTGCCCATGTGGCCATGGTCTTTGCTCTTGTGGCCATGTGCATGGTGTGCTGCCAGAATCGCTCTTGTTTTTGGTGATTTTGTTTCTTCTTGTGGATGAATTCCTGCATCTAGCCTTGTCCATTCATCCAGAGATATTGCCGTGGACATCAGGGTTTTGGAAGTTGTTTGCTTATTGTCTGCTGCATCTGCCAAAAGCTGAGATAGTGCCCCATGCTTGGAGAGTGGGACAGGAGGGAGGCTGTAGGGGGCTTCCTCTTCTGTGAACTCTGCTTGAATTTTCAGGCCCTCCATGGCCATTGCTTCAATTTTCTGAATGGCCAAAGGAGCAACGCTTTCCAGAGAAACATATTCATCGTTCATGTTTTCTATTGTTTGGAGTCCTGAGGCTCTGGGCTTCCTGCCAATGCCTTTCTGCTCAGAGTGTCTGTCAACCCAAAAGGTGGTGTTAGTGTGCAACAAACGATTCAGTTCAGAAGTCACACAAAAATAATTATCGAAGAAAAACTCACACGTCTACGCTAATGCATGAACATTAGTAATACTTTATGAACCACCTCATGTCACAAGTAGTATTGTACATAATGTTAATGTGTCTCCCAACATGTCAATTATTTGTTAATAAATAAACATGAATGCATCCAAATGACTTTTTTTTTGTACACAGGGTGCTCTGGTATTTGGAAAGAAAGTTCAAACACCTAACTATATGGGTGTTCAACGGGAACCATTCTGCAAAACTATACACAAATTTTTGCAAAACTATTTAAAACTTCTACAAACAAGAACTCTAGAATAGTTGATAATTATATTATATTAAATAGTATTAGTTTAATTAGTTAGATTTTAAAGATTTAGGTTTAAATTGAATCTTGTCAAGGAATAGACTAATCATATTTAAGTTTGAATCTTTTTCAACAATATACGAATCATATCCAAGCTTTGTTATAATACCACTATAATATACACGAATCATATCTAAGCTTTGTTATAATACCACTATAATATTATATATTTATAATACCACTATAATATTATATAATATATAATATATAATGGTGAGATAAAACCATTTCAATTCTATAATCCATCTAAAAAAATATATATGATGATATTTTTACTTTCTAAATCAGTTTGAACCACTTAACAAGCAGCTATGCTTTTTTTTTATTGTTTTCAAACTTTTCTCTTAACCATACAAGCACTGATGCAGATAATTCAGATATTAAGCAATTTATTAGCAGAGTATCAGATGTTGGTTGCATTAATATTTCTGGGACTTAACAAGAGTGAGTGTGAGCTATACCCGTACTTGCTTATAGCGCTAGCCATTCCTTCAAACGCAATCTGCTCCACAGTTTTACCAGCAATGTCGTCAAGGGGCATGCAAGCCATCGCCTCTTCAGCCATGGCGGCTGTGCCCATGCCCGCCATTGTTTGAAGAATTTCAACAGGACCATCACCCATTTCAGCAGGAACCACAACAGGTTTGGACACCTGCATCACCAGTCTCCCACCTTTCCTGAAATGCCCAGGGTCCATGGAGGCAAGCATCCCTCCATCTCTGGTCTGCACAACAGAACCCAATCCTCCTCCCAGATCAGGCAATTTAACCCGTCTACTGGAAAAACCACTCTTATCGGATTTGGGAGGAGAACTCTGAAAGTTTTCTTCGTTCAATCCCCATTCCTGCATCAGGGCCTCTGCCTCTTCATCTTCAATCAATGCGGCCCTACTCTTGTTCTCCCATTTCTGCATCTCGGATTCTGCTGCCTCCAACAGTGAATCTAAATCCATCTCTTTACCATCATGGATTTCTTCTTCAAGAGTGTGCAGAAACTCCTCAGCTACAAGCTCCACTTCCTCATCCAACAAAACATTTTTACCATCTAAATCTTTCTTCATTTCCTTAGGTTCCATGTTTGGGTTTTGAGATTCTTCTGCTGATAATCCGCTGCTGGTTTTATCCAGAATTACAGACTCAAGCGCATTAATCTGCTGAACGATGGAGTCTAGCTCACTGAACCTCTTGTGCTGCTGTTGATCTTCCTCCTGCACCACCTCCTTCACTATCTCTCCTCCCACTTCTTCTTCTTCTTCCTCGTCTATCTTTTCTGATTGCTCCACAGAATCCATTGCAGTGGCACCAGGCTTTTCATTTTCTTCTTTCACAGGCTCTTGAATTTCTACTCCCTTCTCCACAACCTCAAAATCATCCTCCTCTTCATCATTGTCCCCCGTTTCCTTTGAAACACTCGTATCAGGCTGAGAAGGTGCCATATTCAAGCCTTGCTGGCTCTCATGACTAATAGTATTAAATACATCATCAGAGCTTGAACCACCTTCTCTAAATCTAGCAGGCAACCAATCCTTATGCTCTCTCTGGAACGATATCGCTTCTGCATCATCGTCCAGATTAAGGTGATCCATCACCATAAAGGGCGAGGAGGACCCCGGGTTAGCATAAGAAAACCCAGCAGGCACGCTCCTGGGCGTCCCTCTCGCTGAACTGGGCGTGCTCTTAGAGACTCGCCTGCCTTTTGACGCAGAATCGTTGAATCTAGCACTGGTAGTTCCAATGTGAATGGCATGGTCCTTATCCAGTATCTCATATCCCAATCCCACAACAAGCTTTGCTGCTCTTGCTTTGCCCCAGAGATCAAAATTTGCATTCCATCCGTTGCATTCCTCTCCTGCAGCCTGCATTCTCTCCGCATCATGCAGTAACATGCCCAGATCCAAATGGTGCTTGCCCAAATCCAACTCCTCCGCATCCACTGCAACCACAGAGATGCTAAACGGCCTCGACTGATACTTGGTTCCCTGAAATAAATCAAAACAAAGAATTTCTATTAGTCCTGTTCACATGGGATTCCTCAATCTCAAATCTTATTAAAACAGAGTATTATATAATTAGCTATCTTTCTTTCATTGTGATAACCTCTATCCATTATATATATCATCATGGTTGCAGATTAGATTCAAGTCTTATATAATTAGCTATCTTTCTCTCATTGTGATAACCTCTATCCATTATATATATAATCATCATGGTTGCAGATTAGATTCAAATTTCTCAGTCTGATCTAACTCTTCATAGTGCAAAGTGCTGCCTTTTGTTTTTTCTTGGGTACCTGATTAGTGTTGTGATTCAAGTTTAGATTGTAAATAGCAGAACAGTAGTACCTGAGGACCATGCTTGCCTCCATAGACATGGCAGCGGATGTGAAGAGTTTCTTCGAATTCCGCCGACCCCTCAAACACACGACTGGGCATGGTCTGGACGGCGCCCTCCTTGGTCTCCCTCTTTCTCAGATTCACAGCAAGCCTGAGACCGTTCATGGAGGTCGACAGGCCTTCAATGGCGTTCACATAGACGGAAAACACACAGCTGAAACGATGCATTCCAATATGGGAAAGAGCTCTGAGAGGTCTCCACGTCCAAAATCCTTTGCTCTTCTCCGCAGATTCTTCCATCTTTCTATTCAAATCCCCGTCCACGCCCTCATCATGGTCGGCCCACCAATTTTTCTCTTCTGGAATCTCCTCATGTTTCCGCCACCTGAAAGGACTAAGAGAATTTCTCCTCCTCCTCCCTTGGATATCCACTTTCTCTGTGATAACTCCCGAAGGTGAAGCTGTAGAAGTGGAAATTCTGGCCTTCATGCCTGCAGCGCTGCTCACTTCCTCCACCCTCTGAGAGGCAATTGAGTGCCTTATGTTCCTGTTGGCCATTAAAGCTCCTCCTTGTCGAGCATGAGCGAGACCCGGCAACGGAATCCCTTTCTCTGCCAAGTCATCTGTGAATTTCGATCCAGAGTGCTCCCTTACACTTGGCAGAGAAAGAGAACCTCCTCTCTTGGGCGCTGTTGATTGATGTTGAGAGTGGTACAGGGATTGGCTAATAGCTTCCAACTCTTGCAGTAGCTGGCTGTTAGAGTTTCTTCTTCTCCCTGGCGAAGCCATGGCCTCCAATCTCGCCATTCCAACACACCCTCCAAAGAACAAGCAAAATTATAAATCACCTTCCCAATACTCAACCCTCAAACCCCCAATCTCAATTCACATCTCCATGACTGTATATCCAGAGAACAAAAGTTCTTGTTCAAATGGTTATTCTGTATGGGATGACTCAAAATTGCAGCACAAACTAATCCAAATGACCCATATTTGACATTGTTGGCCTTACAATGACACACATATTAGAAACTTAGATACAAAATCAATGTTATTTTGTTCTTTAATATATATATATTAAGGTGAGTTTTGGACCTATGCCACTTACTGCTGCTCAGTATGAATGGTAAGTTTGAATTTCATTGAAATCTTGTTTACTTGCCATGGATAAGAAGATAAGAAGATTCAGAAGAAAGCGACGGTCACGGCTGCAATTCATTCAGAAGCATATTCCTGCCTAACACACAATTGGAACAAGTAGAAGAAAGTCTTGCCATATAATTCTCACGGTCCCCTACAGAAATCAAAATACTACCTTGTTTCACTCCAAACAATGCAGACGTATTGAATGATAAGCACATCAACACAGTTGAACTTTGAGATATATATATATATATATATAATGTACTGGTTCTTAAAATGTGAATTTCAGGTGAAAAACATCTAGGTTTATGTTTGACTGTCAGATTTGAAATCTGATGGATTGGATTTATGTAGATCAGAGGAGGAAATGGCGTTGTACGAATGAAGGGATGGAATCGAATCTTTGTAAGTTACCTCGTTGTTCATGTCAATTGGAGCCCATATAAAATAATTGTCATCTTCTGTAATGTGACGTCTGTGAGACGTGTCCTGGTTGTGGCCATGTCCATAAAATCCAACCTTACAACAAAGCATGCTTTCAATTTTTCTGCCAACTATTTTTTTTGTTGGACGAGAAGTTTTCTTTGTCTTCTTGTCATTTTAGATTTCCAGTTGTGTGCTTTAAGGTTAGTTTCTGGCTATACTTTCTTTTACTGTTTAGCAGTCATTAAGATCGATATCATGGCCTCTTATGCGACATTAGGAGTGTCTTCTTGTCATTTTAGATTTCCAGTTGTGTGCTTTAAGGTTAGTTTATGGCTATACTTTCTTTTACGGGTTAGCAGTCATTAAGATCGATATCATGGCCTCTTATGCCACATTAGGAGTGTCTTCTTGTCATTTTAGATTTCCAGTTGTGTGCTTTAAGGTTAGTTTATGGCTATACTTTCTTTTACGGGTTAGCAGTCATTAAGATCGATATCATGGCCTCTTATGCCACATTAGGAGTGGCACATCAGAAAAGAGAAATATCAATACATTGGTATGTATGTTCTTTACTTTGTCTATGGTATTGAGCTCAATCCTTATCCTTTAATGGTGCAAGGCGTCAACCTACCTAAGTCCTTTCCATATTGTGTCAAGCTATGTAAACCTAAAATATAAGGTTAAATCAGAAAGGCTCCACATCTCCCTCAAAAGTGTGAAATTGAAATAGGATTTGGTATTATAATAGTTTAGTATTATATGGATTTACAAAAAAAATTATAGTTTCTTTTTTAAAAGTTAAGAAATTTAATTAATTGTATTAACACTATTTAATAATTTATTATTATATTTTAATAAAAATAAAAATAAAATATTTAGATCTAGAGAATAGATGTTATATCAAAAATGATTACAAAAAATGAGTGATTGACCATGAGAGATTGTTCTTATAAGTAGAATGTTAATATGTATGTTCCATGAATATTGATCATGGTTTTGAAGATTCAAAATTGGATCAAGTGGAAGTGAGGATTAAATTCAAATTATTTTATAACTTTACTTCCTAAAGTTTTTGTTCTCATCATCTTTTTCCGTTCAAAAATCGATGTGACGACTTGTGGCTTATGGGGAGAGATACCCTTTATTTAAGACCATGGAGTGAGAATTTTTCTGTCAAGATAGAAACTATTAAAAACCTTCTAGTGTGGGTTGGGTTAGATTTTTTGGACTTCTATATTAACTTATCAATAAGGATGTTTCAAAGAATATTGAAACTACCCTAGGGGAGTTTATCAAGGAGGGAACACTACTAAGGAGCAAAAACATGCTATATTTACTCAAACATATGTTGCTATGGATGTTTCAAACCCTTTGCCACAATCCATTAATATTAAATATAAATCAAGAGCAAATGGATTACAAAAACATTACATTTTGTTGTCACAACTATTATAAGAATGAACGCATGTCAAGAGATTGCAAAGTGAAAACGATGAAGAAAGAGATAAAATTTTGGTTATGAGAAAAAGTTCAAGATAAAGTAAGGAAATCATACTATAGTAGAAGCTAGATTAAATCAAGGATATTCCACTCCAAAAGAAGAGACAAATAAAGCCTATATGTAACATCATATGGCAAAGGCCACCATAGTTCACTATGATCAATTGTGAGAAGAAACAAAGAAGGATACAAGCGATGCAAAAATGCAATGTGTAAGTTCATAATTTAGAAGGATAAAGGTGTAAAAGAAGATGTGGAGGAAAATTTTCAAACAAAGGTGGAAGAGGTCAAGTTTATTCTAGGTAAATCATTTCATTTTCGTCTAGTACAAGATCCTTTCTTAGAACTAGAAATAAGAGAAGTGTAGAGGTTATCTCTTACACTTAAGGTTTCAAGAGCAACATAATAAAGAAATGAGGATGGAACAAATTTGCACTTAAATATTTCTAGGGCAACATAAAGAAGAAAGTACTTTTGAGGTTATTCCTTGCACTTTAGATGCTTCAAAGCAAGACAAATTTATAGGTGATAAGTCTTACTATGAACAATGCGAAAAATTGAAAAGATTGATGAAAATGAAAGAGTTGGTGGGAATAAAATGAGAGAGAGGGAGACCCAAGAAGAAAAAACAATGAGAAAAGGAAACTTAGAGGGATATTGATATGGGAAAAACATAACAAGAAGTGGAGCTAAGCCCACAAATTAAAAAAAATGATGATGAAAATGATATCTTGTACTATTAGGGCCATGAACAAAACCCTGAAAAAGAGATATTAGGGAACAATCAATTTTTTAAAGACAATATATTTATAGATATGAAAATTGGGTAGCAAATATTTTAGCCATTGAGGGTGTTGATTTTTACCTTGGCAAAATTCAATTCAAAGTTTAAAAGGCAACTAGATGAATGAGACTTTATCTATTAATAAAGACTATATCAAAGAGTTGATTGCATAAATAGAGTAGTTTGAGAAATATGACAAATATCTTTAATAAAAAGATAAGTTATATATGGTTTAACTTGATAGCAATGTAATAAGAACAATGTAATATTTTGTTATATATATATATATATATATATATATATATATATATATATATATATATAAGCTTAACTTAGAATTTTATAGTCTAAGGGATTATAGTTCATACTTTAAAATACTAAGTGAGAAAATGATATAAGCTTAAAATTAAAAAAATTTAAAAGTTTTTAGATATTAATTATTGAAAAATGTATTAAATAAATATACGTTTATAGCCAGTAGAAAATGAGATGATATTAAAATACACAAGCTTATCTAGAAATATAGATAACTATTTTAGTACTATAAAAATAAAAACTATATTATCAACAAATAATTGTTAAATCAAAATTTTAAATGAATTCCTTCTAATCATTTATTTTTTTTTGGAAGTCAACTCTCTTCAAAATCAACAACTATAAATATATTAAACATAATACTGATGTTGGCTTTTTAAGCCTCGCTACCATAAAATTTTCACAGGTCCCAATATAAAATAACCACAATATTAAAGGTCAAAATAACAATATAATGAGTAGAATAATATATGAGCAAATTAATATATATCAAGGCCTATATAATATTAAAAATAAAATTTACTTATATAATCAAATATGAATGTAAATGGCCTAAGTCATTCATGAAGAAAACTTACAATATTAACTGCTCAAAATTTATATACAAGCTTTATTCATTTTATGTATCTCTTTACAATTGAGTAATATGATATTCAAATTACATTATTATGGAGTATTATCTCCATAATATAGCCATAGTAATGTGACTCTTCAAGTACTCAACTATTGCTCTCCATATGACAAGTCCCATGACCTTTGGCTTATCATATTGCCACTTGCATACTAGACTCTTCACTTTCTTCTTGCATGCACACTTGACTCTATGAAACTTGCACACATCTACATGACTCTTACACTTCTACATGCACTCCTAATCTAAGATACTTGTGCACATTCTCTCAATCTACACTTGCACTCTAACTTACATGACACTTATGCATTTCCTGTATATTGCAGTCTTACATGAAAGGGGAAATATAAAACACTCATCTAAACTAAAGACTCAACCCTTTTCAATTACATATTTACAATTATACCATGAAGGTACCATGGGGGTACATTAGCATGTACCAAATAATGTAATGTTCCTCAACAACTTAGTCATTGCTAGATGTATAAGTTGTTCCTTAGTTATAACATCTAACTTGCATGAAATTTATGACACAAATTGATGTTTTTGTTTTTTAAATATGAAATTTAGTGTCTTCTTTACACTGAACAATCCAATGCAAATTTGATATTTCAAAATAGATTTAATTGAATTTCTATTGACTTGTTATTATTTATATACTAAGCATAATTTCATACATTTAGTGATGTTCTAGGGGTGTTATAATCATGTAATAATATGTGTTGAGGTAAAATTCAACCTCTTAGAAGAGTAGGAAATAAGTTTTTTTTAGCTGTGACATACAACACACAATTGATGCATCGATGTATGAAGAGTTACCTATTGTTTATTGTCCTCGACTAATTTTTGTGTTCATTATCTTGCATATTCTCATTAGTGTCAGTAGGGTTGAACTTCCATGGGATGGGAGGGGTGCCTTTGCTAACTCCCTCACCCATTTCTTGCCCAAATAATATTGCATTTGTTCAACTTTGCTTTTGCAACTCCTTTTATCCTAGTCTATGCAATGTAAGAAAAAGGTACTTCTCCTAAACATTTGTAGCAATACCCATATTGAGTCACTACTCTGTCACCCTATTTTTCAAACCCTTATGCCATCAAGAAATGAAATTGTTGGTAATCCTATGGTTGATTCCTTTAGCTGGTTAAACAATTCCTCGTCCCATCATTTGTTAAAGACTAGGGCTACTAGAAGGTTTGATAGAACCCTAAGTTCTATATTAATTTAAATAATTAGATCAATGGAAAATGATAAGAATTTGCAGAATTTGACGAATCACTCTTTAAAAAAGAATCATAGGCCACTTGTAGGGGGCTCCCTCCTAAATGCTTGTAAATAATAATTATTCTTTTCTTGGATGTCCTTCCTAAATATATCTACCCTATCCTTATATCTACTCTAAGGCTACTATGGAAGGACGTGATGTTTCATATGTGAATAATAATTAATAAACAATTAATTAATTAAATAATAAGGTTATGTTAGGATGGAGAATCCTAATATGCCACCCTCCCTAAAAGAAGCTTTGTCCTCAAAGCTAAAACTGAGGAAATTGTTGTTGGAATTGATGAAACGCTTCCCAAGTAGCATCCTTCGGTACGAAGCCCCACCACCGAATTAGAACTTTGGTGATGGTGCGATGGCAAAGTCGGTGGGCGCGACGATCCAAGATAACTTCAGGTTCAACCATGAGGGATCCATCCTCAGTGAAGTCAAGTAACTGAGTTTATATTCTTACGTGTGAACCAACAATTGGTTTGAGGTAAGATACATGAAACATAGGATAAATTTTGGAAAACTCGGGCAACTCCAGCTTGTAGGCAACAGGTCCTATGCATTGTAGAATTTTGAAATATCCATAGAACTTTGGGGTTAATTTCTATGAACCTTTGAGTTTAAGAGAAGTTTGGTGGTAAGGTTGAAGTCACAAGAATACCATATCGTCCTCTTGAAACTTGCATTCGATCCGATGTCGATCTGCCTACTGTTTCATTCAATGTTGTGCTGTGAGTAAATTTTTCTTAAGAAGAAAAATATTGGCTTGAGTAGAAATCTCAAAATCTACTATTGGCACATTGGTACACCTTGGAATATAAGATATGATTGTCGGTGGTGCCTGGCCATACAAGGCTTCATAGGGTGTTATTTTGATGGCAGTATGGTATGAAGTATTAGACCACCATTCCGCCAAGGGAAGCCATTTTACCTAATGGGTTGAGAAGAAGCAAAACAACACAAGTCTCTAAACATTTATTTACTATCTTCGTTTGGCCGTTAGTTTGGGGATGATAAGACAAAATCATACGGAGCTGAGTGCCTTGGAGCTTGAACAATTCCTTCAAAAAATGACTAGTGAAGGTGGGGTCACGATCACTAACGATGGTGGAAGGCATACCATGGAGTTTGAAATTGTTATCAAGGAATAGTTGAGCTACGTTAATAATCTTATAAGGGTGTGCTAAGGACTTAGACAATCAATCCACCACCACTAGAATAATAGTTTTTCGAAAGACTTGGGAAGACCTTCAATGAAGTCCATCGAAATATTAGTCCATGTTTTGGTCGAAATAGATAGAGGTTGAAGAAGTTTAGGGGTACCCACAGTCTCTCCCTTCTATTGTTGGAAAACCTCACATTTGGCAACAAAGTTTTTGATATCCCATTTCATTCCTACCCAATAAAAAGATCGAGCCACCCTTTTATAAGTTTTCAAAAATCCAAAATGTCCTGTTGCAGGTGTGGCATGTAACTCATGGAGTATTTTGATTCGATATGAGAAGGTAGGAGATAGTACAATACGCCCATTGAATCTAAGTATTCCACTACTTCAAGTATAGTGAGGCTTAATGATGGGATCTTGTTGGAGTTTTTGAATTAATGATTGCGTTGAACTATCACTAAGCCATTCCTTTGTTACCTTATATATTCATTGTGGAATAGGTGATGAGAGTGCTTGCAACTGTGGTGAATCTTTGAATTTTTTTGAAAGGGCATCAACAACCACATTGTCCTTCCTCTTATGATACATAATCTCATAATCATACCCTAATACTTTAGTGACCCATTTTTGTTGCTCAAGGGTGGAGATACGTTGTTCTAGGAAATATTTTAAACTATGATGATCAGTACGGATAATGAAATGTTGACCAATGATATATGGCCGCCAATGTTGGATGGCATGAATTATGGCCAACATATCTTTATAATATGTTAACCGAGCCAAGTTCCACTCAAAAAATACCTTGCTAGTGAAAGCCAAAGGTCGTCCTTCTTGCATGATAATGCCACCTATTCCCAATCCAAAAGCATCACTTTCAATCACAAAGGTCTTGGAGAAATCTGGCATGACCAACATAGGAGTGGAAAACATGGCATCCTTTAATCTGGAAAAAGTATCGTCAGCTTTGGGGGACCAAAGAAAAACATTATGTCTAAGTAAATCTATCAATGGGGTAGCAATCTTGTCATAGTCTTTAACAAATTTATGGTAATACCCGATCAATCCAACAAAACCACATAAGCTTTTCAACGATTTTAGGGTAGACAATTTTTCATATCTTCAATTTTGTGGGGGTCCACCTTAACCCCATCCTTGGAAATGATATGTTCTAGATACTCAATCTCTTTTTGCCTAAAAGAGCATTTTGAGCATTTGGCATATAGTTGGTTTTCACCCAAGATTTTTAAGGTTTGTTCTAAGTGAACCAAATGATCCTCCCAAGTCTTGCTATAAATCAAAATATCATCAAAGAAAACTTAAAGAAATTTTTGAAGATAAGGGTGAAGTACCTGGTTCATTAAGCTTTGGAATGTTGAAGGAGAATTGGTGAGGCTGAAAGGCATGACCAAAAATTCCCTTCATGAGTTCGAAAGGTAGTTTTAGGAATGTCTTCTTCTCTGACTCTAATTTGATGATAACATGATCTTAGATCCAACTTTGAAAAGTATTTAGCATCATGAAGCTCATCCATCAACTCATCGATAACATGAATGAGAAATTTGTCCTTGATTGTGAGTTTGTTAAGAGCATGAAAATTGATACATAGATGTCATGATCCATCCTTATTACAGACCAATAAGACTGAAGAAGAGTAAGGGCTAACACTAGATCGAATAACACCTGCCTTCAATAATTCTTGCACAAGTTTCTCAATTTCAATTTTCTGTAGGTAGGGATATCGATAAGGCCAAATATTTGGGGGTTGATTTATAGGAAGAAGTTGTATAGCATGATCGTGTCTATGGTGGGGGAGCAACCCTTTTGGTTCATCAAATTATTCGAAATGACGTGTTAGGAGTTGTAATTCTATCACTTTATTTTGTTCCTCCCCGGTTGATTGAATAGAAAATAATTGTGCAACCATTCCCTTGCCTCCTGTGCGAATAAGTTTTTCCATGCAGTGAGAACTTAATTTTTGTGAGGGTCCCGATTGTAATCCTTTAAGAGTATATGTCTAGTTTTTAGTTGTGAGTTGCATCCATAATGCTCAAAATCCTATTGGATTATCTTGAGTGTTCGCAACCATAGCACCCCTAGGACAATATCACATCCTCCTAATGGAAGCGCATACATGTTATTTTTCATGCTGTAATCGTCCATGGTGAGATTAATATTCTAGCACTTCCCTTTACAGGCAATCCTTCCTCCATTAACAATAATGACCTCAAAACTATTACAGGGTTGTATATAGCAATTAACTTGTTTTACCACACGTGGGTCGATGAAATTATGTGTACTGGCAGAGTCAATGAGCATAATGAAGAAAATCCTCCGAGGGCGTTAAAAGAATTTTTTTGTGTATCTTCAGTGATATCATTGGGTGTATCTGTCACTACTTCTACTTCTATCTCATTTTCTTCTTCTGTTGAACTATAAGGATCAACTACATTCAACAGATATAACTTTTGTGTAGTGCATTTATGATTTGACACATATCTCTCATCGCAATTATAATAGAGAGCTTTTTCTTGTCATTCCTTCATGTCCTTTGAGTTGAGATGCTTAATTGGTAAGGATCGGTTAGGTTTTGGGGTAGTGTGAGCGAATTACGATTTTCCAATAGGTAGTTTTCCTAATGAATGATGAGCATTGAATTTATCTTTGGTTAATTTGGCCAATCCAGTGGCTTGCATCATGGTACTGGGATTGAACATCTGTACTTCCAGCCGAATTTATTCTTTTAATCCAATGATGAAATAACTTTGGAAAAACAAGACATCCAACTCTGTTGTGTGATTTACTAAGTTCTCGAATTGAGCCCGGTATTCGCACACAAAAGTGGTTTGACGCATTTTGGTAAGGGTTCCTGTGAAATCTTTGAATTTACTAGGGCCAAACTATACCAATAGATTCTACGTAAAGTCTAGCCAAGTAGGAATGCCATTAGTCTTTTCATACCATTGGTACCATTAGATAGCATCAATTTCGAGCTGGAAGGATGCAATACAAAAATTGTATGCATCAGGTATCTGGTTTAGGGAAAAGTATTATTTTGTTCAATAAATCCAATTAGTGGGATCTCCTCCTTCAAATTTGGAGAAATCCAATTTAGTTGTTCTTGGAAAAATGGATGTTTGTGGGCCCCCAAGATGTACCTGATGCATCGACCCTCATGATGAATCTGAGCTCTGTGAAATTAAAGATTGACTAGTTATAGCTGATTGTACTAGTGCTAAATTTTGATTCATCGTGTTAAGATTTTGATTCATTGAATCAAATTTTAAGTTTAGCCTGAAAAATTTGTGCTTCTAAATCCGACAACATTGTGAGATTAACTTGAGAAAGTTGATCCTTGATTTGATGAATATTGTGATCCAGTTTCTCGAGAGTAGGGTCTTGAGATATTCTTCCGTCAACCATTCTAGAAGTTTTTTAGAAGATGATGGCTGTAAAATTTAATTCAAATTTTAATAGTGGCAACAAGATGTCCAAATTTGTGCAAAGGTGTAAGTTTGAAAATTTAATTGATTTTAAAAATAATATATTTATAACAAAATTTATTTTAGCATATTGATTTTAAAAATAATATATTTATAACAAAATTTATTTTGCTAAAAAAAAAAATGTTTTTCGCAACTTGTTTTGAACCCCAAATGGTCACCGAATTTCAATTTTAAATTATAACTCACTTTTTAAAGCTAGGCGGGAGATACTGGTAATGGTATGGAGGCTAGGTAGCTGGAAACACGTGGACGTGGGACAGAGGTGGTAGGATAGAAGCACGTAGATGTCGGACTAACGTGATGCAGAGAAGGGCGGAAACGCAGACGCAGGGGAAGATGTATGACTCACGGTCATGGTAGAAGCTATGTCCATTGAAAAGTATATAAATAAAAATTTTCCTTTAACTTCGGCAATGTGGGATAAAATCCCCGAGGCCAATTTTAAATTACCTGAATTTTGCACAACGAATTCAGATGCAACGAAAAGAATATTCCGTGTGGTGTGCCAGTAATAGATAATTCCACGTCGGTTTAGGGTTTGGAGTCTTTGCTGAATATATTAATATTTTTAACCTTAACTTTTAGAATTAATAATTTTTTTTTGCATGCGTCTTCTTTAGAGTGACCTGCATAGTATGAGAACGAAAATAGGAAGAACATTGTTTGGCTAAATTCAGTTTTCATCTACGTATATTGTCTTCACTGATGACCTCGAATTCGTGAACAACTTATTCAAAGCATGTACACGTTGGAGTATATAATAGTTTTTTTTGAAGATTGTATGCTGAGGCTCTGCAAAATGATGTTTTGTCCAAAATCGCGTACCAGCTTGGAATATATGATATTGTCAAAAACCACCTTACCTACGGTTGTCCAAAATAGTCGCTTTGCTACCAAAATGATAGAACCCTAGGTTCTATCTTAATTTAAATAATTAGATCAATGGAAAATGATAATAATTTGTAGAATTTGAAGAAATCACTGTTTTAAAAAGAATCACAGACCACTTGTAGGGGCTTCCTCCTGAATGCTTGTAAATAATAATTATATTTACACTTATTATTTTCTTGGATGTCCTTCCTAAAGATATCTACCCTATCCCTACTCTAAGGCTACTATGGAAGGACGTGATTTTTATTTGTGAATAATAATTAATAAACATTTAATTAATTAAATAATAAGGTTATGTTAGGATGAAGAATCCTAACAAGGTCCATACTAGTCATCCAAACAAACCTAGACACAAAACCAAATATTTTCCTTAAAAATACCTTTGAGACAAAAGATGTTGACCAAAAGGGGATGTGATAGTCGGAGGACGTGTTGTCAGGTCATAATCTGAGTGTCAACGTGTGTAAATCATGTGACTAAGGAATGATATATGACACCCACATTTTATATTTTGTTTGATTTTTTTGCTTTAACTAAATACTTTTTTTTCAATGAGTTTGCTTTAACTAAAGACTTATAATTTTTTTGTTATTTTCTTTTTGAGAGAAATCCTTTACAAGTGAGTTAGGTCTATATGGAAGCTAGGCATAGGATGGTTGGTTGAGGCCATTAGAGGCTTAGGGAGAGGGTATATACCCATGACTTTCATGGATCCACTTCTACATAGAATACTTTGCATTACAATAAATAGGTGACTTATAGGCAACTTGCTTACTTATCAAGTTTGTTACTACAATTTCATCTAAAGGATTTTCTAAGGCTCAATATCGAGTTTGGATTGAATTGCTCATTCTAAATTTATCTTTTCATTCCCTTTAGCCAAAATTTCTAAGTAATTAGGTTGTGCCATCTTGTGTAATCTAAGAGGGATAAATATACAAGTATTAAAATGCATCCTAGGGTCTATGTCAAAATGGATACTTTTGGCTTCTTTCCCTCTATTTCATCAATATAATTGTTCTAGATTTGTAGTGTCTGAATCGAGTCATTTGAATTTGCCCAATGTGTATTTTAATTATCATGAAGTTGGCCATCTTATTCATGATTGTTACAAGAAATTAACCAAGAGATGTTAAATGGAGCATATCATTGTGGGAATTGTAACTATTATTGTAAAGTCAAAAATCCTTTTGTTTTCTCAAGCAATTATCCCCTAAGTAAAAGCCTTGCAACTCCTCTAGTCATGATTTTTCTAATAAGAAGAACCATTCACAAGAACCTACTAGTGAATTTGCACTCTTTGACATTACAATGGTAAAGGGTTGGTGCATGGTGATGGGACTATACAATATCCCATCTGAATAAGTAAAGTAACTCTCATTTTTCCTCTTTAACATGGATACTTTGTAGATTAAAAGTATATATACAAAATTATAATAGCTTAATCTAGGTGGAATTAGAATGTTAAACTTTTTCCAAAATTCCATTATGATTGCTATTTCTAACTTCCCTTGGTATGTGTAACAAAAAAACTATACATGTAGATGTATTTTTTACTAAATCACCAGTCAACATCGGATTGTTAATAAACTCCAATGCTATAACCACAAGAGTATTTTGAAACATATGAATTTAAATATTTTCTAAGTCTTCGAGGAATAGGAGACCTGAGTTATGATTGGTATCAAATATTTATAGAATAAAAGGCACCGAAGTCTTGAATCCTGTAAAGCACTAGACTACATACTTAGTTAGCACCTGAGTTGATAGAGTGAAATGTTTTGGTCAACTCCAAGTTTTTGGATGATCTACAATAGCAAAAAGGCATCAAAGTATATAGACTCCTAAAAAATAAGAGTTTTATATTTCTATGAGGATCTTAAAAAATAGGAGCTTTAGATTTCTAAGAGGCTCCTAAAAAATAGGGAAGATCATAATCAAGAGCTGATTAGAAGCAAAAATTAGAAAGCTTTAGAATTTGGAGGAACTTGAACAAAAATCTAAAGATCCTTTAAAATTGAAGTAGATGAATTATTATAAATCTGTACTGGATTCTAGAAATTAGTTGTGGTCCACCCATAATTTTAGTAATGTAATCTCTTGAGTTTGGAAACAATTATATTTTTAAGTAAAAATAGAATTCGAGGATAGAACTTTATCCCTGAAGCTATTTAGTAGGGACTAGGATACGATACAATAGATTAGCAGAGTTGGAATAGTTGAGGGAGACTAGTATAAATAAACCGAATTTGTTGAACTTTTGAATGTTGGAGAAACATAATTAATAGATTCTCTTCCCATCTATTGTGTTGATCTGAGTTAGGATATTCTTTTATTTGGAGAGAGACAAGGTCCATCATGGTAAAATAATATTTTACTTCCTTGTTAAAAGTTTTAGAGTAATCCATTTTGCTTTCTAGTTATTTTCTTATTTCATTTAATCTCTTTTATGGTTGAGTGTATGTGATTAGAAGAAGAAACTATTTAAAATAAAATAAAATAATATAAGATTAAATTTAAATTCTTGTTTTAATTTTAGTTTTAGTTTTTTTTCTTTTCAATTCCAAGAAAGGTTAAATTGTGGAGTTTATTTCTGTTTGGAGTATATTTAGTTTTATATGGTATAAATTAGTTAGAAAACTAAACCCACTATCTCAATACTCGAGCTCTATCTCATACAACCTAGGACACCAACCTTGGATTAATAATTTAAAGTGCAAGTTTCAATGACCTCATCAAATGGAAAGAAACTATGGTCAATATTCTCCTATTAGTAAGGTGGAGTAACCAATCTATCAAGAAAAATACCTCATGATCAAATAATTAGCTCAATGTATCACCCTCACCCTTATGCTCCTTTTTACTCTCCCAATTCCTCACCATCTCAATCCAACGACCATAATTCATCATAACTTGCCTCTCACTCTTCTCAACATTTGGATTGAGGCAACCTGGTTGGATAGGAGGCTAGTATCAATAATTAGTTTGATGTCCTACAGGATGGATGAGCATCCCCTTGTAGCAGGATATCCATAAATTACAAGTGTGTGTCCTATAATATGTAGCTTACCCTTTTGGCATGTAGAATGCATGTTTCAAGGGTTATTCAATAAACAATATCCAAATTAACTTCCACCAAAAGATCAAAATCATAGACATAGTCCTCGTCGAGATAGTGCATTAGTAAAGGCTTTGGGATCACATTGTAGAGACCCAAGTTCAAATCATGGGGAGGGTGGTCCCCGTTTGTTCCTATAATATGCTTCAGTTGTTAAAGTTTCTTCAACAAAAAAAATCATCGACATACAATTGGAACACCATATTGCCTATATGTAGCCTTAGGGTAGATTCTTTTTTTATCAACCATGAATAAGGTAAGGGGAGCATAACAATTGACCTTCACCCCTCCTCTCTTGTGGTTGACTTAGGGTATTATCTACTTAACAAGTGTGTTCAATATATCCTCCAAATGACCCTATTAGGCATACAACCTTATGGAATTAAATTTTAGATTTTGGATGGGGACTTCAATATCATCGAAAATGCTTAGGATCAAATCTAGGAGTGTAATAATTCTCTTTCTAATGAATAATTTATTAGTTGGATTTGTTGTAGAAATTCTTTAGGTATATTTGACCCTCTACTTGTCCAAGATCATAGATTTCTATCCAAGTGGTTTACTTGGATTAAAAAAAGAATAAGAAGGGATAGAACAACAAGTAGACTATATAGGATCCACATGAGTAAATTATTGTGTGAATAGAGTCCTAATAAATAGTTGATCCAAGTGGTCCCTTATGCAATCCCCCCTTATCATCTTCCAATGATATTTTATTTCTAGTATAAACCCCCACTTTTAATTAAGTCTAAGCTTCCTTATAAACTAAACATATCTATCTAAAATTTGAGCAATGTCTAAACTTGGCCCAAAAAGTGTAATTATTGAAACAAAGGGTAAAATATAAAAGGAATTATTGAAAGAATATTAAGGTTGAGAATGTTGTGAGAGCAAAACTACGCATAAGATAGAACAATTGGGAGGACCAAGACTGGAGAAAGAGAAGGGTTGAAGAAAGGAGTAGATCATTCATCCATATGAGTAGACATTAGAGAAGAACGATTGTAGAATATGGTAGCATAAAAATTATAACATTCAAGGAGTCAAAAGCTTGTTGAAGCATGGACGTTTTGCAGATTAAATTATTCATGGAAAAACAAGTGCCTAATTTGATGTTACAAGAATGATGAACCATTTAAGGAGTCCATGAAATATTTGGTAGAGGAAGAAGGTTCTTGAAGAACACTAATTTACAAACCTTTGGAGTATTGGTTGAGCATGCAAAGACTTGACAAGAGAAGGAAAGCTATATATTATAAAGATGTTGATATTAACCTTTGAAAATTCTGGTAAATGTTTAATATTATAAGAAAAATTAAAGAAAAAACTATTATAATTGTTAAAAGGAATATATTGGGGAAATGTTTGAAGGAAATAAATTTATCAAAGGAGGATTGGAGAGGAACTATTTAAAAGTAATCAAAATAAGGAATTAAAAGCTAGAGGAAGTTATGGACAAAAATTAATTTAAAGGAAAAATTACATAAAAAAACATTGAATTTATTTATACATGGTGAAGAGATAATTTAAGGAACATTACAAAGGCTATATTAGAAGGAATTTTATTTGAAAGGAATTTATGAGAAGAAAGAACAATGTTAATTGAAGGAGATTAAATATTGAAAGAAAATCTATTCAAGAAAATGACTTACATTCATTCAAAGATTGAAGTTCATTTGATTTTATAAAGTGCATTTGATTTAAGGATATTGTGAAAGAAATTAATTAGGGAGACAAAATATTTTCTACTTGATAGTTAAAAGAGTTGATTTAAAAGAAAGGGAGTTAAGAAAGTTGACTACATTTTTCAAGAATTTTACATTTTTTGAAGGATTAAAAAGCAATTCTTTTCACCAAAAATTACTTTCACAAGATCACATTTGATTAGGGAGCCAAACTTCATCAAGAAAGAATATTACAGAGAAATATTATCACAAACATGTTTTGAGATACAATGAATCACCACAATCAAATCAAACATAACCAAAATTTAGATATGAAAACTCCTGGTATGTTGATTCAGGAGCCATCAATCACATGTCTGGCAACTTATATTGGTTTAATTCTATTCAGATGAAACAAAGTATACTAATTATGCTTGTAGATGAAAAATCTACCAAGTCTAGGGAATGAGCAATGCTACATAGCCTACCTTTCTCTAAATGCATACTAGGGAATATTTTTTGTTTCAAGAATAATAAATAATATATTTTTGATATCATAAGTATTGGATAGAGGAAAACAATAGAATTCAAAGTCATCAATGGCAGTAAGAAATATTTTATCAAAAGAAAAAATAATATTGAAGCCCTTGGGTCTTACAAAAATGGTATATTTGCACTAGATGTGATAGCACTCTAGAAAATATTTAAATAAACTTCTACCAGAAGATCAATACTACAAAAGGTATTTAATTGAACACAAGATTTTTATGGTAAAAGAACAAGATAGTGTATCATAAAAAAGTACTTTACAAACCACTCTTGAAAGGATGATAAAGAAAATAAAAAGTTTGCTCATTAGTACACTACAAAAGAGAGACACATATGATCATCATCATAGGATAGATATGTAGTATGTTTTGAAACCCAAAATGGTGGATGTAAGTGAATTAAATTCTATGAATGCATTTGATGATATTAACAAGGGAGAAACAATCTATAATGGTAAAAAAAAAAACCATATTGTTGATAGCTCTTTGAAATATTCAAATTATGATAACCTAAGTTTGATGTATCCTAAGTTTGATAGAGATGAACTATGGTATTTAAATAATGATAGGGAATATATTATAAGTTTTTCAGATAATGTTAGTGACATTGAAAAAGATCATTGAGTTATGGACTTCAAAACTAATCAACGATGATTTATATTATTGTGAACCTACTATTTACAAATAATATAAAAATAGGAAATGCCATGATAGGAAACAAAAAAATTAGACCAGTGGCAGGTGATGCTAATTTTGTAACACAAAACTATGAAGACCAAAGTGTGATAAAGATAGGTAACAATTGCTATCAGTATTGGGACAAAGACATGATTAAGACAAAGATCCAAAAGATCAAGGTACAATATCACCATGAAGAAAGATAAGAAATGATCAAGAAAACCAAAGCAAAATAATGCAATGAACTCCTTCGCAAATAATATAATGCAGTGGTGTAAGCAGAAAAATCCACATTCCAAAAGAAGAAGAAATGACAATGCACAATGTAGGGATTTGCACAATTTTGACTAATTGTATAATGTAGGGTTTGGCTAATTGTACAATGTAGGGTTTGGCTAAATATACAATGTAGGGAAATAAATGTAAATACAAATGAAATGAAACAAAATGTAATGACACATGCAGATGAAATGTATTGATAAAAATCAAATTGGAACCTTAGTAAACATTAATGAAGTTGTTATTGCTAAGTTGTGAGAGACAGTTGTAAATGATGCATTGTCTCAAGAATCGATTTGGAATGCCTAGATAGGCATTATAAGCCCCCCATTCAATTTGTGGAGGTTGTTCATGGTTGTTCATTAATGTGCAGTTGGTATATGATGGTTCATGTGTGTGCTCGATCATGGTTGTTCATAAACTTATGCTGAAGGCTTGTGTATAATTCATGGAATGAGCATAATGGTTCAATGTTGTAGTTTGTGTATTATTGTGTGTAGTGTTGTATTGTACAATTGTTGTGTAAAGTAGCCATGAAGAATAAGAATGCCAATTGAGTCAGATATGTGTATGCATGTGTGGGAATTGGAGTGTATTTCCCATAATTATATTATCTATGGAATTTGATTGTTATTACAGGTATTGTTGATTCCAAATCTATGGTAGATATGTACATTTAGAACTGTACAATTGGAAGCATATTGTTGTATAAAACGTTCAGTAATAATATAACACTTAATTGATATTATGCTTGTTGGAAAGAGTATTTATGCAAGTAACATGCAGATGGGTAATTTTCAGGATTAAGTTGTTTGGCATAATGAGGGTTTTACCAAACCATACAGTTGATTTACCAAACTATACAATTGGTTTATCAAACCATATAGTTGATCAATTATGGTATGAATTTGCATGATTGAGCATTTCAAAGTTAGATCAATGAATTTCCAAGTGAACAATTACAAAGTGATTGTCAATTGAACAATTCCAACATACTTGGAGAAATCGTACAATTTGAGTGCTAATGTACAATTGTAATCGTATAATTGAATATTTGCAACCGCACAATTCATCATAAATTCTTACTTTTGTTGAATTTTCATCTTTTATACTTGCCAGAGTGAGATCGATGATTTCCAAGTGAGTTATTGCAATATTTGACCGATAAAATCAAGTTATTGCCAATTGAACATTTTTGGCAGATTGTACATTTTGGCAAAGCATATAGTTAATGTCATTGTATGGTTGTGATCATACAATTGAATGCTTTGTAATTGTATAGTTAGTGATTGAATGTTTTGGGAGTTGTATAATTGTAATCGTACACTGTACAGTAATCCAAAATTGAGTGCAAATCCTTGAGAATCATTCCAAAATATCTCATCCTACTCGCCTCAACGAGAATACTCCACTCATGCTACAAGGGAGTGTGTTGGAGTTTATTACATTATTTGGTACCTTTGAAGTATATTGTAAAAACTTTATAAATATTTGGTGTGAAGTCTTGTAAATATTTATCATTTAGTAATCATTAGGTATTTGTCTCTATTAGAGAGTCAAATATATTTCTCTTAAGATAAATATAGAGTCATATCTCTATGAGTTTGAGGATATGAAGAGTCAATGAATATAGAAAGGTCAAGAGTCTTGTGAATGAAGAGTCTCATGTTCTAAGTTGTATATATTGAAGACAAGACATTGTAATGTGTTATCGAATAAGCTTTGCAATACATTGTGTTTGCATTGCTTAAGTAGATTTATGTTATAATATTGTTAGTGTATGGTTGGTGTTATTTACCATGGATTAAATTTTGGTTATTGTCAGTAATAATTATAGTTGTGCTCATTGTGAATGGTTATTGTTCATGCATAAATTATTGTAAATATTAGTTATTTGCTAACATGAATATTGGGTTTAGATTAACATTTATATCTACTTAACACAAGTAAATTAAAAGTCCTAAAATAATGTAACATAGGTTACTCTATTTGCATTTATGAGCTCCAATTTATAATGATTTACAATCTCATAATAATTTGGTATTGATAAAATCATATCCTAAAAATCCTAACTTATCCGTACAAATCTTAACAAGTTACCCTTAAAAGGTTGTAACAAAAAATACAATAATATAAATCCTATCATATCTATTCATTCTAACACCTCCTCTTAATGACTAACCTAAATACAATCCTTAGATTATTAGTAAAGTTTACAAATTTTTCTCTACCCAAGGATTTAGTGATTATGTCAACAATTTGTTTAGAAGTTGTACAATAATTTAGGAAAATTTCTTCATTGTTCACAACTACCAGATGTAGTGATGATGAAATTTAATATGTTTTGTTATGACATGATATAGTGGATTCTTCACCAACTTGAGCATACTTTGATCATCGTAATAAAGTGATATTGATGTTATTTGATCTGTCTAAAGATCATACAATATGCATTGCAACCAAAATTTTTTATAACTTGCACTGTATGTTGCCTTATATTCAACTTTAGTTGATGATAAAGCAATTGTATGTTGAATTTTGATTTTCCAAGAAATAGCTCCTGATACAAGAGCAAACATATAGTCAATAGTGGATTTCTAATCATTAATTTTTCCTTCCCAATCTACATAAGTGTATCAAACCAAATGAAAACTAGTATATTTTTAGTACACTATGTCAAAGTCAAGGGTGCCTTTGATATATGTAAGAACATATTTTGCAGATTATCAATGGTCTCTTTGGGTATTTAACATGAAATAAGACAAATAATTCACTACAAAACATCAATTCGCTTGAGTGGTTGTAAGATAAATCAAGTTGCTCACCAAGTGATGATATACTGACTCATTGACCAAAGATGAACTAAAATAGGCTAACAATTGCAACACAAATTCCATAGGTGTAAATATCGAATTATAATCTATCATTCAAAATATTTCCAAAAGTGTTTCACATACTTGCTTTGTGATATAAATAGAGTATGATAAAGTTGCCAAATTGTACATCTATATAGTAATGAAGGGGCTCTAATTCTATCATATCAAAAATTGAATACAATTTGTATTTTATTTGTTGAATCATATGGTCTCCACTACCAATAACAACAAGGTCATCAACATGTACAATAAGAATGACAATATCACTAGTTATAGTTTTGATATAGATATTAGGATCAGAAAATATCCAACTGAATCTTGAATCTCTAAGATATGTTGAGGAATATTACATTATTTGGTACATGCTAATGTACCCCCATGGTACTTGTTGGTCATCAAATCTGCCTAGGAAAGGATTTTGGGTAGGTGTATGCGCCCTAGACCTGGACCAACATTGAAAGGCCGAAGGGAAGAGATGCCCCTCATGCCAATCTCCGGAGAAAGGCCGGCTCCTATGCTAAACTACTTCGGTGTTTTGAGATAAGGGTGCAGGAAAGAGATAAAAGGAGTTAGGGTTAGAGAAAGAAATAAAAAAGGGTAAGGGAAGAGAGATTGGTGATTCAAAGTGGGAGAGAACAGGAAGCACGATCACTAACTGGCAACTTGAATAGAAGCAAGGAACACTAAGAATAGATGAAAGAAACACAACATTAACCTTCCTATGTATCCTCTGGGCGAGCTCACAGGGATTCTCCTTCTCCTTTTCATCAAAATTTAGGGTTCAGAGTAAAGACGATTAGGACAAGGGAATGTAACAGAAACCGCAACCCACCAGGCAGCATAAAAGAAAACTAATACAATGTTTTTCCTCCCCTATGTATCCTTCAGGCGAGTTTCAGGGTACTATCCCCAATCGCACACCGGATTCAGGATTCAGAGTCTCAGTATGCAAATGAAGAAAGACAAAAGAATCAAGCACAGAAGGCAGCATAAAAGAGAGAAATGAAGCACAAAGATCTTTAGTATTAATTGCAGGACATCAAGTTACAACGACTTTCTAGCGAGATAGTTCCCCCCATTTTTACATTACAATGCCTAGGTTTTTATAGAGGACCCGACCCTCTGAGTCATAATTACATAGAATGGAGAAGTACCCCCTCGAGCCCTGAGAATTTGGCTCCCCGAGGCTCTTGTGATTGAGCTCTCAAATCCATTACCAAAACTGGCAACTGTGACCGGGTCAACCATGGAAAGGTGCATTGATGAGCCGTCTGGACGTCCTTGGTCTCCGGGTGTGGTGCTCGAGTGGCCACCATGCTCGTCGGGCTCTTCATCATGGCCTGATACTTCGTTTCTGATTGCCAAAAATGAGCAGTGAGCTTATCGGGCACGAAAAATTGCATTTATGAGGCACTTGATCGCCTCGGGAAAATACCCGGCTTGGAACGCGTGCCCTTGAAGCGCTTCGCTGAATTTTCCAACTTCGCTTCGCAATGGTTCTGAGCCGAAGCAAAAACTCCTCCTTGGTTTGTACTTCACAAAATTGAGCTTCGCAAAACTGCTTCGGGGGTGGTGAATGCCGAAGCATATTTGCTTCGCAAAATAGGCCTCTTCGTCCTCGCCGCTTCGCTGACGAAATTGCTTCGCTGACGCTTTGGAGAAATGCTTCGCTGCGATCCTCTTTCAAAACTGTGGTTCGGGAAGGCTTCGGCCGAAGTAATTGTCTTCAAAAGATGTTGCATTCTCCATGACCTCCGTCACTTCGGGTAGAAGTACTTCACATGAAAGCTAGCCGAAGCAGATGCTGAAGTATTTTTAATGCTCCTTTGAGTTTCGCTGATTTTTGACCGAGGTATTTGCTGGAAATGCTTCGAAGTAGTTTCTCTCCTTCCTTTGTATTTTACTTATAATCTCAAAGTATTTGCTGGAAATGCTTTGGTCCCGAAGTAGATTTTTTCCTCCTTCCTTTGTATTTTACTTCGACAACACCACTTCATAGAAATCTTGCTCGAAGTATTTGTTGGAAATGCTTCAAGCCCGAAGTAGATTTCTTGCCTTTGCTTCTTCGATGAAGTTGTTCTTTCGAATGTCGCTTCGCTCAACTTTTGCTCGAAGTAGATACTCGAAGCTCTTTGTATCACTACCCTTGTATTCTTCTTCGGTAATACTACTTCACAAAATTTTCACCCGAAGTAGCACTGGAAATGCTTCGGATGCGAAGCTCTTTTGATTTTCCTTCGACGAAGCTCTTTTCCTTTTCTACTTTATATACAAAGGGGTGGCATTGAAAGCCAAAATTGCTGCAACTTTCAAATAAAAAAGACAACAAAGAAAAACTTTACAAAATATTGTACAAAATTTGATTTCCTTTTCTACCCCTTGAGAAATGTGACAAAATTGTCAACATTCTTGGCGGCTCGCGGGGCAACGAGCTCGTCTCGATGGGAGAACCCTTTAATTTTGATCCATTGGGCCAGAGTCTTTTCCCGATCCTTCTCCTCCTTCTTCCTCTGGGAGCACTTCCGCAGCTGGTTCTTGTTCTCCTTCTTCTGCTTCCTCTTCTTCTTCACCTTCCTCTTCTGGTGTGGCCTCTTCGGGAGCAGCTTCCTGCGGCGACGACGGGGCAAGACGCTCACGGATTTTCCTCATGGTTCGGTGGACCTGGGACCAGGCACTCTTCGAGAAGGGTTCTAGATCTTGTAGTGCCTTGATCAACACGTGAAACCGATCAATTTGCTCGATATCTGCATGTTGGGCTCTAGTATACAAATCATTTAGGCAGGCCACGATCTTGCAGTATCTCAAGAGGTAATCTATGATTTGCCTTTCTGTTATTGGCTCTGCCCATCCGTCTATCTTCGAGACATCACCTTCAAACTGAAGCCATGTTGGCTTAATCTCTTCTTTGGTCAGGAGGTTCCCATTGTCGTCTGTGAAGCTTGGGAAGCCCATGGAAGAAAGATCTTGAAAGTAGCCCATTGATGTGCGCTGCTCATTCTCGAACATGTCTAAGAGGTCCTTCGCCTTCTGTGTTTTTTGCACCTTAGAGAAGAAAGCGCGAACTGTGGCCCGGGCTGTAGACCAATCCCTAGCTATCCGACTCATTGCAGGGATCTGCAAGTCTTGATATTTGGCGCTCTGGACATCGAAAGCTAGTTTGAGCCGGCCTCTAGCTTTCTGAGTTATCTGATCGATGATTGGCCCTCCCTCGGCAGCGGCACTTCGGGCTTCCGTAATATAGGCCAAAATTGAAAAGGCACTGGAGGCCCGAGATCTAAAATTTTTGAGCAGGTGCGAGCGAATCTCCTTGATTCTGCTTCTGTCAAACAACTCCAAGCTTGCCTTTTTGAACAACTGCTGTTGCATCTGCAAGATCTTGCTTTCAAGCTCCTTGGCCTTCAGCTCATTATCGGCCTGCCTCTGCGCTTGTTGCTTGGCTGAACCCTGTAGTTGTAGGATTTGCTGTTTGAGGGTGTGTGTTTCTTTTTTCAACAACTTGCACTATTTCTGTGAATCCTCCAGCTCGGAGCGGATCCTAGCCAGCTCTTCCTCCAACTTGATGTTGGCATTTTCTACTTCAAACCTGCGTTGATTGGCAATATTTGCATGTGCTCGAAAAGTTTCGATCCCGACATGCATGGACGCGGACTCATTATCTATATTCAAATGCTCCAGGTCCTTGGTCTTCTCCTGGTACTCATAGTCAGCTGGAGTCATTTCGTCCAGAGGTTTCTGGACTTTAGGGACCTTCTTAACCTTATGTAACTTTTCGCCCTTTAAGTCGAAGACAACACATTTTTCAACTTGGGCCAGAGATCACCCTCTTTTCTTCCTTGCCTCCTTCAACATTTTCTCTGTGTTTTGTCGAGCTAAGAGTAGCTTTTTGGCTAAGGGGCGCTCCTTTATTAGAGACAAATCTGCTTCAAAAAAGGCTGGCTCTCCAGCCAAAGGTGTGAACAAATACAAAGAATTAACGGGGAATGATTCCCCAGATGGTTCGGAGACGGGCGTAGCGGGGGCTTTGGCAAGCGGGATTATACTATGGGTGATGGGAGAGTGGGCTAGGGGGCTTGGCGTTGGGACACTGCCTTCGCCTTGGCTTAGGACTGAAGGAACGATGGAGTGGGTGGGCGAAGTGGTTTCAACAGGCTTGACCTGGTCAGACGACTCGGGTGGAGTGGGGCTAGGCAAAGTTGGAATGGAAACAAGCAATGCTTGAGGAGGTGATTGACCTTGTAAGGGGGAAGAGTGCGTACCTACGTGCCCTCCTGGAAAAGCGGCCGTGGTAACTTCTTGCGTGATCGGCTCCTGCTCTTTTTGGGCTTCGGCACTTCTGACTTCCATGACTTCTAATTCAGGGTCCCCTTCTTGTTGGAGGAGTTCCTCCACGTCGATGACGTCTATGTCCGGGACCGTCTCAGCACTTGGTGGCATCGCACCTTCAACACCTGCTTCGGCTGAGTCTAATGCAGGTTGTTCAGTATGAGCGCTTGGGGGCCTTGTGCGAGGTCGCTTTGGGTGGCTCGGAGGCACTTGAATCTGCTCCTGCCTCTTCCTTTTCCTTCTCTCCAATGGCTGCTCCGCCTCTTCGGCACTTGTGTCATGGCTTTCTGATGGTCCTTGTGGCGGTGCCTTGGGAGTAGCTTCGGATTTTTCCTCTGTCGAGGCATATTCAGCTCCTTTTGGACTTTCACCCGACCTCGGGGGAGCTGGAGGAACAAAATCAACGAAGGATATAGACTTCCAAGTTTCTACGTTGGCATCGTAAAGAATCATGAAGTCTTTATCTGTTGCCAAGAGTCCATAAGAATTCATTTTCTGGCGATGGACTCTCATTACCCACCACTCCTGAAGCTTTTCCTCGCCCCAATCCTTCAGTTCCTCCTTTAAATCATCTTTCACCTTCTTCCAAAATGTGGAGCTTGGAGTTGGGAGGGGGTACTGATCAGGGTCAAACTCGACCTCCATGGGGTAGAACTCATGCCAAGGAGGTAATGTCCTCATCCTCTCCACATGCCATTCCAGGTCCTCCCCATTGGGATTATTCCTTTGTTCCACTATTTCAGGGTGGGGGCAAATGTGGAAATTCTTAAATTTTAAGTGATCCCTCATTACTCCCAAGGGATCATAGAGCCATTGCTGAGGGATCTAGAGTAGACCAAAATTGGCGAGCTTCTCCTCCAGGAAAACGTTCTGTTTCAAGGCAGATACCTCAATTACTCCCATCCTGAAGGGGAAGTCACAGGTATGTGCCCATTTCTGACCATGGCCATACATGACGTTGGTTGCGTCGCTCTGTCGAGCGACTTCCAATGCAAATTGGTACTCGAAAGGGAAAACAAGGAGCAGGAAGGGTTTTCTTGTAAAGCCGAACATACGAATCACCAATCCCTGCGTCAATTGAAAAACATCCCCCTTATTTTCTTGCACTATTTTATCTCTCAGGCTGAGGGGGACCCGAGGGGAAGAACCCTTCAACAAATGCATGGCGGGCCCCAAGAATTGTTGGTTAAAAGAATAATAGGACTCTGTCCTCAACAGGAGAGGAGTCCACTGGTATACAGGCAGAGGATTTCCATCCTTGTCACTCGAAGAGATGGCGATATGGGGGAATCGCTGGTGAACCTGGTAGAAGAACAACCAGACTAGGAGGGAGCAGGGTGTGAAGTACTGGCCCATTGCCGCACTCTTCATACTGGTGAGTCACGTATGCAGGGTTCGGGCCACCCATTCTGCCCAGTCAAAGAAAACTGGGTTGGTGCTTGGTCTTGCAGCATCAGGGGCATAGAATTCCCCTCTTGAAATACATTCGGCCAAAGACACCTGCCAGGGCTGCACCGAAGCATCTGTTGACAAGCCCGCCACCCATGCAATGATGGAGAAAATGTCAGTGTTCTTGAAAGATGCCAAGGGTAGAGGCATTTGGGGCAGTTTTCCTGAAGGGAGCCCGCTTTTGAGGTTTTCACGCAAAAATTTCAATATGAAGTTGTTGGAAGTAAACCTCTCCATCTGTTCGCTTAGAATAACATTGCGAACTGAATAACCCTTGGGTGGCCCTTGCTGTGGTGCAAATGCCGCTTGCACATCTTCCTTCAGAATGGAAAATAATTTATGGCCCGAAGCATCCAACACTTGCCTGGATGCGGGCTGGTAATTTTGCGCGATAGCATAAATTAACTCCGGGCAATGGTGAGCAGGAGGGGCCAAAAACTAGTAAATCTAAGAATAATAGGCAGCAGCCCTTTTATTCTCTAGAGTGAGTCGGCTCACCATAAACTCGATGGTGCGTCGAAGGTCGGGCACATCTTTAGAGAGCTCTGTATCTCTAATTTTCTCCCACCCATCAATTGGCGGGTCTACAAGTTGTTCCTCCTCAGAGTCATCTCCTCCTTCCATTGGCTGCTTTTTAGGGTGAGGGGTGGGATTTATCTTTTTTGGAGTATGCCTCTTCTCCTCCTTGCCCTTCTTTGTTTTTTTAGGGCCTGCAACTTCGGGCTCTTTCCCCTTCTCCTTGGAATTTTTCTTTCCCATGTTGAAAATGATGGCAGCAGAGTCCTTGATACAGAGCACTTCGATGCGAACGGATGGATGCAAAGGGGCAGGGGAATTGCAGAGTATCTGAAGGTTCTTCGTCTAGCTCGAACTGATGGATAAATAACTTCTTTCTTGCTAGGACTTCACATTTTATAACCTAAAAAAGGCAACCACCTGAATTTATGGCACCTACTAAAATTAAATTTACACCTCGAACGAAAGAGGCTACCGTATTCTTAAATTGATTCTGCAGCGACGTGGTACACAGGGCCACATGCTTCGATGATTACTCTTTGTACTGGAGATGCAACCCGCTGCCACTTCGTACCTTGGCATGAACTTTTCTTTTCCCTTTTTCTAACTGAATCGCCTCGGGATGCACCCTATCACTTTTGCCATAAATTCACCCACCTCAAACTCCTTTAAAGGTTACTGCCAGCACGTTCTCCGAGGCACATTTTAAATTCTCTATCTTGCACGAAGTTGAAAAATGCTTCACGGTGAACCCTTGGTTTGGACTGCCTTTCGACACTTCGGGCCCGAAGTACTTTTCTTTTGTCGTGCTGCCGCTTTGCTTCGAAAACTGCTTCGCTAGGGCCCTTTTAAAATTTACTTCGCAAAAAACTTGCCCGAAGTAGCTACTAGAAATGCTTCGGGTGCGAAGCTCTTTTCGTGCCTTTGTATGAATTTTGGTTCGGCCCTTCTGAGAATAACATGCTTCGCAGCGAACCTTCTTGCAATCGCTACTTCGCATAAAAGTCCCCGAAGGGGATTTTGAAGTGTAGTACTTGGCTTTTGCGATCTTGGAACAGGATGTAAAGGCAAATTATATACACAAGTATATATATACACACACATTTTTTTTTTTTGAAGCACAAAAATGATGTTTTACCTTAGCGGTGAAAAGTCTTCAGATGAAGACCATTGACAGAGATCGGTAAAACTTGGCCATCTGCATCTTTGAGGATGAAAGAGTTGGCCGAGTTCACCTTCATAATTTTGAACGGACCATCCCAGAAGGCGTCCATCTTGTCGTGATTCCCAGGCTTGGCCTTCCAGGAGTCCCACTTCCATACCAGATCTCCCACATTGAATGTGCGATCGGATGACCTTTTCTTGAACCAATCTTGAGTGACCTGAGCATGCTTAGCGAAGTTCTGGTAGGCTTCTTCGTGATCTTCCTCTAGCTGTAACAGCTGATTTAATCTACTTTCCATTGGACCAACTCCATCTTCTTCTTCTAATAGCCTCAGTGCAGGGATCTCCACATGGATGGGTAAGATGGCCTCCTTGCCGTAGACCAGGGCATAAGGTGAAGTCTTGATTGACTTCTTGACAGAAATTCGATCGGCCCACAAGGCCCGATCTAGAAGGAGATGCCAAGTCCTTTTGTTTGTCTCTATGAGCTTTCTTAGCACCCTCAGCAAGGTCTTGTTGGTGGATTCTGCCAATCCATTGCCCTGAGGATAATAGTTGGAGGATACTTTATGGTATATCCCATATTTGTAGAGGAATTCATTGATTTTGGTGCCTATGAAGCCGGGGCCATTGTCCGTGATGATTGCTTCGGGGATGCCGAATCTGGTGATCAATCCTTCTAGGAAGGTGATTACAGTCTCTTGATCTGCATGCTTTGTAGGAATCGCTTCGGCCCACCTGGTGAAGTAGTCGGTTGCGGTCAGGATGAACTTATGTCCCATAGAGGAGTTCGACGATATGACCCCTATAAAATCCAGCCCCCATTGTTGAAAGGGCATCTCTACTTGTATTGGGTGGAGAGGCATCGAAGCATTTCTGTTTTTGCCAGTGAACTTCTGACACTGCTCGCATTTGCGACAAACTACGAAGGCATCGACAAAGAGTGTGGGCCAATAATAACCCGCCTTGATAATCTTTAGTGCCGTTGTTCTCCCTGCGAAGTGACCTCCAGATAGTCCTGAATGAAATTCTCCCAGGACTCTCCTCTTATCATCGTCCTTGATGCACTTGAGAAGGACACCATCAATGTTTCTAAAAAATAGGCCTTCGGGGCGCAGAATGTATCGGGAAGATCGCATCCTGAAATGTCTTCGCTGTGATGCATTCAGATGCGAAGGACATCTACCGATGTTGAAGTAGTCGACTATCTCATTAACCCAATATTTCTCATCCCCTTCCTGGTTCGCGAAGCACCTTCTTGCCATGCGAGTCATCCCCCTGAGATTCTATTGCTTCGGTCGCTGCGCTCTTCGCCAATTCTTGACACAATGCGCGATCGCGAACCAGTTTGGTGGGCTTGATCTCGATGTCAAATTCCTGTATCTTGTTTACCCAACCGGCTCTCTTGCTTCCCAATTCTCCTTGGATGATGAAATTGCATACATCGGGGTGAATGACAAAAACTGTGACTCGACTTTGGGAGATGAACTGCTTGAACTTCCTCAGTGATTTCATTACTGCATGCACCTGACGTTCTATGAAATTATATCTTTCTTCATGGGGATTGATCACCTGACTCAGAAATGCGATGGGACGCTCTTCGCCATCTTCCCCCTTTTGTGTCAGGACAACAACATAGCTCTCGGGCTCTCCTATGGCATACAGGATAAAATCTCGACTGTAATCAGGGTTGATCAGGACCGGCGCCTGAGCGATTCGGGCCTTAATCTCTTCGAATGCTTCCTTTCTTTCTTTCGTCCAGATGAATTCGGCGCCCTTCTTCAAAAGATCAGACATTGGCTTGATGACTTGGGCGAAATCGGGGACAAACTTCCTCACGAAGTTGATCTGGCCGAAGAAATATTGAAGTCCTTTCTTGTCTACTGGGAGTGAGAGCTTCGTTAGAGCCTCGGCTCTATCGGGATCTACAATGAGGCCCTTTTCTGATATTGCATGTCCCAACAACTTTCCTTCGCTGACTGTGAATATGGACTTCTTTGGATTGATTGAGATGCCAAACTCTCGGCATTTTTCAAAAATTTGTTGCAGGTGTAGTGGATGATCCTCCCTTCTTCGGGAGAAAATGGTCATGTCATCCAGATAGATGACGATAACCTTATTCAGAAGCTCACCAAAAGCAAGATCCATTGCCCTCTGGAAAGTTGCACCAACATTCGAAAGGCCAAATGGCATTCGCTGGTAAGAAAATGTTCCCCACTTGGTGGTGAACGCTGTTTTATGTTGGTCTTCATCCCTGACCCAGATCTGATTGTATCCAGAGAAACCATCGAGCAGGGAGAAGCGTTGAGCTCCGGCCATCGAGTGCAAAATCTGATCGATTTGCGAAAGAGGATAGTGGTCCTTGAGAGAAGCTTGGTTCAGGTTGCGAAAGTCCACGCATAACCGTATATCTCCATTCTTTTTTTTGACGGGGACTAGATTCGCTACCCATGAAGAATGCTTGATGGGATAAATTATCTTTGCCTCGAGCATTTTCAGAAGTTCGGCCTTCATCAGGACCTCGATCTTCGGATTAACCGGCCTTTGCTTTTGTCGAAAGGGTTTGACCCCCTCCTGTAATTCAATTGTGTGTTGGATGAGCCGTCGATCATATCCCCTGAGGTCTTGATAAGACCAAGCAATTATGTCGGGAAACTTTCTGCACAGAGTCTGGATCTGTTCTATCTCTTTCGAAGTACAGTCCGTTCCAACCTTTATTGCTTTTTCGGGTTCAAGCTCTAAATCTTGATACTACTTTTCATTGACTTTGATCATGTGGGAGATTGCTCGATCATTCTGATCAAAGAGGCTTTCAAGGGTGATCAGTCCCTTGGGAATGTGGTTATTCTTCAATTGAACCAGCCCTTCATCTTCTTCCTCGTCGGAGCTTCTATCTTCAACAGTGGCGACTTCTTGAATCATGAAATTTACAATCTGCTCATCATTGTCAAAGACTTGCCAATGTAGGTCTCTGTCTGGGATAGAGGGTCTGTAGATCATCCTCACTACTTTGGGCTTGTGCACCATATCTTCTATGGGAGAGTACTTGGCTGCGATGGATGCCAGGACATCAGCATGTCGATTCTTTTCTCGTGGGATAGACTGCAGATTGAGAGACTTGAACTGGTCAAACAGGTCCCATACCCTATTGCGGTATGACTTTAGATAATGCTTCTTTGAAATGCACCTGTTTGTGACCTGGTTGCATACCAGTTCAGAATCTCCAAATATTTGGAGGTGCTTTATGCCTAACTTGTCAGCTTTCTTGAGTCCTAGGCATAATGCTTCATATTCTGCTACATTGTTGGTGCAGCTCCATGTCAACCGGTAGCAATACTCCTTTTGCTCTTCGAATGGTGAAACTAGAAGAATCCCTGCCCCAGCACCATTTTTACATCGGGCACCGTCGAAGAATAACTTCCATAGTCCTTCTTGGGCACTTGTTCTATTCTTTGGTTGGGTGTGTTTCTCAGGCTTGGTGATCGCATAACATCCTATCTCGGTCTCTACCATGGCATTAAAGTCTGTCAATGAGAACTCATCTTCATAACTTAGTTGCGCAAGAGATTCTTTGACCAGGTCCACCTGCTCTACTTCCTCCACTATTGCATTCACTGGATCGCTGCTTTCTTCCTCGGACATCTTCTGCACAAGGAAGGAAGAAGGCTTTTCATTGTAGATCTTCACCTTCTTTCCTTTGAATGGAATCTCCAGATGAGAGTAATCCATGGACAGATATCCACCCAGCTTTGCTATGAATTCCCTTGACAAGCACATACTGAAGTATGGTTCCAGGTCGACGACCACTACCTCTTGTATGACCGTGATCTGAGGCATCTTATGTAGTCGAATAGGAATGTCCTTGATCACTCCTATAGTCTTCACTGGGGTTCCATCCAACTGGAGTACACCTTGGCTGCTTCACGTATATTCCATCCCTATCTCTTCGTAGACTGCTCTTGGCATGACTGTTGTAGCGGCCCCGAGTCGATCATACAGTTATGTACAATATACCCTTCCATCTGTAGAGAAAGGTAGAATGGAGGTGGTCTATTCTTTCCTGTAATTGATGTGGATAGAGTCTGCACAAGAGCAAGTGGTGTTGCCCCTTTTGCTTTAATTGTCTTCAATGATTCTTGCAGCAAATCCACTTGTCCAGGTAGTTGCAGTGCATCGTACAAGCTGATCTTGGCTGGGATCCTCTTTAACTCCTCTACGATGTTGTATGCCAGGGAACCGAGCACCTCGGGTTCTTTTCTTGGCTCATATCTGGTGCGATACTGTTCTATAGCTTCAACTCTTTGTCGCTTAGTCAATGAAGGAAACTTGAGCTTTTCCCTAGCCTGCTCCTTAGTTTCTGCCTGAGGTGGTTCGGCAGAGGCCTTTTGAGCTTTTTCTTTGATTGGTGTAGGTGGAGGAGCTTCGTTCGGGGTCGAAGAAGATGATTGTCCCTTTTTGGGTTGAGCGTGCACTTTTAAGGGAGCCATCTGAGTAGCATCCACTTCTATCGCCTTCTTTCCTCCTCTGGTAAGTACCGCAACCGGCTCTTCATCACCAATTGCCAGGTTCTGACTCATTTGCCTGATGACGTTGACTTGACCGCCATGACTACTGCTCGCCAACGTTTGTATATAGTGTTGGTGCAACATGCAGGTATTCTCTTCATGCGGATCATTGCACGTAGAGCACCAATATACATAATCAAAAGTGCTCGGAGCTTCATCAATCGCAGCATTTCTCACTGAAGCCTTCCCCTGCTGGACTGCTTGGTCTTTAGTAAGCGCAGGCGTAGGATAAGATCTTCTTGGTAGGAATTCTTGTTGTGCTTGCTTCTTCTTCACAATGGTCATGTCATTGGACAATGTCTGAACTGTGGAGTTCAGAGACTGCATTTCTTGCAGGATTTTGGCTTGCATATCATCGGCTTTTGGAATTGAAGGTAATGTAGCCATCGTTGGTATTGGAGGCAAGGCAGGGGGTTGAAATGGTGTTGGCAATACAGGGAATGGTGAAGTAACTATGGGCTGTGGAGCCAAAAATGTGGGGAAATGAATTTGTGGGGCAGTGATCTGAGACACAATGGGATTCGGGTTCCAAGATGAGATCGGGAGTGCAGGGGTTGCAGAGATCTGCGAAGTGGCTATGCTCGCATACTGGTGTTGAGGAAATTCGGGGAGTATGGGCATCGACATCCTCTGTGGAAGCTTGCCCATAGCGATCAAATCCCTTTCTGCCCTCTTGGCTAATTCATACAACTCGAGAAAAGTATTGACATTAGAATATCTTACCATGATACTGATATCAGGGTTGAAAGCTCGAAGGAAGTAGTATGTTGTAGCTTCGTCGGTTGGCCGAAGTCCAACTGGTACTCTCTGCCAGGTTCGAGCGAACCTAATATTGAAGTCTGCGATCTCCTCTTGTGGATGCCTCTGGATTGAAGTGAACTGATGTAGGAGAGAGGTAGGGTCGGAGGACTCATTGAAGTTTCCCATCAACTGCCCGGCTAACTGGTCCCATCCCGTAATAGTATCGGGTGGTAAAGATCTATACCAGTAGAGGAGTTTTCCTCTAAGGGAAAGAACCAGAAGCTTTACCATCACTTGCTCTTCTGTGATGTCATGGATCACCGCCAGAGAGATTATATCCTGGATGTGCTCCAGAGCAGTCTTTCCAGTTCCATCGAACGTCGGGATCTTCTTGATAGCAGTAGGCGGCACTTGCCCTTGTCCTGCTAGATTTAGTGGTGACAAAGAATCCCATGATGGGAACCATCTGGGTGGTGGTGGCTGCTGCATTTGTTGTTGTTGTTGTTGTTGTTGTTGTGCCATACTTGCTCCTGGATTTTGAGAAACAGGGATTCCCGAAGCTCCTCCTTGATTGCTAATAGGACAACTAATAGGAATGGAGGCACTAGGATGCTTCGGTGAGTTGGGAGGATTGGGAGGAAAACTAGATGTTGTGCTATCAAAAGTTAGGCCTTGTTCGTCAACAGCAGCCTCTTGCGAGGATGTTCCACGTAACAGTGACTCGGGGGTGACCAACCTTGATCGCTCCCCAAAGGCGTCAATATCTAGCTCAAAGAACTCGGTTTCCTCTCCTCTATTCTTAACTCTCCATCTCGTTTGCATGAAGGCACAGACTTTAGTACTGGTCTTTATGACTTAAATATTCTCGGGTAAACAGAGTCGCCAGATGCTAAGAGTCTTTCGATAATGAGAGCATCGGTCCTCACTACCACTAGTCAGGTGAGACTGACCGGGTCACACTAGGAACTGATTAGAACTATTGGCCCCGGTGTAGATGGGTTTTGTGCATTTAAAATATGGGACCTTGACTGGTTATGGATCTTACTAGGACAGACACAGTCGGGTCCCACCGGGCGTGCCAAAAACTGTTGGTCATCAAATCTGCCTAGGAAAGGATTTTGGGTAGGTGTATGCGCCCTAGACCTAGACCAACATTGAAAGGCCGAAGGGAAGAGATGCCCGTCGTGCCAATATCCGGAGAAAGGCCGGCTCCTATGCTAAACTACTTTGGTGTTTTGAGATAAGGGTGCAAGAAAGAGATAAAAAGAGTTAGGGTTAGAGAAATAAATAAAAAGAGGTAAGGGAAGAGAAATTGGTGATTTCAAGTGGGAAAGAACAGGAAGCACGATCACTAACTGACAACTTGAATAGCAGCAAGGAACACTAAGAATAGACGAAAGAAACACAACATTAACCTTCCTATGTATCCTCTAGGTGAGCTCACAGGGATTCTCCTTCTCCTTTTCGTCAAAATTTAGGGTTCAGAGTAAAGACGATTAGGACAAGGGAATGTAACAGAAACCGCAACCCACCAGGCAGCATAAAAGAAAACTAATACAACATTTTTCCTCCCCTATGTATCCTTCAAGCGAGTTTCAAGGTACTGTCCCCAATCGCACACCGGATTCAGGATTCAGAGTCTCAGTATGCAAATGAAGAAAGACAAAAGAATCAAACACAGAAGGCAACATAAAAGAGAGAAATGAAGCACAAAGATCTTTAGTATTAATTGTAGGACATCAAGTTACAGCAGCTTTCTAGCAGATAGTTCCCCCCCTTTTTACATTACAATGCCTGGGTTTTTATAGAGGACCCGACCCTCTGAGTCATAATTACATAGCAATGGAGAAGTACCCCCTCGAGCCTTGAGAATTTGGCTCCCCGAGGCTCTCGTGATCGAGCTCTCAAATCCATTACCAAAATTGGCAACTGTGACCGGGTCAACCATGGAAAGATGCATTGATGAGCCGTTTGGACGTCCTTGGTCTCTGGGTGCGGTGCTCGAGTGGCCGCCATGCTCGTCGGGCTCTTCATCATGGCCTGATACTTCATTTTTGATTGCCAAAAATGAGCAACGAGCTTATCGGGCATGAAAAATTGCATTTATGAGGCACTTGATCACCTCGAGAAAATACCCGGCTTGGAACGCATGCCCTTGAAGCGCTTCTCTACAACTTCACTTTGCAATGGTTTCGAGCCAAAGCAATAACTCCTCCTTGGATTGTACTTCACAAAAATGAGCTTCACAAAACTACTTCGGGGGGAATAAGCGTCGAAGCATATTTGCTTCGCAAAATGGGCCTTTTCGTCTTCGTCGCTTCGCTGACAAAATTGCTTCGTTGATGCCTTGGAGAAATGCTTCGCTGCGATCCTCTTTCAAAATTGTGGTTCGGGAAGGCTTCGGCCGAAGTAATTGTCTTCAAAAGATGTTGCATTCTCCATGACCTCCGTCACTTCGGGTAGAAGTACTCCGCACGAAGGCTAGCCGAAGCAGATGCTTCGGAACGACTTTCGATGAAGTATTTTCAATGCTCCTTTGAGTTCCGCTTCACTGATTTTCTGACCAAGGTATTTACTGAAAATGCTTCGGGCCCGAAGTAGTTTCATTCTCCTTCCTTTGTATCTTACTTCGGCAACACCGCTTCACAGAAATCTCGCCCGAAGTATTTGCTGGAAATGCTTCGGGCCCGAAGTAGATTTCTTCTCCTTCCTTTGTATTTTACTTCGGCAACACCGCTTCGCAGAAATCTCGCTCGAAGTATTTACTGGAAATGCTTCGGGCCCGAAGTAGATTTCTTGCCTTTGCTTCTTCGATGAAGTTGTTCTTTCGAACGCCGCTTCGCTCAACTTTTGCCCGAAGTAGATACTCGAAGCTCTTTGTATTGCTACCCTTGTATTCTTCTTCGGCAATACTACTTCACAGAATTTTCACCCGAAGTAGCACTGGAAATGCCTCGGGTGCGAAGCTCTTCTCATTTTCCTTCGACGAAGCTCTTTTCCTTTTCTACTTTATATACAAAGAGGTGGCATTGAAAGCCAAAATTGCTGCAACTTTCAAATAAAAAAGACAACAAAGAAAAACTTTACAAAATATTGGACAAAATTTGATTTCCTTTTCTACCCCTTGAAAAATGTGACAAAATTGTCAACGGTACCTTCATGGTACAATTGTAAATATGTAATAGATTAGGGTTGATTCTATAGTTTAGATGTGTGATTTATATTTTCCCTTTCATGTAAGTGTCAATGTGCAAGAAATGCACAAGTGTCATGTAAGAGTGCAATGTGCAAGAAATGCACAAGTGTCATGTAAGTTAGAGTGCAAGTTTAGATTGAGAGAATGCATATACGTGTCATGTACATCAGTGTAAAAATATGTAATGTGAGGATTTGCACAAGTGTATTAGATTAGGAGTGCATGTAAAAGTGTAAGAGTCATGTAGAAATATAAGATTCATGTAGAAATATGCAAGTGTCGTAGAGTCCAATGTGCATGCAATAAGAAAGTGAAGATTATAGTATGCAAGTGGTTAGATGATAAGCCAAAGGTCATGGAACTTGTCATATAGAGAGCACTAGTCAAGGACATGAAAAGTCATCTTCTAAGTCTATTTTTGAAGAACACAAGCTTATACTGAGAGGGGGGGTGAACAGTATAAGACCTCTTTTTACTTTCTCTATTTAACTTCAACTTTGCAAAGCAATGAACCAATAGCAATATCAAAGCAATGCATAAAGCAACACACAATGAGACACCAATTTTAACGTGGTTCACCCAACATGGGCTACCTCCACAAAAATTTTCTCTAAAAAGCTTTCTCAAAGTTCTTTGGGAATCCTTCCCAATTACAATGTTTATGAGCCTCAACCCAAAGGAGAAACCTTCCCCTACTCAAGTATTTATGAGCCTCTGCCCAAAGGAGAATCCTTCCCCTCCTCACGAATTTATGAGCCTCCTGCCCAAAGGAGAATCCTTCCCCTCCTCACGAATTTATGAGCCTCCTGCCCAAAGGAGAATCCTTCCCCTCAGCTCTGGAAATGATACTTCAGAAGATCACCTGCCTCTTATTCCGCTAGCACGTGGAACTCCTTTCCATAGAAGACCTCCTGTCCTCAATGCTCAGCCTCAAGAGACCTCTGTCCTCATTGATCACCTCCATAGCAACTCATCAACTTGTACTAAACACAGTCAGTCGGTCCAGCACAAGTCTTCCTCACTCTGTCAGATCTGTCCCAAGCTCAACTCATAAAGCTTGAACAAATCAATCTCTGCTGCACACAAGCCTTCTCAAAGACTTGTCAAAAGTTGTCCTCGGGTTCTTCTCAAAGAACCACTTCAACTCTGTCCTCAAGTCCTCTGCTAGGACCTGTCCAAATCAGCTCACAAGTCCTCCCTAGAACTTGTCCAAATCAGCTCACAAGTCCTCACTAGAACCTGTCCAAATCAGCTCACAAGTCCTCACTAGAACCTGTCCAAATCAGCTCACAAGTCCTCACTAGAACCTGTCCAAATCAGCTCACAAGTCTTCACTAGAACTTGTCCAAATCAGCTCACAAGTTCATCAAGAAAAACTTGCTTAGCATGAACCCACAAAGAGAATTGTTAGAGACCCAATGTGATTCATCAACCTCATAGAAGCATAAAGAGAATTGTTAGAGACTCAATATGTTCTATACTTAACTCCCAATCTCAATCTCAAATCTCATAGAAACATAAAGAGAATTGTTAGAGACTCAATATGTTCTATACTTAACTCCCAATCTCAATCTCAACTCAATCTCAATCTCAAAAGAATAAGATAGATGTAGTATGCTTTTCTCAAGAACATGAAACACAACCCAACAATTGCCAACCATGCAATATCTCATATAACAATGATACTCATGTTCTTTCCACAACCAATATCTTTTCTCAACCAATTAGGGCTTTAACAACAATGCTTATAGACAAGGTTTAACCAACATCATTCAACTCAACATTAACCTTGAAGCATTCAACCAATCACTACATGAAAAGGAAACTAGTAGACATCCTTTTCCCTCCAAAGATATTTGAACAAAACAACCACCAACATAAATCACCAATGCAAAGAATAACTTGCTCAAATCAATCTCAATGGAGTAAGCCCAAATCATGTATCAAGTAAAGCATTAACTTGATCAAAACAACCTCTATGGAAGCAACTCAACCATCAATCTCAAAACAGCCAACTAAGGGTTTCACCAACTCAAAGCAAGTAGCAAGACTTACTAACATAAACCCTAGTGCAAAAATGCTTCCTCTTCCTCAACCAGAATTATGCATTCACCCAAAAAACTCATCAATGATTTTAATGCATAAACAATCTTCAATATCCAGAAAATGGGATTTACACCAACAAGAATACCTAGTAGACAACCTTTTCACTCCAAACTCAATTTCAGAAAATACACCATCAACAATATACATGGAAGAAGTTGCCCATACCTTTGTTTGAGGAAGAAGAGAACAGTTCTTCAATTTGTTACCAACACCACCCTCAACTTTGCCACCAAGTTAGGGTTAGATCATAAAAGTAACCACAAAAATATTTATTCCATAAAACACCTTATGACTCCAATCCTTAGAAGTCAACTACCAAAAATATAAAGCATACAAACAATATATCCTTTTACACCTTATTTCTCCAAATTAATTAAACCATGCTCAAGGAATAATAGCTTCTAAGCAAATCTCACTCAACAATCAAGCCAAAAATCTCAACCACACACTATCAACCTTATATCTCCAAAGAAGCATTTAACCTTAAAAATAATTTTAAATAAATCTGCCCAACCACTTCTTCTTTAACAAAATGCAGATTTTATTTAAAAAACCTTACCAAAAAAATGCTTTCAAAAATCGTGGGTCAACAGTGCCTCCGAAAAAATCGGAGCGCAAAAACTCTTCTCACACTCCACGGCGGGAGTCGAACGCTTGACCTCCCTTCAAGCGCCTTCGCAGAACAGTCGTTGCCACTAGGCCAACGACGCTAGCTTGAAGGCTAGCAAGAGTCTCCTTCTCCTTAACCCTTTGGCGGCGGATAAACGTGGCGAAAAAAATGATAGCCGTAGCTTTTACTTCCCAACCTTTGCGCAATTCAAATTTCTTTTACACCATTGCTTTGGACTATAGGTTATGGCTTATATAGCCAAACTTCCATGCTATGCACGACGTCGACGGGAGGATAATTCAAACTTTTTGAATTAATATTATTTTGGCGCCTTCGAAACAACTTTAGGGTTTATGAAACCCTTTTGATTATTTAAAAAATAATCAAAGGTCTTTTAGACCTTAGACCTTAGGTGGAGAACCCATTAAATTATTAAAATAATTTAATCACTAAATCAAATAAATAATTAATTAAAAAACCTTAAAAAGGTTTTATTAATTAAGTTATTTAATTAATAAGTGTCTCCAGCCTTTGCATTAAGCTGAGAGTGGTTTTGAGAAAAACCCTTAATGCATCCACCTGGTTTTAATAAAAACCCTTAAACCTGCCATGGTTTTGATAAAAACCTTTTCATCTGCCACATGGAATCTCTCCGAAATCTTCTAGAAAAGATTCTTTGGAATCTTCAACCTTTGAAGCCAATAAATCCTCTTGACATTAATGCCAGTTCCTTTTGACATCAATGACAACTCATAGACAAGAAGCTAGGATCTCAAACCCAAAATTGCCAACAATTTTATGGAGACAATACTCCATGAGAAAGTAACCTGATGATCTTATTATCCAATTGTAAGAGAAATATCCAGGAAAGGAAGTAAAGCTTGTATACAGATTTTGAGCAATTAATATTTTAAGTTTTTTCATTCATAGTTCATGAATGACTTAGGAAATTTACATTCATATTTAATTATATAAGTGAATGTTATTTTTAGTATTATTATGGCCTAGGTACACATATTATATTGCTCATATATAGTTCTACTCTTTATTATTAATATTTTGACCTTTAATATTGTGGCTTCTTTATATTGGGACCTATGATATTTTTTGGTAGTATGGATTAAAGGCCAACTAGACATTGATCAATTTTAAAATACCAAGCTCAAGGAACCTGCTTATGTCTATTTAGGGAATTAATAAATTTGTAAATCAAATTTTATTTTCTTGGTACATAAAACCCTTTTGGCTAACACTTATAGACATCCTCTTCCAACTTTCCATTTAGGAAGGCACTCTTGATATCCATCTGAAATATATATGAACCAAACTGTGCTTAAATAGATAGAACTAATAGTTGTAATATTACTGTAGTGGTAAGGGATTTGGCCTCTCTTTGAGATGTCCAAGTTTCAAGCCCCACTCAGTATGAGGGGACCGGTATCCCTCATAAAAACCTATGTAAACTTATTAAAAAATAGAAATAACTAATAAAAAATCACCATATTTGTAGTATACCTTCCTATTGTGTATGCCTTTTTGAAATAATATGAGCTTTGAATTTTATAATTGAACCATATGATTTATATTTTACCTTGTAAGCCCATTTATAACCAATGGATTTATTTCCATGGGGTAATTCACATGGTTTCCATGTTTTATTCTTCATTAATGTGTAGACACCCAAAAGTCACATGTTGCTATCTCTATGTATCCATAGGTGATTCCAGATATCCCTAGGCTATTTTAGGCTATTGTAGTCATGTGTAGTCATGCATAGTCATGTAGTCATGCGTAGATTACCGTAGTTCGCCATAGCAGTGTGTAGACTTCCATATACCACTTCATCAACTTTTAGGTCCAAAACCCTAATAAGCCTTCAAAATCACATTCCGTGCATTGGGATATCCTCCAACAACCTATTTACATTCAATTGAGGCCCCCACGGGGTATTAGTTGAAAAAAGCAATTACCAAGTCAATTCTTAAAATCTAATTTAATGTTGACTTCACTTAAGTCTCCCTTTTAGGGTAAATTTGATTAATTAAGCTTTAATCCCTAATTAACACTAATTGCACCCTCCCACATGTGTGTAAGTAGGATTAGTTAGGATATTTCCCTAATCAAACCCTAATTAGGCTTAGGACCCCCTAATCTTGATTAGACCTAATCCTTCCTCACACATGTGTGAGGATAGGATATTTTCCATTAGGAATGAGAGGTTGCCACCTTTCCTTCTTTAACCTAACTCTAGTTAGACTTCAACCTAGGGTTAGTTTACTTAACTCCCCCCTGCACCTTGCCTTTTCCTATAAATAGTGGGTCTTAAACCCCTAATTATATCTCTCTCCATTAATGACATAAGCACAAAAACTCTATCGAATTCAACATTGAAGTCTGAATAGTCAGATCTTATAGCAAACAAAAGCATAACAACAACCAAGGAGCCTCCCTACTGGAGCATTTTAGCAGAATACAATTCACAATAGGATTCACCCCTCGCCCCATGAATCTGGTTCTAATTCACCCCTTGGGTGGAGATTTCAGTCTACAAATCCCAAATCACCTTAGATTTGGTAGGTGAGCTTCCATTTACTACTATTAAGTGTTTAATATCATTTATTGCAACTTTCAATATGTTTTTATGTCGATTTAGTCTTCATAACCAAGGGGCCCGACCAAGGCAAGCCCTCTAATGCACTAAACCCATTTTGCAGGTTCTTCATAGGTCAAAAGAATAAGAACACCATCAACTACAACCCGACGGTGGATCACAAACCCACCTACATTGAGGGATGATAGAAGGCGGTATCAAGATTGTTGTGAAGTTTATTGGAGAAGACATTATGAAATGGAAACTTGTCCCTATTGTAACCTATGTTATCTTTGAATATAAATGAAATACAACTTTATTTTTCAACATACTTTGTGTTTATGTTGTTAGATCAAATACCACTTTCCACCCGTTTCATTCTAGCACACCCGGTGGGACCCCCACAACGGACAATGCTAGACTAACTTCTCTTTCATGAATCTAATATTACCCTCTATTTTTTGTGTTTGTAGGTACTAAATATGTCTACCACAAAGACCTCCAAAGCCCTAAGAACCACCCTAGGCCATCAGATCCCAAATTTGAAGCCTCTAAACTAGATTCACCCCGTGCCCCATGAACCGGTTTCTAATTCACCCACGGGTGGTGATTTGCATTTTAGAGCCTCAAAACCTATAAATCTTGGTTTTCCAGAACTCTCTGCAACCTACAAAAGATGTCTGAACCTTCAGATCCCAGATCTGCACCTCCAAAACTGAATTTGCCCCTCGGGTGGTGATTTGAGCATAGAAGCTTCAAAAACCCCCAAATCCATAGGGGTGATCTATTCAGGGGCCAAGAAAACCCCCCACAACATTAGAGTGCAGGTATTTCCCATTTTATACCTTTGTTTTGTAAATTTTGAAAGCATAAAGCATTCACTAGTTAAATGACAACTCCCAGGTGTAAATTTGCTTTCATTTCAAGCTTCTAGGATCGTTAAATTTTTTTGAAGTTACAGAACCTGCAACTTTCCAACAACTTCATTTAATTTATTTTTCAAATAAATTTGCATTTTCCCTTTTTGTTTCACATGTAGTATAAGCCTACATTCTTTCCCCCTTTGTTTATAGCATCTCTTGCTAAAATAAGTGCACATTCTAAAGCTTGAAATTAGGGTTTCCTAATCCCCTTCTCCATGTTATTTAATTTTTGAAAGAATTTTGCATCCTAAAGTTGAAAATTAGGGTTTCCTAATCCCCTTACTCCACACACTTGGATTGCATATTTCCATGCTTTGTAAAATATATTAATTTACTTCATAAAGGCATTTAGGGCTAGACTATTTCTTTGCAAAGAATACAATTATCTAATCATTTTCTTTCAAAAAGGCATTAGGTTAGTCTCTCTTTTGAAAAGGCAACTAGTTAGTTTCTTACCTTGCATACACCGTTAGCAAAACACAAACCCACACACACTCACATGGTATTTAAACAAGTGGTGAGATTAGACTTCATCCCCAATCCATCGCTCGAGATTGGTGTGGATCGAGTTGCACTCTCCATAAGCTCACCCCCCTAGACACCTAGCAACCCCACAGGAGTAGTTTTTTGGATTTCATCATTGAAAAATCCCCCACTTTTGTGATTGGGCCCTGGATTTCATCACCAGTGGTTACCTGTAGAGTGGGATAGGATTAGCACCTTCATCCACAAGGCTAGTATAATTAGTGGAATTGGTAACTGTCATTCTTGACTAAGCCCACCCGAGGGTGAAGCAAAAGCATGGGTATGCCGGTAGCAGGTCTTAGATAGTGCCACCTCTCTCCGTGAGAGGAATTTGTGAACTCGCTTTAGTATAGTGGGTTCCCCCTTCTAGGATATCATTTTACCGCACCTTCCATATAGGTCACCATTTGCACATTGCGATACCATTCTATTTTGTGCATCTTTGGGTGTTGTAGGAGGTTTGATATCGATGAAATTCTTGATTTGCTAGAGTATTCACTCCATTACCCGTGATTCTACATAGGGAGTATCAACATCACAACACACAAAAATGAACAAAACACTTTTATTTTTCAATATTTAGAATTGATTTCGGTCTACCGTTGTTTGCATGATCACGGACCGGTCTCATCACATTACACTACATATTTTTTTGCCATACACAACATGTCACTTTCTTTACACTTACATTAGACATAGTTGAGTCTGTATCATACATGGTTTATTTATAAAATCCTTTTTACACATGCTACTATGCCTGTGGTCACCCGTAGTAGAGCGCACGAGCAAGCACACTTTATAGAGGAATGGCCTACCACTTCCTCTAGTCAATCCACTCTCACTCCTTTGATCATGAAGGGGAAGACCATAGACACATCTGATTCATACATAGAATCTGATGTACAACTCACACACATGATGCCTCATGATGAGATGTCAACCTTGAGTGAAGCCCTCACTACTTCACTCATAGAGGATTACCCGCTCCTTTCATCCCCATCCTCACCTAATCCACCAACCACGTTCTACGACCATGTGATCTACACAGCACTAGGATAACCTCATCCATTCTTTACCATAGATGAGGAGGTCATACCTACTTCTCCCACCTTCGCACACCCCTTCTTTCAAAATCTATCTCAATCCCTTTTTGAGAGTGATTATTCCCTCCTAAACCATACCCATCCAAAGGTCACATCATTTTCCCCTATCATAGGAATGGTGTCTGACCCATCCTCCTCTACTATAGGAAACTAGAAGCCATCCTTCCAAACTGCACAACAACTCCCTCCCCAATAGGAACCACAAGAATTTCCTCAAACCTCACACCCGTACTCTTCATAGGAGTCCCAACCATCGTCTTCCCAAGAGCCATTTTCACCATATCTGAAGGCATCTCCCAACAACCCCTTCAGACGCAAGATGCACAAACCCAAGCGGGAGTGTACACATACACCTTCCCCTCGACCCAAGTTCCTACTTCAATAGCTTACCCCACATTTTTGATAGCTTTTACACCAACCTCCCAGGTATCCGGAGTGTACGATACCCAACCTTTAGCGCCACCTTTATCTATGGTGACTTTTAGGATACCATCACCTCCTCCTATCAAAGCTCACACTACCAATATCTTTCCCACCTATGGATCGATACCGATAACTTATCCACCCACCCCACCAAGCTATTCCATGCAATTTAGCTTCCCCACTTCCTACCCTCTAGGATAGAGACAAATCCCATCCTTTGATACCTCGTATCGACCACCCCTAGTACTGGTAGCCCCGACACCTACACCATTACTAGTTGCACCCAACTTCTTTATGCCTCCATATTTGTCATCGCCATCCATGAACCAACCATTACGATAGGCTCCAACCCAATAAGTACCTACACCACAACCACATGCCTCCTAGTCACACTACTATTACCCACAATAGACACCTACCCCACAACCTAGTGTGCCCGTAGATACGATAGCACATGTCACCTAGTACCCGCCTTATCAGGATCAGGCACAATAGTATTCTTCAAAATATTGGGAAGAGCAAAAATATCAATATCCACCACATCCACAGACTCAACCTACCATAGCCCAGTCTCCCATCCCTATGACACCCTAACTTCAACTCTTACGAGATGAAGTCAAAATGCTGAACCTACGCACCTCTAGCTATGGGCCACAAAAGCCTGTTACGATGAACTATGCAATAAGCTAGTTCACCCATAAGTTCCCATTCCTCCTTACCCCTATCACTTTGAAATATCAAAATTCAACAAGTACAGAGGTAAGGAAGACCCTAGAGAGCATGTGAGTAATTACCGCTCATCCTGCTATCAGCTTCACAGTAGTAACCCCCTCATGTTGCGTACCTTCTCCCTTTCACTCACTGGGCCAACATTGGACTGGTACAACATGCTCCCATGCCATAGCCTGTATACTTTTGAGCAGTTAGCTAATTCCTTCCTAGAACACTTTTCCATCAACATCAAGAAAAATACCACATTTTCTAATGTGTATGCCTTACGACAGACTGATGACGAACCCATCATTGAGTTCATTTCCAGATGGAGAGCGATTATCCATGACATTTCCCATAGCTTCCCTACTATTGAGCTCATGATACTATTTTCCAAGAGTTGCCACAAACACATCTCCACATCCCTCCAACTTCATCAAAGCCACACTTTTGAAGATGCCATTTCACAAGCAAAAGTTATTGAAGACATTAAGGTTCAATCCAGGAAAATTAAGTTGAGAACCAAATCCAACTATAACCCCAACTTCCACTTCAATAGGACCACACCAAATCAACCTTACCCTTGGCCACCTCAAGCCAACCAAGTCGCAACCGCTACCCTAGTGCCAGAATTGACTCCTCCACCCTATACACCATAGCCACAAGTGTTCTAGACTAATGCTCCCACTCCACCTAGACCGCAACAATATCGAGGCATGCACCCATAGGTTCCACCGTGCAACCTCACACCATTATCCAAACCATTACCAGCACTGTTTCACAGATTGTATGAGGGCAACCATCTCCTCCTACTCGAGATTCGCCCATTGGATCCAAATGCACCCAAGCCTCATGGGTACAACGAGTAGCTCTTTTGCCCTTTCCATAGACAACGTGGCTATGCTATTGATTCGTGTTGCTCATTCTGTGGGCAAGTTCAAGACCTAATCAATAGGGACATCATCCAGGTAACAAACCCTCTATCCTCGTAGAATCAAAATTTAGGGATTTTTCAAATCCATTTACCTAATAATAGAGGACCCAATCCTCCTAAACCTCCAAACAATCCCCCAGTTCCACCTCGCCAAGTGAATAGTGTCCAATGTGATCCTCCATCACATTGTATAGTAGGTATGATCAACCTTACTATGAGGAACCAACGATATCCATCACGCCAGACAACACCTATTATTTCCCCGCCAGACCAGTTCACATCACCACAAATATCTCAAATGCCTACTACTACACCACCATCACCTCAAAATATGATTACCATTCGTGGTAGCCTAACCCATCAGTTACGTAATGCCCTTGCATGGCTATCCATATTTGATCTCCTGTAGTAGTCTCAACCCCATCGCGAGGCATTGAACGACATCCTACGCTCCATTGACCTAGAGACACATGACACGAATGCCTTTGTCAATTTTGTAGGAAATATCCCATGATGCCTCTAGCCCTCAATTAGCTTCCATGACCATGAGATAACGAAACTCGTTGGAGAAGGAGCAGATTCCCCTCTCCACATACAAGCCATGATCAACGATATCACCTATAAGTGGGTCACTCATTGACATGGGCTCATCTATTAGCATTATATCCATAGTAGCTCTACATCACCTGCATATCCCACTAACCCATTTTTCCATGCATTCCCTTGAATTGCGTGCATTTGATGGCTCCATGAGACCTACCATAGGATCCATAGTTTTACCTATCCGTGTAGGCATCCATACCATATCTATCCTCTTTCACATCATCCAAGGGGAAATGCAATACAATATTCTCCTTGGTCACCCATGGATTAGAGACATGCAATGTGTCCCTTCCACACTACACCATTGTCTTAAGTACGTCCACAATGGACTCTTTCACTATGTCCCAGTCGATGGAGATCTATTCAAGTTTTGCAACATTGTAAACCTTCCCCCTACACCGTTATTTTTATCCTCCTAATTGTTCCCTGTGTCCTCTCATCAGTCGATAGGAGCATCGATATCCTCCCCAACTTCCACCTCAATATCCCAATGTTCATCAAGAGCACAAGCCTCGATGTTTGCACCATTAGCACCATATTTCATGGGACCCAAAACCTCTACCATGCCTTTATCATCACCGTCCTTATGGCCTCCACAATCATCCCAACCTCTACCATTCCAATTTCCACCTACGGTGCCACAACCACCATCGCCACCCATTACACAACCTGTCACATTACCTCCTCCATCCTTGCCTACGAAAGCCCCTATCCTTCCTATGCCACAAACACCTCCCCTTCCTTTTTAACCGTGACCTAGGACATTCACTTCTCCATGTAGCCTAGTGCCTATGCTGATACCTTCCCCACATAGGCCAAACTTCCTATTCAAGCTACAACAACCAAATGTCATGAATAGGAACAACCAACACCCAGTTTAGATAAAAAACTCCCACACCCTTCAGCCGATACCATCAAGGAATCCTAGCTTCTACCTTCCTCATCTGATTTTGATACCCCACCCTAGTCACTAGATCATGCTACACCATGCATTTCCATTTTCATGACAAATGCTAGCCCAGGAGACTATAATGTATAGGACACCCGTGTACGTGATACCCCTATCCAATCTACCCATGATTTCAGTTGCCCTATAGCCTCAGTCCTTACCATCGAAACTGTCGTACAACTAGGAGGTCCCATAAATTATACCAATTTTTTTTATGTAGGAGTCGACTCTTCAATCCCCCCACCAGCTTCTCCTCCACCATAATCCAGCTTTTGTGGTACGCTAGACCACATGGCCAACCCTCACTTTGCCTTGTGCTACCTACAACATTTTCATTGGAGTGGATTCGGGCTGGGCCGCTACGAATAAGGATTACGCACACCTATTGATCCTCAGGTTTGGTCACATACTGACAAATCTGGTATATATTATAATCTGAAAGCAGTTCATACCTTAGAAGATGAACTCCAACACCTATACCTCTATCCTACTCTCCTTTCAGTGCACACCCTAGAAGAATACGTCGATATGGACATCATGGATGACACTCTTCACCTCATTATACCATTGCAGTCCCCTGTGACTTCTTTCAGGAATCCTCCATGTTCGACACCTCCTCATTTTGTTATGTTGATAGACTAACTATATCATTCCAAATTTTTCACACCCTTACCTTTAGGCTATAGGATTCGCGCTCGGAAGGGGGATGTGAAAAGGATGGGACAATACCTCAGACTGAGAGGCCTTGCGAAGGTCCCGCCTCTCGAGGGAGGTGTATTAAGGTTATTTTTTGACGGATGTCGGGGTTCACCAGGAAACGTTTAGTGGCAGTTTCCACGCCTAGGTTGGGAATGTGTTTTATGTGTTCAATTTTATATTTAAAAATTCAAATCCTAGGTTTGGCCAAAAGAATCTAAGTTATTATATATGAAATGCAGATTTAAATATAGAAAACAAATTTAACAGAAAACACAGAGAACAAACTAAGTGAAGAAATCCATACCTGGTTCTGGATGTCTGATGGAGGTTTTGATTTTTGAAGCAGTCCAGATCATCTAGAATTTGACAGGATCGTCTCCTATTTGACAGGATCGTCTGAGATCTGACGAATTCATCAGAGACTTGCAAACAGAGAAATAGATACAAAATACCAAAATTGCAACTATTCGATAAAGGAAAATGATATGAAACAATAATAAGGATGTTAATAAGATAATCTTGAATGGAAATGCAAATAAATTATGATACTTTAATAGCTAATCATGATCTTATTATGCAATTAAACTACATGGGTGAACTCCAAGATGCAAGATAACAGGAAATAATAATAAAACTGACTAAATGCAGAATAAAAACACGAAATCATTGTACGACAGCTTACTATGGTGCCCCCTCCGTGTTTTTATCCAAATCGACGTTTGAGGTAAAAATGCGAAAAAGCAATTTTTTTAAAAAAAAGTTGTTAAGTGTTTTTGAATAAAATTAAGAAAAATAGGGAAAAACCCTAATTCATTGTTACTGTTCATTTTTATTGTTTTCTAGAGCTCTGCAGACAAGATGGTCGAAACAACGCATAGATCGATAGAGGTCCGACGCGGGCTACGGGTAAGGGTCTAAACTGAATTTAGAGTGCTTTAATTTAGAATTTCATGCTTTTTATATTATATTTGATTGATTTTTGAGCATCGTGGTCGAATTTGGGCCGTCGACGTCGTCGGGACGAAATTGTCTCGATATCGCCGATTTCGTCCAAGGGTGAAATCAGCGATATGGGGACGATTTCATCCAATAAGGGACGATTTCATCATGCGAAATCAAAAATGAATTTGCTCAAATTTGGGACGATATCGCCCCATGGTGGACGATATCATCATTTGTGAAAGTGAACTTATCTTACTTGCATTTTGATTAATGATTTAATGATTTTTATTGTTGATTTTTTTATTGTTTATGTTGTTTATGTTGCAGAGAGGATTACTAAAGAGTCGAGAATGGAAATACGATGGACTAAGGGATGAATTGGCTGCTCTATCTCGAGCGAGTGAGATCAGTGGCTCGAGTAGGCTTGCGAGCACGTGGCGGATATGCCACAAGTGTCTATAGACATGGGGCTATTGACAACCCTAGCAGAGAGGTGGTATCCGGGTTCTTCTTGTTTTCGGTTATTGATAGGGGAGATGACTCCCACACTGGAGGATGTATGGAGGATTTTGAGGATCCCCATACAGGGATGGCTAATAAATCCCATGGCCAATCAGGGCCATGCGATGATGCGACTATGCGGAGATCCGAACTTCGTCCTGGAGAAGGGCAGAGTGAACATTGAGTCTCTACGCCAGATGCCTGGGGCATCTAGGCTAACATAGGTTTTGGCTGGGGTGGTAGGTGGTCTGCTACTATGCCATCAAAGTGGATGCAGACTGCCATGGCTACTGACAGATGTGGTCTACGACATGAGAGACCACGAATACATGTTTACTTGGGGGAGCTTTGTACTATGCCGATTGTATAGGATCCTGTATGGGGTCGTATACAAGGGTGGTCAATGTCTGGTCATGGCATCACTACTACAAGTTTGGTGTTGAGAGCACATCACGGTGCGCAGGTTGGTAGGGCTCCCACTGATAGGGATTGACAGGGAGAGGCCCTGAGTTTTCTACTGGTGGCTCCGAAGAGGGTCATAGCAACGAGCAGATCTGTCAGTGTCCCAGAGACTACTTGATGACCTTGTCTCTGACCAGATCACCTGGAGGCCTTGGAGAGATCATCCAGGGTGGTCCGAGGATGGACAGGAGCTAGCTCACGTCAGGCGAGTCTGTTGGCTAAGGATGGAGAGGGGAGAGGTGGAGCTCCATCGGTATGACCAAGTTTTGAGGCAGTTCGGTCTATAGCAGGGGATCCCATCTCTTAGAGACTATGAGTTTTATTGGACCGTCCGAGATAACACTACAGTTAGTGGGGCTCTAGATATGCAACGATTCTAGAGTCAAAACGTGGATGATGCCCCCATCCAGCCAATGGATGGGGACAACACAGGGGTAGCCGATGGCTACGATGCCTGGTATGCAAGCATCCGCCCTCCTCGGATGACGAGGGCTCAGGGTTTGATTCATGTAGTTGTGCATCGGATAGGGAGGTGGCACTAGGCGGCCATTAAGGTGGCATAGGGTCACGGTGGGAGAGAGCAGAGGAGGCCAAAGGCTCAACAGAGGTTGTGGCAGCGGGAGAGGAGGGAGGAGAGACCCCCTTCTCCATAGAGAGAGAGACCACCATCACCCGATAAGGGCAAGGGTGTCGAGGTAGGAGAGAGTAGCGAGATGGCTACTCTTCGGGCAGAGACTATCTATCTCCAGGCATAGGTGCAGACTTTACAAGATGAGGCTACACGTCACCGAGCGGAGGCTACATAGCTCAGAGATGAGGTTGCATGCCTCGAAGCACGGAGCGAGCACTCAGGAGTTGGCATGGTCGATTGCTTAGACCGTGTTCTACCAGGGTATCTACTTCCTACTGGTGCCAGAGGGCCAGAGGGTACAGCTACCAGTCGACATTGTAGATCCGATCAGGGTTGGGTCATCGAGGACTTCATCCTGATCGACAACTAGGACTCACAGTACCACACATATTGCGATGGGGCCACCTCGTCCACCTCAGGGCGGGGGAGGAGATGAGGCTGAGAGCTCGAGGGGTTCTTGAGGCTAGGCTACTGCACTACACAGACTGGATATATGATTGAGAGGATTGAGTATGCCAAGATGTAGATTGTGGCATACCAATCTAGTTTTGATATGATGTACATACATTGTTGAGATATATATATATATATATATATATATATATATATATATATATATATATATATATATATATATATATGATATTTTTGATCATATGACTTGTCTTATGTATGGTGCTTTAATGTTTTTGATGTGATTTATTTGATGATTCATGTAATTATGTTGTTTGAAAATATTATAGTTTGAATGTCATGCTTTAAAATTTAAATGAAATAATTTGATGTAAACAAATTGGTTGTTGAGATGATAATTTGATAAAAATAAAAGGGACTATTAACAATAATTTCAAAGGACATTGTCGCTATTATAGACCATTTCATGGAGTCGTTGCTCACTCGGTCGTCAAGCTAATCCCGGTATAGAAATATTGTTAAAAGTAAAAAAAGTGCTTAAGAGACTATCTTAAGACTTTGTTGTGATGATAGAAATGATGATGGTTTGATGGTAATTTGTTTTCAGATTTTCATAAAAATGATATGCAGGAAATATTTTAAAATGATTTTTGCTAGGCATAAATTCCTAAGTGTGATAAAATTTTGAATAATTCCTTAGAAATTATACCATGGTTGCAAAATTGAATTTGAACATAATGACATGTGTTGAGTGGTATTTTCACCCGATTGTGAAAACACACTCTCCGATAGGATTTGGGTTCTAAATCCTCTGCTTGCAAAGAAATTAAACAAGTAATTTCTCCAAGGTTCCCGTTATGCTAGCATTTTGCATCCGTGTATTAATAATCTCAAATAAAGATATTTAATTAAAATGCTTGGAACACCTTAGTGGTTGCAAGTAATTGAAAACAAGGGGCACTGTGGTTTATTTTATTGTGAAACTTAATGATTGTTCATTGAACCCTTATAAAACAAATGTGATTTGATCCTTATATGACCATGCTGCAACTTCAAAATGAAATTTAATGAAATGCCATAAATGAAGGAATTATTTATGGATTTTGAAGTTTTTTAATTTTTTAATTTTATTTTAATGCTTGAAAAATTAAAATTGGGGCTTCTAAAAATAAAGTGCAGCAAAAAGAAAATAAAATGCAAAAGAAAAAGAAATTAAAATTGCATTCAGTTTGATGCTATCCCGTCCTGGCAAAACCGAAGATGTGAGGTTTCCATGCATGCAACCTAACCTATTGGACCTGCAAACACGCACAATCCTGATAAGCTAAGTGCTGATTCCTAGGGTTTGAAATAAAATTCAGATTTCAAATATTCGCCTAATGCAACCCACAAAAATGGCATTTAACATTATCTATAAATCTGAAATCTGAAAGATGAAAGAATAAACATTAAATTCATAGCATGCACAGAAGATCTCCTTCTTTCTTGCCCACAAGATGCAAATTTCTGAACACTCCTGCATTAAAGAATAAATCATGTTACAACAACAGAACATCTGGTTTTCCCAAAACCAAAAAAAGGAAGGAAAACAGCCTTAAAGCAGGCCCAGAATGACCCTCTGGCCTTTAGCACTGCAACTCTGCTCCCAGCGGTTTCCGACCCTTGTGCCAATCTGCGCTTCTGCTTTTATACTTTCTGGCAATGCTCTCTGTTTCGCCTTGTGACGCTTCGTTTCATCTTCCCGATCGATTCGTTTCGTCTTCCAGATTGCTTCGTTTCATATTCCCGCCTTTCGAATTGCTTTTGAATTTATGTTTAATGCTGAAACGTTTGATAATATTCTATGACTGTAACGTTTCTGTAACCCTTATACATGTATGCCATGTGTTCCGCACTTTTCTGCACGTTCTGTAATGGCCCCATGAAAATCACGACAAAAAATAGCATGCAGCTTTGCTCCTCTACTTTCACCGTGAAAACGCGACATGTCGCGATATCGCGACGTTTTCCTGCCAACAACCTTCTTGCCTTCTTGCATAGCAAAAACGCGACATGTCACGAAATCATGACATGTCACGAAATCGTGACGCTTTTCCTCGACATGCCTTTGGCTGCAACCTGTCGCGAAATCACGACGTTTTTCATTTGGTACCTTCGGCAACTTTTCGTGGAAATCGCTATGCTTTTTCTTTGCTCTTCTGCATTTGGTCGAAACGTGACATGTCATGAAATCATGACATATTTTCATCCGTACACTTTCGCTTTGGAGCCGCAAAATCGCGACCTGTCGCGATATCGCGACGCTTTTCGTTTCATGCCTCTTTGCTTTTCGTCACGATATCGCGACATTTTTTTACTTCGAGCCTCTTTGCCGTTTCGTCGTGATATCGCGATGCTTTTTGCTTTCCCTTTTTGCCCGTTTTGCGACATGTCAGATTTCGTGACACTTTTCATTTTTCCCTGATCGCGTAACACGTCGCGAAATCATGACACTTTTCATTTTTTGCCGCGATAGCGCAACACATCGCGATTTCGCGACACTTTTCATTTTTTGCCGCGATGGAGCAACATGTCACGATTTCGCGACACTTTTCATTTTCTGGTAGTGACCGCGCAACACGTCGCGATTTCGTGACACTTTTCTTTTTCGCCGCGATCGCGCAACACGTCGCGATATCGCGACACTTTTCATTTTTGGCAATGACCGCGCAACATGTCGCGATATCGTGACACTTTTCATTTTTTGCCAGCGACGGCGCGACATGTCGCGATATCGCGACACTTTTTTATCCTTGTGCAATTTTGCCCCTTTTTCTTGATTTTTAGCATCTGGGTCACTGAGATCTTCTTTGAAAGCATGCAAAAAAGGTGGGTCCCCAATTTTGGGGTGTGTTGTGGATCAGCCACAACAAATGGCGACTCTGCTGTCAAATGCTCTTGAGCATTTTCTTGAGAACCCTACCTGGAAGTATATAAACTCGAAAACATGTGTTAGCACATAATAAATATAAACAAATGCCCATAGATCAGAAGTACATGAATCATCAAAATCATCAAGTATTAGCTCAGTGTGTGCAATGAGTTTCATTCCCTATCGTTTGAAATTGATCAACATTCCATTGTCAGTTTTATATGAATGCATATGTGAGATTGTGAATGATTTGTGTAACCTAATGAATATGCTAAGAGATTTTGCTTTTATAAAAGGCATAGTCTTTCTTCTAGTATCATACACAAACATTCAAGATTATCAAACCCTCTTAGGATCAACTATATGTATAATGAATTGCTTTATTATATCCCAAAGTTGGTTATGAGTCCCTACTATCTTGAACCCATGTGCAAGTGAAAGTGAAATCAGAGCTTTGGGAAATCAGACTCCCAACCTAATCGAGATGGGAGTTTAACCCTATTCTTACTACTCTGATTTAGAATTCATTACCTCACTTTGAGCAAAATAATTTAACCAATTATGGAAGAAATGGTCATGCTAGTCTAACCCTTTGGACAATCAGTGGTCTTGTTTTTTAGACAAGACATGTTGCCATGCATGGGCATACTTAACCCCATAATCCAAGACTTATCTTCATTTCTTTGGACCTTGGGGATGACTACCCATCCTTTGCAGAGGACAAGTAGTACGATCCTTCCAATCCAATATAAATATGAGATGGGAAAAATTAATTTTTTACTTCTTGGACCTTGGGGATGACTACCCATCCTTGCTAGGGACATGTAGTACGATCCTTCCAATCCAAGCTTTGGATAAAAATGGAAAATATTAATTTTATTGCTTAGACCTTGGGGATGACTACCCATCCTTTGCGAGAGGACAAGTAGTACGATCCTTCCAATCCAAGATTTATCATGAAATGAGACATAAGAGCTTTGGGGAATCGGATTCTCAACCTAAGCGAGATGAGAATTTATGCCCTATCCTTACTACTCCATGTAGGTCAAATCAAAGCTTTGGGGAATTGGATCCTCAACCTAAGTTCGATGAGGACTTAGCCCTATCCTTACTACTCGATTTTAGGCTTTAAGCTTTATGGAAGTGGTCAAAACCACTGTTTTAAGGATCATGTTGCATAATAGGATAGACATGAAATACTTCTTTCGCCCAACCTTTTCTTCCAAGTTAGGTTTTGATCATTTTGCTCAAGATCCTTTTTAATGTGTATAAAATGTGCTTGGTTCTAGATATCTCAAGACTCAGTTTCCAACCTTAGGATTTTCTTCTTATTTATGTGATAGCATAACCTTAAGAGGATTTGACACACTTTAATGATTTGTATTTGAAATGCATTTGCAACTAAGATGGCATGTATGTGCAAAGTGAGATGTAATATGAATGCATTGTCTTTTGAATTGCAGATGAAATATTTGCCATATAAAATTGACTACTTCATGCATCACAAGTTTCAAACGATATTATTAAATTGTTTGTGTTACTTGTGGAGCTTCTACAACACAATTCCAATGTTTCATATTCTCCCGATCTAGAACATAAGTTAGCATCTCAAGGCAACTTTTTCATCATCATTTTTTTTTTTTTTTATAGACAAACAAAACATGTCAAATAAACACACAACTTTAAATCCAAATCCAAATAGCAATCCCAAAATGAAACTTGAAAACACAAACCCAAAACCAGAAACCAAAATCTATATACAAATGTACACTATAATACAAAATGATGCAAAGCTTGGATTATCACTTTCCTGGATCCCACACATGATTAGAACATTTCAACAAAAATATGACATGATATGCATGCCAAATGTTGTGGGAATCCAACACAAACAAGACTAGGCCAAACAATGCAACAAATTTCCACTTGCCATGCTCACCATACCAATTTGATTTAGTTCCAATAATACTCCCATAGGTGAGCATCAAATTACTAAAATGATTAGACAATAAATGATTTTCAATTTTATCTTGTCTATTCTTTAAAATGTAAACTTCATAATTCCCTCCTTGATTTAGAATTAGGCTATCTTTTTCAAATATGCAATTTTGTAAGTAAGAGCCTATTTCTACAAATTTCAAAGCCAAATCATTTTCCAAATTTGTAGGCCAATCAAATTTGTGTAACAATTTACAAGCATCTAGGATATTTACTAAATTAGGATCATTAAAAGTTTTTATCCTAGATTCAATTAGTAATTGTTGATGAATTTTGTTTAACAATTCAAGTGCATCAACTTCTTTTCCATTCATTGAAACAATGTTATTAAAGGTGTGATTAAAAATTATACCTTGTTTTTCATTTACCTTTAATGACATTTCACCATAAACATTATTTAAATTCAAAATATGGTCATCCTTTTCAGTCCTCAAACATTCTTGGTCAAAGTGTATGTCAAGTAATCTGTTTTGATGATCACTTATTTGAGTTGCTTCCAATTGATCCATCTCTTTGTCATTTGGTTCTAATTCTTTGTTCACTATCCATGGTATCTCTTCATTTGAATCTTCAAAATCATCATGCAAACTTGCATCCACACTTTCAATGAATTTATATTCGACATGATCAAATTTTGTCCCCTTTTCAAATCTTGTGAATATGATATCTTCATATGATGTAGAAGGTTCAACATCCTGCATATCAAGTAAAATATGAGTTTTATCTATAGGGATGTGAGAAAAGAATGCATCATCATATCTCCCCCAACCATTGTAAAAATCGTCATCCAAATCCATAGAATGAAAATCCATGATGTTTGTGACATGATCTCTTGATTCATTCATAAATTCTTTTTCTTCTTTGTCCTTGGTAATAGAATCATTATAATCTTCCAAAATTTGATGAGATTTGAAACCCTCTTCCAAAACATCCTCAAATCGTACAGGAGTTGTAATATCTTCCTTTGAGTAGGCAATTATGTTGTCCTGTATATCAATAGGCACACAAGTTTCATTAGTAGTTTTGGAATGAGTGAAATCTTCCCACTTCTTCCAAGCATCATAATAATCATCTTTCAAAATCAAGTGGTGACGTTCAACTATTTCTTCAACATCTTCCAATTCATCAATGTGCTTCTCATCAAATTCATCTTCACCTTCCTTAGATGGTTCAATTATTTCCAAAAGTGGGTTATTTCTTGAATTCAAATTTATAAGGCTATCATTGTCCAAATTAGTAACCCATGATTCATTTTATCATAATTTGGAGGGTGAAGAATTTCTTGATCTTTAATTTTACACGTCTCATCAATAGTATCTTCCAAGAACAAGTGGTGAAATTCTATCATATCTTCAAATTTATTTATTGATTTTCTTTCCATTTCACTTTCAACCACTTCATTCAATTCTATGGTGGGTTCCATCCATTCACATATATCAAACATTGTTGAATTTAGAACCCCTTCATCCGGATAATCGTGTATCTCTACATGATCCTCACTAGTGGATGTTGTCTTAGCAATTTGCACCTCCTCTTGGACTACATCTAAGGTGGTCATAAAATTTGGGTATTCAAATTCATCCCCTTGATCATTCACCTTAGGTATCATTGGAGTGGAGGGTGCTATGTTTGATGGTTGGTGTAGGTTGGCATCAAAAGAACAATCTCTCATGTGAACATGTTGTGCCTTTTCTTCTTCAAGACCTTGTCGTTCTATCTCTTCTAAGACCTCATGGATTTTCTCTAGAGACAAGCCACTCAGCTTTTCCTCAATGAGTGAAGCAAGTGTGGGGTGTATGGCTCCTAGGTATACTTCCATGGCTTCCTCTTCTAATGTGTTAAAATTTTCCCACATTTGGGAGTGCAACTCACGAAATCTTTCATTGAATTGACTCAAGGATTCATTAGGCTCCTTACACATGGAGGTAAACTGATTTTTCAAGATTTCTAAGTCAACCTGATTACCAAAATGATAAAGATAGGCTGCTTCTAATTGTATCCAAGAAGTCCTAACCTCCATGGGTAGTTGGCTGTACCAAAAGAATGGTTTATCTTCCAAAATGTATGCAAATAACTTACAAGCCACCTCCTCATAGAAAATCTGGAATTTACATAATGTATCCTTGTAGACATGCAGTTTTTGCAAGTATCCTAGTGGCACCTCTTGATTAAAACACCGTAAAAAATCCAATAACATTGTAGGAATTTGATAGGGTACCACAGGTATAGATAAACCCTCATAATGATCCTCTATCATTGATACCATTCTCTCTCTTAGAGACACTATTTCAGCTCTCAGGGATACCATTTGCTCCTCAAGTGTTGCCATTAGTGAAACTTAAAATGTAACTTTAGAACCAAATCTGTTGAATATTCAACCTGCAATATATAAAAAAAATCAAGTTAGCATCAACCAAGAGATGTAATTATTAAAATCAAATGTCAAGTAATTGCATGAGACCAAAATTTTCTAAATTAAATCAAATCACATATTTCTGTATGAACAATCAGAAAAGTGTTAGAATAATATACAACATACCTGAATTGCTTAAAATAGAACAAGTAAATAAATTCAGGCCATCCTTTTTACAATCGGCTGAGTGTTAGAGGACAAGCATAAAAAATTTAAATTTAAATAACACTAAAATAAACCCGTTCGGCCCTCCTAGCACCAATCCGTTGAGTGGTGTTAGAGGCCGAAGATGCTAATCAAATGGACTTGAAATATTTAGCAATGTAAAGCTCTCAAACAATTAAAAACCCGTAGCATCTAAAATCATGATAAAATAAACTTTTCATGCCCTCCTTCTAGCGCCAATCTGTTGAGTGGTATTTTCACCCGATTGTGAAAACACACTCTCCGATAGGATTTGGGTTCTAAATCCTCTGCTTGCAAAGAAATTAAACAAGTAATTTCTCCAAGGTTCCTGTTATGCTAGCATTTTGCATCTGTGTATTAATAATCTCAAATAAAGATATTTAATTAAAATGCTTGGAACACCTTAGTGGTTGCAAGTAACTGAAAACAAGGGGCACTGTGGTTTATTTTACTGTGAAACTTAATGATTGTTCTTGAACCCTTATAAAACAAATGTGATTTGATCCTTATATGACCATGCTGCAACTTCAAAATGAAATTTAATGAAATGCCATAAATGAAGGAATTATTTATGGATTTTGAAGTTTTTTAAATTTTTTATTTTATTTTAATGCTTGAAAGAATTAAAATTGGAGCTTCTGAAAATAAAGTGCAGCAAAAAGAAAATAAAATGCAAAAGAAAAAGAAATTAAAATTGCATTCAGCTTGATGCTATCCCGTCCTGGCAAAACCGAAGATGTGAGGTTTCCATGCATGCAACCTAACCTATTGGACCTACAAACACGCACAATCCCGATAAGCTAAGTGCTGATTCCTAGGGTTTGAAATAAAATTCAGATTTCAAATATTCGCCTAATGCAACCCACAAAAGTGGCATTTAACATTATCTATAAATCTGAAATCTGAAAGATGAAAGAATAAACATTAAATTCATAGCATGCACATAAGATCTCCTTCTTTCTTGCCCACAAGATGCAAATTTCTGAACACTCCCGCATTAAAGAATTAATCATGTTACAACAGCAGAACATCTGGTTTTCTCAAAACCAGAAAAAGGAAGGAAAATAGCCTTAAAGCAGGCCCAGAATGACCCTCTGGCCTTTAGCACTACAACTCTGCTCCCAGCAATTTCCGACCCTTGTGCCAATCTACGCTTCTACTTTTATACTTTCTGGCAATGCTCTCTGTTTCGCCTTGTGACGCTTCGTTTCATCTTCCCGATCGATTCGTTTCATCTTCCAGATTTCGTTTCATATTCTCGCCTTTCGAATTGCTTTTGAATTTATGTTTAATGCTGAAACGTTTGATAATATTCTATGACTGTAATGTTTCTGTAACCCTTATACATGTATGCCACGTGTTCTGCACTTTTCTGCACCTTCTGTAACGGCTCCATGAAAATCGCGACAAAAAATAGCATGCAACTTTGCTCCTCTACTTTCACCGCGAAAACGCGACATGTCGCGAAAACGCGACATGTCGCGATATCGCGACACTTTCCTGTCAACAACCTTCTTGCCTTCTTGCCCAGTGAAAACGCGACATGTCATGAAATCATGACGCTTTTCACTCGACACGCCTTTGGCTGCAACCTATCACGAAATCGTGACGTTTTTCACTTCCATACACTTTGCCAACTTTTCGTCGCGAAATCACTACGCTTTTTTTCTTCGGGCTGCTCTTGCTGTATTTGGCAACGAAAACGTGACATGTCGCGAAATCATGACATATTTTCCATCCGTACCACTTCATTGCTTTGGAGCCGCGAAACCGCGACCTGTCGCGATATCGCGACGCTTTTTCGTTTCGTGCCTCTTTGCCGTTTTTTGTCGCGATATCGTGACATTTTTTCGCTTTGAGCCTCTTTGCCGCTTTCTGTCGCGATATCGCGATGCTTTTTGTGCCTTGCCCTGTTTGACTGGTTTGACCCACGATTTTCTGACATGTCGCGAAATCACGACACTTTTCATTTTCAGCGACGTCGCGCAACACGTTGCGAAATCACGACACTTCATTTTCTGCCAGCGACCGCGCAACACGTCGTGAAATCGTGACACTTTTCATTTTCTGCCAGCGACCGCGCAACACGTCACGAAATCGTGACACTTTTCATTTTCTTCCAGCGACCGTGCAACACGTCGTGAAATTGTGACACTTTTCATTTTCTACCAGCGACCACGCAACACGTCGCGAAATCGCGACACTTTTCATTTTCTGCCAGCGACCGCGCAACACGTCGCGAAATCGCGACACTTTTCATTTTTTGCCAGCGACCGCGCAACACGTCGCGAAATCGTGACACTTTTCATTTTCTGCCAGTGACCGCGCAACACGTCACGAAATCGCGACACTTTTCATTTTTTGCCAGCGACGGAGCGACATGTCGCGATATCGCGACACTTTTTCATACTTGTGCATTTTTTCCTTTTTCTTGATTTCTAGCATCTGGGTCACTGAGATTTTCTTTGAAAACATGCAAAAAATGTGGGTCCCCAATTTTGGGGTGTGTTGTGGATCAGCCACAACAACATGAAAAATAGAATAAGTTGCATTCTGTTTGAAAGTATAATTGTGGAACATAATGATTTAAGTCATATGTTGGAATAAATGGGAAATAAAATTAGTTCGATGGTTTGCGCTAGGCATAGAATATTTAGGTATAGAATTATACCATCATCGTGAAATCCAAAAGAAGAAAATAAATAGTTTTATTGCATGGTTGATTTTTAATTTTTGAAAATAAATAGAAAATATGAAGATGAGGACTTGTGCTAGGCATAAAATTCCAATTTTGGTTTTGGAACTATACCATCGTCGCGAAAGTCAAAAATTATATGTAACTTTATTGCATGTTTTTGAAAATGATTTTGATTTGTTGGTAATGCATGTAGTTGTCTTTATACTAAACAAGCTGTTCTCGGAGAAGAAAATGAAATTATTCCAGACAATTTGCAAAAATATTTCAAAGTATCTTAAAGACAAAAGTTAGACTTATAAGGAATCCCATGTGCATATGTGAGTTCATTTCCAATCTTGATTTATCATAATGATACACAAAATCTCTCAAATACAAATGTGTGTGCGATTGTATTGTTCATTCACCAGGTTTGAGCAAGATACTATGATACAAGTGATTTAAATTAACTAAATAAGTGTTCATTAACCATGATTTAGATGCATATAACCATACCAAACTACTATGTAAGTCAGATTATCAAGAGCTAGCTAATCCATAAGCAGACATAGGTATATACAAAAGAAGGTCGCTAATGTTACAGACATATCACCACGCTAGGAGTTACCCAAGGCCAAGCGGGTTGGGCACAAACCACCTGTTATGGGGCTTACCTCACAGTTTTCGAATTTGAGAATTCCAGGGATTCAAGCTCATCAACCCTTCTTTTCTTTTTAAGGGGTAGGGAAAGGATTTTATTGCTTTTGCTTTTGCTCATTTTGCTGTCTTTCTTTCTTTGCTTTCTCTCTCCTTTTTTTTTGTATCTTTTGCTTTGATATTTGAGATAATGCTGAAATAGTGTAAATGATTTTGCTTGATTTTTCCTTTTCTTTTGCTTCCTATTCTAGGGATACTTGCTCGGATTAGCTGTAGAGCAAGAGATTTTTATTTCGGGTAGGGGTGAGCTTGTCCTTTTGCCAATTCTCAAAGATTCTAGACTATGTGCATGATAGGATAGCAAGGGAAACTTTTCGCTCAAGAAACCACTTCTACTATGTAAGATAGCATGGACATTACAAATATAATAATTTTATTGTGAAAGGATATGTTTGGCTTAAGTAAATAACAAGATCAATTCTCTATGCTCAAAACTTTATTTAATTGAATTTTGTGGACTTTGATATAAGAGATATTAGTAATCATACCAAATAAATCAAGATATTTATTCATGTGAGTGTGAAAGTGCGGGATTCCAAATAAATGCTAATTTATCCAAAATAATTTGAAAATATAACTGCAATGCATCACAATGTGATAAGTACAAAAATAAAAGATGTTTTTGATGATTTTGAATGTTTTTTAGATTTTTAAGCTTATAAATTGAAAGAAATACAATATAGTGATTTTTTTGAAATATTTTAAACAAATATATACAATGATGAAATGAAAAATTTTGTTATGCATAGTAACGTTTAAGATGTAAAATGTTCATGGGTTCTTTAAGTTCTTTACCATCTAAGGTAGATAATTTGTATGCTCCCGATTCAAATTTAGCAATGATAATATATGGTCCAAGCCAGTTGGGCTCAAATTTACCTTTAAGGTCTTTAGTTGCATTAGTATTTTTTTGATTTTCTTTTAAAACAAGGTCGCCAACCACAAAGGATCGATGACGAACTTTCTTAGCATATGATCTTTTAAGCTTGTTTTGGTAGGCACGAAGATGCTCCAAAGCATTGATGCACTTTTCATCTAGGAGCTCCAGTCGATCGAGTTTGCCAGCTCGATATTCATCTCCTACTTCGGTATCTTGAAGTAGTAGAGCCAAAGAAGGAACTTCTAATTCAAAGGGACAAATGGCTTCGAGCACCATAAACCAAAACAAAAGGTGAAGTTCGAGTGGGGGTTCGAACACTAGTTTGATAAGCCCACAAAGTCGGATATAATTGAATGTGCCGATCGCGGCCGATTTATTGACCAATATTTTGAGAATTTTGATTAAGGTTTTGTTTGAAGCTTCTGCTTGGCCATTACCCTGAGGATAATAGGGAGTGGACCAGCGATGTTGAATCTTATATTTTTGGCATAATTTTTTTAACATCTTTATTTTTGAAACAAGTTCCATTGTCTGAGATGATATTTGCAAGAATTTCGAACCTACAAATGATTTGATTAAAAATAAATTTAGAGACTTGTGTCCCAGTGCAGGAAGCTAGAGGCATAGCTTCAACCCACTTCATGAAATACTCAGTGGCGGTTATGATGAATTTGTGTCCATCAGATGACACAGGATTAATTTTGCCAATAATTTCTAAGCCCCATTTTGAAAAGGGCCAAGGAGATGAAATAGCCTGTAGTTCTTGTATAGGGGCATGGAAAAGGTCAGCATGTTTTTGGCACTTGTCGCAATGGCGCACATAATCATGTGCATCATTCTCCATGGTAGGCCAAAAGTATCCTATCCTAAGGAGCTTTTTAGCAATGGCACTACCACTGAAGTGTCCTCCACAAGATCCATCGTGGGCTTCACTCAAAGCTGATTTGGATTCTTCTAAATTCAAACATCTCAATAGGATACCTTCAAAAGATCTCCTATATAAAGTATTGCCAATTATTACAAATTGACTTGCTTGTCTATGTAATAACCGATGCTGGTTTCTATTAGAATTGGCAGGGAAAGTCCCATTGTGAATAAAATAAAATATATCCGTATACCTAGGTTCAGGAGTAGTTTCATTGATTAGAAACACATCCAAAGGTTCTAAACATGACTTATTTGAAGCGAGTTCCTAGAGTCGACAAATAATGATGGTGGCATATTCGTCATCTAACTCCAAGGGTAGAAGAGATGCAGCTGCGGCCATAGCATCAGCTGCACGGTTGCTAGTTCGAGGAATAGCTTCCAAGGTAACTTGATCAAATAAAGACATTAATTGTAAAACATATGCTTTATATGGACGCAATTTATCATCTCTGGTCTGATAAACTTCATTAATTTGGTTTATAACAAGTTGAGAATCACCAAAAACTAATAGATTTTTAATTTTTAGTGCCAAGGCAGCTCGTAATCCAAGGATTAGAGCTTCATACTCAGTAGTATTATTAGTGCAAGCAAATGTTAATTTAAAGGACAAAGGTATAATGTGCTTTTGTGGAGATATTAAAATAATACCTACACCAGCCCCACTCATGCATCGGGATCCATAAAAGTATAAGGACCATTGTTCAACATGGTCTGCCTCTAATTGAAGGCATTCATCAGGAAACTCAATGATGAGGGGATGGGTAGACTCTAAGGGTGTAGCAGCTAGTTGATCTGCTATGATTTGACCCTTAATAGACTTCTGTTCTATAAACGTGAGTTCAAAATCGCTTAGAGCAAGAACCCACTTGGCTGTATGACCCGATAAATAAGGTCGACTCATGAGATACCGCAAAGGATCATATTTAGCAATGACATACGTTTTTTGACTAAGCATATAATGGCGTAATTTCTACGTAGAAAATACGACTGCTAGACATAGTTTTTCTAATGCTGTGTAGCGGGTTTCATAACTAATTAAAGTTCAGCTAATATAATAATTAGCACGTTCTCTTTTCTCATCATCAAGTTGAGCTAACATAGTCTAGGCGGTGAAAGCACAGGTGGGTTAAGGAGGTATTGTTTAAGAAGTTCAAAAGCTTCCTTACATTCATCGTCCCAATTAAAAGGGATATCCTTCTTAAGGAGCTTAAGAAAGGGACCGGTTTTGTCCGCCTCGATGAAGCGACGGATGGCTTGAAGTTTACCTTGTAAACTTCGTAACTCAGATATATTGGTAGGTGCGGGCATATCAGTGATAGCCGCAATCTTAAGAGGGTCAATTTCGATGCCACGTAAAGAAACTATAACCCCTAATAGTTTATCGGACTTAACTCCAAATATGCATTTAGCAGGATTTAATCAAATAAGATATTCTCTTAACCGATTAAAAACTTTTCTCAAATCATTTAAATGATCATCTTCCTTAATAGAGCGAGCTATAATATCATCTACATAATCATGTAGGATATCATGCATCATGTCATGAAAAATATAAGTCATAGCTTGTTGATAGGTTGCACCTGCGTTCTTTAAGCCGAATGTCATCACTTTCCAGCAAAAGGTACCCCAGGGGGTAATAAAGGCTGTTTTAGCCTGATCTTCAAGAGCTATGCTGATCTGATTATAGCTGGAGAATCCATCCATTAGGGACATCATCCCACTCCCAGCAGTAAAATCAATGATTTGATCCATGTTTGGAAGAGGAAAATCATCTTTAGGGCATGCAGCGTTAATATCTCTAAAATCTGTGCAAACCCTAACTTTGGTAGCTTCTTTCTTGGTGATTGGAACTACATTCAAGATCCATTCAACATAATAAATATCTTGTATAAAAACAACATTCAGGAGTTTTTCTAACTCCCCTTTGACTAGCAAAGCCACTTTAGGATGCATTTTTCTAAGTTTCTGTTTAACAGGTTTAGCATCCGGATGGATTACTAGGTGATGCATGACTATAGAAGGGTCTAAACTTGGCATATCTTCATATGCCCAAGCGAAGACATCTTCATATTCTTTAAGGAATGCAATGTATTGCTCTTGTTTTTCTTGACTTAATTCTGACCCAATATTGATTATGTGAGGATTATCCTCAGTTCCCATGTTAAATTTAATGACGTTTTCTACTTCCATGTGTAGATATATTTCAAAATTAGGTGGGGCGGGTGAGATGCCCAATTCTTGTATTTCTTTTAAGGTTAACTTAGATAAGTCATTTTGAGGAGTAGTGGCCTCAAGCTGAGCTATAGTTCGTATAGAACCATCAAAATAAAACCCATTGTGTAACATCTCTTCAACGAAGACATCATGGAAAATATCACCTTCCAACTCATCATCGGATCCAACAATCATTTCAGGATAAGCTATGGATAGCATATTGCATGTAAATGGCTGATTTTGTAGAGGCAAATAATCACGCCTATCCAAATAATCTTGATAACATATGAGTTGATCATCATGTTCAAAAGGGAAGGGTTGACCCTTACTAGGAAATAGGCCCACACCACATCGGGCGGGCCATGGTTCTACCTTGAAAGGTTCTTTTATACCATTTTTGAAAGGTCCCAAGCCTTTCCATTTATATCCCATTTTAAGCATTATAGGTTTAGCTTTAATATACTCATTAGTAAAATAACATCGAGCATATCCCTCATGATGAGTTTTGATGTTCTTGGGTATTCTTCCCCAGTCATATCCCTTATAAATGAAGGCACAACTCCCTACTTGGTAAGTACTTCCCATAGGTTGTGGGAGGCCCAAAGTACGAGGAGATGGTGACAAATTACTTAAGATAATGAAATTTTGCATAGAAGCATTTGTTTTTTCTGATATAAGAATTTTAGATAAATCAGGTAAGAGTTCATCGAAAAGAGCATAAGATGTAGAAGGATCATTCCCTATATCTTTAGATGTGGAAGGTATGATAGATGTAGATAATGTAGAGGTGTTAATAGATGGGTCTATAGGTTTTGAAATTATAGGGACAGAACATGAAGGATTGGTTGTGGATTTAAGATCTTTTTGAGGTTCTAGAGTGGTTTGTTTAGAAGATTGTTGATCTATATATGAGGGTGAAATTAATGGAGGAGAAATAGGTGAAGCTATGGGTGTGCGTTTCATAGTTTTAGATGAAAAATAAGAATTAGGATGTGTGGATGACAGAGCCAGGCAAAATTGAACTCCAACAGGTTCTGCCAAAGCACACATATCAAAAGGTCTAGGATCACCATGGATAGTGACCAACTGATTTTTAAATTTGAATTTAACACATTGGTGTAAAGTTGATGGGACAACCCGCATTGCATTGATCCAAGGACGACCTAAGAGTATATTGTACGATGCCGAGCAATGTAAAATAAACACGATCATATCTAGGGTTCTAGGACCAACTTGCAATGGGATGGTAATAACTCCACACGTTTCTTGTGTTTCGTCATTGAAAGATTTTATGATCATGTCAGTTTTCTTCATTTCATCACTTCTAAACCCAAATCTCTGGTAGAAGTCAAAAGTGAAAATATTTAGAGATGAACCATTATCAATCAAGACCCTTTTAACGACTACATATCCTATTAGAGCAGTAATATATAAGGGGTTATCCTTATGTAAACTATGTTGCGGTATGTCTTTATCTCGAAAGTCGATACAATCAACTTCTCTAGTGATGATAGTATTGGCCATGGCTTCAGGTTGAATGTTTTGTGGTACCATCATTTGGCTTAATGTAAGCATCAATTCATCTCTATGTGTAGGAGAAGATCTTAATAAATCCAAAAGGGAAATTCTGGTTGTAGTATTGGATAATTGCTCATTAATATTGTAAGGGGGTTTAGGTTGAACATTAGGAGCATGATTCCCTTTATTGGGATTTCTCAAAACAAATGGAGTTGATCCATCATTCTGATTTGGTTCTTGTTGAGAATTTTGAGCTTGTTGTCTGGTAACGACTCCGATGGTACCTACAATGTTATATTGAGGACGCTGAATAGGTCTTGGTATAGCATTTATGGCTTGTTCATTAGAAAGGAACTGATTAGAAGAGGGTCGAATAGTAACTCTTCTAGGAAATGGTTCTTCTGGAACCATAGCATCTATGATAGGTTGAATAGGATCTGATTCATCTTCAAAACTATTCGATTGGTTTGAGGTGATGTCTATTTCACTTTCAGTATCTTATTCTACATCACCGAGATCCGAAGTTTGAATATTATGTAGGGGCCTAGTCATGACCATGGATAAAGTTGTGTCAAATTTTTGTAAATAATGATTAGGTAAATGTCTACTAATAGTTCCTACATATCGGGTAGGAGGAGGGACATTATGATACTCAATTTGATTGGCCACCTCTTTACCATGTCTTGGTAAAGGATGTTGAAATATGTCTAATGATTGATTAGCATTTTCATTTTGATTTTGGGGAATGTTCGTTTGAGCATTATTAGGAGTATTTTGTTTAGGCTGGAAAGCTTGCACCTCCATCTCATTATTATCAATCAGATCTTGTATTTTATGTTTTAACCTTTTACAAGAGTTGGTAGAGTGTCCAGGCCCTCTATGGAAATCACAGTGTAAGTCGGCTCTGTATCCGGGTATGGTTGGATCAGGTTCCCGGATAGCTAGTAATTGAATCAAACCTCTTTCGAGTAATTGGGGTAAAATAGTTGACAATGGTTGATTCAATCTAGTAAACTCTCAAGGAGGTTTATCAGGAGGTTTCAATATAAAATTTTCTGTTGTCTTGGTTGTATTGATATTAGCAATGTTTCTACTATCAGTGACTCCGTCACCTACAACTTGTTTATTTTTGTACTGATTTCTGGATGTTTTCTCATCATCTTTATTTTTGAGCTGACCTATCCTAATGAGAGCATCTTCCACCCTTTGAGCTAAGTCTATAGCTTGATCGAAGGTGGTCAAGGTAGCAGTTGATAATTCATAGGATAGTTGTTCTTGTAAATTATTGATAAAAATATCCAAAATTTCCCTATAAGGTAGCACAAAGTACAATTTTCTTGTCAACTATCTCCATCTAGCTAAGAAATCAGCGAAACATTCATCTTTATCTTGTTTTAAGTTGTATAAATATTTAATGGTGACATGCCTCTCGATGTAAGCACTAAATTGATGAACAAAATATTCAACTGTTTCTTCAAAATTTCTCAAAGAATGGGCAATTGATAGTACCACTCTAATGCCATTCCTCCTAAGCTTTTCGGGAACATTTTTAGTAATAGCAAGTCATCATGTGATATATCATGACATGCTATCCTAAACATGCGAAGATGCTCTATGGGATCTTTAGTTCCTTTATATATAGGCAGGACGGGCATGGGAAAGTGTTTAGGGTATGGTTGTGCTACAACCATAGGATCTAGAGGTTGACTACATATCTCTCGATAATTGTACGAGGGACGGTAGGGATCTATCTGGTCCATACGCGAAGCTAACTGTTTCACCATGGCTTCCAAATTACTGGTTTGCCCACCATATTGGTTCGATAGGGCATTAATATGAGATTTGTGAACATATGATGGAAGGACATGAAGATTAGATGCTATATTGCTATTGTGTCAATTGTTGGTAGGAAGGGTGTTCTGAAGAAGTTTTGAAGTTGTATTATGTTGTATCCCAGATTGTTGAAAATTGGTGTTTGGCTTCATTTTAGATTTTTGTCGATTTGAAGCATATTGATTAATAGTTTGGTGAAATAAAGCAGTGAATGAAGGTCTCTTTTGTGTGGGAATGATTTTAGGCTCAATAATAGGTTCCTTAGGAGATTGGGTAACCTGTTGTTTTTGCATATTCTGAATTTTAGTGGACATATCCATATTGGATGGTCCAGCTTTATCACTTTCTTGATCAATGAAAGACAAGGGATTAGTGTGTATGTCAAACATATGTTCCATGGCTACTTGAGTGTCACTAATTTGTCCCCTATCAATACGAACTGCCATATTAAGAGCACCAATATTATTATTGAAGAATTTCCAAAAATGATCTAAGTTATCAAAAGCAATAGTTCCATTTGAAGCTATTCTAGGGGATGAGGATCCTTCCTCTTTAAGATTTTCTTGTTGTTCATTTTCTTCAGCCAAGTCATCTTCTGGTTGTTCTAGAGTTTCTCCTTCTGGAATTGATTCCTCAGGAAGGACATTTGGGTTTTTTGTTTTGTCTCCTAACCAATCTTCTCCTTCTTCTTCGGTTTGTTTACCATTCCTAAGTCTAGGCATTGTGCTTAAATTTAGATTTCAGCAAATATATATATATACATATATATATATATATATATATATATATATATATATATATATATATATAAACAAGCTTAAGAGGTATATATTTTAATTATATACCTACTATAGTATTTGAAATAAAATGTTTTTGGTTTTGTTATGTTTTTGGTTTTTCTTGTTTTTGTAACAATATTATAAAGATAACAAACAACACACTAAATGCAAGAAATAATAATAATGAAAGCAATGATCTAGTTTTCTATAAACAATTTATAAATATCATTAATGGGCTCGAGTTCTTCAGGAGTCATGAAGTGTTCTTCTTCAAATTGAAATTTTTCTTTCAAGAATTTGACAAAAAGTGCTATAGTGATATTATCTGTCTTAGATTCTGGTTGGTAGAAATAAAGTTTGTGGCAATATTCTCGATATAACACAACCCTAGGAACTCTATTACATCTTTCTCTATTCGTAAGAACGACCTCTTGGTATTCTACATGACCTAGGAATTGGTGTATAATGGTTGTGTTCTCGAGGTATTCCTCGAAGGTGAACAATTATGAAGACACAAGAGCTCTCCTATAAGCTAACCGCCTATGGCAGGCTCTCTGAAGTTCATGATAAAAAATGAGTTGATGAGGATCCAGGATTCTATCTAGGACAAGCCTCTTGATTTGTTTAAGTTCTATTGACCTAGATGAAATGACACCTAGTATTCTATCAAGTTCGTCCCACAAAAGTTGGTTTCTATCTGTTTCAGGCACACTAAGCACATAATTAATTTCTATGGCTGCTAATTGGTTTTCAACATTTATAGTAACTGCTAGTCTTTTCTTAGGAGCTACCATCTAAACATGATATGAAACTTAGTATTTTTCTAATGATTTTAAATGCATTTATGTTTTTGTTTTGTTTTTGTTTTCATTTTCAAAAGGTTTTAGTTTCACGTCGGGTTCACCAAAATGTATCGTTCCAAATTTTTCACACCCTTACCTTCAGGCTATAGGATCCACGCTCGGAAGGGGGATGTAAAAAGGATGGGACAATACCTCAGACTGAGAGGCCTTGCGAAGGTCCCGCTTCTTGGGGGAGGTGTATTAAGGTGATTTTTCGACGGATGGTGGGGTTCACCAAGAAACGTTTAGTGGCAGTTTCCACTCCTAGGTTGGGAATGTGTTTTATGTGTTCAATTTTATCTTTAAACATTCAAATCCTAGGTTTGGCCAAATGAATCTAAGTTATTCTATATGAAATGCAGATTTAAATACAGAAAACAGATTTAACAAAAAAAATAGAGAACAAACTAAGTGAAGAAATCCATACACTGTTTCGGATTTCCGATGGAGGTTCTAATTTTTGAAGCAATTAGGATCGTCCGGAATTTGACAGGATCATCTCCTATCTGACAGGATCGTCGAGATCCGACGAATTCGTCCGAGACCTACAAACAGAGAAATAGATACAAAATACCAAAATTGCAACTATTCTAATAAAGGAAAATGATATGAAACAATAATAAGGATGTTAATAAGATAATCTTGAATGGAAATGCAAATAAATTACGATACTTTAATAGCTAATCATGATCTTATTATGCAATTAAACTACATGGGTGAAATCCAAGATGCAAGATAACAGGAAATAATAATAAAACTAACTAAATGCAGAATAAAATAACAATAAAGTATAGAAAAAGCGCAAACTCTGGGCACTGATTGCCCCAATGCAGACTGTAGTCGAAATCATCTTGGATTGATACAAAATCGTCTCGAATTGGACAGGATCGTTTGTGACGATATGAGCTTGCTCTTACTGAAGAATGACAAGGTTCCTGCAACAAAATTTGGAAAGTACAAATGCAGATGGTAATCCTAGGTATTCTAATGCGTGTAAAGGTCAAGTTACAGGAAATTTCAGCCAAGGGAAAGTCAAGGGGGGTCCTAAGGTTTAAATAGGCTTAGGAGGGAAGTTGGGAGGTTGGAGATCATCCTAATTTGGAAGATCTCCAACATGGGAGGTCTCTAGCGGTGCAGAAATGCTTCTGCCCAACTTAGAGACACCGTTGAAATAGAGGCTAATTATGAAAAATCAGTTTTGGGACAAGATCGTCTGGACGTCCTAGTCCAGACGAAATCATCCAATTTGAGGTGATATCGTCTGATCGACGATGATATCATCAAACGGTCAAAACAAACTCTAAAAATGGTGCGAGAAATGAGGAAACGGGTTAAACAACAGTTTTGGAGCGATTTTGGGGTTGAATTTGAATTTGAATTATTACTAAGGTAATTTTAATTATTTCTAAGGTTTTACTGTGCCAATTTTAGGGTGCTACACTAACAAACCAATTTGCCACCTTATCCTTAGATGCGTCACCAATAGAACCCAATATAGTTCCTCTTGAGTCATCAGTAACATGCTTAGCTACATTTCCACGTATACATAGGCAACTACAGAGAGCAATTTCTCATTCTCTTTCACCCCTAGTTGTTCAACGACCCCCCTTGAGTCTCTTAGGATGTGTACGAACCATCGAGCCCTACTCACTAGATTCTTCCCTACCTACTTCGCCTACAATATCGATCAATATGGTCGAGGTAGACTTGTTCTCTCCCCTTCGTTATAGTCACCAACAGACTTGGGATGATATGCCAAATCCAAATTTTATAGATCTCGTGCATATATCACCCATACCAGTGCCTCGATATTTCCTTCTTTCACCCCATGTCTTGTGGGCAACAAATGCTCCTTCCTCATCCATGCTGCCCCAAGTCCCTTAGGTATCTCACATGGACGTCTATGTAGATGATGAATATGAGTTCAATGAGGCCATCGATGACCTTAACCTCATCCTCGTACCTGAACAGTTACGTGATGGATCTCGCATGCTCATTGAATACACTATCGAAGTCGACATTGGTAATGATCCTAAAAATTCCCACATCCTTAAACTAGCTGCTAGCCTCTCACCCAAAGAGCGCATTGCCTTCACAAACTTTATTTGCAAGTACATTTGAGTTTTCACATGGTCATACAAGGAAATGCTAGGACTTGACCCTGCCATAGTGGTTCATAAACTCATACTTGATTCTAATTACAAACCGATAAGACAAAAACTGTGACACATACATCCAACTGTTGCATTAATAGTGAAGTCTGAGCTCCAAAAGATCCTAGATGTTTATTTCATTGTACCCATCAACTATCTCGAATGGGTATCCAACATGGTCCCTATACCTAAGCCATTTGATGAAGTTTGTGTCTGCATGGATTTTCATGATTTAAACAAAGCTTACCCCAAAGATAATTTCCCCCTACCTAACATTGACTCCCTTGTTGACTCCATCGTAGGCCATGAGATGATATCTCTCATGGATGGATTCTCTGGATACAATCAAATCAAGATCAATCTAGCCGATCAACACAAAACCTCCTTTACAACACCTTGGGGAACATTTTGCTATAAAGTCATACCTTTTGGCCTAAAAAATGCTAGGGCAACCTACCAACGTGCAATGACCTATATCTTCCATGACTTGATGCACAAAAATATTGAAGACTACGTAGATGATATCATCATCAAATCCAAGAAACATCCAAACCATCTCAAAGATTTTTGTCAGATTTTCGATCATTTATTAGAACACAATGTACGCTTTAACCCAAAGAAGTGCGTGTTTGGTATTTCCTCAAGAAAAATAATAGTGTAGACACCTAAAACATGTCATGCTTAGGGGAGCTACTCACATAGACACATTCATAAGATCATATGACATAATATTGGACTTTCCAAGCATCAACAGTGGTTCTCACCACTCATTTGGGGCATTTTCAAGCCATCCAAGCCTAGCCGCTCAAGCCTAGAGCGACCAGATCTTAGCCGCTCAAGCCTAGAGTGGCCAGAACTTAGCCACTATAGATGATAATGGCCAGATCTTAGTCACTGCAGATGACAACGACTAAACCATAAAAGTAGTTTTACCGACAAACAGGCCTAATCACGGGCAGAAGTGGCAGTCTGCATGCAATAAAGGTGAGCGGGAGTAACTTTGCATTCCCTTTCATGACCAGTTCACATGGGAGACTTGAGTTTGCATTTAGACTTTAGTTAACTGGTCTTTAAACATAGAAAAGACAAAAATCTTCTCATGCTAACTCTCACTACGCATGAGGAATTCATTCCTAGGGCTTGGACATAGACCTAGGGTTTCACACTTTAAAAGGTGCAAGCCTAAGAGCACCAAGGGATCCATATTTTATTCCAGAGTGGTCATTGAGGAGAGCTTTTCAAGACTTGAAGAGTTCCCCTGGAGAGTCACATTTGTCAGTGATCACAAATTGGAGAGCATAGCAACCATTATTTCAACATCGGATACAAGCTTTGATCTATTGCTTTGGAGCAAAGAGGATGAGAGTCACTTTAGCGGTCGTTGTCTTGGACAGTGGCCCGCAGGCCTAACTTAGGGTTTTAGACATTAGATTCATTATTTTGTTTAGCATATCATTAGCATAGCATCATTTCATTCATTCACATTCATAGCATTAGTTTAATTTGCACTTGCTTTCATTTGTTATATTCATTGCTAACAACCTCATCCGGGAGGTATTCTCGGACATCTAAGCGTGTGTTGTTGTTTCATTGCTTACAGGGCCACAGGTTCATCGGACAAAATCTACAACATACGAGAGCAAAAGGGATCCCTCTAGGAAATAGGCCTAGAGAAGGAGGCATCTGTAAGCCCTCATACATTTCCGTGTGCGAAATCGGGAAGCTTTTGAAAGCGCACCACCTCTTTGCGAAAGGGGCACTCTTTGCCTATTTGTAACCTTATTGTATCGAAATGGGTATCCCTAAGAGGGACCGAAATGTAACCGGGTTTCAATCCAAATAAAGAGATCTATCTTTGTTATTTCCGTGTTATATGCTTTTCATTGTCTTCCATTTCATTTTGGGTTTTAATACATTGCAAGTAGAGTAAAAAGAGCGGTGCGTGCATCCCGGGGTCGCTACAGATGGCGATCACGGTGGGACCTCCACTGATTTTTCATTTTCTTCCTGAATACTAACTTAGTTTTGTGTGCAGGTCTAGCCGCTCTGAGCTACAGTGGCCAAAAATCAGCCGCTCTAAGCTACAATGGCCAATAGAGCCTTAGCCGCTCCCACTAACGATGGCCAAGAACCAACCGCTCTGGTCAACAACGACCAGAACTGGAGAGCAGCAGAGGATAGAAACAAGGTTCTCTGAGCTGGATTAGAGGTTGGTACAACCTCTCTGATATTTTACAGCTTTCTGTTTGCTTTTGTGTGTCTAAAATAGTGAACTTAAAGCACATTTATGTTTGGAAATTGAAAGAATAAAAGGAGAAAGAATTAAGCATTTTGCATATCTTAGATCTTCTTTTAGATTTCCACTAGGCGTTGCTAGGAACAATGGCTTATGCCTAAAAATTTCACCCTAGAATCCAACGTGCTAGACATTGTATGTTGTTTGCTTGCTTTGAGGCCTTGCAAGAGGCCATATTTGCATGAAATAAAGTGCGCTCATACAAATCATAGTAGTTCATGCATCTTTCTGAATATTGAAATGTATTTTTGCACTTAGGCATATAGGAAAGACTCATTGCTGCTATATGATGCACTTTATGTTACGCAAGCTTAAAATGAACACCACACACGCACGTATCATTTAAACATTGGGGAGTTGGATTTCATCACCAACCCTCAATTCAGTCCGGTGACGTTGGAATTCATCTCCTTCCACCGGTTTGCCCCCTAGAGTCTCCTAGAAATGGATTGAAGAACTTCTTCATAGTGGCACTAAGATACTCATGTTCAAACTATCTCCCACTAATGGAACTATCATTGGTTCAGAGTGGAAGAGCTAGGCGAACCCCCCACTGGGACTTCAGCGGTGTACCCTAGCTTCTTTTGAGAAAATCATGTTTGGCATGGGTGTTCTTGATTCCCACTATGAATGAGTCTCCTCATTCTAAATCAAAACAAGAGCAAGAAAGCAAAGAACAACACATCAAAACACACCAAATAGTTTAGGGCACACTTAAATCGATAATCAAGATAAACATTTGTTTGGTATTGTGTGGCTATTCCTAAATTGCAACTCAAAAGATCAATTCATAGACAAAATGGTCAAAACAAGAAGTAAACACCCTCGGTCTGATACCGAGGGAGAGACCGAAGCAACTCATACCCATAGGCGAAGTCGTAGTAACATTGAATGACCTACCCGTAAGACCATGAGACGTAGCTCCATGAGCCTAAGGGGTGATAACTCAACCCTTGGGGGATCTCCTCGAGAAACCCCAAGTAGGGAACCACATCATGGAACAAAGTCACATAAACAAAAAGAGGCTTCACAGCCATCCTCATCAAGGAGACATGAGGAGACCTCAAGGGCCTCCTCTAAACACACAGAAACATCTCAAAGATGTGAGGAAGCTTCAAGGGCTTCCTCCTCACATGGACATAAAGAAGGTTCTAAAACTCATTCTTCACATAGGGATGATGAGACTGCTACATCTCCATCCACATGGAGAAAACATGTCACCACAAAGCCTTCTTCATCAAGAAGGCAAGCAAGAGTTGCAACACCTCAAGATTCACAAGAAACATATGAAACAGGTCTACCCACTGAAGGGCAGGAAACTAGAGCTACATCTAGTCATGGGAATCAGATAGAAGAAACCCTTCACACAAAAGGAAATATTCCCATAGACTATGACCTCATAGGAGTGAATGGCACCCCATGGGACCAGCCATGGAAAACAAGACAACTAGACGGGTTGGATCGGTTTCTTACACGACCAACTCAAAGAACTATAGCTACTAAGAACTCTACATCTGGAAGCTCACGAACTGTGACTTCTAAGCACACCTCTCAGTCTGGGGGTACCTCAGAGTGACCCCATAGTAAATGTATAGAGTCTGATCATAGAGATACTCAATAGTACACTGAACAAGTCACATTAGCTAGCAAGAGTATAGGTACAACAGAAACCTCCTCGAGGAATCTACGAGTCAAGACAACAAGAACAGAGTCAGATAAACATGAGTCTTCTATGATAGTACAAACTGACCATATGAGATGGTTAGAAAATGCATTACGTAAGGAGCGAGAGCTAGTGGAAGCTCTCGAACAAGATAAACAAAGAGAAAGACTCTTGCGCCAACATGAGCAACGCTTAAGAGAGCAAGCTGAGCGGCTAGCTCTTAGCAATTTATAGACAAATGGTGGTGACCACCAAAGAACTAGATGCACTGACTCACCTAAGGAGAGGCGCACTAGACAAGATAGCCCACAATGAAACCACCCACCAAACCATGAACGAAATCCAACTAGTGGGGAAAGGGCAAACATAACAAACCAGGATCACAATCCCGAGTCCCCTCATAGGAGGGAGGAAAATAGAACAAATAAAATGGATAGAGAGTTACCTCCATTACCACTATGAGTAGGCCTACAAGAGGAGGAAATCCGTGCATCAAAGGCATTTCAAGAGCTTGCTGAAAATATGAAAGCCTTTGAGAAACAAGAGGCAGCTGGGAACTCGCCAACATTGAGCAAAATACACAACCAACCATTGTGCCCATCAATCCCTAGCCCTCCATATCCTAAGCACTTTGAGATGCCTAGGTTGGAAAAATTTAAGGGTGAAGAGGATGCACAAGAGCACGTCACCAATTTTATCAATGCATGTTTTCATCTTGAAGACAATGACGCTCTCATGCTAAGAACATTCATAATGACATTTTTAGGTGTTGCCACTCAATGGTTCAACCAACTACCTAAGCATAGCATAACCAACTTTGAACAACTAGTAAACGCATTCCTAAAGCATTTCTCCTTTGGTGCTAAGAAGAAGGTGAACCTTTCAGACCTGGCCAACTTGAAATAGTATGATGATGAGCCAGTAATGGATTATGGGAATAGATGGAGAAAAGTCATGGCGAAGTTATCATTCTCCATTCCCATAGAAGAGATCATTCACATGTTCACCAAAAGTTGTTCTAAACACATCTCCCTCTTGCTACAACTTCAGTAGTATCCTTCATTTGAGGAAGCTTTGGCACAGGCCAAACTCATCGAAGACATAAAAGTAGATGAGGGAACCATTAAAATCTGAAACAAAAAGGAGTGGAACAAGAATGGTAAGAATGACAAGTACAAGCAGAAGCAGGGCAACCCTGCTCCAGTCAATCAAGTCGTATTGGCTACACCTAAGGATGGGGGTGCACAACAACCCCAAAACTATCAAGCACATCCCCCGCCAGCCAATTACGATCAAAGGAACAATCAGGGGTGAAACAAAGAATGCAAGCCACCTCGCTATTTCATGCCTCTGACAGAATCAATGCAATCAATCTTCAATCAGCTGAGCGAGGCCAGGAGGATCAGATTTCTTGATATACCTCTTATAGATCCCAACCATCCTAAGCCAAAAGGATATAGGGAAGATCAATTTTTCCCTTATCATAGGATACCGGGGCATGACATTGAGGCTTGCATTGGTTTTAAGCATCAAGTGCAAAACATGATTGAGGCGGGAGAACTCAAAGTTGACAACCCACTGGCTCCCGATAATAGAGACATGGGCATATACAGAAACCCGTTGCCCAATCATGAGGCTCCTAAAGGGTAGGATGCCCAAGTCAATCAAGTCTGAGTGGATGCACCTACCCATGGATGCATTGGGATGGTTGATATTGTTAACATAGCAACCAGGACTAGATGGTATGGTCAACCACAACCTCCTGCAGCTCCCATGAATGTCCCAGCTACACCTAGGTAGAGGCAGGGGCAAGACAACCTTCCAGGTCCACCAACATGACCTGTGGTAACTATCCAGAGTAGATTGGAGCAAAACCTATAGATGACTCTGGCTAAGCTATCCATCTATGAGCTCATACAATAGTCCCCAAAGCATAGGGAGACTTTAATGGAAATTTTAAGGACAATTGAGCTCCAACCACAAGATGCGAATGCATTCACTCATTTTGTGGGACAAGTACAAGAATGCCAGGAACCTGTAATTCGATTCTATGATTATGAGATTAAGACAGTACCTACTACCTTACCAGACCCTCCATTGAACATTGTGGCGTCAATCAATGACTTACCTTTCAAGAGGGTCTTGGTCGATACAGGTTCATCAATAAACATCATTACAACAACAACAATAGAGCACCTTAAGATCCCCAAGTCCAATATCATTCCAGGAGCTTACACATTGAGAGCTTTTAATGATGCTTTATGCAATACTATGGGAATGATAGTCCTACCCATCAAGGTGGGGCATAAGACCATCCCTATGATGTGTCATGTCTTGGAAGGGGCTATGCAATACAACATCCTCCTAGGGCATCCTTGGATAAGGGACATGAAGTGTGTTCCTTCGATCTTGCACCAGTGTGTCAAGTATGTGCACGAAAACAAAGTCTATGTGGTTCTGGCTGATGAAGAGCCATTCAAATACATCCATCAGGTGGACATTCTAGGAGAATTTGTAATTCCTTCTACCCACCTATACGTAGCACCTTCATCTCCAACCACACAATTGGATAACAAAGGCAAAGGGGTAAGAAAAGACCCATGCACATCAACACCTCCTGGTGCACTTAAAATAGTCAATGCTTCTAAAGTACCATCAACATCAAAACCAAAAGATAATCAGAAGCTAAAGGCACCCTTAGTCGAGGAAGAAAGGCCCAAGGAAGTGCCAACTATAGCCATTGCTAAAATGCCAAGTCCTATGGAAGAAGAAGATCTTCAAGATCAAGATGAAGATAGTGATTACCATCCCGCTTCACTAGTGTCATCCGTAGGGTCATCCACGTCGCATGCATCAATACACTTGGCAAGCATAGGCATAGGGGAGTACCTTGTGCAGAACATTACCTTTACACCTATCATTGAGTCTGCACAAGACATGGGAAGACCTAAGGACTTGAGACCACTAGTGGGAATAGTGGTTCCACTTGGAATCCCTCCCAACCAAACCAATTTTGTCTATGTCGACCTGGACTGCACCCATAAGTCTTCAGACGTAGAAGAGGATTATGATGAATTATTCATGATCAATGTTCATTACCTCTCTAATCTCGAGTTTTCTCTAAGCTACTTTGAGCGTTGCCATTGGCATGGCTATGGCCTTGGTATATATGAGCAGGGGCACAAGTGGCCATACGAGCCACAATATCAGCTTCCCTCCGATAGGTTTGGGTTAGGCTATTATATTGGAGGTCGAGATGACTCTCTTGTAGTAGCATTGGATAGATTAAGCTTAGGGTTAGGAGAAGACATCGATTTCATTCCTTATCACCCCCTAAGAACAAGAAATTTGAGCAACAGACAAGTGGCCATGATGAACGTACCGCCACCAAAAATTTATCATCCAAACATCTCAATTGATTCCACCCCAATAGGGTACAACTCATGGGATGAAGAGAATGGATATGAAGCAAGTGATGATGAGGTACAACTTGGCTTAGCCTACCATGGGCCTCACTATTTACAAAGATTCACATGGTCCATCCACAATGAGAGTGGGTACATATCGGATGAAAGTGACTATGAATCAGAGGACTCAATAGAAAGAGCCTACTTAGGCCTGAGCCATCAACCCCTGACTTTGGGGCAAGAGACAAATGTAAATGGATTCTTCATAAGTGATGAAGAATATGAAGATGAAATAGAGATGGCCTACTTGGGGCCAAGACATGAGCCTTCTATTCTAGGGCCACATACCAATGCTAACAGTTTCTGGATAAGTGATGATGACTTTGAGGATGAGACCGAGATGGCTTATCTTGGGCCTCACCACTTGTGACAAGTCAATGAGCTAGTAGAAATAGAGGCGGCACTACGTGCCATAGATCCTAGATTAAGGTTCCTCGGAAGACCTATTGACTTAGGGGCTATTCACCGCATGGTCAATCCCCCTCCACCCACATTCTGAGAGATCCTTGAGCCAAATGACCCCATTCCATAGTCTGTGCATAGAGAGAATCCAACCACTCGCATGCTGCATAGGGAGGACCCATTCATCCCCAAACCTCTAGAACCTCATCGTGAGTATGGAAGGGAAACCCCTAAAACAAGATTACACCCATGTGGTCCTAGAGATTTCATCCCATCCATCAACATGATCTCCATTGATTTGGCCACTCCACTTCATAATCCAGTAGATCCTACCAAATCATTGCATCTTGATGTAGAGGCTATTGATTGGGATCATGTTGATTCACCCATAGAGCCTGAAGACCTCTTCCCCAATGAAGAGATGTTACAGCCATTCCATTTTGCATCAGGTTGTGCGTATGATGTATTCCATGCTGGTTTGGATCCTGAGTCAGTAGGACCTATAAATCCCATCGATGACATTCATTTGATACCCATGCCTCATCAACTAGAGGATGGGTCACATATGGCTATAGAAGCGACTTTCGAGGTGGACATCAGCGATGATCCTACCCAACCAAGGAAAGTCAAGTTTGGAGAAAGTCTATCTCCAGAGGAACAAGCCATCCTAATTCCTCTCCTCAAAGAGAGGCCAAATATTTTTGCTTGGACTTACAAAGACATGCCAGGGATAGATCCAAAGTTAGTCATTCACAACCTTTCATTGGATCCCATGAAGAAGCCAATCAAGCAAAAGCTGAGGAAAATGCATCCAACCATCGCTTTGATGGTGAAGAATGAATTGCAAAAACTATTGGATGCAGTGTTCATAGTTCCTATCGACTACCCTGAGTGGGTGTCGAACATGGTACCCATGGGGAAACCCGATGGAAGAGTCCGTATCTGCACAGACTTCAGAGATTTAAATAGGGCAACACCAAAGGATTCATTCCCATTGCCAAACATAGATGCTCTTGTAGATGCAACCGTAGGTCATGAGATGCTCTCCCTAATGGATGGTTTTTTTGGATACAACCAGATCTGGATTAAGCTCGAAGATCAACATAAAACTGCTTTCATTACTCCATGGGGAACATTCTGTTACAAAGTGATGCCATTCGGTCTCAAAAATGTTGGTGCCACATATCAGCGGGCCATGACATACATATTCCATGACTATATGCATAAGATCTTAGAGGATTACATGGATGACTTACTGGCCAAGTCCTTGTTGCGGCAAGAGCATGCTGAAGTCCTTAGAAAAGTCTTTGACCACCTCATTGAGCACAATGTCCGATTGAATCCTAAGAAGTGCGTATTTGGCGTAACTTCTGGCAAGCTTTTGGGATTCATCGTATCCAAGAGAGGCATTGAAGTCGATCCTGCAAAGGTAAAGGCTATATTGGAAATGGCCACCCCTACCAACATTAGGGAGCTAAGGAGCCTACAAGGCAAGATAGCATCCATCAAAAGATTCATCATGCAATTATCAGACAAATGTCGACCCATGAATCGGTTGCTATGCAAGGAGGTCCCCTTTCATTGGGATGAAGAATGCCATCAAGCCTTTGCAGAGATCAAAACTTATCTAGCAACACCACCAGTATTGGCTCCACCAAGGCCAGACATACCATTTTTACTATATATATCGGCTACTAATTTTGCATTGGGCACCATGTTAGCCCAAAAGAATGCACAAGACAAAGAGCAAGCCATATATTACATTAGTCGCACCTTGGTGAGTTATGAGCTAGGATATGCGTATGTCAAAAAGTTGTGTTTAGCAATGGTCTTTGCAACTCAAAAGTTGTGACACTACATGTTGAGCCATACGACCTACGTCATATCAAAACAAAATCCTTTGCAGTACATGATGAGCAAGACATATCACAATACACGTACCACAAAGTGGATCATGCTATTGATAGAATTTGATCTAGAGTTCATAAGCCAAAAGTCCATCAAGGGATAAGTCATAGCAGATCAATTAGCAGAGGTGCCTCTTCAGGATAACAAGCCTCTCACCATAGAATTGCTTGATGATGCGGTCTTTGCATTATCAGATCCACCAGAACTCGAAGAACCTAAGAAAGAAAGAGACATGTCATTGTTCTTCGATGGTTCAAAGTGTGAACAAGGGGGTGGAGCAGGGATTGTCTTTATCACACCGTAGGGCGCTCCATTGCCCTTATCATTCAAACTAGACTTCCCTTGCACAAACAACAACATGGAATATGAGGCATTGATCTTGGGACTCCAAATAGCCGTAGCAATGGGTATTAAAATATTGAATATCTTTGGTGACTCCTTGCTCATAGTAAACCAAGTCAAAGGACTATTTCAATGTAGGTGCCCACTCCTGAAGACTTACAAGGAACTTGTTGACACCTACCTAGCTCGGCTAGAATGGTATGACATCGAGGCAATCCCTCGTACGTCAAATAGATTTGTAGACACCATGGCCTCTTTGGGATCCTTAATCCCTCAGAATCCATCTGCTGATTTTACAACCATTCATGTGAAAGTACTTTCGCACTCAGCAATACGCCGTGAAGCTTTTGACAATCAAGAATCAGTCAACATGATCAACATCGAACCAAATCAGGATTGGTCCTTCATAGCTAGATATTTCTTGCAAATGACACCTTGGGGGTCTTTGATCTCCCAAGGACCTATGGAGTGTGGCGCAACCATACACCATAGAGTTGTTCCTCAATCCGTGTTCACCAACTCGAGAATACAGGAAGAGCAAGCCATATTTTCTATAGAAGTCGTGGCTTATCAGGATTGGCTTTCCCAACTATGGGACTTCCTAAAACTTGGAATAGTACCTCAAGGTTTGTCGCATACTGAAAGGTGAATGTTCAAATAGAAAGCAACAAGATACATCTTGCTAGGAGAAATCCTCTATAGACGAGGATATGATGGAGTATTACTCCATTGTCTTGAGCCCCAAGAAGCATCCTGGGCAATTTTGCAAGCTCACGATGACACATGTGGAGGGCATTTCAGTGGCATGGCCATCGTTAAGCGCATCTTGAGAATGGGTTACTATTGGCCCACCATGGAAAAGGACTACTATGAGTATGTCAAGAAATGCATTAAGTGCCAGCATCATGCAAATCTAACGCACTTACCATCGCAAGCCTTGCAACCCATCCAGGCAGCATGGCCATTCTCATAGTGGGGACTAGACTTGATTGGGAAGATCTCACCCCCATCCTCAGGCCGACACACATTCATCATAATGGCCACTGAATACTTCACTAAATGGGTTGAAGCGATCCCCTTAACATCAACAACTGGACCGAGGATTGTGGAGTTTATACTCCACAATATCATAAGTCATTTTGGGGTCCCTTCGAAGATAATATCGGATAATGGGCCATCTTTCAAGAACAAAAATGTGCATGCTTTAATGAAAAAATACCATATTCAACATAGTTTTTCAATGCCTTATTATCCACAAGCAAATGGGCAAGCAGAAGCCTCGAACAAAATAATAGTCTCCATCTTGAGGAAGACGGTGCAAGACAATCACAAGGATTGGCACATGCAGTTGCCTCTTGCACTATGGGCATACAGGACTAGTATACGGACGCCCACTGGGGCAACACCATTTTCACTAGTATATGGCACTGAGGCCATCATGCCACTAGAGTTGGAAATTCCAACTCTACGCATAGCATTAAAGGACTTCATAGATGATGATGTCATGCGGCAAGGCCACCTTGATCAGTTGATGCTTCTTGATGAACGCCGAGTCAATGCTTTAGAGCATCTTCATGTTTACCAAGATCACCTTGCGCGAGCTTACAATAGTAAAGTCCACTTAAGAGAATTCAAGGTTGGAGATCTAGTGCTCAAAGAAAACCAACAGAATTTGAATCTATCGCCGCACCTACGAGACAAGTTCACGATAAATTGGATAGGCCCGTACATGATTTCACAAAGAGTTGGGCCTGGAGCATATCGCCTTATATCATTAGATGGTGTTGAAGAGCCTGAACCTCTCAATATCATTCACTTGAAGGCATTCTACACATAAAACACAAAAACATTCAAATATGTCAAAAATACAAAAACATTCAAATATGTCAAAAATACAAAATAAAAATAAATATGTCAAAAATACAAAAAATCATAAAAAATAAAAATTAAAAAAACATTTAGAAAAATGCTCCAAGGGTATTCAAACCGCTTGGTCAACTCCAATAAAAAATGCTCCAAGGGTAATTCATGCCACTTGGTCAAAATCAAAAAGCTCCAAGGGTACTTCATGCTACTTGGTCAAAAATCAAAAAGCCCCAAAGGCACAATAAGCCCTTTGGTCAAATTAAGCAAAAATACAAAAACAACATAAAAATAAAAAATACAAAAACAATTGCATCTCACATCTTGCATCCACATAATTGCATTACATTTTCATATCCATTACATTCGCATATGTCATGAGAGCCTTAAAAGTGATGCCACAGTTTGTCTCACAAACCATTCAAATCCATACCTCCATCAACACATGTGTGTAATTGTGTTTTTCAACACAACCATTATCTGTTGCTATACATAATATACTAAGGTTTTTTGGTTATTCAACCACACCTAGTGATCTTATCAACTTTTGTGGAAAACCATCTTGGTTAGTAGAGAATAAGGTCTAGTGGTGACAAAGCCTAGCATATCTCAGGATCCCACCACTAATTACAACACTAAATTCTAGTTGGTACATAGGAAGATGAAAGTCGTAAAGTGGTTAGGTTACATAAAGCAAAAAGGGACATCCTTGCTTATCCCCCTATGCAACCAGTTCAAAAATGCTGAGAATTGACAAAAGGACAAGCTCCACCCTACCCAGAAATCCCTTGCTTAAGTCAACAAGCAAAAATCCCAGGTTCAAAGTTCAAAATCTTCAAAAGTCGCACATCAACACCCATATTCATAGCTCAAAATATCAAAAGGACAAAAGCAAAATAAACAGTGATTATCATCACTACAAGAATCCCTTGCTCAAAAAAAAAAAATCAGTCAAAAATAAACAGTGATTTTTATCACTAAATACGAGCAAGTATCCCAAGTCAAAATGAAGAAAATAAGGGATTGGAGCTTGAATCCCTGGAATTCTCAACACTATACAGGATTGGAAGGAGAAATCCTTACGCATGACGATATGTCTATCACAAAAGCTATGCATTTGTATAGACCAATGTTTGAATGTGGATGAGCTAGCTTTAGGTAATCCAAAACTGCCTAGTGGTATAGTCCAATTGAGTCCAACATAAGAATAAGATGAACACTTGAGGATCCCTCATCTTAGCAATGGGCTGAAAGAATCCCACTTGAAATTGAAGGAAATGCATGGGTTCTATCTAAATATATTCATTTGCACACATAGGGAGAATGAGTATCTAGGACCATGATGAAAGCCTACTTTTCAAAAGCCTTAAATGATCAATACACAATCATTGATAGGGTAACTAGAGTGTTTGGATCTCTGGAAAACCCCAAAATTCTTACATAGCAACAAATCATATCATCATTCACACCATCACTTTCTTTATAAGATTCTATAAATTAGGGGGTATCAACATAGTAGGACAGATACCACATATATATTAGAAATAGTATATAGACGACCACTGACTACTTTATATCTTTTAATTTATAGAAACTTATCAATAAAATACATCTCACACCATTACATCTCATATATGAATGCTTAATCAATTCTTATGATAAGAGTGAATATTTAAATTCATGATTAATTTTTTAATTTCTGTGGTATCTCCCATTAAGATTGTCAATGTCATATGCATTCCTTATGTTTTAAGTGATTAGAGCATAAAAGTTCATTTATACCATCCCATCATATAAGTTAGATGCATATAATTAAAGCAAAATTAAACATGCATTGAACAATACATCACATCCATAAACAAAAAAACCAAATCACCCATAATTACATCATAAAGCACATCATAAAACATATAGGCAATATCCATTTGCATATAATCATAAATTCATCATTTATCAACTCAAAATACATCACATCATATCATCAAATCATATAAACATCTACACATCCATATAAGCATCTACAATATCATCTATCATCTAACATATACATCAAGTCATCATAATGCCATCATCACATCACATCATAAAATAAAATAACAACAAAAACATGAGCAATAAACGATACACATAATGAGTCATAATGCAAAGATATCATAAAAGTATGTGTGTCAAGTCCATGGATATACAAAAATACCCATGGGCTACAGTCATATAGGTCAATCAACCTCAAAAACAAAACCAAGTGCACCATCAATCAAATACTGGGCCTACGCCCCCTGTAGCACCGCCCCTATGGCCGAATCTCTGGGAGAATGGTGCGAGCTGGACCCTGCTGGTCTCTCAGTATGAGTTCGGGCCCCATGACCAGGCCGGATGGAAGACTGCCCTACTGTAGAACTTGATGAGCATCAGAAATGCTCATATTTTGTATACATTTTCTTGATCATTATGCGGCTGTATAATAAGGATTGCATACTTTTATGAATGATTATATAAATATTTGATGAAATTATGCGTGTTATCTAATTCATGTGTTTTTAGTGTGTTTTTGTGGAATTGCAGTTGATTTAGTTAGATTTGGATCAGTCGAGGTCTTTTTATGGACCTGGCACTTTGTTTCTTTTGGGGTCAATGCAGAAAAGATAGGCGCCTTCCTCTTCCAGGAAGGCGCCAAACGTAAGTAGGCGCCTTCCTCTTCCAGGAAGGCGCCAAGAGTAAGTAGGCACCTTCCTCTTCTAGGAAGGCACCAAGGAAATACAAGCGCCTTCCTCTCCCAGGAAGGCGCCAATAGAAGGCCAACGCCTTCCTCTTCCAGGAAGGCACCAAAGGAAAAGAAGCACCTTCCTCTCATAAGGAAGGACAGGAAGGTGACACTAGAAGGCAAGCACCTTCCTCTCATAAGGAAGGTCATAAAGCAAAGTGCCTTCCTCTCATAGAAAGGCACCACTAGAAGGCAAGCACCTTCCTCTCATAAGGAAGGCACCGATAGGAAGGCACCACTAGAAGGCAAAGCACCTTCCTCTCACAGGAAGGCACCAATAGAAGATAAGCACCTTCCTCTTCCAAGAAGGCACCCATAATAGTAAGGCACCTTCCACATAGAGAAGGCACCCGATATACTTAGGCACCTTCCTCATAGGGAAGGCGCCCCTGTTCTTCACCCGTTGACCAGACAAGCATGACGTGGACAACAGTGACTGGTGCAGTTCCAACTCTACGTCAAGTAGAGCTAAATTGGGGATCGCACCAATGTATGAGAATATCCTACCAATGCCAGGTGAAGCACAAACCAATCAGTGAACACGCCACCGTTAGAACCGAATGCCAGTTTTAGTAGACATCGATCACATTTACCAGACTATCTTAGTTTAGTCTGGGATGAATCGATTGTTACAACTTCTTTGTAATAGAAGTTCTATGGGTGTGCTATATAAACACACGTAGACCTCTCTAAGATATATAGGAGATATAGAAATAGATATATAGAGAGAGGAGATAGAATATTTTGATTGTAATACTTTGATAATTGTAATACAGTTCTAAGAGTTTCTAAGTGCGTGTTCAGCTGGGAGGAAGCTGCTGGAGCCTGGGCCCACTCCAAGCCAGTATTTCTTCCCCTATTTTTCCTATGTTTTTTTCTAGATTAGTTTACTACTTTATAAGATTGTTTATCACATTGATATTTCCAGTATTTGCAGTAGGTTCATTTCCAGGAATGTGTGAATATTTCCTTTCTGTAGATTTAATCATTTTTACGTAAATTATTGAGGAGTGCATGAATGATTGACAACCATTTGAAACACCCCCCAATAGTAGAACTAGCGGACTCATCTCAAGTGGTATTGTAAGCAATCTTATTCAGACCCTTCGCAAGTTTACGAAGCTCCCTGGGTTGATAAATTAAATGCATGGGCATGTGACAAAAGTAGGAAAGAAATTAACCTTGTTGGCCCGCAACATTTTGGCACCGTTGTCAGGGAAGCATCTCAACTAGATTATTTACAATACCTGGAAACCTTCCATCTGACCTTGTATGAGTTCTTCGAGAAGAAGAGGACCTGACGGTCGGTTTATAAAAACCAATCCATCAGAACCTGAGTCAGTCGAGCATTCTGAATTTGAATTAGACTCGCCCGACCCACCTCCAGCAATCCATTGGAGTGAGGAGCCACACTTTGTGCAAAGTGCCTCCTCATCCCATCAACGTGGGGAAGAACGAATCATCATAAATCCCCTATTTAATAGGACACCCTTAGAGGAAGCCCTATTGTGGAAAGTTGTAGAAGATCGGATGATAACACCAGACAACCTTAGAGCCTTGACTCAGAAAGTCTTAAATGACCATAAGGCCATAAACACTGCATTAGAGACCACATTTCCTAAAAAAATGGCTGACAATGAAGAAGTCTCATCTGGCTTTAGTTTCCCGATTGAGGAAGGAGTAGGAGATACCAAAATGAAAAACATATCCCCTGCTCACCTTTCGACCTTCAGAGGATACCCAACTGAGGACCCTGACCTATTTTTATTTAAGTTTGATGTCTTATGCAGGTCTGTGGACTACAAATCTGATACGCAGAAGCTGAAACTCTTTCCTTCCATGTTAGACGATGCAGCTCTGCGGTGGTTCATCGGTCTGGGAGACAAACACATTGCCACTTGGGATCAAATGAAGAGGCTCTTTTAGAGCAATACCAAGATTTTGGGAGAGCAAGAGACTCCAGAGAAGAGGTCCTGAGCATGACGCAGAAAGAAGATGAGTCTCTCAAGGAATACTAGGAGAGATTCAACTTCAATCTTCAATGATCTCCTCACACGAGACTATCTGATAAGTCCCTCAAAAGCATATTTTTGAGAGGACTTACCAATGAATCACTGGAGGCTCTTAACATGATCTCTGGAGGTGATGTCTACCAGCACGCTATGGAAGACATCCGACAACTATGCCGGAACTACTCAAGAAGGAGAGGCAAGACCACTTCTAGAACCATGAAAGCGACTGCTTCAGTCACGAAGACAGAAATAGGTAACATGCTAGAAGATTTAAAGAGCGAAATGCTCTCGTCTCTAGCATTGCAGATGGATACACTACTGTTAGAGAAGAAGAAGCAAGAAAATGAAGCAACATTGGCTTATTTCTATCCAAAATGCAGAGGGAAGCATGCAAAGAATGCATGCCCGGAGAACAAAGTTAGAGTATGCACAGTTTGCAGGCTGAACCATAAAACCCGATTGTGCCCACAACTGCCCAGTAATCAGGAGGATGTTGAAAGCATGGATGCCTATTTCATAGGCAATCGAAAGAGTTGGCCACAACCCCCTACGGGGAATATGCCAACCAAAATGTCGTCATATGGGGGAGGACCTTACATGCACCAAGGCCCACCTCAACCACCTAACATGGGGTGGTGGGGGCCATCACCCTGGTCTAATGCACCCCCAACAACATTCCCAAACCAGCAGCCATGGATGCCATATCCATATCCTGGGCAATAGTGGAGAGGCCACACTCCATGGAATCAGGCTCCATAGAATGTAGCACCAGCTCACCCCCAATAGAATTTATCGACGTTGCTAGTAGTGAGACCTACGTAGCTACCCACACAACCGATGACAAATCCGAATAACAGGGTGAACCAACCAGCATACAACGTGGAGGGTGAGATGTATCCGATGTACCATATTCAGCTTAGGTCTGGTAGACAGCTAGGAGTAGGAACGCCTCCACTGGTAGAAGAGGAGGAAGAGGTAGAAACACCTCTTGTAGAAGAGGTGATAGAAGAAATGCTTGAGAGAGCAAAGGCTCCATTTCCCAATCGGCTACAAGAACAGAGGAAAGTAACGCAGCCGGAGTTCGATATCTTGTCTAGCTTGAAGAACCTCACCGTGACAATCCCATTATTTCAAGCCATCCGAGATGTTTCGATATATACCAAGGTGATAAGAGAGATGTGTCTAAGGAAGCCAGGATGAAGAGCAACCCAGACTATCAATGTCATGGGTAAACTGGCAGATTTGATGATGGGCAAAATGTGCCATCCAAAGTATGCAGACCCGGGCAGCCCGATGCTGACTATAAAAATTGAGGGACATTCCCTGTCCAATACGTTGGTCGATCTCGGAGCAGCCATCAATGTAATGCCTCAGGAGACCATGCAGAGGCTACAACTCATGAACCTAAAACCCACTACGATAGTGCTGTAGCTGGCCGATCGATCGACCGTGGCACCGAAAGGAATGTTGGAAGATGTAATAGTAATAGTCAGTGCATGGGAATACCCAACCAAATTTTTAGTCCTGCAATCTAAAACTAGGTTGGGCGGTTACCCGCTCATCTTGGGAAGGCCATGGCTAGCAATAGCTGATGCCTACATCAGCTGTCGGGATGGGTTGATGACCATCTCCGATGGACAAAATATTAAAATATTGACTATTTCACCCCCAGCTCAGTCCGTCGACTCAGTAGGAGAACCCATGTTGATCGAGCATGAAAATCTTGAGCTATCCATGATCCAGCCGGTGATGACGTTGGATGAGTTGGTAGAAGAAGATGAGGATGGCGCTATTGTGGAGTTCCTCCATGGGGAGTCCTCCATCTCTGCACCTGGATCACCGTTGGTTGGCACCCAAGATCACCACATTCAACAGATACACGTCGGGCCAGGAAGAACGTTGAATGTCAGCAGTGGGTTGACTCCCACACAATTGATGAAAGTAGAAGAGCTCCTGGTTAGACACCAATAGGCATTTGCATGGGATTACTTAGATATGCAGGGCATCAGCCCAAAAATCTGTACCCATCGTATATACCTCGATGATCAAGCAACTCCAAGCAGGCAACCACAGAGAAGAATGAATCCGGCAATGAAAGACATTGTCAAGGAAGAACTGCAAAAACTCTTGACTATCGGATTCATCTATCCAATTTTTGATAGTGAATGGGTATCACCGTTAGTAGTAGTCCCTAAAAAGAATGGGAAATGGTGAATCTATGTGGACTACAGAGCATTAAACAAAGCGACCAAGAAGGACCACTTCCCGCTCCCGTTCATTGATCAAGTCTTGGATACACTCTCGGGGAAGAAGTATTTCTCCTTCCTGGATGGATTCAGTGGATACAACTAGATCTAGATAGGAGAAGAGGATCAGGATAAGACAACGTTCACCTACCCATGGGGAACGTTTGCCTATCGGGTATTACCTTTTGGATTGTGCAACGCACCTGCCACCTTTCAAAGGGTGGTGCTTAGCATATTTTTAGACATGATGGGAGACGCGGTCGAAGTATACATGGATGACTTCACCGTCTATGGAGAAACCTTTGATGAAGCAATGACAAACTTGGAAAGAGTGCTCGAAAGAAGCAAGGAAAACAATTTGTCCCTGAGCAACGAGAAATGCTTTATGATGATGCAAGAAGGCATCGTACTGGGACACCACCTCTCCGTAGAAGGAATAAAGGTTGATAAAAGAAAAATTGAGGTCATCAGAGACCTACCCAGCCCTAGAACATAGAGAGAGGTGAGGAGTTTTCTTGGATCAGTCGGGTACTACCGACGATTTATCATCAAATTCAACAAAATTGCGAAACCACTGCACACTCTATTATCTAAGGATGTGGAGTTCAATTGGATGGAAGACTACGAGGAAGCATTTCAGTTGCTTAAAGAAAAACTGATATCCACACCGGTTCTAAGAGGACCAAATTGGGCCATACCATTCCATATCTACTGTGATGCATCCAACAATGCGATTGGAGCAGTCCTCGGATAGAAGGATGGCAAAGAATTTTATGCCATCTACTATGTCAACAAAAACTTGGCAGGAGCCGAGCTCAACTACACGGTGACGGAGAAGGAGTTCCTTGCAGTTGTGCACGCCATAAACAAATTCTACCATTATATCATCGGGTATAAGGTAATTGTCCACATGGACCACGCGGCTATCAGATACTTGATGAGCAAGCCGACCATTGGTGGAAGAATTATCAGGTGGCTCCTATTACTGTAGGAATTCGACATCACAATAGTCGACAAACCAGGCAAGGACAATGTCGTAGCAGATTTTCTATCCAGATTGATACCGGTAGACCATACAATAGTGGAAGACCAATTTTTGGATGAACATTTGTTCACCATTAGTGAGAAAATCCCATGGTACGTAGATATAGCCAATTACTTGGCCATCGAAAGAACCTCACCTGCTCTCTCTTTTCGAGAAAAGTAGGTGGTCATAGAGAAAAGTGCATCGTTCCTATGGGTTGATGGCCTCCTATTCAAAAAAGGACATGACCAGATTATAAGGAGATGCATAGCAGAGCAGGAGTTCTCAGAAGTACTCAAAGCATGTCATGATGAACCATGCAGAGGACACTTTGTAGGGAAATGAACTACCTACAAAATCCTACAGGCTGGGTACTTTTGGCCCACTCTATTCAAGGATGCGGCTACGTACACCAACAAGTGCGATGAATGCCAAAGAATGGGTAGACCAACCCATCGAGATGAAATGCCCCTCCAGCCTCAGGTACACCTGGAACCCTTTGATAAGTGGGGCATGGACTTCGTGGGACCAATTAATCCACCTTCAATAGGGAGGAGGTTTATTTTGGTCTGTACAGATTATGTCACCAAATGGGTTGAAGTTCAAGCGTTGAGAGATTCAAAAGAAAGAACAGTCATCGATTTCTTATTTGCTCACATTTTTACATGATTTGGGGTCCCTAGAGAGATAACAATAGACCAGGGGCCTCAATTTACCTCCAGGTTGATCAAGGAGCTGATGGAGCAATACAGAGTTTGGCACAATAAAACTACACCCTACCATCCATAGGAAAATGGGCAAGTGGAAGTGATGAATAGGGAAATAGAGAACATCCTGATGAAGACCGTGCAACAACACAGAAAATATTGGGCTACACGGTTGTCGGAGGCAGTCTGGGCATATAATACCATGTGGAAATCCACCACAGGCTTCACACCCTTCCAACTGGTCTATGGGAAGAGTGCGATGATGCCCATTGAATTTGAAATCAAGACATTGAGGATGGCTTCAGAGTTGAACTTGAGCTTGGATGATGCTCAAGAAGAAAGGATTCGACAGCTCGATCAGCTGGATGAAATCTGAATGGACGCTCTACAGAGAACGAAAATCATACAAAAGCAAAGAAAGCGGTGGCATGATCGCCACATTAAACTGAAGCAGTTCCAAGAAGGAGAATGGGTGCTATTGTACGATTCTCGGTTCCAAGAAAGAAAAGGTAAATTAATGCAAATATGGATGGGACCGTATGAGGTGGTAGAGCTCATCAAGAATGGGGCAGTGCACGTTAGAACAATTGATGGCAGCAACACCATGTTAACGGTCAATGGCCACCGACTGCGCCCCTATAACACATCCAAAACCTTGTAGGTGGAATCCAGAATAGACATGGGGGAGACCCCATCTTGTTAGATCCGGACCAAACTCTCAATAGGAAAAATGGTGGGCATGGAGGTGCTCACCAAAATTAGTTAATTTAGTTTTTTCTTATAGTGTGTTTTGTAGGGATGACGCCCGCATGCAAGCTGTAGGCATCCTAACCCAGGGCCTAACAGGCATGAAATGCATCTAACTGCCTTTATTTTTCTTTCTTTTCATTTGATTTTTGTAGGTGGAGGACCTGACAACATGAGGAATAGGTATCTAGGAAACCAGGCCTGATTCGGCTCAGCATTCCGACACCGACACTCGTAGGTAGAAGCTGAGGCAACGTGAAGCAAGATAGAGAAGGCTTGATCACCCTTTCCCAGTCAAACGCAACATGATTGTCGAGAATAAGGCGCCTTCCACATCGAGAAGGCATGGAAGAAGGTGCCTTCCTTATAAAGAAGACACCCTTCCAGAAGAAGGTGCCTTCCTTATAAAGAAGCCCGGAAGAAGGTGCCTTCCTTATAAAGAAGCAAGAAGGCTTATAAAACAAGAAGTGCCTTCCTTATAAAGAAGGTTCTTATAAAGAAGGAAAAAAAAAAAAAATATATATATAGGCGCCTTCCATGGCTGGAAGGCGCCATAAAAAAAAAAAAAGGTGCCTTCCACATCGGGAAGGTGCATGCAGAGGCGCCTTCCACATCGAGAAGGCACATGCAGATCGAGGCGCCTTCCACATCGGGAAGGCACATGCAGAAGGCACCTTCCACATTGGGAAGGCGCATATAGACCGAGGCGCCTTCCACATTGGGAAGGTGCATAGAGAGGTGCCTTCCACATCGGGAAGGTGCACCCATTCAAAAGCACCTTTCATAGCAGGAAGGCGCCATCATCAAGAAGGTGCCTTCCACCACCGAAAGGCGCATCCAATCAGAGGCACCTTCCACCATCGAAAGGTGCATCCATTCAAAGAGCACCGACAACATCGAGAAGGCACCATATAAGCACCTTCCACATTGAGAAGGTGCCACATCAGTGCCTTCCACATGGGGAAGGTACCAAAGAGCACCTTCCATGTACAACCAACACTTACGTCTCTCGAATGCCTCGATCGAAATGAAATCATCACATGAACGAGCGGCATCAGATGACCATACCCCTCCCCCATGTCACAAATCAGTGAATCAACGCCCTTCATGATGCCTGAAACATCGAATAAGGTACACGCATGCTAATTCAAATTTTTATATAATTATTTATAAAATATGCAGTACCAAAAAAATATCGTCATCATAAAAATCATATCCCCCATAGTCGAAACCACGTGCCAATGATATGGTGCCTTCCATAAATGCTAGGGTTAGGCACCTTCCCTATAAGAAGGCACCTTCCTGAAGAAGGAAGGACAAAAAAATAGTAGTAGTAAGGGAAGGCGCCATGGGAGGAAGGTCGAAGAATCATGTAGTGAAGAAGAATGAACCGAGTGATACGAAAGGAATCAGGGGGGCGGTGAAGACACAGTTCGAGGCCGAGGGATGGCTCGAATACTGTACCCTGGTCAGTCAGGGCCAGGATATGGAGGCAGCCAAGGAGTTCACTACCTCCTTGAGGGGTGACGTAGCTCAGGTGCGAGGGGTAGAAATTCTAGTCACCCCCGAATACATCTCATAGGTGACTAGATTGCCCCTCATAGGGGAATGCGTATACAAAGGTGGACTGCTGAAGCCATACGTCGAAGTGCTACTGCCAGGGGAAAATGTGTAGATAGACAAGGAGGGGCTACCCAAAAATAGCCTTCCCATGAATCTATGGAAGATATTCGAGCAGGTTGCTCGATTCTTCACATGCACCGAGAAATATACCCATCTGCATGCTAACCATGTGCAGTTTCTCAATCACCTGGTGCATGGAAGGAAGTTGAACGTGCCCTTCTACCTAGCGAATGCTCTAAAGGATGAAGTGGCTCGGTACTAGAAGGGAGCACCGTCCGCCTTAGCCCACCATGGACTGATATCGGCACTGGTCCGCCATGCAGAAGCGTAGAGGCAGAACCCCAACGCAGAGGGAGATGGCGGCCAAGAAAGGCAACAGGATGTTATTGCCAAAATAGGGCAAGAAGAGGGAAGCCCTACAGAGGAAATGGTGAGTATCAAGCAATTGGCATTGCCCTATTTCATAGAAGAAAGAGGGCATTCACCAGTGCCCAAAAACATAGAGGAAAGAGGGCATTCCCTAGTGCTCGAGTGTGAGGAGGAAGGAGCACCGCTTATTAGCGATGAGGCCGAGTTTCGATCGATAGAACTAGTCCCTAGGAGGAAATGCCTACGGTGACTCCTCCTCTCGATAGAAGAAGAATAGAGTGACCCAAAAGTCGATGTTGTAGCCCAAACCCTCCGAGAATTGACAAACCAGAGCCCACAAGATGTAGGGACTTCCGGGAGCAATGATCAGGTCGACGCGGCCTTGGAGGAAGCGCTCGAATGGCAAACCAATTGTTGGATGGCCCAAAAAATTTTGGAGGACTGCCAGAACAAGCATACAGGGGAGTTGAAAGAATGAGATAGATGGATCACCCAGCTCGAGCAGCTGGTCTGGCAGTTGCGGGAGGAAAACTAGCTACTCCAGGATAGGGGAATGAAAAGAAGGGATGCATCGACCCAAACTGATTGGGAGAAAGAAGTCTCGATGAATTCTCCCACATCTATCGAATGAGTATTCTCTTCGAGAGAAATTCGATCGGACGCCCGATAGAGCAGCCCGAAGGTAGGGGAGAATTCCTCTATTTTTGGGAGTGAAGGGGAGAGAAGTCCCACAATACCCCCTGTCATCGTCCTGAGTGATACAGAGTAGGACGAGGGCCTCCAGCAGCAGACAGGACCAGAGGATAAGGAGGAACTCCCCGGACCTGATGAAGGAGGAGAAGAACCTGAGGGGTCGACATAGGACAGACAAGGGGATGAAGGAGCACCCCTAGGGATGGCAGCACAGAGTGAAGAGAATGCTCCAGGGCAGGCCCCTCGGAGCGAGAAGATGTCCACCAAGGAGAAAGGGAAAACCCCTATTCGAGCCACCACATTTTCTATAGAGGCCAAAGGAAAAGGGCCCAGGATGGCTCGAAAGAAGGTGAAGGTGACCTTCATCGAGCTAGAAGAGGATGAGTGGGATATGCAGCCATTCATAGAGAGGTGAAAACAATTTGAATGACTGCTCAAAGAGATGATAGTAGCCAAGGAGACCAGGAAGGCAACCTCGAGGATGCAGGGGGACTCTGGTATCTACGTCAATCCGATAGAGGACAGCCAGTTCTGGGATATTTATGGGTCATCCCAGGGATGACCCTCCATGATGAGGAGGTATTTTGAATGATGGGGGGTATATGGCCCCGAATTGGAGGCCACGACCATTGCAAAGGAGAATGCAGGGCTTACTCCTGAAGCAGCCAGATTATACAAAGCCCAAGTAGTTCATTCTAGGAGGGATAATTCAGATATCCCTCTGGCAATGGTCAGACCTCCGGATGCTGACCTCTGGCAAGCTGTAGAAGCTGCATTCTAGTCAGCAGAGATGGGCTAGATCACCACGATAGTGGCTAGAATGAGGAAAGGACAGCCGACAACCGCACCCTCAGCTCCACGTAGGAAAAGAAGAGCCACACCTTCAGATGCCAGCACGTAGAAGAGGCAGACTCGGGCCGTAGGTACAGCCGAATCCTCCAAGAAATGACAATGATGAGGGGTCAACAGGGCTACCTATAGTTTTGATGCCACGAGGGCGTGGCATATGTTAGGCATGGGGGGATGATGAGCATCAGAAATGCTCATATTTTGTATACATTTTCTTGATCATTATGCGGTTGTATAATAAGGATTGCATACTTTTATGAATGATTATATAAATATTTGATGAAATTATGCATGTTATCTAATTCATGTGTTTTCAGTGTGTTTTTGTGGAATTGCAGTTGATTTAGTTAGATTTGGATCAGTCGAGGTCTTTTTATGGACCTGGCACTTTGTTTCTTTCGAGATCAATGCAGAAAATATAGGCGCCTTCCTCTTCCAGGAAGGCACCAAACGTAAGTAGGCACCTTCCTCTTCTAGGAAGGCACCAAGTATAAGTAGGCACCTTCCTCTTCTAGGAAGGCACCAAGGAAATACAAGCGCCTTCCTCTCCCAGGAAGGCGCCAATAGAAGGCCAGCGCCTTCCTCTTCCAGGAAGGCACCAAAGGAAAAGAAGCGCCTTCCTCTCATAAGGAAGGCACCGACGAAGGTGCCACTAGAAGGCAAGCACTTCCTCTCATAAGGAAGGTCCACTAGAAGGTAGAAGTAGAAGGAAGTCCTTCCTCTCATAAGGAAGGTGCCACTAGAAGGCAAGCGCCTTCCTCTCATAAGGAAGGCACCGATAGGAAGGCGCCACTAGAAGGCAAAGCGCCTTCCTCTCACAGGAAGGCGCCAATAAAAGATAAGCGCCTTCCTCTTCCAGGAAGGCACCCATAGTAGTAAGGCACCTTTCGCATAGAGAAGGCACCCGATATACTTAGGCACCTTCCTCATAGGGAAGGCGCCCCTGTTCTTCGCCCGTTGACCAGACAAGCACGACGTGGACAAAAGCGACTGGTGCAGTTCCAACTCTACGTCATGTAGAGCTAAATTGGGGATCGCACCAACGTATGAGAACGTCCTACCAATGCCAGGTGAAGCACAAACCAATCAGTGAACATGCCACCATTAGAACCGAATGCCAGTTTTAGTAGACATCGATCACATTTACCAGACTGTCTTAGTTTAGTCTGGGATGAATCGACTATTACAACTTCTTTGTAATAGAAGTTCTATGGGTGTGCTATATAAACACACGCAGACCTCTCTAAAGATATATAGATATAGACATAGATATATAGAGAGAGGAGATAGAATATTTTGATAGTAATTGTAATACTTTGATAATTGGAATACAGTTCTAAGAGTTTCTAAGTGCGTGTTCAGCTGGGAGGAAGCTGTTGGAGCCTGGGCCCACTCCAAGCCGTATTTCTTCCCCTATTTTTCCTTGTGTTTTTCTAGATTAGTTTACTACTTTATAAGATTGTTTATCGCATCGATATTTCCAGTATTTGCAGTAGGTTCATTTCCAGGAATGTGTGGATATTTCCTTTCTGTAGATTTAATCATTTTTACGTAAATTATTGAGGAGTGCATGAATGATTGACAACCGTTTGAAACACCCCCCAATAGTAGAACTAGCGGACTCATCTCAAGTGGTATTGTAAGCAATCTTATTCAGACCCTTCGCAAGTTTATGAAGCTCCCTGGTTGATAAATTAAATGCACGGGCATGTGACAAAAGTAGGAAAGAAATTAACCTTGTTTGGCCCGCAACAGAACTCCTGCTAAACTGTGACCCACCTGTGGCTCCTCTCTCCCTAGGGATGGCTCCTAGCCTCTTGATATGCCTTGAGAGAGTGGCAATATGGGCTACATCATCAAAAATATGTACATCACTCTCATCCAAAAAACCCTATAGATGCCTAATCTCATCCTCAAGAACTACCCTCAAAGGATCCTTGGGAGTAGGAGGAGCAAAAACAACCTAAATTTGGGCTGCTCCTCCCATAGCAATCTGAAAATCCTATATCTAGTCTGAAAGTTGCACTATAGTGGTATCTTGCTAAGCTATGATGGCATCATGCTGTTGTACCTGTATCTTGGACGACTAGAGCTCTTCCTCCACATCATGTAGCTATGCCCCAAGAGGAGAATCTCTCTCCTCTGGCTCCATCTCCTCATTTGCCTCCTCAAGAGCCTCCTGCTCCTCCACTGCCACCTGCTCTGCTTGTTGGCCCCACGCTGCAGTCCTAGCATGGACCCTGCACCATTTTGGATCTGCCCATTTCTGCCATCATCCTCTCGGCCCAGACTGACCTCACTGTGCCACATTAGGTTGCCCCACCACTGGAAAAATGCATTTGTGACTCCCCAAGCCACTCCAGGATCAAAATTTAGGGCATCTTCCTCATCAACTAACTCTGTGATCTATCAGGGAGGGAGGTCTCTCTCTGCTCTGATGCGCCTATACAAAAATGGTACTAGTGGCACATCCTGCTGCAACCCGTACTGAAGAAGAACCCGAGAGTAGAAGAAGTGTTCCTAGATGCTAATATTATGGTCGATGAGCCATCGCTCATGCTACATCCTACCAGTAAAACTGGTTGGGTCATCCCAAGTGGGACACTCATGATACGGGTGCCATATGACATCTCCAACATGGATTCCAGTGAAAGTAGTAGTATAATGAGACAACTCCCCTTCATAAGTGTGGCCCTTGCACTCCTCACTCTCTCTAGCCCATCTGGAAGTATAGCACTGCATTCGCTCTTCCACAACTATGATCTCAATAGGAAGCCCCTTGGGATGATCTACCTTAATGTGCTCCCATCCCCAAATATATAAAAGCCAACTACAAGAAATGTTGATACGACCCCTCTGACAGATGTGGTATAGCTCGTCATAACACTGAGCCAATATAGACCTACCCCATGCATATCAGATAGGCTCCTCACTATCCATCAGGTCCTAAACCATCATGAGGAGGTTCCAAGTGAACCTTAAGCCTGACCAGTCTGGGATAAGGATGTTGCTGATGACCATCTGCAATACTGCATGCCTCACTATGAAAACCTGCTCTTGATACCAGTGGATAAAGGACACTCCCCCAGACTTGGTTTCCTTGAGGGCCACCACAGAGCATCCTTCAAACACCCGAGTGAAAACAACCACCTAATCATTAATGGCTGAAGAAACAATGTCCACTCCATCAAAAGGGATCCAAAAGATCCTGTACACATCCTTGAAGAACACAAGCTTATACTGAGATGGGGGGTGAAAAATATAAGACCACTTTTTAAATTTTCCCTTTTACTTAAGAAAGCAATGCAATGAACCAATAGCAAAATCAAAGTAGTAATCAAACCAGTGTACAAGTCATCACACAATTGAGACACCAATATAACGTGGTTCACCCAAGGTGGGCTACTCCACAGAGAAAATCTTTCACTAAATTTTCTCAATCAAATCCTTTGGGAATCCTTCCCAATTACAATGTTTATGGACTTCCTATCCAAAGGAGAATCCTTCCCCTAATCAAATATTTATGAGCCTCCTGCCCAAAGGAGATGTCCTATCCCCCAAAGCTCTGGAAATGATACTTTAGAAGATCACTGCCTCTTCTGCCGCTAGTAGGTGGAACTCCTTTCCATAGAAGACGTCCTGTCCTCCTTGCTCTAGCTCTAGAGACTTATGTCCTCACTGATCACCTCCACAGCTGCTCATCAACACCTATACTAAACACAGTTAGTCGGTCCAGCACAAGTCCTCTCAAACTCTGTCACAAATCTGCACCAAACTCAGTCCTCTGGTCCAACACAAATATGCTCTCAAATCTCTATCAGATCTGTCCCAAGCTTAAGCCAAAAGCTTGAACAAATAAATCACAACTGCTCACAAGTCTTCACCAAGACTTCATAAAATATATCCACAAGTTCTTCAACAAGAACCTGTCCAAATAAGTCCACAAGTTCTCCACAAGAACCTGTCCAAATCAGTCCACAAGTTCTCCACAAGAACCTATCCAAATCAGTCCACAAGTTCTCCACAAGAACCTATCCAAATCTGTCCTAGCAAGCTCACCAAGAACTTGCCCAAATCAGCTCAAGAAAGTTTACCAAGAAACTTGCCCAATGTGAACACACAAAGAGAATTGTTAGAGACCCAATGTGTTTCATCCAATCATATCAAATCAATATCATAGAAGCATAAAGAGAATTGTTAGAGACTCAATATGTTCTATCCTTCAACTTTCAATCTCAACTCAAATCAATCTCATAGAAGCATAAAGAGAATTGTTAGAGACTCAATATGTTCTATCCTTCAACTCTCAATCTCAACTCAAATCAATCTCATAGAAGCATAAAGAGAATTGTTAGAGACTCAATATGTTCTATCCTTCAACTTTCAATCTCAACTCAAATCAATCTCATAGGAGCATAAAGAGAATTGTTAGAGACTCAATATGTTCTATCCTTCAACTCAAAAACAAACTCTTTCTCAAATCAGAATAAAGATAGAAGTAGTATACTTTCACAAGATCTTGAACCACGACCCAACAATTGTCAATAATGCAATATCAAGGAATCAACTCCTCCAACATAGAACCATAACTTACTATCAAACCCTAGCCAAGTTAGTTTTCAAGAACTCAAAGCAATCTCTCTCTAAGCATCAAAAAGGGGTTCAAGATATTTCCAACTTCTCTCAAATGGGAATGCTCAACTTAACCACACAACCAAGTTTATCAAGCAAAGTACAACTTGATAAAATCAAATCTCAAAGGAGCAAGCCCAACTCATGTATCAAGTAAAGCATAACTTGATCAACTCAATCTCAATGGAAGCAATCTCAAAACCAAACTCTCAACAACCAAACAACTCAATTAGGGTTTCAACAACTTATAGCAATGGCATAAGCTTCTCACTCAAAAACCTTAAAGCAAACTTCAAATGCTTCCACTCTCATAAACCATAATTATGCAATAACTCATAAACTCATCATGATCTCATAATGCATAATCAATACTTCCACTTTCAGAAAATAAGATCCACTCCAAATAAGGAAACTTAATTTAATCCTTTTCACTCCAAACTTATTTTTAGAAAACCATCAATCAATAATAACCATGGAAGAATGTGCCCATACCTTTACTTTGATGAAGAAGGAGAACTCAAAATATGTCACAACACTAACTCTCAATTTGCCACAAATTAGAGTTAGCAACAATGGAATAATGCACAATGATAAGAGTCCTAATAACACCTTATCACTCCAACTCATCAATAATCAAAACTCACAAATATACATATCAACAATATTCCTTTACACCTTATAACTCCTACTTAATATATCACAAAATAACTTCAACCTCAAAAAATAATTACAAGAGAATATCCACTCAATAACTCCAAAGGCTTTCTAACCCCAATATGACATTAAGCACAATTATTCCTTAAACCCTTATAACTCCTAAAATACATTTACTTCTAAATGCATTTACCACATAAACATTAAGCATCAATAATAACAATGTCAAAGCAATATTTCTATTTAACCTTATACCTCCATCCAATTACCAACAATAATTTGCCAAGTCAAATCAAATATTCCACATTATCAACAAAAGATCTACCTTGGCCAAAAATCAATTCTCCAACCTTAGGAGAAGTGTGGAGACACCAACATAAGCGCCAAAGTGCTTCCTCCTCCAAAATCATGGCCCAAGGCAACTGTTGTACCACGTGCACAATAATCCATGACCAAAAATGAAACACGCCCGATGCGAATCAATCTTGACACCTCTGCCTAGCGAGCACCTTCGCTCCACTGCCTCCGTCATTGGAGCACAAGTGCCCAACAAAACTCTCAAGCGCCACTCATCGTTTTACCTTCCCTTTGCTCGTAGAAATTAAAGACAAACAAATTTGTCTTCCTCATAGGCATACGAAATCAAAACTTAAACACAGAGCAATATGAAACTCAAAAATCACAGAGCAATCTGAAATCGAAGGTCACAGAGCAATACGAAATCGAAGGTCATAGAGCAATACGAATTCGAAGGTAATCACGCAAATCGGAGGTGCATTGAACCTTAGGAATTAATGCCCTTTAATAGTCTTTTGCATCCCATGCAAGTTGACATCGGCGCTCCTTCCAAAAAAACAATGTTGGCGAGGTAAGTCTTTTACATGAGTGCCACTAAGGGTTTAGAAACCCTTTCAATAATAATTATTAAATTAATAATTATTATTTTATTAATAATAAACTTAACTTAAAACCTTTTCAAAGGTTTGAGTTAATTTATTTATTAATAATCAAAATGGAATTTTAAGGTTTTTTCAAGGAGAAAAACCTTTTCATTAAGCCAAGATGGTTTTAATAAAAACCCTTAATGAGTCCAGATGGTTTTAAGAAAAACCTTTAACCTTGTCACCATGGTTTTAATAAAAACCCTTAAACAAACATCATGGAACTTTCAAGATCTTTTTTGCACCAAACTCTTTTTGACATCAGCACAAATTCCTTTTGACATCAACACAAACTCCTTTTGACATCAATGACAACTCACAAACATGAAGCTAGGCAACATACCCAAAATTGCCAACAATATCCCCCTTTGTCATTGATGGCAAACCACTACTGAAACCACTGTTGAAAAAAAACTTCCAAGCAACTACCAACTGTCAAAACTGAAATCAACTAAAAACCATCCTCTGAAGCTTTGCTCCACCTGACTCAATGCTCTCCCCCTTACTCAAATCTCTCCCCCTTTGTCATCAATGGCAAAGGGTCACCTTTGGGGCTCAAGGCTAAGAATGAGCCTCTTAGCTTAGCCCCTCCCCCACCTCCTATTGAGGTGATTAATTCTGGGGTGGGAGTAAAACTCCCATTACGCACTGATCATCATCAGTGTCCATAGCTGCTTTTCCATGTTTTTTCTTGATATCCTTATCCATGTTCCTATTCCTATTCTTGTTCATATCCTTGTTCTTATTCCTATTCAAAACACTGTTCCTGTTCATGTTCTCATCCCTATTTCTGTCCAAGCCATTATTCCTATTCATGTTCCTACCATTATTCCTATTCCTTTTCCTACCATTATTCCTATTCCTATTCATAGCCCTTAACCTGTACCTTGGAACTTCTGCTCTACACCATCTGGCTTTATGTCCTTCATTATTGCAGTTATAATATTTGAGAATGTTATTCCTTTGAGATGTACCTATTTTCTGAATCCTATCTGTTGGACCAAACCTGTTCCTGTTGTTAACCCTGCAATTAACTTCCTTGTGCCCAAACTGATTACAAGAGTAGCAATACACTTGAAAGAAATTACCATTTCTAAAATTTCCATTAACCTGTCTTGCTTGAGCCCTGCACTATGAAGCCATGTGTCCAAACATGTGACATGCAAAACATCTTCCATTAAATTTTCCTTGCCTTGACCTCATAGGTCCTTTAGTATTTCTCCCCTTATGATGATTCCTATTTTTTGATTCTGTGCTATCTGAATTACCATCTAAAAACTTACTCTCTGAAGTACTCTCTTCATATGAACCATCTTCTTCTTGGGAGCTCATACTAGATTCCTCAACCTGTTCCTTTTGTTTCTTTCCAAAACCAAGACCTATTTTATCTGTTGTCCTTCTTTGATACTTGATGATTGATTTTACCTTCTTGGAAATTTCTTCAAACCTGTAAAGCTTCTCCTTGTACTCTTTAGTTTCCTTTTTAAAGGAAGCTAATTCATGTTTTAACTCTTTACACTCAAGATACCTAGCTACCAACTCTTCTTTGAGTTCCTCTGTCTTTGCTATAGAGATATCAAGATTCCCTATAAGCTCATCTCTTTCATAACAACATTCATAAAATCTATAAATGAGTTTAGCATATTTCTTTATTTCTTTCTTTAACACATCAAGAGCATTAACAAGTTCAGCCTCAAGATCTACTTCTCCCTTTTCTGAAACATCCTTTATTTGTTTACCTTTTGAAACATCAATATCCTTTTTTGATTTCTTACCACTAGAGGTGCTACCTTCATCTAAAGCCATAAGAAGATCTTCCTCATAATTTTTTGAAGCATCCTCATATATAGTATTACCAGAATTCAAACCATCATTTGTACAATCATCCTCAAGGTGACCAAAATTTCCACATCTAAAGCACTTAAGCACAACAAATCTATTCTTTTATTTTCCTTCCATTTCTATTAGAAACATCTCATTTCTATCGTCACTTGAAAAAATTCCATCATCACTACTATAACACTTACTTGCTTTGTCTGTGTAGAAACTTTTCTTGTGTTTTTGGAAGTACCTCTTCCCTTGACTATTTTGCTCATTTCTGTTCTTCCTTTGATACTCGTGCTTCTCAGATTCCCTGTGCTTATAATCCTATTTTCTTCATCATAATCATCCTTGGGTTCTGGACAGTCAGTAGCATAGTGACCAAAATTTCCATAATTAAAACATTTAACAAATTTCATACCTTTATGCTTTCTTGAGAACTTGCCTTTCTTGCTGTAGTATCACTAGAAGACTCATCATTGTCTTCTTGTTGTTTATCCTTGGACTTCTTGGTAGCTTTGAAAGTTGCCTCCTTAGGATCAGGTACCACTTTAGTTCTTAAATCAAAAGCTGCAAGTATACTATGAAGCTCATCCTTTTTCAATTTATCAAAATCCTTGGCTTCCTCAATAGCTGAAATATTTTCACTAAATCTATTTGGAAGAGACCTCAAAATTTTATCACAAACATCATTTTCAGCAAGCTCAAGACCTAGTTCCTTCATGGAATTAACAATCTCATCCATACAAAGCATATCATTCATCTTGACTTGTTCAAACATACCTTCATAATATCTCAATTTTGATTTTTTGACATTTGCATCACCTGTACGAACCTCTTGCAATTGATCCCACATTTCCTTTATTGTATTACAATGAATCACCTTTGTAAGATCTACCTTTTGTAGACCTTTCAAAATTGCATTAATTTCCATTGAATTGCTGTGATGTAGAAGTTTCTCATCTTTAGTAGTATGAGGGAGCTTTGGAATAGTGTACCCAAACTCAACTGCTTCCCAAACTTTATTTCCAAGAGACATTAGATGAACCTTCATATTTATGCTCCATAGACCAAAATATGTCCCATCAAGAATAGGTGTTGAATTACCACTTGTAAAATCCATTGTGTTATTTTCATGCTTTTCCTTCAAGCTGTGAAACTCTTCTGAAGGAACCTACTCTGATACCAATTGAAGAACACAAGCTTATACTGAGAGGGGGGTGAAAAGTATAAGACCACTTTTAAAAATTTTCCTTTTACTTCAGAAAGCAATGCAATGAACCAATAGCAAAATCAAAGTAGTAATCAAACTAGTGTACAAGTCATCACATAATTGAGACACCAATATAACATGGTTCACCCAAGGTGGGCTACTCCATAGAGAAAATATTTCACTAAATTTTCTCAATCAAATCCTTTGGGAATCCTTCCCAATTACAATGTTTATGGACTTCCTATCCAAAGGAGAATCCTTTGATGAGGGTCGTTGTTCATTCATCATTTAATCATTATGTGTGTCAATCCAGGGTGGTGTCCAGAGGCTATATACGATAGGAGGTGTTACAGTTGTAGGTTCAGTTTATTCAAGAACAGGTTTTATTGGTGGATCGGTTAGCATTTGGGGGTTTTTTTGTGACCTTTAACTCCTAAGAAATGAAATGAACTCCTATTTACTTTTGCAGAAATAGAATTGCAGGAAATGAAATGACAGAATCTAAAAATTACAGAAAATGAAATGTTGCTAAATTGAAATGATAGGAAAATAAAGTGCAGAATTTAGAACACACACACTCTTTGCATGGAAATAAATCAAGTAGATAATATCAAAACAAAATTTTAACTATTGCAAAATTGAATCAACAAAACTGCCAATATTGCAAAATGATAAGATAACTGGAAATCGCTGTGTACTACAGAATTGAACCAATAATGACTGTAAAACTACAAAATGACAAAATATCTGGGAATTGCTGTAAATACAAAGAAATGTTGTTCACTACTGAAATCTGTATTAAAAACTACTAAAGAAATGCAAACTGGCAGAATTCTGCTAACCTGTTGCAACAAGAACTCAGCAAGAATTTTTATCAGAAAACTGCCTTCCTTTGGCCTACAAGTGGGCCCTTGCTTCCAGAACCAGAAGAAGGTGAAGAGCTATGCTAAGAAGATCTAGTTGTTACTCATAAACCTCAACATGCCAATTGAAAATTGAAGATTGCACTTTTTATTCAATCTGAAAATGCATTACAATAATGCAAGAAAAACCTGCAAATTACTGTTCTGCTACAGGAAACCTTTACTCTATCCTAATTTGGGTACTCTCTTGCCTATCTATATATCTCTATCTATCTATCTATATGTATCTATATATGCTCGACCATATGGGAGCTTTATTATTTATAAGATAACACTGATATGCTTGGTTCCTATTTTGTAGGGATTTACATAACTGTTTTCCTAGACTGCAAGATTTTACTTTGTCCAAACTTTATCCATTCATTATTTTTGGGCTGCATCTGTTGAGGAAATCAAATTGATATGAGTTGGAACAACCTCCTGGTCAATTTCCAATACTTTTGTCCACCGTTTTATCGCTTTTTGACCACCTTCAGTTGTTCTTGCGCTATTCCCTATTCCTGCACCACTTATTCCTGCACTGCTCTGAAACAATAGGCAAGTGACCATTTGTTGCTGATCTATGGTCCAAATACATAGGAAGTAACATGTTGACTTCTCCACTCTCCTTCACACCCTTCTACATCGGTGGCATGTGTTGGAGTGACTAATTCCAAGCCCTGCTGTATATGTACAGAGTGGTCGGAACTATCACGGTTACAACTCTGTTTTCCTGCACGATCAACTACAGTGATGAATTCTTGGTGCCCTTTTCCATTTGAATTAGTTTAACCAAAGGAACACCATATTACCAAGCATCAGATATTCAAACAAGTTCTAAATTGCTATAACACTATTGATTAATTAACTGAAAAATAGGTGAAATTGCAATAAAAATAGTAAAACAGAGCATATGTACTTTGTCATTCTAGAATTTGCAAACATCATTATATAATGCATTTTTCCATAATTAACATAAAAATCATAGTAAAAAGGGTAATTCAAATAGTTAAAATGTGTCAAAAAGTGTTCATGGATGAGGCAATTCCTGGCCTCATCATTCCCCCCCAACTTATGGTAATGCATGTCCTCATGCATTTTTTACAGTGACAGCAGTACACAGATCCAGGTCTAGACATCTGTCATGAAATTTGAGTAATGCACCACCAATTTTATAGAATCCACTGACTGCCTTGATGGATTGAAACCACTGTTGGAAGTGCTCGTCAGGCTGTGGATCAGTGTCAAAGAAGTAGGGCACATGAGTAATAATTATGGGCATCCTAAACCTCAGACCTATCCAAAGCTCCTTTATTTCTGATATAATTAGGACAATACCCTCTGCCCTTCTCCTTGACCACAACAAATTGGTTCTCTTTTCTAGAGAGAGATAGATAACTCACCCCATCTGTTTTTACAAGCTTCCACAACTTCATCAAAGAAATCTGCACAAAAATTCTAAAACTGGATTACACCTTTATGAAGGTTCCCTAAATAGATTTGTTTCATTCTGACATCTCTCATGAAGGTATAATGATCATTTGTACAATATCTGTGATTTAGGGGAGCAGGTCTGATAAGCAAAATAGCCTATGATTCCAATTCCTTGGTGAACTTCTTTTCTATATCCTAATAAATTTGATTTTTCAGAGTAGACATGAAAGCTCTAAGCTGTAAATCACCTGTATAAATGTGAGGCAGAAACATATTATCTGTGGGCAAAAATAAATTATGCAAGAATAACTCACATAACAGGTTTTGTTGCTCTGCTGGACTCTGCATAAATGCCTCAATGAATTCTTCAGGAGTGTTCAACTGATGAGGCAGCTCAGAAGCAAGTTTCATAATCTACCAGTAAAGGTATCTCTCCTTGAGTAGGAGGCTATAAAATCTAGGTGGTCTTCTGCACTGTATTGCATATTTTGCAATCTAACATACATCCTTTACTTATGTTTTTAACCTATTCAACTCTGTTTCCTTCTCTGCTACTTTGGCTGCTTCAGAGTTTAAAGTAGCAATTTTGCCCTCCAACTGGTGACACTGAGTCATCCAATATGCCAGGTCTTCATTGTATTTAGTTAAAGGCACTGTGTCTGGGGGTCTTACAATAGGTTGCATTTGTGCTACTATGTTCACTTGTACACCAATTTCTACAGTTGGTATTACAATAGGCAATTATGTTTGTGTTCCTTGTTTTGTTGTAATAGCAATGAGAGGAGAGGGTGTAGATACCTGATCTTGTGCTGCAACTTCATGTTCCTCTACAGAAGGTGTCTGTGTTTCCTGCTAAAGTGCAGCATCATTTGTCAACAGAATTCTTGATGGACTCTCATCATCAGATACTGCTATTCCTACTTCTTCTTTGTCAGGTGATCTCTATGCAGGTGCTATGTTTGCCTCAGAATGTTCAGCTAAGTCTAAGAGAATCTGGGCCCATTCATCCTGTGATGCTTCTGGTACTTCTGTAGCCTGATATTCCAGTTGAAACAACTGGTTCTGCAACTCTTGAATTTTTTGCTGAAGCAAATCAATTTGTTGATCCTTTTGTTTTATGGTTTCTTCAGCTTGCTCAATCCATTGGGTCTGAGTTTTAACAACACTCTTTGCAGCATGCAATTGAGTGTGGATATCAATTTCTTCTTCAAACTCAGACTCAGAATACTGCTCAAAATTAGCATCCATTAAAACATTTATACCACCCTCAACTGTTGCATAATCACATTTTAGCGACTCCTTAGAATCAGAGTCAGAATAATCAACTAATGGACATACAGGGCTTATTGAAGTTTCGTCCATAGTTATATCAAGCTCCATGGTCTGTATACCTGTGTCTGTCATTTTTGTTTCAATATTTGGTTCCTGTGCATCCTCTATTCTGGTTTCTTCTTCACTTGGGTCTGTGATATCTATTAGGTCTTCTGGCAGGGTTTGAGTTTTCTGAAGTCTAGCAGACCTTCTTAACCCTGTAGACCTTGAATACTTCCTAGCAGGTGCAGGTTTTGGATGTTCTGTAGCAATTGTAGATGTTGCTACTATTTTAGGAGCAGATTCCAGAGCATGTTCACTTGCACTTCTCATTTCTCCGCTAGATTGTGCCGTATTTGCAAATGTTACCCTTTCTCTTTAATTGGGAACCAGATGTGGATGCCTGCTGTTTCCAAGTTCTTGAAGATGGGGGACCATCTAGAGAGGGAGAAATTCTAATTTCAAAGGGTTCTAGTCTAGGGTTTCCTGTTGATTCTTCCTCTGCTTCTTCTTCCTCTACTTCCTCTTCCTCTGCTTCCCCTTCCTCTAATGCAGGATTAAGGTCATTTGTTTATGCCCAAGGGGCAAAGAAGCGGTCAAAATTTCTAGGGTTGCCCCTAAAGTGATACTGAAAAATCAATTTGATGAGCCCATGATGCTTAGGGCTTCCTTTCCCTACTTGGTATTTGTTGGCCATAGCCTTTAACTCCTAAAAAAGGTATAAGGGCACATTAACCCTACATTCTGGTTTAACTGCTCCATGGCGCAGATGGTTGAGGATACGAAGGTGTGGGCCAGATACAACAAGAAATTGGTCATCACAAGTGATATACCTCATCACCCACATTGCAACTTCATTCCAAGGGACTATCAAACTAAGTCTTTTGACCCCATTACAAACATTTCTACATATTAAAAATTCAATTTTGCCATCCCCTTCTTCCGTAAACTGATTAACTAGGTTATTCAAAATATTGCACCCAGTTTTTACAATATGCAAGCCTTGAAGAGGTAATTTAGTGACTTGGCTGAGTATTTTGGGAGTTACTTAGATAGTCATCCCATTAATGTGCACTCGATTTTTGCAGAAGGTGCGTGTGAATTCTGCCGCCAGGCCCTCGGAGTAGCCATCAAATTTGTGCAGGAATGGCAGAAATCCTCCATCAATGAATATTTGCAAGGATGTAGGGTCATTTTCCAGGCAACTAATGTTTTTAGGTTTGGCTTTGATTTTCTTTCACCCCATGGTGTAATCTACTGCCTTCTGTTCTGTAGTTTCTGTAAACTGGTGAAAAGTATGAGCGTGCATCTGGTTTAGGGTTTCAATCACCATAGAAAGAATAATAGCAACGCAGGAACTGCTTCGAAACTTGTAGCATAATGACGTGGTAATGCATGTGAAGTTATCACCCGTACCTTCGCTCATTTTTGTTTGGACGACAGCTGTTATAACCATTTTATCTACAATTCAAGGTGCTCCTATTGAGATTTCCAGCTAATCAATCTTTGAACTTAGGTAGGTGTAATCTGAAAATAGATGAAACCACGGTCATGAGACAAGACCGAACAATGATAGTGAAACCAACTAGGTAAACATGCCGAAAAACCGGTTTTCATGTAAACCCTAACTCAGGAGTGCCTCAAAGAGGTTTTCACTTCCTGAATTTGTTTATTTTTATTTTTATATATATATATTTTTTTCAAAATCAAATTCTTGTGTCAATCTGCTGAATTCAGTATGGAAGAAGTGTTTTCTTCCCAAATGTGTACATTGAAACTTTCCACTTGTTTGAGAAATTCTGCCTTGTTGTATGGTTTGTGGTACAAACAAAGAAGATGTCCATTCACCACCAACTTGCATTGTGAGTCATCAATAGGTGTAAGACGAACAACTCCATTGTCAAACACTTCCTCAATTTGGTAAGGTCCAATCTATCTGGTCTGTAACTTTCCAAGGAAATCCTTGTATTGTGAGTCAAACAACAAGGCCCAGTCACCTTGCTAAAATTTTTGCTGCTTGATGTGACTATCATGCCACATCTTTCGCTGTTCTTGGATTATCTCTGTTTGATGTAGTGCATTCATGCGCAGTTCATCCAATGCATCAAGTTGCAGAATACGCTCTTCTTATGCCTGTGACAGATCAATACCTACTTCCAAAGTAGTTCGAAGAGTTAGTAATTCAAACTCAATAGGCAAAAGTGGTTTCTTTCCATAGACCAATTCATAGGGCGTAAATCCAGTGGTAGATTTCCAAGTGGTATTATAAGCCCAAATAGCTTCTGGTAATTTGTCTAGCCAATTCCTTTTATGAACTGCTACGATTTTGGCCATTGGCTTGTGGATGATAAGGTGAGGATTTTTTGTGTTTGACTTGATAGAGGTGAGTGAAGGCTTCAATAACCTTGGAAGTAAATTGGGGTCCGTGATCTGTGGTGATAGATTGTGGGGCTCCAAAACGTAGAAAAATCTATGAATATAGAAAATCAACAACTTTTTCTTCTCTAGCATGCTTAAAAGCACGAGCTTCTACCCATTTGGTAACATAATCAGTACATACCAAAATATGCACTTTGCCTTGGGAAGGAGGATTAATGGGTCCTACAAAATCTAAACCCCATATTTCAAATGGTTCTGTTCCTATTTGAGGTTGTAATGGCATTTCATTAGTAAAGGTAGGTTTTCCCATTCTATGGCAAGCATCACAATGTCTAATGTACCTCTTTACATCTTTATGCAAAGATGGCCAATAATATTTGGTTCCCAAGATTTTATGAATAGTGCTTTTGACTGAATAATGCCCTCCTGATGGTTCATCATGGCATGCCCGTAGGATATCATATACTTCATCCTGGTGGATACACCTGCGTAAAACATGATCAGGAATGCATTTAAACAGTAAGCCCTCTATCCATTGGAAAGAAACACTTTGCTTGATTAACTATTTCTTTTGTTTGGGGGTAAAGTGAAGAGGAATCTTCCCTGTAGCCAAGTAATTAGCTATGTATGCAAACCATGGAGATTGTACAGAGACAGGAAACAACTTTTCATCTGGAAAGGTATCTTCCACAACTTCCCCTATATCTGCATTTGGTATTCTTGACAAGAAATCTGCAACTACATTAGATTTCCTAGGCTTGTTTACTATGGTAACATCAAATTCCTACAACAGAATCAACCAACGAATAATTCTTGCACTAACCAATGGTTTATTCATCAAATATTTGATTGCAGTATGATCTGTATGGATGAATACTTGGTACCCTGTGATATAGTGTCGAAATTTGTTAATAGCATAGATTACAACCAAGAATTCTTTTTCGGTGGTAGTGTAGTTTTTCTCAGCTCCTGTCAAGTTTTTTACTGATATAATAAATAGCATAATGTTCCCCATTTTCAATCTGTCCTAACATAGCTCCAATAGCAGTATTGGAAGCATCAGTTTGAATATGAAAAGGTAACTCCCAATTAGGACCTCTTAATACAGGTGGAGTAGTTAATTTTTCCTTTAAGTTTTCAAAAGAAGTTTGACATTCAGAAGACCAAACAAATTCAGAGTCCTTCATGAGTAGAGCAAACATAGGATTTGCTATAGTACTGAAGTTAGCAATGAATCTGCGATAAAAACCAATGTGCCCTAAGAAACTGCGTACATCAGTTTGAGTTTGTGGAGGAGGGAGGTTTTTGATGACTTCAACCTTCTTAGGATCAACTTTGATTCCAAAAGAAGAGATATGATGTCCAAGGACAATTCCTTCCTCCATCATTAAGAAGCATTTCTCGGGATTCAGAGAGAGGTGGTATTTTTCACAGTGAATCGACACTTTTTCAAGCTATTCTAATGCATATTCAAAACTATTTCCAAACACTATGAAATCATCCATATAAATTTCAACACTTTCATTGGTTAAATCAGAAAAAATTGCTAAAACAACTCTCTGAAATGTTGCTGGAGCATTACATAAACCAAAGGGTAAAACCCTGTAAGCAAAGGTTCCCCAAGGACATGTAAAGGTAGTCTTCTCCTGATATTCTGGCACAACTTGTATCTAGTTATACCCACTAAAACCATCAAGAAAACAGAAAAATTTCTTTCCAGCAAGGGTATCCAATACTTGGTCTATGAATGGTAATGGGAAATGATCCTTATGTGTGGCCTTATTTAACTCCCTATAATCCACACATACTCTCATTTTACCATTTTTCTTTGGAACAATGACCAGGGGTGATACCCACTTACTGTCTGAGATTGGATAAATGAATCCAACATCTAAGAGTTTTTCAATTTCCTCTTTCACAATTTCCTTTAGAGCAGGATTCAAGCGTCTCTGAGGTTGCCTTACTGGTTTTACGTTTTCTGTGTATATCCTATGTGTACATACCTCAGGATGAATGCCAGTCATGTCTTTATAATTCCATGCAAAAGCCTGAACATGTCTTTGTAAGACAACAAATAATTTGGCTTCCTGGTCCTCAGTTAGCCAACTATTAATGTTCAGAAATTTACCTGGCTGGATTTCAATTTGTTTGATCCCTGGATAGATAGAACTAGCTACTTCATAGTTACTGATTAATGCATTTAATGGACAATGATGTGGCTATAGAGTATGAAATACTCTAGAATCTGTCTCAAAAATGATACCTGGTGGAATCAGAGGACATTTGAAGGTGTTAAGGAGATGATGATGCCATCCATGTGGTAGAATGAATGATCTTTCCTGATTAGACATGGATGACAGAAGTTCTAAATTTTGTTCCTCCTCTTGCCATAACAACCGATGAACAAGAGTTTGATCATCAGTTAGTCCTTCTGATTGTAATGTTTCAATTAGGACAGTTTCATTCTCAAATATTTCTCTCTCAGGTGTAGTGATTTCCTCAATATGTTCTTTAACTACAACTGTAGCCAAAGTGGCAATGGTTTCTTGTTCTTCATCAGATTCAGGATACCAAATTTGTCCAAAAAATTTAGTTGAAGGCTGAGCAGGTGGATACAAATAAATTTTCTTTAGGTCAACACCATTAGAAATGGTCATTTCTCCTGACCTGCAGTCTATAAAAGCAGTTGTAGTAGCCAACCAAGGTCATCCTAGAATGATAGGGTATCCATTGACTGATTTTCTAGGTTGCAACACTAAGAAGTCTACAGGATATTCCCAAGAAGAGACTTCAATAGCTATATCTTCTAGGATACCTTCAGGTTTAGCAACTGACCTATCTGCCATTTCCAAAACTATGGTGGTAGGATTGAGATTCTTGAGCTACAATTTTTGCATTGTGTCTTTAGTCATAACATTAATTGCAGCTCCAAGATCAATTAGCACATTAGGAATTTGCATTAATCCAATAGTAATTGTAACTATTGGACTATCGGGATCACTATATTTGGGAGGAACTAGTTTCCCAGACAATAAATCAGCTAATTTGCCTTCTACCTGAACGGTTTTAGGAAAGGCCTTCTTTTTACCAGGTTTCTTGATACATAACTCCTGAATAGTTTTTTTGAGTGAAGGCACATCCCTTATTGCCTGCAACAAAGGGAGAGAAATTGACATCTTTATAAGTTCTGTCACTAATTCTGATTCAGGGGCAATATCAATGTGATCAAACCTTTCAGGGTATGGTAATGCTACTGGAGAAGATTCCTACATTTTTTTTGTTACTTCATCTTTTTGTTTTTGTTGCACTGTCTCTTGATTTGGAGGTTCTTGTTTCTCACTTATTTCTTCAATGGTGGGTGGAACAGGTTCAGGTAAAACCTTCCCTAAACGCAGTTGGATGTTACTACAGTCAAGCACATGAACTGCAGTAGAGTCTTCAGACTCAGCCTCATAAACAAGGGCTGTTTGTCTGGTATTATTTGGGTTAGTCACAGGCTGAGCTGGGAGTGGAGGTTGTTTCACTGGTTGCATTTGTTGATGTTGTGTTCTTCCCTAAAAATTTGGATTAGGTGCTGGCAGCAAGTTTTGAGCTTGCCCTTGATACCTTTGTTGTCCTTGATATGGTGGATATTGCTGTCCCCATCTTTGCCCTTGCTGTGTCCACTGTGGAGGAGTTGCATTCCAAGGTGGGTTCATCCACCCAGGATGTGACCAATCTAGAGGAGTTGTCCAAGGTTGGTTCCAAGGTTGTGCAAGGACTTCTGCATGTCCCCATGGCATGTTCATATTCCAAGGAGATTGTCCCCAGTTTGGAAATCGAGGAGCATTGGGATATTGTGTATAGCCACCATCGGATCTCTACCCAATAGCATTAAGTTCTTCTGTTTGGGTGCCTAAGATAGATTTTAGATGAGGCAACAAAGGACATCTATCTGTTGAATGTTCCTTGGAACAAATTCCACAAATAGAAGTTTTGTTTAAAGGGCAATCCTGCAAGGCATGCTTATTCCTACATCTTGGGCAATAAATTGCCAAAGGTGGTGTAGAATTGGATTTTATGTTTCTCTCACCTAATGCAGAATTGAGTTGAACAAGGATATCAGTTTTTAAATTAGCCATTTCCTCCATCAACTCCTTTATGTCATTATTGCTAGCATTCCTTTTCTTTCTTCGATGGTGAGTACGGGAATAGTTTCTACATAACTCCACAATATCTTCAAGGTCAAGTTGATCTATGTCTCCTTTTCCCATTAAATCTAACACTTCCCTAGATTCATCCTGCAATCCTCTTAAGAAGATAGGCTTTAAGAAATCAGGTTCTATAGGACCACATCTCTTTTGGACAAAGGCAAAGCGATCAAGGTAATCCTCTAAACTCTCATCTTCTTCTTGCTTGATCCGAAACAACTCATATTTTCTATTTCGTACTCGATAGTAATCCTGATATTTATGTAAGAATGCAGTCTCCATGTCATCCCAAGTATGGATTGAATTAGGTTCAAGATTACTCATAAACCATCAAAGAGCAGCATCCTTAAGCGTAGAAGGAAAAAGTTTCAATTTTTGATTATCATTTATGTAGTCATAAGTCTGACATAACACTTTGAATTCAAACAGAAACTGATCAGGATCTTTTGAAATAGTTCCCCTAAAAATTGGCAATATGGATGGAGAAATAGTTTTCATGGGAGCATCTAGAGCTAGATCCAACCGTATGGGGTATTCAAAAGTCTTAGGAGGATCATCAGCATACCCACCTAGTGGTGGTAGTGGTGCTGCCATAGTTGCTTTCTTTCTTGAGTTTGATGTGGATGGTTCGGTCTTAAGGGAATGTTTAGCAGAAAGTGCTGCCAAAAGTTCTTGTTCTAATCTATCCAAAGCTTCAGTTGGTGAAGAAGGTATTTTTGGCAATTCTTCATCTGATCATGAAGAACGCCTTGGTGGTTCAGAACTAGTTCTGATAAACCTCCCTCTTTCGTCTCTTGGCCTATGCATTCATGCCTATTCAGTAAATAAACTGAAATACAATGTTTCAAAAATTGTAACACAATTCTTGACCTATATCACTTTTCCTAACAACATCGATTGTTCCCCGAAAACGATGCCAAAAATGATGAGGGTCGTTGTTCATTCATCATTTAATCATTATGTGTGTCAATCCAAGGCGGTGTCCAGAGGCTATATACGATAGGAGGTGTTACAGTTACAGGTTCAGTTTATTCAAGAACAGGTTTTATTGGTGGATCAGTTAGCATTTGGGGGTTTTGTTGTGACCTTTAACTCCTAAGAAATGAAATGAACTCCTATTTACTTTTGTAGAAACAAAATTACAGGAAATGAAATGACAGAATCTAAAAATTATAGAAAATGAAATGTTGCTAAATTGAAATGACAGAAAAATAAAGTGCAGAATTTAGAACACACACACTCTTTGCATGGAAATAAATCAACTAGATAATATCAAAACAAAATTTTAACTATTGCAAAACTGAATCAACAAAACTGCCAATATTGCAAAATGATAAGATAACTGGAAATTGCTGTGTACTGCAGAATTGAACCAATAATGACTGTAAAACTGCAAAATGACAGAATATCTGGGAATTGCTGTAAATACAAAGAAATGTTGTTCACTACTAAAATATGTATTAAAAACTACTAAAGAAATGCAAACTGGCAGAATTCTGCTAACCTGCTGCAACAAGAATTCAGCAAGAATTTCTATCAAAAACTACCTTCCTCTGGCCTGCAAGTGGGCCCTTGCTTCCAGAACCAGAAGAAGGTGAGGAGCTATGCTAAGAAGATCTAGCTATTACTCATAAACCTCAACATGCCAATTGAAAACTAAATATTGCACTTTTTATTCAATCTGAAAATGCATTACAGTAATGCAAGAAAAACCTACAAATTACTGTTCTGCTACAGGAAACCTTTACTCTATCCTAATTTGGGTACTCTCTTGCCTATCTATATATCTCTATCTATCTATCTATATGTATCTATATATGCTCGACCATATGGGAGCTTTATTATTTATAAGATAACACTGATATGCTTGGTTCCTATTTTGCAAGGATTTACATAACTGTTTTCCTAGACTACAGGATTTTACTTTGTCCAAAATTTATCCATTCATTATTGTTGGGCTGCATCTGTTGAGGAAATCACGTTGATATGAGTTGGAACAACCTCCTGGTCAATTTCCAATACTTTCTTCCATCGTTTTATCGCTTTTTGACCACCTTCAGTTGTTCCTGTGCTATTCCCTATTCCTGCACCGCTTATTCCTGCACTACTCCGAAACAACAGGCAAGTGACCATTTGTTGCTGATATGTGGTCCAAATGCATAGGAAGTAACGTGTTGACTTCTCCACTCTCCTTTCACACCCTTCTGCATTGGTGGCATGTGTTGGAGTGACTAATTCCAAGCCTTGTTGTATATGTACAGCTGGCTGAAACTCATCACGATTACAACCTCTTTTCCTGCACGATCGGCTACAGTGATGAATTCTTGGTGCCCTTTTCCATTTGAATTAGTTTAACCAAAGGAACACCATATTACCAAGCATCATATATTCAAACAAGTTCTAAATTGCTATAACACTATTGATTAATTAACTAAAAAACAGGTGAAATTGCAGTAAAAATAGTAAAACAGAGCATATGCACTTTGTCATTCCAGAATTTGCAAACATCATTATATAATGCATTTTTCCATAATTAACATAAAAATCATAGTAAAAAGGGTAAGTCAAATAGTTAAAAATGTATCAAAAAGTGTTCATGGATGAGGCAATTCTTGGCCTCATCATCCTTACCCTAATCAAATATTTATGAGCCTCCTACCCAAAGGAGATGTCCTATCCCCCAAATAAGTATTTATGAGCCTCCTATCCAAAGAAGATGTCCTATCCCCCAAAGCTTTGGAAATGATACTTCAAAAGATCACTTCCTCTTCTACCGCTGGCAGGTGGAACTCCTTTCCACAAAAGACATCCTGTCCTCTTTGCTCTAGCTCTAGAGACTTATGTCCTCATTGATCACCTCCATAGCTACTAATCAACACTTGTACTAAACACAGTCAGTCAGTCCAGCACAAGTCCTCTCAAACTCTATCACAAATTTGCACCAAATTTAGTACTCTGGTCCAGCACAAATCTACTCTCAAATCTTTGTCAGATCTATCCCAATATTAAGCCAAAAGCTTGAACAAATCAATCACAACTATTCACAAGTCTTCACTAAGACTTCATCAAATTTATCCACAAGTTCTTCAATAAGAACCTGTCCAAATCAGTCCAAAAGATCTCCACAAGAACCTGTCCAAAATAGTCCACAAGTTCTCCATAAGAACCTGTCCAAATCAGTCCACAAGTTCTCCACAAGAACCTGTCCAAATCTGTCCTAGCAAGCTCACCAAGAACTTGCCCAAATAAGCTCAAGCAAGTTTACTAAGAAACTTGCCCAATGTGAACACACAAAGATAATTGTTAGAGACCCAATGTGTTTCATCCAATCATATCAAATCAATCTCATAGAAGCTTAAAGAGAATTTGTAGAGACTCAATATGTTCTATCCTTCAAATTTCAATATCAACTCAAATCAATCTCATAGAAGCATAAAGAGAATTGTTAGAGACTCAATATTTTCTATCCTTCAACTCTCAATCTCAACTCAAATCAATCTCATAGAAGCATAAAGAAAATTATTAGAGACTCAATATGTTCTATCCTTCAACTTTCAATCTTAACTCAAATCAATCTCATAGAAGCATAAAGAGAATTGTTAGAGACTCAATATGTTATATTCTTCAACTCAAAAACAAACTGTTTCTCAAATCAAAATAAAGATAGAAGTAGTATACTTTCATAAGATCTTGAACCATGACCCAATAATTGTCAATAATGTAATATCAAGGAATCAACTCCTCAAACATAGAACCATAAATTGCTATCAAACCCTAGCCAAGTTAGTTTTCAAGAACTCAAAGCAATCTCTCTCTAAGCATCAAAAAGGGGTTCAAGATATTTCCAACTTCTCTCAAATGGGAATGCTCAACTTAACCACACAACCAAGTTTATCAAGCAAAGTATAACTTGATAAAATCAAATCTCAAAGGAGCAAGCCCAACTCATGTATCCAGTAAAGCATAACTTGATCAACTCAATCTCAATGGAAGCAATCTCAAAACCAAACTCTCAACAACCAAGCAACTCAATTAGGGTTTCAACAACTTATAGTAATGGCATACGCTTCTCACTCAAAAACCCTAAAGCAAACTTCAAATGCTTCAACTCTCATAAACCAGAATTATGCAATAACTCATAAAATCATCATGATCTCATAATGCATAATCAATACTTCCACTTTCAGAAAATAAGATCCACTCCAAATAAGGAAACTTAATTTAATTCTTTTCACTCCAAACCTATTTTTAGAAAACCATCAATCAATAATAACCATGGAAGAATGTGCCCATACCTTTAATTTGATAAAGAAGGAGAACTCAAAATCTGTCACAACACTAATTCTCAATTTACCACAAATTAGAGTTAGCAACAATGGAATAATGCACAATTATAAGATTCCTAATAACACCTTATCACTCCAAATCATCAATAATTAAAACTCACAAATATACATATCAACAATATTCCTTTACACCTTATAACTCCTACTTAATATATCACAAAATAACTTCAACCTCAAAAAATAATTACAAGAGAATATCCACTCAATAACTCCAAAGGCTTTCTAACCCCAATATGACATTAAGCACAATTATTCCTTGAAGAACACAAGCTTATACTGAGAGGGGGGGGTGAACAGTATAAGACCGCTTTTTACTTTTTTCTTTATACTTCAAAACAGTAAAACAATATACCCAAAGCAATATCAAAGCAATGCACAAAACCATCCACAAAGTGACACAACAATTTATGTCCACAAAAATTTTCTCTAAATGTTATCTCAAAGTTCTTTGGGAAACCTTCCCAATTACAATATTTATGAGCCTCAGCCCAAAGGAGACACCTTCCCCTAAATCTGCTTTGCTAGTGATCCTCTAGAAGACCTCTATCTCTTTTTGCCCTTAGCAAGTGAAACTCTTTTCACAGAAGACACCTGTCTTCCCTGCTCTGGCTGGAGATCTCTGTCCTCAACTCTGTCACAGCAAGCTGGTCCTCTTTTCTACACCAAAACATAGTCCTTCGCTATGGCACAATTTTGTCCTCTTTCTTTGTTCCTTTTGGCACTTGATTGGAAAACAATTCTTCACTGTCTGCACAACTATAGCAGCACAGTCTTCTTAAATTATAGCAGCATTCTCTTCTCAACTTATAGTAGCACTTGATCACTGTTTGTTCTTCACAACCGTTCACAATTATAGCAGCATCTATTGTGCACACTTTTCTTTCTATTACCCAAACTGTGCGAACACAGTCGCAATCACAACATAATCTTCTCTGCACAGTCTTCTCATAAACAATAGCACATTCTTCATGTATACAACATCACAGACTTCTATACTTAGAAGATTCAGTGAAATGCACTTTGATGCTGTAGTCGGACTTCGCTTTCTGCTTTTTTGATTATCGAACCTTGCTTGTCGCACTAACTCTGTGAACGCCACACTTCAAAAGCACACATTGATCGACACACAAAAATTCTCAAACAGTCCTCATTTAATACCCATAATCTTAAGATGAAATCTTGTTCTTTAGTCAGCTGATCAATATTTTAATATGTCAGCTGTAAAACCTTATCCTTCGTCGGCCAAGGTTAACTTCGTCGGCTTCAACCGCCTCTGCTATCCTATAGCTTTTCTCGTGCGAAGCTCAAACATGTCACGATATCGCTATGCCTTGGTCTACCATACACCTTCTTTGGTTTGTTGTCATGAAATTGCTACACTACAGCCTTTGCTGACGTCATCACAAATCTTGTCGCGAAATCACGATGCTCTAGACTTTACTACCTTCTTCTCCGTTGCTGTCGTGAAATCGTGACACTACAACCTTTGCTAACATCATCATGAAACTTGTCGTGAAATCATGATGCTTTAGACTTCACTGCATTCTTCTCCGTTGCTGTCATGAAATCACGATGCTACAGCTTTTGCTGATGTCATCATGAATCTTGTCGCAAAATCATGATGCCCTAGACTTCACTGCCTTCTTCTCCATTGCTGTCGTGAAATCACGATGCTATAGCTTTTGCTGACGTAATCATGAATCTTGTCGTGAAATCGTGACGCTCTAGACTTCACTGCCTTCTTCTCCGCAACTGTCATGAAATCGCAACACCTTTGCCTCTTGCTGACGTCATTAGCAACTCTGTCACGAAATCGTGACACCTCTTGCTTCTTCATCCTTTTCTTGGTTTGCACTAGCGAAAATGAAACATGTCATGAAATCGCGACGCTTTCACTGCCTTAGGATATTTCTTGCCAACTGCTCATGAAACTGGAACATGTCGCGAAATCATGACATTTTCTGCATCCGTACGACTTCTTCAAAACTTGTCGTGAAATCGTGACACTTCCTGCAACTCAACACTGCCAACTCAACTTGTCGCAAAATCGTGACACTTTCTGCATCCGTACAACTTCTTCAAAACTTGTCGCAAAATTGCGACACTTTTTGCCCGTTGTGCTTCTGCCTTCCTGCATGTCGCGAAATCACGACAGTTTTGGCCAAACTTTCTCTCTCCTCAAACATGTCGTGAAATCGCGATACTTTTGCCCGCTTTGCCTCTGCCTTCCTGCATGTCACGAAATCATGACTTTCTCTCTCCTCAAACATGTCACGAAATCGCGACATTTTTTCCAGCAGCCTGCAAACTTATTCTACTTTATCTTTTTCTGGATTTTTGGCAACTGGGCTACTCTGATTTTCTTGGAGACTTACTGACCAATAGAAACCTTCAACAAAAACACATCCTTGGACTTAAAAACAAATTGCTCCAATAGTTCCTCGACATCAAAAACAACATCTACCAATAGCTCCTTGACATCAATGACAACAACTAAACTTAGGCAAGGGCAATGTACTCAAGGTACCCAAAATTTCCAACAATCTCCCCCTTTGTCATTGATGGCAACCCTTATCTAAAACACATCTTTCAAGAGTCAAAACTGAATTCAATCTCTCCAAGTTTTGCTCCCCCTGAATTGAAGCTTTCCTCTTCTTTTGAAAAACTCTCCCCCTTACTTAAATCTCTCCCCCTTTGTCATCAATGGCAAAGGGTCACCTTTGGGGCTTGGGACTAAGAATGAGCCTCTTAGCTTAGTCCCTCCCCCATCTCCTGATGAGATGATTAAAATAGGGTTGGGAGTGACACTCCCATTAAACACTCATCATCATTAGTGTCCAAGATTTCTTTTTCGGGCCTTCTCTTGAATTCTTTTCTTGTATTTTTGTTCCTATCACTGTTCTGATCCTCGGAGCTGTTAATACTACTGTTCCTATTTCTTTTATCTTTTCTGTTCTTATCCGTACCTTGATCCTTGGACCTGTTCATGTCATTTTTCCTATTTTTGTTATCATTCCTATTTTTATCCATGCCTTGATTCTTGAACTTGTTCATGTTGCTGTTTCTGTTCCTGTATCTCAGAAGATCAACTCTACACTGTCTAGCTAGGTGTCCTTCATTATTGCATTTATAGCAGGTAACAAAATCAGTCATGGCTGTTCTTTGAATTTGCCTGTTCTGACTAACCCAGTTTGTGTTATTTGTCTTGCAAAAAATTGCCTTGTGCCCGAATTGTTGACAAGAGTAGCAATACCCTTGAAAGAAATTATGTCTCCTAAAACTGTCATTTACTCTCTTCATTTGAGTCATGCACTGTACAACCATGTGACCAAATATGTGACACACATAACATCTGTCGTGAAATTTTCTTTTGTTCGACTTCATGGGTCCCGAAAACTTCTTCTTCTCAGTCTGAATATCATTTTATGTTTCTGCGTATTCATCACTTACGGACTCATGATCTGAAGTACTTTCTTCAACAGGACTCTATTTCTTTTGAAATCTTTTGTTAGATTCCCCAACCCGTTCCTTGTGCGGCTCAACAAAACTGAGACCTGTTTTATCTGTTGGTTTTCTCTGTCCTTCGATGAGAAATTTAACCTTCTTGGAGCTATCCTGAAATCTGTAGAGCTTATCATTGTACTCTTTATTTTCTTCTTTCAAAGAAGCTATTTCCTGTTCTAACTCACTATACTCCAGAATTTTAGATTCTAACTCATTCTTGAGTTCTTGTGTCTTAGCCATAGATACTTCAATATTTTCTACAAGTTCATCTATCTCCATACAACATTCATCTACCTTAATCTTGAGTCTATCATTCTTCTTTCTTTCCTTTTTCAAAACACTAAGAGCATTATTGAGTTCGCATTCAAGATCCTCTATTTGATGGCGCTTTGAATCATCACAGACTTTTTTCAGATTTCTTATCACTAGAGGTGCTACCTTTTTCAAAAACCATACATGCATCTTCATTGGGGTTTTCTGAAACATCCTCATACATACTAGCAGCCAAATCATCATTTCTACAACCATCCTCAAGGTGCCCAAAATTTTCACATTTGAAACATTTCATGATAATGAATTTGTGTTTCGGTTCTTCCTCTTTTTTTGAAATGAACAGCATGTCATTTTTATCATTACTAGAAGAACTATCACTTTCACTACTAGAAAACTTACTTGCTTTGTCCAAGTAGAAGCTCTTCTTATTCTTGTGAGAATGCCTCTTTCCATGATTGCTATACTCATCTTTGCTTTTCTGGTGATTGTTGTACTCATTTTTGTTGTTTCTGTAATACCTGTGCTTTTCAGAATCCTTGCTTTTAACATCCTGTATATCTTCATCACTTTCATCTTTAGAAACAGTATAGTCAGTAGCATAATGACCAAATTTCCCGTAGTTGAAACATCTTATATTTTTCTTTCTTTTGTGCTTTCTGGAAAACTTGCCTTTCCTGCTATAATATGCCTCTTCCTCACTAGAAGACTCATCACTTTCTTGAATCTGTTTGCCCTTCGATTTCTTAATAGCTTTGAAAGCTGCCTCTTTCTTTACATCAACTTTCACTTGTGTCCTCAATTCAAATGCTGCAAGAATACTATGGAGCTCATCCTTTTTCAATTTATCTAAATCTTTGGCTTCCTCAATAGCAGAAATATTTTTGCTAAATCTATTTGGAAGAGATCTTAAAATATTATCACACACATCATTTTTAGCAAGTTCAAGACCTAAGTCTTTCATAGAATTAACAACTTCATCCATCCGGAGCATGTAGTCACTAATATTTTCATCATCATTCATCTTGAGTTGTTCAAACATACCTTTAAAATGTCTTAACTTGGCATTTCGAACATTTGCAACACCTGTATGAACAACCTGCAATTGATTCCACATTTCACTGGCTATCTTGCAGTGAATAACTTTAGTGATATCTGCCTTTTGTAAACCCTTCAAGATTGCATTCATGGCTTTTGAATTGCTATGATGTAGAAGTATGTCTTCTTTAGTGTAAGGACCATTTGTAGGAATGGTATATCCATCTTCAACAACTTCCCATACCTCATTACCGAGAGCCATTAGATAGACTTTCATTCTTGCACTCCACAGACCAAAATCTGATCCATCAAGAATAGGTGCTGCATTGCTACTCGAGTAGTCCATTGTGTTCTTTGTAAACTTTTCCTTCAAGTTGTTAAACTTTTCAAAGGCACTTGCTCTAATACCAATTGAAGAACACAAGCTTATACTGAGAGGGGGGGTGAACAGTATAAGACCGCTTTTTACTTTTTCCTTTATACTTCAAAACAGTAAAACAATATACCCAAAGCAATATCAAAGCAATGCACAAAACCATCCAGAAAGTGACACAACAATTTATGTCCACAAAACTTTTCTCTAAATGTTATCTCAAAGTTCTTTGGGAAACCTTCCCAATTACAATATTTATGAGCCTCAACCCAAAGGAGACACCTTCCCCTAAATCTGCTTTGCTAGTGATCCTCTAGAAGACCTCTATCTCTTTTTGCCCTTAGCAAGTGGAACTCTTTCCACGGAAGACACCTGTCTTCCCCGCTCCGGTCGGATATCTCTGTCCTCAACTCTGTCACAGCAAGCTGGTCCTATTTTCTGCACCAAAACACAGTCCTTCGGTATGGCACAATTTTGTCCTCTTTCTTTGTTCCTTTCGGTACTTGATTAGAAAACAATTCTTCACTGTCTGCACAACTACAGCAGCACAGTCTTCTTAAATTATAGCAGCATTCTCTTCTCAACTTATAGCAACACTTGATCACTGTTTGTTCTTCACAATTGTTCACAATTATAGCAGCATCTACTATGCCACTTTTCTTTCTATTACCCAAACTGTGCGAACACAGTCGCAATCACAAAAAAATCTTCTCTGCATAGTCTTCTCATAAACAACAGCACATTCTTCGTGTATACAACAACACAGACTTCTATACTTAGAAGATTCAGTGAAATGCACTTTGATGCTGCAGTCGGACTTCACTTTCTGCTTTTTTGATTGTCGAACCTTGCTTGTCGCACTAACTCTGCGAACACCACGCTTCGAAAGCACACATTGATCAACACACAAAAATGCTCAAACAGTCCTCCTTTAATACCCATAATCTTAAGATGAAATCTTGTTCTTTAGTCGGCTGATCAATATTTTAATACGTCGACTGTAAAACCTTATCCTTCGTCGGCCAAGGTTAACTTCGTCGGCTTCAACTACCTCTACTGTCCTATAGCTTTTCTCGTGCAAAGCTCAAACATGTTGTGATATTGCTACGCCTTGGTCTGTTGTACACCTTCTTTGGTTTGTTGTCACAAAATCGCTACACTACAGCCTTTGCTGACGTCATCGCAAATCTTGTCATGAAATCATGACGCTTTAGACTTTACTACCTTCTTCTCCGTTGCTATCATGAAATCGTGACACTACAACATTTGCTGATGTCATCATGAAACTTGTTGTGAAATCGTGACGCTCTAGACTTCACTACCTTCTTCTCCGTTGCTATAGCGAAATCGCGACGCTACAGCTTTTGCTGACGTCATCATTAATCTTGTCATGAAATCGTGACACCCTAGACTTCACTGCCTTCTTCTCCATTGCTGTCACAAAATCGTGATGCTACAGCTTTTGCTGACGTAATCATGAATCTTGTCACAAAATCGTGATGCTCTAGACTTCACTGCCTTCTTCTCTGCAACTATCGCGAAATCGCGACACCTTTGCCTCTTGCTGACGTCATCAGCAACTCTGTCGCAAAATCATGACACCTCTTGCTTCTTCATCCTTTTCTTGGTTTGCACTAGAGAAAATGAAACATGTCACGAAATCGTGACGCTTTCATTGCCTTAGGATCTTTCTTGCCAACTGCTCGCAAAACTGGAACATGTCGCGAAATCGTGACATTTTCTGCATCCGTACGACTTCTTCGAAACTTGTCGCAAAATTGCGACACTTCCTGCAACTCAACACTGCCAACTCAACTTATCACAAAATCGTGACACTTTCTGCATCCATACAACTTCTTCGAAACTTGTCACAAAATCGTGACACTTTTTTCCTGCTGTGCTTCTGCCTTCCTGCATGTCACGAAATCACGACAGTTTTGGCCGAACTTTCTCTCTCCTCAAACATGTCGCGAAATCATGACACTTTTGCCCACTTTGCCTCTGCCTTCCTACATGTCACGAAATCGTGACTTTCTCTCTCCTCAAACATGTCACGAAATCGCAACAGTTTTCCCAAGCCTGCAAACTTATTCTACTTTATCTTTTTCTGGATTTTTGGCAACTGGGCTACTATGATTTTCTTGGAGACTTACTGACCAACAGAAACCTTCAACAAAAACACATCCTTGGACTTAAAAACAAATTGCTCCAATAGTTCCTCGACATCAAAAACATCTACCAATAGCTCCTTGACATCAATGACAACAACTAAACTTAGGCAAGGGCAATGTACTCAAGGTACCCAAAATTGCCAACATTCCTTAAAACCTTATAACTCATAAAATACATTTACTTCTAAATGCATTTACCACATAAAAATTAAGCATCAATAATAACAATGTCAAAGCAATATTTCTATTTAACCTTATACCTCCATACAATTACCAACAATAATTTGCCAAGTAAAATCAAATATTCCACATTATTAACAAAAGATCGACCTTGGCCAAAAATCAATTCTCCAACCTTAGGAGAAGTGTGGAGACACCAACATAAGCGTCAAAGCACTTCCTCCTCCAAACTCGTGGCCCAAGGCAACTGTTGTACCACGTTCACAATAATCCATGACTAAAAATGGAACATGCCCAATGCGAATCAATATCAACACCTCTGCCTAGAGAGTGCCTTCACTCCACTGCCTCTGTCATTGGAGCACAAGTGCCCAACAAAAATCTCAAGCACCACTCATCGTTTTACCTTCCCTTTGCTTGTAGAAATTAAAGACAAACAAATTTGTCTTCCTCACAGGCGTATGAAATCGAAACTTAAACACAAAGCAATATGAAACTCAAAAATCACAGAGCAATCCAAAATTGAAGGTCACAAAGCAATACGAAATCGAAAGTCACAGAGCAATACAAATTCGAAGGTAATCATCCAAATAGGAGGTGCATTGAACCTTAGGAATTAATGCCATTTAATAGTCTTTTGCATCTCATGAAAGTTGACGTCAGCACTCCTTCCAAAAATATAATGTTGGCGAGGTAAGTATTTTACATGAGCGCCACTAAGGGTTTAGAAGCCCTTTCAATAATAATTATTAAATTAATAATTATTATTTTATTAATGATAAACTTAACTTAAAAACTTTTCAAAGGTTTGAGTTAATTTATTTATTAATAATCAAAATGAAATTTTAAGGTTTTTTCAAGGAGCAAAACCTTTTCATTAAGCCATGATGGTTTTAATAAAAACCCTTAATGAGTCCAGATGGTTTTAAGAAAAATCTTTAAGCTTGTCACCATGGTTTTAATAAAAACCCTTAAACAAACATCATGGAAATTTCAAGATATTTTTGGCACCAAACTCTTTTTGACATCAACACAAATTTCTTTTGACATCAACACAAAATCCTTTTGAAATCAATGACAACTCACAAACATGAATCTAGGCAACATACCCAAAATTTCCAATAATCCTCTAGCGTAATGCTCATCTCGTCGGTCGGGATGTGGAAGGTATTAGTCCGAGGGACCCAACGATGGGCCAAAGTCGTAAGGTAAGCCTAATTCAACATGATGTGAGGCAGTTTGGTCACATACTGGATCTTGTGAGCCTTAAGCCACCTCCAATCTATGCCATCCAAAAGAGGTAGAAGGTCATTACTGAGCTTCGGGTCCTAAGCCTGAGCAGTAAGGATCTAAGCAAAACGAAAGAAAGATGAAACATAACTACAGTGCATCTAAGGCATAAATCCCAATAAAAAATGAAAAATGTGACACTCTCCTAAATATGAGAAAAGAGGGGGATAAATACACCTAAGCATGCAACACATACTAAAGAGTAGTTCAAAATTCTAAAAAAATTAAAAACTATCTCATAAAAATCTAATTTTTTTTTTTTTTTGCAAAATTGACTAAGGGAATTAGCCGTTGTCACCCACATCGACCAGAATCTAGATGCTAGAGATAGCAGTGGGTAGAATATGACTGCTAGAGAAAGTAGTGGCCAAAGCCCAATGATCAAATTTTTGACCGTTGGGGTTCAAACCTAGCTGCTCTAAGCGACATCGGCCAAATTTCCACCGCTTTGAGCAACATCGACCGAAAGGCGACACGACAAACCCATGAACCCTAGGTCATAAAATACAAAAAAAATTGAAAACATCAAAAATGGGGACCAACCCACCACATAAAAACCTATACTAAGCCTAGCTACGGATCCCGTTCGTTACCAACAGGTTTAGTGAGGTTCATTTATCGATTACTTAGTGAGGTTCAATTTTACCCAAAAGAGGAAAAGAGGTTAGGATTTGAAAGAATACCCGAGAAGCTCTAGCTCCTCCAATAGCTAATACCTCACCCTGCGTAGCCATATCCTCGATGTAGGTATCTTTCGAAATTACAATTGTCACTATCTCACCAGAGCTTTGAAAAGTGAATTGTCAACAAATAAAATGACAGGTCAAAAGCCCTAAAAGTGCATTTTATATTTTCAAATTATGCCTTGGCCGTTGCTAATGTCAGTGGCCTAAAATTTGTGGCCGCTCAAGGCAACAACGGCCACAGGTAGAGACTCAGAGGCCGTTGGACCTGACAGCTCCCTGCTCCACAGATAAAATCAAAAGATTCCTTCCATGGGGGATAACAAAAAAACATTAAATAAACATATTTTGATGAATTAAAATCATCTTTATGATCAAAATAACAAAACAAATCACATAAAAGCATAATCTCAAGAAGGCCTCATATCCAGTTACTTACTCTATCCACTCAGTGATTACAACGATTCACACTCCATGTACTTCGATGAGATGAGTAGGTTACCATAAGGCCACTTGGGACAATTTTTTTTTTTTTGGAATTACGATGTGCCACCCTTCAATCCCAAAGGAGACCAAGATGGTTGAACTGCTCCACGGGTGCGAAAGGATCATCCTAATTCTTCTATGATACCAAAAACATTAATCCAAAGTGATACAATATGAACATAAATAAAATCACTCATCCTAACTCCCTAAGAATGGTATTGATAGCTGGACCGCTCCTCGGGATAGGGATGGATGATTATCATAAACAATTGGAATCACATTTGGATGTGGGATTTTCCATTAAAAGCAACAAATGCTAGAAAGGAACCATATTAGTCATATTGGTCAAGTGACTTGTTCCTTCATTCATTGTCATTTCTTCACCAATCCATTGTGTGAGGAGGTAGTTCAAAGCTTCAACATAATCATAATCAAATCAACAAAAGATCACTCGATCACATCAAAATCGTGTTCGTCCTACGAATAATTACATACAACAATCACAAATTTCCCTTTTTTGCTGGGAACGTAAGCAGACATGACATATTCAATTGTAGCTCTCCTACCGGTCGAAACTATTGTAGCAGGTGAAGCTACTCGATTGAGTTTGAGGAATGAGTGCAATTTAACATGCCCAAGCCACTGAGCTAAGTGCTCTGAACGTTGAGGCAATGATTCGAAGGATGCACACCATATTATGTGATTGGGCCATCCAGCGTTGATCAGACCATTGATCACCATACACCCTAAAAATAGATCAGTCTACATTTTTGCTCTATGTTGTGTTTTCCACACAACGCATCACAAAAATGGGCATCTGTAGACACCTAAAACATGTCATGCTTAGGGGAGCTACTCACATAGACACATTCATAAGATCATATGACATAATATTGGACTTTCCAAGCATCAACAGTGGTTCTCACCACTCATTTGGGGTATTTTCAAGCCATCCAAGCCTAGCCGCTCAAGCCTAGAGTGACCAGATCTTAGCCACTCAAGCCTAGAGCGGCCAGACCTTAGCCGCTACAGAAGATAACGACCAGATCTTAGTCGCTACAGATGATAGTGGCTAAACCATAAAAGTAGTTTTGCTGACAAACATGCCTAATCATGGGTGGAAGTGGTAGTTTGCATGCAATAAAGGTGAGTGGGAGTAACTTTGCATTCCCTTTCATGACCAGTTCATATGGGAGACTTGAGTTTGCATTTAGACTTTAGTTAACTAGTCTTTAAACATAGAAAATACAAAAAGCTTCTCATGCTAACTCTCACTACGCATGAGGAATTCATTCCTAGGGCTTGGACATAGACCTAGGGTTTCACACTTTAAAAGGTGCAAGCCTGAGAGCACCAAAGGGGGTCCATATTTTATTGATCAGATGGTATTTCTATCATTGGAGACCCGATATCAAATTTTCTTTGAGCTATAACGAGAGAGACAATTATTCTAGAGCATTAGGAGAGCTTTTCAAGACTTGAAGAGTTCCCCTTTGGAGAGTCCATTTGAGGGTTTTACCGCATACAGGATATTCAACATATCAAGCAAAGCAACCATTATTTCAACATCGGATACAAGCTTTGATCTATTGCTTTGGAGCAAAGAGGACGAGAGTCACTTTAGCGGCCATTGTCTTGGACAGTGGCCCGCAGGCCTAACTTAGGATTTTAGACATTAGATTCATTATTTTATTTAGCATATCATTAACATGGCATTATTTCATTCATTCGCATTCATAGCATTATTTTAATTTACACTTGCTTTCATTTGTTATATTCATTGCTAACAACCTCATCCGAGGAGGTATTCTTGGACATCTAAGCATGTGTTGTTATTTCATTGCTTACAGGGCCATAGGTTCATCGGACGAAATCTGCAACATACGAGAGCAAAAGGGATCCCTCTAGGAAACATTCCTGGAGAAGGAGGCATCTATAAGCCCTCATACATTTCTATGTGTGGAACTAGGAAGCTTTTGAAAGTGCACCACCTCTTTGTGAAAGGGTTACTATTTGCCTATTTGTAACCTTATTGTATCGAAATGGGTATCCCTAAGAGGGACCAAAATGTAACCGGGTTTCAATCCAAATAAAGAGATCTATATTTTTTATTTCCGTGTTATATGCTTTTCATTGTCTTCCATTTTATTTTGGGTTTTAATACATTGCAAGTAGAGTAAAAAGAGCAGTGCGTGCATCCCGGGGTTGCTACAACTAGAATTCATTGTCTCCCAACAAGACATTGAGGTTGATCCTAGTAAGGTGAAAGACATCACCGATATGGACCCTCCTACCACATTGAAGAAATTTCACAACCTCCAGGTCAAGATCACTTCCATTAGTAGATTTATAGTGTAATTATCTGACAAGTGTCAGCCATTCAACCACCTCCTACAAAAGGGAGTAAGCTTCAAATGGGATGACAACTGTCAAGAAGCATTTGATGCTATTAAAACCTACCTCACATCACCACCGGTTATGTCACCACCACATCTAAAATTTCCATTGATCCTATACATTTCAGCTACAAAGCTCATGCTATGTACACTCCTAGCTCAAAAGAACATGCTCGACAAAGAGCGGGTGATCTATTATATTAGCCACACGCTAGTCAATTATGAAACAAGATATGGATACATGGAAAAATCATGCCTAGCGATCATATTAGCCACTCAAATTACGCCACTACATGTTAAATCACACAACTTTTGTCATCGCCCGAGATAATCCCCTATGGTACATGATGAACAATAGTTATCACAATTCTCGCACATCTAAATGGATCATGGTCTTAACTAAAATCGACCTAGAATTCATTTCCCAAAAATCCGTCAAAGTGCAGGTCATCGCTGACCAACTTTTCGAAGCCCATTTTATTTATAATCAACCCCTCCTCATTCAAATTCTAGATGATTCCATATTCCACATAATTGAAGCTAAAGAATATGTTGAACCCGAAGTTGTAGCTGACCTCACCTTATTCTTTGACAGTTCCAGATGTCTCAATGCGGGGGGTACAGGCATTGTCTTCTTCACACCTAAAGGAGAACCGATCCATTTCTCATTCAAACTTGACTTACCCTGTACCAACAACATGTAGAATATGAAGCCCTAATCCTAGGACTGAAACAAGCACATTCCATGCATATCAAATGCCTCCATATCATAGGCGACTCACTCTTGATAGTCAATAAAGTGCAGGAACTCTGGCTATGCAATTACCCAGTCCTCCAACAATATAAGAAAATTGCACAACTCTTATCTCAATTTGAGTAGTATGACCTCGAAGCCGTTCAGCGATCATCAAACCATTTTGTAGATACTATGGCCTCCTTAGGGTCCCTCATTTTGCAAAACCCAATATCTGACACAACATTTGTATCCATCCATATGCTCACTCGATCTGCCATATCACCCACACCTCCTATAGATAATGATGGTGTGTATGTGGTAAAAACTAAACGCCATAACCCATGGTTTTCACAAATTAAATAATACATCAAATTAGGTTTCCTACCTTGTTATTTACCCCATTCTCAACACTTAACCTTCAAACAAAGAGTAATCCTCTACACCTTACTGGGGGACATCCTTTATTGCCGCAACTATGATGACATGCTCCTGCGTTGCCTAGAACTGCAAGAATAACAATGGGTTGTATAGGAAACCCATGAAGGTACTTGTGGTGGCAATTTTAGTGGCATGGAAATCACCAAACGCATCCTCTGTATGGGTTATTACTGGCCCAAAATATAGCATGAATACTACGAGTATGTGAAGCATTGCATCAAATACCAACAACACACAAACCTAACACATCTCCCATCCTAATCACTTCAACCTATCCAGTCCATGTGGCCTTTCTCCCAATGGGACCTAGATATAATTGGATAGATTACACCAGCTTCCTCAAGCAACCACAAATTTATCATCACTACCACAGAGTATTTTAAAAAAATGGGTTGAAGCCATCCCACTAGTACAAACCATAGGAGCAAAAATTGTAGCATTTATCATAGACCACATTATATGGCATTTCAGAATCCCCTCCCAAATCATTTTTTATAATGGGAAATCCTTTAAGAACAAAATTTTTTGAGCCCTATGTGATAAATTCCACATACATCATAATTTTTCTACCCCATACTACCCTCAGGGTAATGGCTAGGTAGAAGCCACAAACAAAATCGTTTGTTCCATCCTTCATAAAACTATAACAGAATCTCATCATGACTGGCATAACCAAATACCCCTAGCCTTGTGGGCGTATCGTACAAGCATCCATACTCCTATTGGGGCAACACCTTTTTCACTTGTATACGGGGATAAATCTATCATGCCTCTTGAGCTTGAGATACCTTCCTTAAGGATCTCTATGAAGGATTTCATTGACGATGATACTGCTCGTAAAGATTGTTTAGATCAATTAACACTTATCGATGAATGCCATATTCATGCAATCGAGCACACCCGAGTCTATCAAGATCACCTTCACCATGCTACAATAGTAAGGTACATCAGTATGAGTTTAAAATTGATGACCTGGATCTTAAAGAAAACCAACAAATACAAGTCAGCCTCGCCAGCAGCACGACAAGTTTATCCCAATATAGTTGGGTCCATTCATTATTACACATAAATATGGTTCAGGAGCATATCGGCTGGCCAATACTGAAGGCCTTAATGACCCTGAACCCATCATCTTGCATCTCCATGCATTCAATTCTTAATACACAAAGGCATCCATCATCATGAGTGCCACACACTACTATTTACAAGTCACTAAGCACATCACCATGTAGATATGCTATTTTGCTTTATTATTTTACTATACATGTACTTTCATCTTTATGTCATTTTTATGCTATGGGTATTTGTTTTTCCTTTTGCAGGATCCACGTCATTAGCAGGAGAATACTACAGAATCCTCATGCATCACCATGCAGAACCCCCCACCACCACAGTCTGTACCCATTACACCGACTGATCTAGCCCAACCATTACCTATCATTCACCCTAGGCATATGTCACATTCACCACACTTGGATCATCACTCACCACCCCACCACAGGTCACCTCACCATCAAGGTTATTCCTATTCACCCTGCTCTGGAGATAGCCAGATCTCCATGTCTTCCTTCGATGAGAAGGAGGAAACCTCCAATACTCATCCACACAGGTCTCCTTGTCATTTATCTAGAGAGGCAAGGAACCCATATCGCCCAGCTAATTCTCCATATCATCCCAATGATACCTATCATCCACAAAATAGAGGATACACTCCTTAAAAAACCCTCCCTATGGGCCTACCACCTCCACTCTCAAATGGGGAATCCATATATGCCCAAGCCTTACAGGCCCTTGCTACTAGTGAAACGCAAGCCACTTCCTCCCGCATCCCACCTTCACAAATCCACCATCATCCATGACCATCTCCTATGCCACCCATCTTGTAGGCCCCATCTTCAAAATTTTGAGGCTTGCCACTTCACCAAGCTTTACAACCTCCTAGATAATTTCACCCTGATGTCTCCTCATCACGACCCCATCCATCCATCTCTACCCATCGCGATTCCCCTTTCACATTAGAGGCTCGTTCATCACCTTCACCAGTTCCATTATCACCTCATCATGAACTCCAACATATCCTCACCTATGTGGAAGACCTAGAGCTCCATATGAGTCATTGTCAGTGCTAGATTCCTACTCACCAATCGATAACACCACGTACATCATTGTCAACTCGTAGATCAATTCCTAACCCCAAGGTTTGACCTACATCGGACTCTCGACCCATACCTCCTGCATCGAATTTCACTCCACCTCGTACCCCTTCACCCAAGTGAGATTACTATACCTACCATATGACATTTCCACATACCCCGCTGTCCAAGATATTTTAACACTTGATGCAGCAAGGCCTTCTGGCTCTCCCAAAGACCCGATCTATAGATCCATCGTGCCATAAACCATGCAACTACCATGAGAGTGAATACTGCATATACCACTGCTAGCCAGCCCATGATATCAAAGAGTGGAGATCATTCAAAACCCTGGTACACAACATGCTATATGATACTCACCCAACATCACCTGAGCTAGCCCTCGAGCAACCCGACTAATCAGCCCTTCACACCACAACTTTCCACAAACCCGACTATCCCAAGAATCCATGATACCACCTTCCCATTACATCCACAACAAGGAAAATTATCCATGTCCAAATATTACTCCATTCTCTCATCCGTGTCTTGACCCATGCTATTTTGCCCATCGATAGGTTCTCTTATATCATCTCCCTTACTTATTCCTCTACTTCTTTGCACCTCTTTGTGTGGTTGTATGGTCATGCTTTGAGCGGCTACATACCTAAATTGATTTAACCCCTTTCTTCTATTATATTTATAATTTGGTAATGCCCTTTGCTCTTGTTTGTAGGTCTCTAACAAATTCGTTAGATCTCAGACGATCCTATCAAATTCCAGATGATCTTGTCTGCTTCAAGAATCAGAACCTCCATCAGACATCCGGATCAGGTATGGCTCTGTAATTTAGCTTTTTCTCTCTATTTTCTGTTCAAATCTATTTGTTGTATTTCATTTAGTCTGCATTTTCATAATAGAACAACTTAGATTCATTTGGCCAAACCTAGGACTCGAATGTTTAAAGATAAAACTGAACACATTAAACACATTCCCAACCTAGGCATGGAAACTGCCATTCAAACGTTTCTTGGTGAACCCACCATCCATCGAAAAATCACCATAATACACCTCCCCCAAGAGGCGGGACCTTCGCAAGGCCTCTCAGTCCGAGGTACCGCGCCATCCTTTTCCCATCCTCCTTCCGGGCACGGATCCTATAGCCTGAAGGTAAGGATGCGAAAAATTTGGAGCGATACATTTTGGTGAACCCGACGTGAATAACATAGGCATCTTTCTGATTCAAAAATATAAAAAAATAAAAAATATATATATATATGTATACAAGAAAAAAAAAGTAACAAAATCATCATTTCAAGTTTGTATGTTTTAGATTCAATTCTAAATAGTAGATACTAAATATTACTTTTAGAAGTACTAAAGAAACCATGAGTTTTTACTCAAATCAATATGAGCCCATCAGTAATGTTGGAAGAATTCAGCCAAATACATTTGTTGATTATGACCAACCTCATCCCTATTCAACACCACCTCCATCACACTTTTCTCATTTTTCATCCTTACCCCAATAGGACAATCCCTTTGCCAATCCTCTTCATAATGATATTATCTATTCTCCCATATACCCATATTATGTCTATCAATCCACATACAATCCTCCTCCACCCTTTCAATATTCTTCTTTCAATACAACACATCCATTTCAACAAGAAAATACTTATTCTTCCAATCCTACCATGCACTCACCTCATACTTCACAATCTTCCTATCATCATTCTACCCATAATAAAGAAAAGAGAGGTAAGAAACCATTAGGTCCTTTTATGACTGAACTCCTAAGGCACATATCAAAAACCTCTCGAAAACCTTCATCACGTAAATTTACTAAGCTCAATCAACCAATGGATATAATTCTCAAGCATTTACTTGACACAAATAAGATTGAACTCCCTTCCATAAGACAACTTGATACCACAACAGATTGGTTTAAACCTGAGCTACATTGTGAATATCATAGAGTAGATGGACATATGACACAAAATTGTAAAGATTTAAGATGTGCAATTCAAGATTTGATTGATGAGGGTCTTTTTAATATAAAGGAATTACAATCTACAACTGGTTATAAATCTCAAGTAAACAATCAAACTCCTACACAACAAATACCAATAATCAATCAAGACATGGGGATCTCCCAAGAACCCCTATTCAATTATCAACAACAAGAAACCAATCAAATATTGCATGTTAATGTGTCCCATCATGATGATATTACTAATATTGTAACAAAAACTACAAATGAGCAACCTCAAGTTCAATCAACTCAATCGATATTCAAGATATGGATTCCTCATTTGACCAACCTTCAAAACTATCTTTGGCTCTAGAGAATGATCCAAAATGGAATGTAAGCATAGAAAGCTCATCTTTAGAATCAAAATCTCAATCTGAAATCCACTTTGATAGCCAACAACAAGTGATTAATCCTCAAGCAAAGATATCCCTTTTAGAAGTATTACAAAGTTCTCATAAGGAAATTTTGTTCAAGATACCTAGCCAACAATTTGTTCCTCATCATATTTTCTCTAAGAACATAATTAATGGTGTAAACCCTCTTGAGGTTAACCATATTTCATTCTATGATGAGGATATTCCTTCCTCTACTCCACAAGAAGACTCCTATCTTTACATTACAGGATCTAGTAAAGAAACACTTGTTAAAACTATCATGGTAGATAATGGCTCCTCTCTTAATTTATGCACTTATCAATTATTCCAAAAACTCAAATTAAAGGAAGAAGATCTTAATGAATCAAATGTTATTATAAAATCTTTTAACAATGAAATTCAAGAAGCTCAAGGTACTATAAATTTTTCCCTCAATATTGGATCCAAGATCCTGGATACTTTGTTTTATGTAGCATATTGCCCTTCACCTTACAACCTACTTCTCGAAGTCCTTGGATTCATACGATGAGGGTTGTCCCTTCCACTCTTCACCAATGTTTGAAGTTTGAACTTGCAAATAAAAGTGTTACCATACATGGTGACCCAACACCATTTGAAGAATATTTAACGGTTGAAACATCAAGTTCTATACATTCTCTATTGTCACAATTATCTTCTATCCATCACTTTTCTTCATCCATATATGATCATCCTTGTTTACCAAATAACACCCATGCATATCTTTCATATACGCTCCCTCCATCTTATCAAGACTTGGAAGATAGTGATAAGAATGAAGAACTTTCTTATCCTTCTTACATTTTATTTTGTAACATGATCAATTTTACACATATAAAAGTCAAATATTTTGCTACATTATTCTACATTATAACAAAGCTTTTGTTATCACTACCTTTTATTCATCACCTTTTGTTCTTACCTTCAACACAACCAAATTATCCTTCAAAACCGCCTTTGATTTTGAAGCAACCTTAGACATGCTATACTCAAATAACCTTGTATAATGTATATAGATCATCTTGTATATACCACCAATTCCATCATCTAAAAATTCATATAAAAAAATAAAAATTTCAAAAAAACAATCACATTGTATTTCTTTCAATTCATCAATTAAAATCAAAAACATCAAAAACATCAAAATCATCAAAATCTTCAAAAACATCTTTTATTTTTATACCTCTCAATTTGTGAAGTATTGCAGTTATATTTTCAAGTTATTTTGGATAAATTAGCATTTATTTGGAATCCCCCACTTTCACAAACACAAAAATAAATATCTTGATTTTATCTGGCATGATTACTAATCTCTCTTATATCAAAGTCCACAAAATTCAATTAAATAAAGTTTGAGCACAGAGAATTGATCTTGTTATTTACTTAAACCAAGCACATCCTTTCACAATAAAATGATTATATTTGTAATGTCCATGCTATGCTACATAGTAGAAGTGGTTTCTTGAGCGAAAAGTTTCCCCTGCTATCCTATCATGCACATGGTCTAGAATCTTTGAGAATTGGCAAAAGGACAAGCTCACCCCTACCCGGAATAAAAATCCCTTGCTCTACAGCTAATCCGAGCAAGTATCCCTAGCATAGGAAGAAAAGAAAAGTTCAAGAAAAAGAGAAAAAGAAAAATGTTATTTTATATCATTACAACAATGTTTCAAGCATTATCTCAAAAATCAAGCAAAAATACAAAAGAAAAGCAAAAGAAAGCAAAAGAAAGCAAAAGCAAAAGCAATAAAATCCCTCTCCCTACCCATTGAAAAGAAAAGAAGGGTTGATGAGCTTGAATCCCTAGAATTCTCAATTATTCAAAAACTGTGAGGTAAGCCCCATAACAGGTGGTTTGTGCCCAACCCGCTTGGCCTTGGGTAACTCCTAGCGTGGCGATATGTCTGTCACATTAGCGACCTTCTTTTGTACAGACCTATGTCTGCTTATGGATTAGCTAGCTCTTGATAATCCGACTTACATAGTAGTCCTGGTATGGTTATATGCATCTAAATCATGGTTAATGAACACTTATTTGGTTCATTCAAATCACTTGTATCAAATTATCTTGCTCAAAACTGGTAAACGAGACAAAGCAATTGCACACACATTTGTATTTGAGAGATTTTGTGTATCATTATGATAAATCAAGATTGGAAATGAACTCACATATGCACATGGGATTCCTTATAAATCCAACTTTTGTCTTCGAGATACTTTGAAATATCTTTGCAAATTGTCTGGAATAATTTCATTTTTCCTTTCTCGCATAAAGACAACTACATGCATAATCAAAAATCAAAATTTCTTTCAAACCATACAATAAAAACACACACATATATATATATATATATATATATATATATATATATATATATATATATATATATATATATATTGTCGACTTTCGCGACGATGGTATAGTTCCAGAACTTAAATGGGAGTCTTATGCCTAGCGCAAGTCCTCCTCTTCATATTTTTTGTTTATTTTCAACAATTAAAAATCAACCATACAATAAAACTATTATATCAACTTTTTTGGATTTCGCGATGATGGTATAAGTCTATACCTACATATTCTATGCCTAGCGCAAACCATTGTACCAATTTTTATTCCCCATTTATTTAAAATCATAAAAACATATGACTTAAATCATTATGTTATACAATTATGCTTTAAAACAAGCATGCACATTATCCTATTTCATGTCATTATGTCAAAACTTCAATTTTGCAATGATGGTATAATTCCTAGGGAATTATCCAAAAATTTCATCACTCTTAGGAATTTATGCCTAGCAAAAATCATTTTAAAATATTTCATGCATAATATTTTCATGAAAAGTCTGAAAAACAAAATCATCATCATCATCATTTGCATCATCACACCAAAGTCTTAAGACAGTCTCTTAAGCACTCTTTTTCTTTTAACAATATTTCTATACTGGGATTAGCTTGACGACCGAGTGAGCGGCGACTCCATGAAATGGTCTATAATAGCGACAATGTCCTTTGAAATTATTGTTAAAAGTCCCTTTTTTTTTTATCAAAACACATCACAACCACCAATTTGTTACATCAGATTATTTCATTTAAAATTTTACAGCATGACATCAAAACCATAATATTTCAAAACGACATAATTACATGAATCATCAAATCAATAAGCACACAATTCAAACATTAAAAGCATCATAAAACATATAAACAAGTCATATCATCAAAAATATCATCCGAGAAAATGAATAGTAACAATGAATTAGGGTTTTACCCTATTTTTCTTAATTTTATTCAAAAAACAATTAAAAACATTTTAAAATTTTGCTTTTCCGCGTTTTTACCTCAAACGTTCGATTTGGGTAAAAACACGGAGGGGGCACCATAGTAAGCTGTCGTACGATTCGACCTAGAATCGTCGCCTAAAAATGGGAATAATTTTTGCTTTCTCGTAAATCGAGAAGAACTCATCTTTAACGCATTTTCTTCGAAAAATTCGCTAAAGAGGGGGCAAAATGTAGCACCCTAAAATTGGCGCAATAAAACCTTAAATAATTACAATTACTCTAGTAAATATTCAAATTCAAATTTTAACCCCCAAAATCGCTCCCAAACCACCGTTTAACCCGTTTCCTCCTTTCCCGTGCCATTTTTAGAGTTTGTTTTGACCGTTTGACGATATCATCGTCGATCAGACGATATCGCCTCAGATCGAACGATTTCGTCTGGACTAGGACGTCCAGACGATCTTGTCCCAAAACTAATTTTTCTCAATTAGCCTCTGTTCCAACGGCGTCTCTAATCTAGGCAGAAGCGTGTCTACGTCGTTAGAGACCCTCCCCATTGGAGATCTCCCAAATTGGGATGATCTCCAACCTCCTAACCTCCCTCCTAAGCCTATTTAAACTTAGGACTCCCCCTTGGCATCCCCCTGGCTGAAATTTCTTGTAACACAAGTTCTACGTGCATTAGACCGTCTTAAATTATTATTTGCCTCCATATTTGTCCAAATTTATTTGCAGGAACCTTAGTATTTTTCAGCCGAAGCAAGCTCAGTTCGTCGTGGACGATCCTGTTCAATTCGAGACGATTTCGCACCAATTCGAGACGATCTCGACTACAGTCTGCATTGGGGGAAATCAGTGCCTAGAGTTTGCATTTCCTCATTATTTTCTGCTGCATTATTCTGTATTTAGTTAATCTTATGATTATTCTTTATTATTTTGCATCTTGGAGTTCACCCATGTAGTTTAATTGCATAATAAGGTCATGATTAGCTATTAAAGTGTTGCAACTTACTTGCATTTCTATTCGGGATTATCTGTTAACATCCTTATTGTCATTTTACATCATTATCCTCTATTAGCATTGCTGCATTTTTTGTATTTTGTGTCTATTTCTCTCGTTTGCGTGTCTTTGACGAATTCGTCAGATCTCAGACGATCCTGCAGGTCGGAGACGATCCCGTCAAATTCCAGACGATCCTGTCTGCTTCAAGAATCAGAACCTCCATCAGACATCCGGATCAGGTATGGCTCTGTAATTTAGCTTTTTCTCTCTATTTTTTGTTCAAATCTGTTTGTTGTATTTCATTTAGTCTGCATTTTCATAATAGAACAACTTAGATTCATTTGGCCAAACCTAGGACTCGAATGTTTAAAGATAAAACTGAACACATTAAACACATTCCCAACCTAGGCATGGAAACTGCCATTCAAACGTTTCCTGGTGAACCCACCATCCATCAAAAAATCACCATAATACACCTCCCCCGAGAGGCGGGACCTTCGCAAGGCCTCTCAATCCGAGGTACTGCGCCATCCTTTTCCCATCCTCCTTCCGGGCACGGATCCTATAGCCTGAAGGTAAGGATGCAAAAAATTTGGAGCGATACATTTCTATCATCATATTCCTCTACCTTTTTTGCCATTACCGCATGCAGCGCCACATATTATAATTTCTACACACCCCACACGTTGGGGCAACCTTTATCATGCCATATCGCGGTGACCATCATTAAAAAATACAATTCAGTTGTACATAAATCTTCCAAAATTCTCCTTCTAAAAATATCATGAATGTCCTCTTATAGATATTGCATTCCTCCACTCGCATCATTTACATTTACATCCATTACACATATCCATATGCTTTTCATTTAAACTTTCAGTTCATGTTTGTACATTCTCTCTCAAAATACACCTTTAGTAGGAGTAACAAATGAACTTGTTAGCATCACCACCTAGATGTCCATTCCCCATTTTTTAGGATTAGGATATACATAGGTGTCGTGTTCGACTTTGACTACTCTTTAGTTCAGTCAATCCAGTGTCACCCCTAGCTAACGAGTCTTGTACATTCTTCTTATGGTTCTTTAGGATGGTTCAACTTCTCTCACGGACCACTCACAACAAGTTACACATTAAACAATATTGACTGTAGGGAAGAAAACAACTAAAGTAGATATCACCATCTAGCGAATGGTTTCTCTTGCTCGTCCTATCACTTGCATGGTCAACATATGACCTGGGGATAAACAAAGGGATCAAGCATAAGAAAAAATAAGAATATTGGGTAGAAAAAAAAAGTCAATGCCCATACAAAAGAGCACCACGAGAAAATAAAAGAGCACCAATAAAAAAGAGAAAAAGAGACAAAAGAAAAGAAAAGAGTACCACAAAAATAGGAAACACTAGATGAGGGGCAAAAAACAAAAGGAAAATCCTCCTGATTTCACCCATGTTATGCTTCATTGCCTTTGGTCCTTAGGTTTAACATAACACCATGGTATGATTTCCATCGCTAGCAATAGGCTCCAAGATCCTGCCTACTAGTGGAATAATATTACAAGTGGCAACATATCTGTAACATTAACATCTTGCTTTTGTATAGATCACTATTTTCTTATGGATGAGCTAGCTAGTCCGATTATGTATACAACGGGTTAATCCTACCTCCCTCAAAATGGTAAATGAACCTCACACATTCACACACATAGGTCCATTATAGATTTTGAACCAACCCGATTAGTTATAAGTTGCCACATATACTTGTATAGCTATGGGTCTGATATTTGATTGTCACAACTATGTTGGTCAAATCCATTACTGTAGCGACCCTGGGATGCACACACCGCTATTTTTACTCTACTTGCAATGTATTAAAACCCAAAAATGAAATGGAAGACAATGAAAAGAGTATAACACAAAAATAACAAATATGGATCTCTTTATTTGTATTGAAACCTAGTTACATGTTGGTCCCTCTTAGGGATACCCATTTTGATACAATAAGGTTACAAATAGGTAAAGAGTGCCTCTTTCGCAAAGAGGTGGTGCACTTCCAAAAGCTTCCCAGGTTCGCACATGAAAATGTATGAGGGCTTACAGATGTCTCCTTCTCTAGGCTTGTTTCCTAGAGGTATCCATTTTGCTCTCGTATGTTGTAGATTCTGTCCGATGAACCTATGGCCCTATAAGTAATGAAAAAACAACACACGCTTAGATGTCCGAGAATACCTCCCTAGATGAGGTTGTTAGCAATGAATATAACAAATAAAAGCAAGTGTAAATTAGACTAATGCTATGAATACGAATGAATGAAATGATGTTATGCTAATGATATACTAAAATAATGAATCCAATGTCTAAAACCCTAAGCTAAGCCTGCGGACCACTGTCCAAGACAACGGCCGCTAAAGTGACTCTCGTCCTCTTTGCTCCAAAGCTATGGACCAAAGCTTGTATTCGATGCTGAAATAATGGTTGCTATGATCCCCAATTTTATCAGGGCTTCGTCGTAAATGTGATCTCCAAGAGAAACTCTCCAAGTCTTGAAAACTCTCCTCAATGACATGTATTGATAAATTTGGATTACTTGGATAAATATCTCCCTCTGGTGCTCTTAGGCTTGCACATTTTATAGTGTGAAACCCTAGGTCTATGTCCAAGCCCTAGGAATGAATTCCTCATGCGTAGTCAGAGTTAGCATGAGAAGATTTTTGTCTTTTCTATGTTTAAAGACCATTTAACTAAAGTCTAAATGCAAACTTAAGTCTCCCATGTGAACTTGTCATGAATAGGAATGCAAAGTTACTCCCGCTCACCTTTATTACATGCAGACTGCCACTTTCACCCGTGATTAGGCCTGCTTGTTTGAAAAAATACTTGTATGGTTTAGCTGTTGTCTTATGTAGTGACTAAGATCTGGCCATTTTCATCTGTAGTGGCTAAGGTCTGGCCAATCTAGGCTTAAGCGGATAAGATCTGGTCGCTCTTGGCTTCAGCGGCTAGGCTTGAATGGCTTGAAAAGGCTCCAAATGAGTGGTGAGAACCATTTTTTATTCTTGAAAAGTCCAATATTATGTCATCTGATCTTATGAATGTGTCTATGTGAGTATCTCCCCTAAGAATGACACGTTTTAGGTGTCTACAGATGCCTCTTTTTGCGACGCGCTGTATGGAAAACACAATGCTAAGCAAAAACATAGACTGATCTATTTGTAGGGTGTATGGTGATCAATGGTCTGATCAACGTCAGATGGTCCAATCATACAATATGACACGCATCCTTCGAATCATCGCCTCAACATTCGAAGGACTTAGGTCAGTGACTTGGGCATGTTAAATTGTACTCATTCCTCAAACTCAATTGGGTAGATTCAATTGCTACAACAATTTCGACTGGTAGGAGATCTACAATTGAAGATGTCATGTTTGCTTAGGTTCCCAACAAACAAGGGAAATTTGTGATTGTTGTATGCAATGATTTGTAGGACAAACATGATTTTGATGTGATCGAGTGATCTTTTGTTGATTTTATTATGATTATGTTGAAGTTTTGAACTACTTCCTCACATAATGGATTGGTGAAGAAATGAAAATGAATGAAGCGACAAGTCACTTGACCAATATGACTAATCTGGTTCCTTTCTAGCATTTGTTGTTTTTAATGGGTAATCCCACATCCAAGTGTGATTCCAATTATTTATGATAATCATCCATCCTTATCCCAAGGAGCGGTCTAGCTATCAATAGCCTTCTTAGGGAGTTAGGATGAGTGATTCTATTTATGTTCATATTGTATCATTTTGGCTTAATTTTTTAGGTATCATAGGGGAATTAGGATGATCCTTTTGCACCCGTGGAGCATTCCGACCGTCTTGGTCTTCTTTGGGATTGAAGAGTGGCACATCATAATTCCATAATGAAATGTTTTTGTCCCAAGTGGCCTTATGGTAACCTACTCATCTCATCGAAGTGCATAGAGTGCAAATAGTTGCAATAACCGAGTGGATAGAGTAAGTAACTGGGTATGAGGCCTTCTTGAGATTATGCTTTTATGTGATTTTTTTTGTTATTTTGATCATCAAGATGATTTTAATTCATCAAAATGCATTTATTTAATGTTTTTTTGTTATCCCCCATGGAAGGAATCTTTTATTTTCATCTATGGAGCAGGTCGTTGTCAGGTCCAGCGACCTCTGAGTCTCTGCCTATGACCGATGTTGACTTGAGCGGCCACAAAGTTTGGGTCACTGACATCAGCAACGACTAAGGCATAATTTGAAAATATAAAAATGCACTTTTAGGCTTTCTAACCTGTCATTTTCTTTGTTGATAATTCACTTTTTAGAGCTCTAGTGAGACAGCGACAGTTGCAGTTTTGGAAGGTACCTGCATCAAGGATATGGCTACATGGGGTGAGGCATCAGCTGCTGGAGGAGTCAGAGCTTCTCGGGTATTATTTCAAACCCTAACCTCTTTTCCTCTTTTGGGTAAAACTGAACCTCACTAAGTAATTGGTAAATAAAACTCACTAAACATGTTGGTAACGAACGAAATCCATAGCTAGGCTTAGTATAGGTTTTTATGTGGTGGGTTGGTCCCCATTTTTGTTATTTTCAATTTTTTTTTGCATTTTATGGCCTAGGGTTCATGGGTTCGCCGTGTCGCCCTTCGACCGCTATCGCTCAGAGCGGCAGAAACTTGGTCACTTTCGCATGGAGCGGCTAGGTTTGAACCCCAACGATAAAAAATTTAACCGTTGGGATTTAGTCACTGCTGTCTCTAGTGGCTAGATTCTGGCCGTTGTGGATGATAGTGGCTAAATCCCTTAGACAATTTTACAAAGATTCTATATATATATTTTTTGAATTTTCCTGAGATAGTTTTTAATTTTTTTGGAGTTTTGAACTACTCTTTAGCATGTGTTGCATGCCTAGGTGTATTTATCCCCTCCTTTGCTAAGTTTTTAAGAGAGTGTCAAATTTTTTTATGCTTTATTGGGATTTATGCCTTAGATGCACTGTAGTTATATTTCATATTTATTTTGTTTTTCTTAGATCCTTACTGCTCGAGCTCAGGACCCGAGGCTAATGAATGACCTTCTACCTCTTCTGGATGACACAAACTAGAGGTGGCTTAAGGCTCGTGGACTCTAATATATTACCAGACTGCCTCACATTATGTCGGATCAGGCTTACCTTATGACTTTGGCCCATTACTGGGATCCTCGGACTAACACTTTCCACCTCCCGATCGGCGAGATGACCATTATGCCAGAGGATGTGTACAGGATCTTTCGGATCCCTTTTAATGGGGTGGCCATTATTTCTTCGACCACTAATGATCAAGTGGCTATATTCACTTAGGTGTTCGAAGGGCGCTCTAAGGAGGCTCTCAAGTACACCAAGTCTAGGGGAGTGTCCATTATCCCCTGGTACCAGGAGCATGTTTTCATAGTAAGGCATGCGATGTTGTTGATGGTCATCAACAACATTCTTTTCCTAGATTGCTCAGGCTTGAGGTTACCTTGGAACCTCCTTGCGATGGTTCAAGACTTGATGGATAGCGAGGGGTCTATTAGATATGCATGGGATAGGTCTCTACTAGCTCAGTGCTATGAAAAACTATACCACATCTGCTAGAGGGGTCGTGTCTGCATCACCTGCAGTTGGCTTTTGTAGATCTAGGGATGAGAGCACATTAAGGTATATCATCCCAAGGGGCTTCCTATTGAGATCATAGATGTGGATGGGCGGATGCAGTGCTATGATTCCAGATGGGCTAGAGAGAGTGAGGAGTGCAAGAGCCACACTTTTGTAGGGGATTTGACTCATTATACTGACACTTTCACTGGACTCCAGGATGGAGATGTCATATAGCACCCGTATCATGAGTGTCTTGCTTGGGATGACCCGACCAATTTTATTGCTAGGATGCGACACGAGCGATGGATCATCAGTCGTAAGGTTAGCATCTGAGAGCACTTCTTCTACTATCAGGTTATTCATCAGTATGGATTGTAGTAGGATTTTTTACAAGTACCATTTTTGTATAGGTGCATTTGAGTAGAGAAACCTCCCTTCCCGATAGGCTACAAAGTTAGCTGATGAGGAGGATGCCCCAACGGTTGATCCTGGAGTGGCTAGAGGAGTCAAAAATGCATTTTTATGGTGGTGGGTGACCTGATATGGCATGGTGAGGGTATTATGGGCTGAGAGGATGATGGCAGAGATGGGGTAAATCCATCGAGGTGCAGGGTTCATGCTAGGACTGCGGCATGGGGCCAATAGGTAGAGCAGGTGGCAGTGGAGGAGCAAGAGGCTCCTGAGGAGGCAAAGGAGGATATGGAGCCTAAGGAGAGAGATTCTCCTCTTAGGGAACAACTGAATGATGTGGAGGCTAAGATCTAGTCAACCAAGATACAGGTACATTGGTGTGATGCCATCATAGCTCAACAAGATACCACTATAGCATAGCTTTCAAACTAGATACAAGTTTTGTAGGCCGCTATAGGAGGAACTACCTAGATATAGATTGTTGTTGCTCCTATTGCTCCTGAATGTCCTTTGAGGGAAGCTCTCAAGGATGAGATCAGGCATCTATAGGGTTTGATGGATGAGAGTGACGTACTTAGTTTTGAGGATGCAACCCATATTGCCACTCTCTCAAGGTAGATCAGGAGGCTAGGAGCCATACCTAGAGAGAGAGGATCCATAGGTGGGTCACAGGTCAGCAAGAGCTCTACAGCAGGGTAGTCTTCCATATGGCCTAGTCATGGGGCTTAAACTCATACTGAGAGACCAGTAGGGTCCAACTCGCACCATTCTCCCAGAGATTCGGCCACAGGGGATGGTGCTACAGGGACATAGGCCCAATATTTGATTGATGGTGCTCTTGGTTTTATTTTTGAGGTCGGCTGATCTATATGACTGTAGCCCATGGGAATTTTTGTATATCCATGGACTTGACATGCATATTTTATGATATATTTGCATTATGACTCATTATGTGTATCATTTATTGCTCATATTTTTATTTTTATTTTTTTTTATGATGCGATGTGATGATGGCATTATGATGACTTGATGTATATGTTAGATGATAGATGATATTGTAGATGTTTATATGGATGTGTAGATGCTTATATGATTTGATGATATGATGTGATGTATTTTGAGTTGATAAATGATGAATTTATGATTGTATGCAAATGGATATTGCTTATATATTTTATGATGTGCTTTATGACGTAATGATGGATGATTTGGTTTTTGTGTTTATGGATGCATGTCTAATTTTGCTTTAATCGTATGCATCTAACTTATGTGATGGGATGGCATAAACGAACCTGTATGCTTTAATCACTTAAAATATAAGGAATGCATATGAAAATGACAATCTTAATGGGTGATACCACAAAAAGTAAAAAAATGATCATGAATTTAAATAATCGCTCTTAACATAAGAGTTGATTAAGTATTCATATATGAGATGTAATGGTGTGAGATGTATTTTCTTGATAAGTTTATGTAAATTAAGAGATATAAAGTAGTCAGTAGTCGTCTATATACTATTTATAATATATATGCGGTATCTGTCCTACTATGTTGATACCCCCTAATTTATAGAATATTATAAAGAAAGTGATGGTGTGAATGATGTTATGATTTATTGCTATGTAAGAATTTTGTGTCTATTCGGAGATTCAAACACTCTAGTTACCCTATCAATGACTATGTACTGATCATTTAAGGCTTTTGAAAATTAGGATTTCATCATGGTCCTAGATACTCATTCTCCTTGTGTGTGCAAATGAATATATTTAGATAGAACCCATGTATTTCCTCCAATTTCAGGTGGGATTATTTCAGCCCATTTCTAAGATCGTGGATCCTCAAGTGTTCATATTATTCTTATGTTGGACTCAATTGGACTATACCACTAGGCAGTTTTGGATTACCTAAAGCTAGCTTATCCACATTCAAACATTGGTATATACAAATGCATAGCTTTTGTGATAGACATATCGTCATGCGTAAGGATTTCTCCTTCCAATCCTGTATAGTTCCGAGAATTCCAAGGATTCAAGCTCCAATCCCTTCTTTTCTTCATTATGACTTGGGATACTTGCTCGTATTTAGTGATAAAATCACTGTTTATTTTTGTCTAATTTTTTTTAGAGCAAGGGATTCTTGTAGTGATGATAATCATTGTTTATTTTGCTTTCGTCCTTTTGATATTTTGAGCTATGCATATGGGTGTTGATGTATGAATTTTTGAAGATTTTGAATTTTGAACCTGAGATTTTTGATTGTTGACTTAAGAAAGAAATATCTGGGTAGGGTGAAGCTTGTCCTTTTGTAAATTCTTAGCATTTTTGAACTGGTTGCACAGGGGGATAAGCAAGGATGTCCCTTTTCACTTTATGTAACCTAACTACATACAAAATTTCATCTTCCTGTGTACCAACTAAAATTTAGTGTTTGTAATTAGTGGTGGGATCCTAAGATATGCTAGGCTTTGTCACCACTAGACCTTATTCTCTACTAACCAAGATGTTTTCCACATAAGTTGATAATATCACCAGGTGTGGTTGAATAACCGAAAACCTTAGTATATTATGTATAGCAATAGATAATGGTTGTGTTGAAAAACACAATTACACACATTTGTTGATGGAGGTATGGATTTGAATGGTTTGTGATACAAACCGTGGCATAAATTTTAAGGCTCTTATGACATATGCGAATGTAATAGATATGAAAATGCAATGCAATTATGTGGATGCAAGATTTGAGATGCAATTGTTTTTTGTATTTTTTTTATTTTTATGTTGTTTTTTTATTTTTGCTTAATTTGACCAAAGGGCTTATTATATGTTTGGGGCTTTCTGATTTTTGACCAAGTAGCATGAAGTACTATTGGAGCTTTTTGATTTCGACCAAGTGGCATGAATTATCCTTGGAGCATTTTTTTTTATTGGAGTTGACCAAGCGGTTTGTATACCCTTGGAGCATTTTGATTTGAATTTGACCAAGTAGTTTGAATACCCTTGGAGCATTTTAATTTGATTTTGACCAAGCGGCTAGGATGCCCTTGGAGCATTTTGATTTAATTTTGACCAAGTGGCTTGAATGTCCTTGGAGAATTTTGACTTGATTTTAACGAAGTAACTTGGATGCCCTTGGAGCATTTTCATTTGATTTTGACCAAGCGGATTGAATTCCCTTGGAGCATTTTGAATTTGAATTTTTATGTTTTATGATTTGTTTGTATTTTTGACATATTTGAATGTTTTTGTGTTTTTGACATATTTGAATGTTTTTGTGTTTTTGACATATTTGAATGTTTTTGTATTTTTGACATATTTGAATGTTTTTGTATTTTATGTGTAGAATACCTTCAAGTGAATGATATTGAGAGGTTCAGGTTCTTCAACACCATCTAATGATATAAGTCAATATGCTCCAGGCCCAACTCTTTATGAAATCATGTATGGGCCTATCCAATTTTATGTGAACTTATCTTGCAAGTGCGGTGACAGATTCAAATTCTATTGGTTTTCCTTGAGCACTAGATCTCCAACCTTGAATTCTCTTAAGTGGACTTTACTATTGTAAGCTCGTGCAAGGCGATCTAGGTAAACATGAAGATGCTCTAAAGCATTGAATCATCGTTCATCAAGAAGCATCAACTGATCAAGGCAACCTTGCCACGTGACATCATCATATATGTAGTCCTTTAATGCTATGCGTAGAGTTGGAATCTCCAACTCTAGTGGCATGATGGCCTCAGTACCATATACTAGTGAAAATAGTGTTACCCTAGTGGGAGTCTATATACTAGTCTTGTATGCCCATAGTGCAAGAGGTAACTGCATGTGACAATCCTTGTGATTGTCTTGCACCGTCTTCCTCAAGATGGAGACTATTATTTTGTTTGAGGTTTCTACTTACCCATTTTCTTGCGAATAATAGGGCATTGAAAAACTGTGCTGAATATGGTATTTTTTTCATTAAAGCATTCACATTTTTGTTCTTGAAATATGGCCCATTATCCGATATTATCTTCAAAGGGACCCCCAAATGACTTATGATATTGTGGAGTATAAACTCCACAATCCTCGATCCAGTTGTTTATGTTAATGGGATCGCTTCAACCCATTTAGTGAAGTATTCAGTGGCCGTTATGATGAATGTGTGTTAGCTTGAGGATGGGGGTGAGATTCTCCCAATCAATTCTAGTCCCCATTGCGAGAATGGACATGTTGCCAGGATGGGCTGCAAGGCTTGCGATGGTAAGTGTGTTAGATTTGCATGATACTGGCACTTAATTCATTTCTTGAAATACTCCCAGTAGTCCTTTTCCAAGGTGGGCCAATAGTAACCCATTCTCAAGATGCGCTTAACGATGGCCATGCCACTAAAATGCCCTCCACATATGCCATCGTGAGCTTGCAAAATTGCCCACTATGTGATGAGCACCATAAATGCTCATTTTATATACACTTTTAAGGGGCATCATTATTGGTTTAATTAGCATGTGAGATGCATTTTTATATAACTTATGCATATAATTGATAGAAAATCCGGTATTATGCTTGATTGGTGTTTTTAGTGGGAATTGTGTATAAATGCAGGTTTTGCTACTAATATGGTGTTTTCCAGTCTACATCCACTTGGACCTGGCATACTTCTGCTTACAGAGACTAAGGCAAGAGAGAAAGTGCCTTCCTCTTCAAGGAAGGTGCCCAACAGAAGTAGGTGCCTTCCTCTTCAAGGAAGGTGCCCAATAGAAATAGGCGCCTTCCTCTTCAAGGAAGGTGCCCAGCAGAAATAGGCACCTTCCTCTTCAAGGAAGGCACCTAGCAGAAGTAGGCGCCTTCCTCTTCAAGGAAGGCACCCAGCAAAAGTAGGCGCCTTCCTCCTCAAGGAAGGCGCCCAATAGGAGTAGGCGCCTTCCTTATAAGGAAGGTGCCCAACAAAAGTAGGCGCCTTCCTTATAAGGAAGGCACCCAAAAAAAGTAGGCGCCTTCCTCATGAAGAAGGCGCCTCCATGCCTCCATACTTTGCAAGATTGACCAAGCCAACTTTGACCGGTTGACCAATGGGCTAAGGAGGAGGTTGCACGTGAAGACAAAAAGGAGATATTTTATTTTATTTACTATTATTAAAATAGAATGAGCACTTCTATTATTTGATTGGTTGGATACCTTTGTAACGTGAGCATTATTCTTTCACGCTCACAGATGAACCAAGAGCAATGATTTTTCCAACGATCAATGTGGGAGATATTCTATTTTATGCAATATTATTAAATGCAATATTATTAAAATAGAATAACGTATCAATTATTTTCTGCCAGACATATTCTGTTATGATAAATCATAACACGCTTGATTTATCCTGCAAGAGGGGAAAATAGTGTGTGACTGTTCTAATTAATATATGGTTGTTATAATTGAACGGATGCAATATTCATTGCATATCTATTGTAATTGCAAGTCTGAAATAGACTTGCCTAAATTTGTAACAGAGGAAGGTTGTGCATTGTATAAATGCACAGGTCTTCCCTAAGAGAAGGGAGGAAAATTTATGGAGAAATTATTCTATTTTATTTCTTGTCAAATTTATTAAGAGTGCAATTCCTCTTATCTGAGCAAGCTCTACGCAGCTAGCTGGGTGGACTATCTACGGGAGCTTGGGCCCACTCCTTGCAGTAGTCCTCCCCTATTTATTTTTGTCTTTATTTTTTGTAGATTATTTTATTGCTTTAGTTCTTGCTTTATTTAATTTAGGTGTGTGTTTTTATTTTCAGAATTTTATTTCTTACATTGTATTTTATTTATTTAAATTCTCTGCACTCAGTTTATTTAGTTTAGCTGACATTGAAATGCACATACATCCCCCACCAAACTAAATAAGGTACAATCAGATTTATTCCCCAAAACTGCAGGCATATACTGTGTGTGACACTCATAAGTTTACGAACTTACCGGATTGATAATTTATGGAAGAGAAATGAATATTTTTCGGAACGTAATTTCTGCTCACCATTTTGGCGTCGTCGTCGGGGAGTGTCTAAACTGTAGTGTTCTAATTTACAGGTCAGATAAAAAGTCTATTTAAAATTACTTGTAGATATTTTACCTGAGAAGTGTGAGTCCACCATGGGCCTTTTTATAAGGCCAAAAATAGTTGTTGGCACAGTCAGAGCTAAATTCCATTGGCAACTGTTTGCATTTTATAGCTTCTCAGGTAAACGTGGGAATGAACCTAATGTACCAAATTAAGTGTAGAAGTAGGAATAAAATGTGTTGTTGAAAAAAATAGAAAAATCTGGCATTGAAGGATTTCCATCATATTTTCAATGGTTCCAAGAAATCAAAATAAATAAGCACAACCCAGGTTTGATTGAAAATTTTTAGGGATGTGTTTCTATATAGAAACCATTGAAAAAAATTGTGCCTCTAGAAGCTTGGTTTTAAATTAAAAAAATTTACAGGCTTGGACTTTTTGCAACGTACTGGTAAATGTTTTTTAATGATGAAATTAATAGCAGGAAAATGATAGAGCAAAATTTAAAGAACATCTTGTTTTGGAGTATGCTCTTCACTTGCGCTTGAGGTGACCTAGTGAACCAGAAACTAGCATGTGTTTTTAAAATACTGCTATGCCATGTTTTTTTCCAAGTTGCCAACCCACAGATAGTCATTTTCCAGCCTGCACATTTTGCCATTATGTTAAAAAAAAAAAATTGATTTTGAGGTCAAAGGGGGAAATTGCTCTTCTCATGCTACAACACATCAAACTAGTTGATAATGAAATTGATGATTTTTTTAAAATACTAGTTTAGATGTAGGCATGGGGGAGACCCCACCTTTATTATTGCCACCAACAACACAATGAACACTGTTTACAGTGTTCATGAAAAAGAGAAAAAAATCATCTTCTATTGAAAAAGGCTCCAAGTTAAGAGCAGATAAAAAAGAATAGAGTTTTATTTTTCTACTTGTTGGAAGAGAGTATCCTCTTTCCCGAGGACCAACTTGGTCCAGAAGGGAAATGAGAAATCTCCAACCGGTAGCTAAATAAAGCAGGGGAGAAAAAAAATAGAAGCTTTATTTTTGTTACTTGTTGGAAGAAAGTATCCTCTTTCCCTAGGACCAGGTTGGTCCAGAAGGGAAATGAGAAATCTCCAACCGATCGCTAAATAAAGCAAGGGAGGAGCCTGGAAGTAATCAGAAGATAAAAATAATAATAATAATATATATATATATATATATATATATATATATATATATATATATATATAATGAAAAAAAATGAAAAAAATGAAAAAATAAAAAATTAGTTAGAATTTTATTTTAACGCCTTTAGTTTAGATTTTTATTTTATGTTTTGCAGGACATCATGAAGTGTGATGTAGACAAATAAGGAGGTGTCTGTGAAGATTTCGTGAATTGAGATTTATATGTGGAGTTCGTAATAACACTATACGAACTATCTCGTGTACCCGATCATGTAGCATCCAATCTAGCAGGTGAAAGCTAGCGGAGTTTTACCTTGGAAACATTAGTGCACTTGAAGGCGAGGCTAAGTAACCCTGATCAAGCGAAATATTTCCAGCCCAAGGTATTTATGGAACTTGGGAAAAAATTTGTTGCAAGGTGCATGACTATTATAGCCTGTATGATAAACAAAGTCAAAGATGCTACACCAAGTGCAAGAGAAGAGTGTCGAGACAATGTTCAAGTAACGATCAACAAGCTCCATTAAAAATCGCCTCACATTTGTGAGAGTGGATCAGACATCAGCATGGGGGAGACCCCATACCATACTAGTAGCTTGGATGAATGTTCAATCATTCAAAAAAAAAAAAGAAAAAAAAAAAAAAAAAAAAGAGAGAAAAAGAGGGGGAGGATACGTGAAAAAAAAAATGATAAAGTGAAAGACACCTTGATCATCAATAAGGTGCCTTCTGCATCAAGAAGGTGCCATACATTGGAGGCGCCTTCCGTATGAAGAAGGCTCCATACATTGGAGGCGCCTTCCGCATCAAGAAGGCGCCATACATTATAGGTGCCTTTCGCATGAGGAAGGCGCCATACATTGAAGGCGCCTTCCGCATCAAGAAGGTGCCATACATTGGAGGTGCCTTCCGTATGAAGAAGGTGCCATACATTGGAGGTGCCTTCCGCATCAGGAAGGTGCCATACATTGGATGCGCCTTCCACATCAGGAAGGCACCATACATTGGAGGCACCTTCCGCATCAGGAAGGCGCCATACATTGGAGGCACCTTCCGCATCAGGAAGGCACCATACATTGGAGGCACCTTCCACATCAAGAAGGTGCCATACATTGAAGGCACCTTCCACAGTAAGCATGCACCTTCCACAACAAGCAGGCGCCTTCCACAACAAGCAGACACCTTCCACAGCAAGCAGGCACCTTGAAATCTAGGGTGCCTTGATCCATTTCCCGCACCTAGGTGGTTTGGTGGAACAAAAGAAAAAAAGAAAAAAATAAAAAATAAAAGAGGAATAAGTGACGAGGCACCTTGATGGCATACAGTAGAGGTGCCTTGATAAAAAATATATATATATAAAAATATATATATATATATATATATATATATATATATATATATATATATATATATATATATATATATAATTATGCGAATCCTCCCAATGAAAAATAAAAGGCATAGAACATGTCCTGCTTAGCATAAAAATTGCTTTCTTATTGCTTTGCAGGAAATCATGAACCGAATGCAAGCTGCAGGCATCCTGAGAGCCAGGGCCTAATAGGCACGGAGTCATGACTCTTGTTTTTCTTGCTTTCGTGTGTGCAGTTTTTGTGTGTGTAGTTTCATAGGACACAACCATGAGCATGATCTGTAGGCAGAGCCGGCTTAAACTAGGCCTAACAGATGTGACATTTTGTGCCCTACAATTAGGAGTGCGGCGAAGCGGAAAAGGCACTTACTTCCCACCAGGAAGAGAGTGCCTACAATCAGTCCAATACAACAGTGCCTTTTTCCACCTGGAGGAAGGCACCAATAAGCAATTTTCTTCTCCCTTGGATGGGGGTACCTATTGTTCAGTGTGGGACCTAACGTTTGGAGGGCTGCAGACCTGTTGTGCAGAGGGACATGTTGCTGGCGATAAGGGCATCACCAATTTAAGTGGGGAAAAAAAAAAAAATGGTAAATTATGGCTGCGATGCTGAAGTTGTTAAATCCACATCGATAGAAGGAAGAACAACAACGATTAATGGTGTGGAGGAAGAAAGCAGCCAGAGAAAAAAAAAGTAAATAAATAAAGAAAGAAATAAAATCTCCAGGAGCACCAACATGAAGACGTCTCACATCACGTGCATCATATACACCAGGTTCTACGAAATTCACCCAGGTATATATACTGATTTTTTTTGTTAATTATGTGTACGGTTATATTAAAAATAATCTCCATGCTAAACATCAATAGATGCTCCCTTAAATTCTTCTTATCAAAATCTCCCATCGAAGTTCCAACGTATGACATGCCTCGGATGAAAAATATTACTACCTCAAAATGGAAAAAAAAAATAGAAAAAGCTATGGCATTCACGTGAATAGAGTTGACCTTGTTTCATTTGTGCATCGTGAAAAGATTCGGATGGTGAATTGATTGGTGGAACAACGGAGTCACAATCCGGGATATTTAATAAAGGGAGCAGTGTGGACTGATTTTTGCTGAGTTCAAGACAAGAGGAGGCCCAAATCCACAATCCAGAGAAAAAGAGTGGTTGACGTCACTTATGGTGCTATTGTGCTATAGAATAGCAATCCGTAGCAAATTATATAGGAATGTGAGCGGATTGCAATCTGCTAATTTAAAGAAGAAAAAGATAGTGGATTTGCAATCTTCTTTTATTGGCATAAAAGGATGAAGCGAAAGAAAAAAATTCTAAATCTGCGGGCAATGTAGTGCTCAATGAAAAGAAAAAAAATAGCAGCACTCAATGAAAAAAAAACACAGCAGTGCTAAACAAAAAAACATCAGTGCTGAATAAAAAAAAATATGCAGTTCTAAATAAAAAAATAGTACTGAAAAAAAAACACAATAGTGTTGAATGAAAAAAATAGCAACGCTCAACGACAAAAAAATAAAGGTGTTGAAGGCCATTGAAAAAAAATATGGAAGAAAAAGAAAAGAAAAATATATATCCTAGGGGTTGTTGTCACAAGAACATGACAATATTTAGGCATGGTCAACCTACGAGAGGGATAACTTTCGCTTTTGGTGCCACGAGGGCGTGGCACATGTTAGGCATGGGGGGATGATGAGCACCAAAAATGCTCATTTTATATACACTTTTAAGGGGCATCATTACTGGTTTAATTAGCATGTGAGATGCATTTTTATATAACTTATGCATATAATTGATAGAAAATCCGGTATTATGCTTGATTGGTGTTTTTAGTGGGAATTGTGTATAAATGCAGGTTTTGCTACTAATATGGTGTTTTCCAGTCTACATCCACTTGGACCTGGCATACTTCTACTTACAGAGACTAAGGCAAGAGAGCAAGTGCCTTCCTCTTCAAGGAAGGTGCCCAATAGAAGTAGGTGCCTTCCTCTTCAAGGAAGGCGCCCAACAGAAATAGGCGCCTTCCTCTTCAAGGAAGGTGCCCAACAGAAATAGGCACCTTCCTCTTCAAGGAAGGCACCCAGAAGAAGTAGGCGCCTTCCTCTTCAAGGAAGGCACCCAGCAAAAGTAGGCGCCTTCCTCCTCAAGGAAGGCGCCCAATAGGAGTAGGCGCCTTCCTTATAAGGAAGGCACCCAACAAAAGTAGGTGCCTTCCTCATGAATAAGGTGCCTCCATGCCTCCATACTTTGCAAGATTGACCAAGCCAGCTTTGACCGGTTGACCAATGGGCTAAGGAGGAGGTTGCACGTGAAGACAAAAAGGAGATATTTTATTTTATTTACTATTATTAAAATAGAATGAACACTTCTATTATTTGATTGGTTGGATACCTTTGTAACGTGAGCATTATTCTTTCATGCTCACGGATGAACCAAGAGCAACGATTTTTCCAGCGATCAATGTGGGAGATATTCTATTTTATGCAATATTATTAAAATAGAATAACGTATCAATTATTTTATGCCAGACATATTCTGTTATGATAAATCATAACACACTTGATTTATCCTGCAAGAGGGGAAAATAGTGTGTGATTGTTTTAATTAATATATGGTTGTTATAATTGAATGGATGCAATATTCATTGCATATCTATTGTAACTGCAAGTCTGAAATAGACTTTCCTAAATTTGTAAAAGAGGAAGGTTGTGCATTGTATAAATGCACAGGTCTTCCCTGTGAGAAGGGGAGGAAAATTTATGGAGAAATTATTCTATTTTATTTCTTGTCAAATTTATTAAGAGTGCAATTCCTCTTATCCGAGCAAGCTCTATGCAGCTAGTCGGGCGGACTATCTACGGGAGCTTGGGCCCACTCCCTGCAGTAGTCCTCCCCTATTTATTTTTGTATTTATTTTCTGTAGATTATTTTATTGCTTTAGTTCTTGCTTTATTTAATTTAGGTGTGTGTTTTTATTTTCAGCATTTTATTTCCAGCATTGTATTTTATTTATTTAAATTCTCTACACTCAATTTATTTAGTTTAGCTGACATTGAAATGCACATACATCCCCCACCAAACTAAATAAGGTACAATCAGATTTATTCCCCAACACTATAGGCATATACTGTGTGTGACACTCATAAGTTTACGGACTTACCGGATTGATAATTTATGGAAGAGAAATGAATGTTTTTCGGAACATAATTTTTGCTCACCAATATGCTTCCTGGGGTTCAAGACAACAGAGTAATACTCCATAATATCCTCGTCTATAGAGGATTTCTCCTATCAATATGTATCTTGTTGCTTTCTATTTGAATGTTCGCCTTTCAGTATGTGATAAACCTTGAGGTACTATTCCAAGTTTCAAGAAGTCCTGCAGTTGGGAAAGCCAATCCTAATAAGATATGACTTCTATAGAAAAGACAAGTTGCTCTTCCTGCATTCCTGAACTAGTGAACATAGATTGAGGAACAACTCTATGGTGTATGGTTGTGCCACACTCCATAGGTCCTTGGGAGATCAAAGACCCCCAAGGTGTCGTTTGCAAGAATTTTTGGCTATGAAGGACCAATACTAATTTGGTTTGATGTGGATCATGTTGACTGATTATTTATTGTCAAAAGCTTCACGGTGTATTGCTGGGTGTGAAAACACTTTCACATGAATGGTTGTAAAATCAACAGATGAATTCTAAGGGATTAAGGATCCTAAAGATTCCATGGTGTCTTCAAATCTATTTCACGTATGAGGGATTGCCTCGATGTCATACCATTCTAGCTGAGCTAGGTAGGTGTTAACAAGTTCCTTGTAATTCTTTAGGAGTGGGCACCTACATTTAAATAGTCCTTTGACCTGGTTTAATATGAGCAAGGAGTCACCAAAGATATTTAATATTTTAATGTCCATTGCTACGACTATTTGTAGCCCCAAGATCAATGCCTCATATTCCTTGTTGTTTGTGCATGGGAAGTCTAGTTTGAATGATAATGGTAATGGAGCACCCTACGATGTGATAAAGACAATCCCTACTCCACCCCCTTGTTCACACTTCAAACCATCGAAGAACAATGACATGTCTCTTTCTTTCTTAGGTTCTTCAAGTTATGGCAGATCTGATAATGCAAAGATCACATCATCAGGTAATTCTATGATGAGAGGATTGTTATCTTGAAGAGGCACCTCTGCTAATTGATCTTCTATGACTTGTCCCTTGATGGACTTTTGGCTTATGAAATCTATATCAAATTTTGTCAATAGCATGATCCACTTTGCGGTACGTGTATTATGATATGTCTTGCTCATCATGTACTGCAAAGGATTTTGTTTTGATATGACGTAGATCGTATGGCTCAGCATGTAGTGTCACAACTTTTGAGTTGCAAAGACCACTACTAAACACATTTTTTTGACATACACATATCCTAGCTTATAACTCACCAAGGTGTGACTAATGTAATATATGGCTTGCTCTTTGTTTTGTGCATTCTTTTGGGCTAACATGGTGCCCAATGCAAAATCAGTAGCCAATATATAGTAAAAATGATATGTATAGCCTTGGTGGAGCCAATACTGGTAGTGTTGCCAAATAAGTTTTGATATCTACAAAGGTTTGATGGCATTCTTCATCCTTATTAAAGGGGACCTCCTTGCGTAGCAACCGATTCATAGATCAGCATTTATCTGATAATTGCATGATGAATATTTTGATGGATGTTATCTTGCCTTGTAGGCTCCTTAGCTCCCTAATGTTGGTAGGGGTGGCCATTTCCAATATAGCCTTTACCTTTGCAGGATCGACTTCAATGCCTCTCTTGGATACGATGAATCCCAAAAGCTTATCGAAAGTTATGCCAAATACGCACTTCTTAGGATTCAATCAAAAATTATGTTCAATGAGGCAGTCAAAGACTTGTCTAAGGACTTCAGCGTGCTCTTGCCACAATAGGGACTTGGCTAGTAAGTCATCCATGTAATACTATAAGATCTTATGCATATAGTCATGGAATATGTATGTCATGGCCCGCTAATATGTGGCACTAGAATTTTTGAGACCGAATGGCATCACTTTGTAACAAAATGTTCCCCATGGAGTAATGAAAGTAGTTTTATGTTGATCTTCGGGCTTAATCCAGATCTGGTTGTATCCAAAAAAACCATCCATTAGGGAGAGCATCTCATGACCTACGGTTGCATCTACAATAGCATCTATGTTTGGCAACGGGAATGAATCCTTTGGTGTTGCCCTATTTAAATCTTTGAAGTTCATGCAGATACAGACTCTTTCATCAGGTTTCCCCATGGGTACCATGTTCAACACCCACTCAGGATAGTCAATAGGAACTATGAAAACTGAATCCAGTAGTTTTTGCAATTCATTCTTTACCATCAAAGTGACGGTGGGATGCATTTTACTAAAATTTTGCTTGATAGGATTCTTCATGGGATCCAATGAAAGGTTGTGAATGACTAACTTTGGATCTATCCCTGACATGTCTTTGTAAGTCCAAGCAAAAATATTTGGCCTCTCTTTTAGGAGAGGAATTATGATGGCTTGTTCCTCTAGAGATAGACTTTCTTCGAACTTGACTCTCCTTGGGTGGGTAGGATCATTGCTAATGTCCACATCAAAAGTTACTTCTATAGCCATATGTGACCCATCCTCTAGTTTATGAGGCATGGGTATCAAATAAATGTCATCGACAGGATTTATAGGACGTAATGACTCAGGATCCAAACAAACATGGAAGATGTCATACGCACAACATGATGCAAAATGGAATGCCTGTAACATCTCTTCTTTGGGGAATAAGTCTTTAGTCTCTATGGACAAATCGATGCAATCCCAATTGATAGCCTCTACATCAAGATGCAATGATTTGGTAGGATCTGCTAGATTATGATGTGGAGTGGCCAAATCAATGGAGATCATGTTGATGGATGGGATGAAATATCCAAAACCACATGGGTGCAATATTATCTTAGAGGTTTCCCTTCCATACTTACGATGAGGCTCTGGAGGAATGGTAATTTTTGGATCTGGCCCATGAGCAATGCGAATAATAGGATCATTGGTCTCTAACCACTCTCTGAATATAGGTAGAGGGGGATTGACCATCTGGTGAATGGTAGCTAGGTCAACAGGTCTCCCCAAAAATCTTAGATGAGGGTCTATGATACGGAGTGCTGCCTCTCTCTCTACCAGCATGTCGACTTGCTGCAAGTGGCGAGGCCCAAGATAAGCCATCTCAATTTTAGAGTCAAAATCATCATCGCTTATCTAGAAACTATTAGCATTGGTATGTGGCCCTAAGACAAGGGGCTCATGCCTTGGCCCCAAGTAGGCCATCTCCATTTCATCTTCATATTCTTCATCACTTATGAAGAATCCATTTGCATTTGTCTCTTGCCCCAAATTTAGGGGTTGATGGTTCAGGCCTAAGTAGACTCTTTCAGTTGAGTCCTCTGATTCATAGTCACTTTCATCTGATATGTACCCACTCTCATTGTGGATGGACCATGTGAATATTTGTAAATAGAAAAGCTCGTGGTAGGCTAAGCCAAGTTGCACCTCATCATCACTTGCTTCATATCCATTCTCCTCATCCCATGAGTTGTACCATGTTGGGGTGGAATCAATTGAGATGTTTGGATGATAAATTTTTGGTGGCGGTATGTTCATCGTGGCCACTTGTCTGTTGCTCAAATTTCTTGTTCTTAGGGGGTGATAAGGAATAAAATCAATGTATTATCCTAACCCTAAGATTAATATATCCAATGCTACTACAAGAGAGTCATCTTGACCTCCAATATAATATCCTAACCCAAATCTATCGAAGGGAAGCTGATATTGTGGCTCGTATGGCCACCTATGTCCCTGCTCATATATACCAAGGCCATAGCCATGCCAATGGCAATGCTCAAAGTATATTAGAGTAAACTTGAGGTTAGAGAGGTAAAAAACACTGACCATGAATAATTATTCATAATCCTCTTCTATGTCTGAAGACTTATGGGCACAGTCCAGGCCAGCATAGACAAAATTGGTTTGGTTGGGAGGGATTTCGAGTGGAACCACTGTTCCCATTGGCGGTCTCAAGTCCTTAGGTCTTCCCATGTCTTATGCAGAATAAATTATATGCATAAAGGTAATGTTATGCACAAGGTACTTCCCTATGCCTGTGCTTGCCAAGTGTATTGATGCATGCGATGTGGATGACCCTACGAATGACACTAGCAAAACGGGATGGTAATCACTATCTTCATCTTGATCTTTAAGATCTTCTTCTTCCATAGGACTTGGTATTTCAACAATGGCTATAGTTGGCACTTCCTTGGGCCTTTCTTCCTCGACTAAGGGTGCCTTTAACTTTTGATTGTCTTTTGGTTTTGATGTTGATGGTACTTTGGAAGCATTGACTATTTTAAGTGCACCAGGAGGTGTTGATGTGCATGGTTCTTTTCTTACCCTTTTGTCTTTGTTATCCAATTGTGTGGTTGGAGATGAAGGTGCTACATACAGGTGGTTATAATAAATTACAAATTCTCCCATAATTTCCACCTTATGGATGTATTTAAATGGCTCTTCATTGACCAAAAACACATAGAATTTGTTTTTGTACACATACTTGACACACTGGTGCAAGATCGAAGGAACACACTTCATGGCCCTTATCCAAGGATGCCCTAGGAGGATGTTGTATTGCATAGCCCCTTCCAAGACATGACACATCACAAGGATGGTCTTATGCCCCACCTTGATGGGTAGGACTATCGTTCCCATAGTATTGCATAAAGCATCATTAAAAGCTCTCAATGTGTAGGCTCTTGGAACGATATTGGACTTGGGGATATTGAGGTGCTCTATTGCTATTGTTGTAATGATGTTTATCGATGAACCTGTATCGACCAAGAACCTCTTGAAAGGTAAGTCATTGATTGCCACTATAATGTTCAACGGAGGGTCTGGTAAGGCAGTAGGCACTGTCTTAATCTCATAATCATAGAATCAAATTATAGGTTCATGGTATTCTTGTACTTGTCCCAAAAAATGAGTGAATGCATTCGCATATTATGGTTGGAGCTCAATTGTCCTTAAAATTCCATTAAATTCTCCCTATGATTTGGGGACTATTGTATGAGCTCATAGATGGATAACTTAATTGGAGTCGTCTGTAGGTTTTGCTCCAATATACTCTGGATAGTTACCACAGGTCGTGTTGGTGGACCTGGAAGGTTGTCTTTCCTCTGCCTAGGTGCGACTGGGATATTCATGGGAGCTATAAGAGGTTGTGGTTGACCATACCGTCTAGTCCTGGTTGCTATGTTAACAATATCAACCATCCCAATGCATCCGTGGGTAGGTATATCAGCTTGGACATTATTAACTTGGGCCCCTTTCTCCCTAGGGGCCTCATGATTGAGTAACGGGTTTTTTTATATGCCCATGTCTCTATTATCGAGAGCCAGTGGGTTGTCAACTTTGAGTTCTCTCACCTCAATCATGTTTTGCACTTGATTCTTAAAACCAACACAAGCCTCAATGTCATGCCTCGGTATCCTATGATAAGGGTAAAATTGATCTTCCCTATATCCTTTTGGCTTAGGATGGTTGGGATCTATAAGAGGTATATCAAGAAATATGATCCTCCTGGCCTCTCTCAGCTAATTAAATATTGATTACATTTATTCTGTCAAAGGCATGAAATAGAGATGCGGCTTGCATTCTTTGTTTTGCCCTTGATTGTTCCTTTGATCGTAATTTGCTGGCGGGGGATGTGCTTGATATTTCTGGGGTTTTTGTGCACCCCATATTTAGGTGTAGCCAGTACGACTTGATTTACTAGAGCAGGGTTTCCCTACTTCTGCTTGTACTTGTCATTCTTACCATTCTTGTTCCACTCCTTTTTGTTTTGGAGTTTAATGGTTCCCTCATCGACTTTTATGTCTTCCATGAGTTTGGCCTGTGCCAAATATTCCTCAAACAAAGGATATTACTAAAGTTATAGCAAGAGGGAGATGTTTTTAGAACAAATTTTGGTGAACATGCAAATGATATCTTCTATGGGAATGGAGAATGATAATTTTGCCATGACTTTTCTCCATCTATTCTCATAATCCATTGCTGGCTCATCATCATACTATTTCAAGTTAGCTAGGTCTAAAAGGTTCACCTTCTTAGCATAAAAGAAGAAACACTTTAGCTCCTGTGCATCCTCTTCACCCTTAAATTTTTCTAACCTAGGCATCTCAAAGTTCTTAGGATATGGAGGGCTAGGGATTGATGGTAACAATGGTTGGTTGTGTATTTTACTCAATGTTGGTGAGTTCCCAGCTACCTCTTGTTTATCAAAGTCTTTTATATTTTTAGCAATTTCTTAAAATGTCTTTGATGCACAGATTTCCTCCTCTTGTAGGCCTACTCACAGTGGAAATGGAGGTAACTCTCTATCCATTTTATTTTTTCCATTTTCCTCCCTCCTATGAGGGGACTCAGGATTGTGATCTTGGTTTTTTATGTTTTCCCTTTTACCACTAGTTGGATTTCATTCATGGTTTGGTGGGTGATTTCATTGTGGGATATATTTTCTAGTGTGCCTATCCTTAGTGTGTCTAGTTCTTTGGTGGTCACAACCATTTGTTTGTAAATTTCTAAGAGCTAGCCACTCAGCTTGCTCTCTTAAGCGATGCTCATGTTGGTGCAAGAGTCTTTCTCTTTGTTTATCCTATTCGAGAGCTTCCACTAGCTCTCACTCCTTATGTAAAATATTTTCTAACCGTCTCACATGGTCAGTTTGTGCTATCATAGAAGACTCATGTTTATCTGACTTTGTTCTTATTGTCTTAACTCGTATATTCCTCAAGGATGTTTTTGTTGTACCTATACTCTTGCTAGATAATGTGACTTGTTTAGTGTACTGTTGAGTATCCCTACGATTAGACTTCATACATCTACTACGGGGTTGCTCTGAGGTACCCCTAGACTAATATATGTGCTTAGAAGTCATAGTTTATGAGATTCCATATGCAGAGCTCAGTAGCTACAGTTCTTTGAGTTGGTCGTGTAGGAAACCGATCCAACCCATCGAGCTATCTTATTTTCCATGGCTGGTCCCATGGGGTGCCATTCACTCCTATGAGGTCATAGTCTATGGGAATATTTCCTTTTATGTGAAGGGTTTCTTCTATTTGATTCCCATGAATAGATGTAGCTCTAGTTTCCTGCCCTTCAGTGGGAAAACATGTTTCATATGTTTCTTGTGAATCTTGAGGTGTTGCAACTCTTGCTTGCCTTCTTGATGAAGAGGGCTTTGTGGTGACATGTTTTATCCATGTGGATGAAAATGTAGTAGTCTCATCATCCCTATGTGAAGAATGAGTTTTAGAACCTTATTTATGTCCATGTGAGGAGGAAACCCTTGAAGCTTCCTCACATATTTGAGATATTTTTGTGTGTTTAGAGGAGGCCCTTGAGGTCTCCTCATATCTCCTTGATGAGGATGGCTATGAAGGCTCTTTTTGTTTATATGACTTTGTTCCATGATGTGGTTCCATACTTGGGGTTTCTGGAGGATATCCCCCAAGGGTTGAGTTATCACCCCTTAGGCTCGCGGAGCTACATCCCACGGTATTACGGGTAGGTCATTCAATGTTACTACGAATCCACCTATGGGTATGAGTTGCTTCAGTCTCTCCCTTGGTATCAGATCGAGGGTGTTTAATTCTTATTTTGACCATTTTGTCTATGAATTGATCATTCGAGTTGCAATTTAGGAATAGCCACACAATACCAAACAAATGTTTATCTTGATTATCAATTTAAGTATGCCCTAAAATTTTTGGTGTGTTTTGATGTGTTGTTCTTTTGATTTCTTGCTTTTGTTCTCATATTAAGAATGAGAAGACTCATCCATAGTGACAATCAAGTACACTCATGCCAAACATGATTTTCTCAAAAGAAGCTAGGGTACACCGCTGAAGTCCCAATAGGGGGTTTGCCTAGCTCTTCCACTATGAACCAATGATTGTTCCAATAGTGGAAGATAGTTTGAGCACAAGTAACTTAGTATCACTATAAGTAAGTTTCTCAATCTATTTATAGGAATCTCTAGGGGGTAAAACAGTGGAAGGAGATGAATTCCAACGTCACTAGACTGAATTAAGGGTTGGTGATGAAATCCAACTCCCCAATGTTTAAATGATATGTGTGTGTGTGGTGTTCATTTTAATATTGTGTAACATAAAGTGCATCATATAGCAGCAATGAGTATTTCCTATATGCCTAAGTAAAAAAATACATTTCAATATTAAAAAATATGCATGAACTACTATGATTTGTATGAGCACAATTTATTTCGTGTAGCTATGGCCTTTAGCAGAAAGAAATCAAACAACATACAATGTCTAGCATGTTGGATTCTAGGGCAAAATTTTTAGGCATAAGTTGTTGTTCCTAGCAATGCCTAGTGGAAATCTAAAATAAGATCTAAGATATGCAAAATGCTTAATTCTTTCTCCTTTTATTATTTCAATTTCCAAACATAAATGTGCTTTAAGTTCTCTATTTTAGACACATAAAAGCAAAAACAAAGCTATAAAATATTAGAGAGGTTGTACCAACCTCTAATACAGCTCCAAGAATCTTGTTTATGTCCTTTGATGCTATCCAGTTCTAGCAATTGTTGGCCAGAGCAGTTGGTTCTTGGCCGCCATTGGTGGGAGCGACTAAAGCTCTATTGGCCGATGTAGCTCAAAGCGGCTAATTTCTAGTCATTGTATCTCAGAGCAGCTAGAACTACACATGAAACTAAGTTAGTATTTAGGCAAAAAATAAAAAATCAATGGAGGTCCCGCCGTGATCGCCATCTGTAGTGACCTCGGGACGCATGCACCGTTATTTTTACTCTACTTGCAATGTATTAAATCCCAAAAATGAAATGGAAGACAATGACAAGTGTATAACATGGAAATAACAAATATGGATCTATTTATTTGTATTGAAATCCGGATACATGTCGGTCCCTCTTAGGGATACCCATTTTGATACAATATGGTTACAAATAGCCAAAGAGTACCTCTTTCGCAAAGAGGTGGTGCACTTACAAAAGCTTCCTAGTTCCGCACATGGAAATGTATGAGGGCTTACAGATGCATCCTTCTCTAGGCCTATTTCCTAGAGGTATCCCTTTTGCTCTTGTATGTTGTAGATTATGTTCGATGAACCTGTGGCCTTGTAAGCAATGAAATAACAACACATGCTTAGATGTTCGAGAATACCTCCCCATATGAGGTTGTTAGCAATGAATATAATAAATGAAAGCAAGTGCAAATTAGACTAAGGCTATGAATTCAAATGAATGAAATGATGCTATGCTAATGATATACTAAAATAATGAATCTAATGTCTAAAATCTTAAGCTAATCCAACGGGCCACTGTCCAAGACAACGATTGCTAAAGTGACTCTCGTCCTCTTTGCTCCAAAGCTATGGACCAAATCTTGTATCCGATGTTGAAATAATGGTTGCTATGCTCCCTAATTTTATCAGGGCTTCATCATAAATATGATCTCCAATGGAAACTCTCCAAGTCTCGAAAGCTCTCCTCAATGACCTATCCTGATAAATCTAGATTACTTGTATAAAGATCTCCCTCTGGTGCTCTTAGGCTTGCACATTTTATAATGTGAAAACCTAGGTCTATTTCCAAGCCCTAGGAATGAATTCCTCATGGGTAGTGAGAGTTAGCATGAGAAGCTTTTTTTCATTTCTATGTTTAAAGACCAGTTATGTTAAGTCTAAATGCAAACATAAGTCTCCCATGTGAACTAGTAATGAAAGGGAAAGCAAAGCTACTCTCTCTCACCTTTATTGCATGAAAACTGCCACTTCCACCCGTGATTAGGCCTGTTTGTCGATAAAATTGCTTTTATGGTTTAGCCGTTGTCATCTACAATGACTAAGATCTGTTCTATATCATCTACAGTGGTTAAGGTCTGGTTGCTCTAGGCTTGAGCGGCTAAGATCTGGTCACTCTTGACTTGAGCGACTAGGCTTGGACGGCTTGAAAATTCCCCAAATGAGTGGTGAGAACCACTGTTGATGCTTGGAAGTCCAATATTATGTCATACGATCGTATAAATATGTCTATGTGAGTAGCTACCCTAAGCATGACACATTTTAGGTGTCTACAATTGCATATGCCTTACATTATCCAACATCCCTAAAATCATGGAATGGATAGCATCCATACAGGTAAATGCCATGATAGAAGTTGATTTCTTGGCATATTTTAGTACTTCCATACATGCATCCATGCATCTATGTTTTATACATTTATTGCACATTATAGTTATGCATTCATCCTACATGCATTCCAATATCAAATCACATTATTGTATCCAAACTATAAAATTGCATCTGATATTACATCATGCTGCATTTGAAATACAATCATGCATACTACTCTATAATTCATTCATACTACAAAACAATAATAGATCTAAACCATATCATACATGTATATCTATTTATCATACATACCTACAAACTATGTTATGCTATCTATGCAAACATAAAGAGAACACATTTCAAACCATAACAATGACACATGTATATATAACAATCAAAATCAAAATGTGTATATATATATCATCCATCCAAAATGCCCAAAGGCTACAAACTGGTATGCCCATAATCTCTCATCCAAAATACCCATAGGCTACAATCAATAGAAATCCTAACTACCACCAAGAGCCTCCCCATGTCCCTCATAGCTCATCCACATCTCTACAACCCTACTTGACTATGCCCTAACCTCTAGAACCTGATCCATGGTAGGCTGGTCTTGCACCTCAATCCTAACACCCATCTGCCCCATCGAAGTAGCACTACATTGACTATGGTGAGAGGATACCCACACTCATGATCTCATCCCATCCTGGGATACCACTTGACCATAGTCAGGAAGTATGATCCTATGCACTATTAGAAAAGACTCACACAATGATCCTTATAGAATCTACAACCAATGAATCGATCAATCGCTCAATACCTTGGGAAACCTCCTCCTGTGCCTACTACTGGCTAATCATCCCAGCCCTCAACTGATCCACCTCGGCCTTCATCTGATCCACATCTAACGTGTTCCTCTCCTCCTCTTGATGAATCTTAGTATCCTACTATCAAACTCTTTCACGTAGCCCTTGAGCCTCCTCCTCCGCATCCTATCTCTCTTGGGCCTTAATGGGAATCTCCCACATATATGCAAAAACACCAATATCAATGGTGTTATCCATCTCACCCATCACAACACTGCCACCCATCTCACCCAGCACAAAATCACCATCCATATCACCCATCACAACACTACCATCCATATCACCCATCACAACACCACCACCCATCTCACCCATCACAACATCTCCTCCCATTCCCATCGCCACACTGGTCGACTGCCCTATGGCCATACCTCCCTCCATAATATCTACCTCAAAAATATTTGGAACCTCCTCAAATCTCATCGCCTGTGAACTCAAAGCACCACCTACTCATATCCCATACCACCATAGAGGTACCTCCTGCTCACTACTAGATCTCTCCTCTAACCTAGCTCGAATACCTTGACCCACTCTCTTGTTCATCAGTGGTACTCCTAAATCAATCATGCATTTACCAGGATCCCACTGCTGCATCACCCACCAGGCATCAAAATCTGGTGTTATACTAGCATTATCCACATCAAGGATAACCATAGACGGGTCACTTTCACCAACCCAAGGTAAAACCACAAGCTAAGCTCCCCTATCGCCTCATTGCCTAAAATAGAGAACAAGCACATCTGGAACATCTTGTCGTAACCTAAACTATCGCTTCACTCGACTAAACTGGAATAACTTAGCTTGTCAAGTATAACGATCAACCAACCACCACCCTTGATGGATAGCTCTCAACTTCTCACCATCCTACTCCCATGTCATTCCACCCAACCATGGCCTCCATCTAATATCATTAGATGTCAACTCCCCAAACTTGACCCTCCAACATAGAGGATCACCCTCAAAAGGTTTCTTCATACCCTTATCCTTATTCGTCCTCTACCTCAAAGCATAGGGCAAATGCTTCTTGCCCTCAACATGCACTGCAAAAGGCAAAAATGTAGGCCTCTCAATAGATATATGCTCCCATGCCCACACCTATAGCAGAGGAGTCCAACTCAATCCTGTCCTCCTAGCACAAACTATATCATGTAGCTCCCTATACACCTACACCAAAAAAATGTGTGCCCATGCAAAGAAAACATTCCACTCCACCATATCACTAATAAAATCCAGCATGTTCCAGGTAAACAGAACCTCAAAAATATTAGGTAGTGTGTAAGTAGATATCATCATCATCATCATTGCGTACTAACGATTAGATATCTTATCATTAAGCCACAAATCCTCATAATCAATCTTACCCACATCTATATCCTCCCACTTATCACCAAATAAGCACTCCAACATAGTTGTCTTAGAATTATTTGACTGCCCTAACTGAAACACCCTCAATCGCTAACCTGTATATCTGGTATACGTCCTCCAAGGTGATTGTCATCTCGCCTATAGGGAAGTAAAAAGTAGTACGGTCTGCATCTCACCACTCATATAGTGCATATATGTAAGCTCTATTTGCATGGATACTTTTACATTCCCAAACCCCTCTCATCCATATTGCATCCAACCATACATCATCTGCCTCATTCTTCATTAGATCATCAAAGTCCTTCTTCATCTTACGCACGCGATGGCGAGGCTCAAACATCTTCACCTGTTTAAATCACAAATAACAAAACAAGAATTAGCCATCTATATAGTGATGCAATCCATTCAAAATTCAAAAATCATACAAATTTTACATACAAGTTAATTACATTAATTTGACACATATTACGAGGCATCATCACATACAATGCAATTCATATGAAAAAATGCAAAAACAATCGCATATTTATACCCATTTTTCCACTTCAAGGTGAAATTCCAAACAGATGCTAAAAACAGTACACATTTGACTTCCAATAGACAAATAAAATTCCCACACACCTACTATGGCACGAAATTCAAAACCAAGTCAACTTATCAGAAATACAAAAACAAACTACATTTTTGAATACCCATTTTCCCATTTAGTGGTAAAAATATTGACAATATTTAGAAACAGTACGTCAATTAGCACAGAGTTCAATCTCAATGTTACCATACACATACCAAAATAAAACAAACACAAATACATGCAATATCAAAATAACAGTCACATTTTTTAACACCAATTTTTCCACTTCATGGTGAAAGTTCAAATAGATGTTGAAAACAGTACAAATTGGGCTCCCAAAAGCTAAATTCAAGTTTAACATTACCTACAGCTTGGCACTCAAATCAGACACAAGCCAAATGCAAACATTTACAAAAAAAAATGATATTTTTTGATACCCATTTTGCCCTTCTATGGTGAAATTATCATCGATTTTTAAAAATACTATCTCTAAGGTGGTAAATATAACAGTCAATATTTACTACCTTACACCCAAAAACAACACATTCAGAAAGCACACCAAATGAAGGCATAAAAAATAACAGTCGCATAACTGGATACCCAATTACTACTTATGCATAAAATGCAATAACATTCCAAAAATAGGACCCCATTGCTCCAAAAATGGATGGTCAAACTTTACACCTACTCTACCCATTACTTGGTCAAATTGGTGCCAAAACAAGTCAAACCTAGAAAAAAATCACGTTTTTGGGTACCTATTTAGCTTGTTTGATACTTTGTGTTCCCATTTCAACTAAAATTCACAAAATGTTTTAAAAACAAGATGAAAACCTCCCCCCATCATTCACATTTCTATAGAAAAATAAAAGAAATTAAAAACAAAGAGAAAGAACACTTACTGGTGGATTTTCATGCCTATTTCTAGCTGCATTGCATCCCCTCATCATCTTCTCCCTTGAAATTGTCAACCGTGCTCTCCTCGTGTTGTCAAATGCTCCTCCAAGTCACTTTCCAATCTCTCCCATCGTCAAAATGAACCAATTCCAATCAAATTTGGGTTTAAATAGGCTTCAAACCCGCATTCGCCCCTCGAGTGGCAAATTTAGATCCAATTCACCCCTTAGGTGGCGATTTAGGTCAAAATCACCCCCCAAGTGGTGAATTCAGCTAAAACCCTTCAAAATCAATCAAACTGCTCCTAAAACCCTAGGAAATCAAGTAAATTTCTTCTAAAACCCTAGGAACCATCTCAAAATTTCCTCTATTTTAATTTTCAATCAATTTCATCATATTGGTATCTAATCAATCGTTGCATCATCAAATCACCACATTTCATTTGCCTCATTGTTGATTCCTCGTTTGAGGGGGTATTCATATCCAAAGTAAGCTTTGCATGCAACTACACAACTAAAAATCCAAAAGTGCGAGTAGCACATTTGTCTACAAATTTTTTTATTGAATATTATCTTATGAAATAATCTCAATCTCAACTAGCCATGTGTGATATCACAAGAGCTATGTGTTTCTATAAAGAAGTCAATCTAAGCATTTAAGTATGTTGAGTACATAATGAATAATACGTTTGATGTAATCCTAGCACAACATTTGGAAAAGGATTTCTTGACCACATTGATTTGGTCACGTTTGAATAATCCAAATGTCCCTTTAGCTCAAATGGTTTGACACTTGTCACCATGTTCTCATCAATCAATAAACAAAAAATATTTAGATAGGATTTTGTCCTATTCATACTTTTGGACCACGCTGATCTAGTTGTAAAAGAAAAACAGACAAAATTTTTCATTCTCAAGCAACTAGTATGTTATTGAAAATATCATACGGACTCAGCAAAATCACAACATTGCATTCACAATAATTCATTTCCATTCACAAGCATTGTTTTTATTTCTTTCCTCTTCTTCTTCTTTCCTACCTCTCTTCTCTCCCTGGACATCCAATTAATGTGTATGGTCACGCTTCAAGTGGCTACATACCTTTGATTGGATTCCATTCCCGTTCTACCCCTTTTCCTCCTACACAAACCCTTCATGTTTTTGTATTAAACTGTGTTCCACACAGTATAGTACAAAAAAGAGCAAAATGTAGATACCCAAAAGTCACACGTTGCTATCTCTACGTATTCATAGGTGATTCTATATATCCCTAGGCTATTGTAGTCATGCGTAGTCATGTGTAGATTACCGTAGTTTGCCATAGCAGTGTGTAGACTTCCATATACCACTTCATTAGATTTTAGGTCCAAAACCCTAATAAGCCTTCAAAATCACATCCCGTGCATTGGGATATCCTACAAAAGCCTATTTACATTCAATTGAGGCCCCCACGGCATATTAGTTGACAAAAGCAATCACCAAGTCAATTCTTAAAATATAATTTAATGTTGACTTCACTTAAGTCTTCCTTTTAGGGAAAATTTGATTAATTAAGATTTAATCCCTAATTAACACTAATTGCACCCTCACACACGTGTGTAAGTAGGATTAGTTAGCATATTTCCCTAATAAAACCCTAATTATGCTTAGGACCCCCTAATCCCGATTAGACCTAATCCTTCCTCACACGTGTGAGGATAGGCTATTTTCCATTAGGAATGAGAGGTTGCCACCTTTCCTTCTTTAACCTAACTCTAGTTATACTTCAGCCTAGGGTTAGTTTACTTAACTCCCCCCTGCACCTTGCCTTTTTCTATTGAAGAACACAAGATTATACTAAGAGGGGGGGTTGAACAGTATAAGACCACTTTTTAAATTTTTACTTTTACTTCAGAAAGAAATGCAATGAACCAATAACAAAATCAAAGCAGTAATCAAACTAGTGTACAAGTCATCACACAACTGAGACACCAATATAACGTGGTTCACCCAAGGTGGGCTACTCCACAGAGAAAATATTTCACTAAATTTTCTCAATCAAATACTTTGGTAATCCTTCCCAATTACAATATTTATGGACTTCCTGTCCAAAGGAGAATCCTTCCCCTAATCAAATATTTATGAGCCTCCTGCCCAAAGGAGATGTCCTATCCCCCAAAGAAGTATTTATGAGCCTCCTACCCAAAGGAGATGTCCTATCCCCCAAAGAAGTATTTATGAGCCTCCTACCCAAAGGAGATGTCCTATCCCCCAAAGCTTTGGAAATGATACTTCATAATATCACTACCTCTTCTGCCGCTAGCAGGTGGAACTCCTTTCCATAGAAGACGTCTTGTCCTCCTTGCTCTAGCTCTAGAGAATTTTTTCCTCACTGATCACCTCCACAGCTGCTCATCAACACCTGTACTAAACACAGTCAGTAGGTCCAACACAAGTCCTCTCAAACTCTATCACAAATCTGCACCAAAATCAGTCCTCTGGTCCAGCACAAATATGCTCTCAAATATCTGTCAGATCTGTCCCAAGCTTAAGCCAAAATCTTGAAAAAATCAATCACAACTGCTCACAAGTATCCACCAAGACTTCATCAAATTTATCCACAAGTTCTTCAACAAGAACCTGTCCAAATCAGTCCACAAGTTCTCCACAAGAACATGTCCAAATAAGTCCTAGCAAGCTCACCAAGAACTTGCCCAAATAAGCTCAAGCAAGTTTACCAAGAAACTTGCCCAATGTGAACACACAAAGAGAATTGTTAGAGACCCAATGTGTTTCATCCAATCATATCAAATCAATATCATAGAAGCATAAAGAGATTTGTTAGAGACTCAATATTTTTTATCCTTCAACTTTCAATCTCAACTCAAATCATCTCATAGAAGCATAAAGAGAATTGTTAGAGACTCGATATGTTATATCCTTCAACTCAAAAACAAACTCTTTTTCAAATCAGAATAAAGATAGTAGTATACTTTCACAAGATCTTGAACCACAACCCAACAATTTTCAATAATGCAATATCAAGGAATCAACTCCTCCAACATAGAACCATAACTTACTATCAAACCCTAGCCAAGTTATTTTTTAAGAACTCAAAACAATCTTTCTCTAAGCATCAAAAAGGATTTCAAGATATTTCCAACTTCTCTCAAATTGGAATGCTCAACTTAACCACACAACAAAGTTTATCAAGCAAAGTACAACTTGATAAAATCAAATTTTAAAGGAGCAATCCCAACTCATGTATCAAGTAAAGCATAACTTGATCAACTAAATCTCAATGGAAGCAATCTCAAAACCAAAATCTCAACAACCAAACAACTCAATTAGGGTTTCAACAACTTATAGCAATGGCATAAGCTTCTCACTCAAAAACCCTAAAGCAAACTTCAAATGCTTCCACTCTCATAAACTAGAATTATGCAATAACTCATAAACTCATCATGATCTCATAATACATAATCAATACTTCCACTTTCAGAAAATAAGATCCACTCCAAATAAGGAAACTTAATTTAATCCTTTTCACTCCAAACTTATTTTTAGAAAACCATCAATCAATAATAAACATGGAAGAATGTGCCCATACCTTTACTTTGATGAAGAAGGAGAACTCAAAATTTGTCACAACACTAACTCTCAATTTGCCACAAATTAGAGTTAGAAATAATGGAATAATGCACAATGATAAGAGTCATAATAACACCTTATCACTCCAAATCATCAATAATCAAAACTCACAAATATACATATCAACAATATTCCATTACACATTATAACTCCTACTTAATATATCACAAAATAACTTCAACCTCAAAAATAATTACAAGAGAATATCCACTCAATAAATCCAAAGGATTTCTAACCCCAATATGACATTAAGCACAATTATTCCTTAAACCATTATAACTCCTAAAATACATTTACTTCTAAATGCATTTACCATATAAACATTAAGCATCAATAATAACAATGTCAAAGCAATATTTCTATTTAACCTTATACCTCCATCCAATTACCAACAATAATTGCCAAGTCAAATCAAATATTTCACATTATCAACAAAAGATTTACCTTGGCCAAAAATCAATTCTCAAACCTTAGGAGAAGTTTGGAGACACCAACATAAGCGCCAAAGTGCTTCATCCTCCAAACTCGTGGCCCAAAGAAAATGTTGTACCATGTGCACAATAATCCGTGACAAAAAAAAAAATATGCCCGATGCGAATCGATCTTGACACCTCTGCCTATCAAGCGCCTTCGCTCCATTGCCTCTACCGTTGGAGCACAAGTGCCCAACGAAAATCTCAAGTGCCACTCGTTGTTTTACCTTCCCTTTGCTTGCAGAGATTAAAGACAAACAGATTTGTCTTCCTCATAGGCGTACGAAATCAAAACTTAAACACAGAGCAATACAAAACTCAAAAATCACAGAGCAATCTGAAATCGAAGGTCACAGAGCAATACAAATTCGAAGGTAATCACGCAAATCGGAGGTGCATTGAACCTTAGGAATTAATGCCCTTTAATAGTCTTTTGCATCCCATGCAAGTTGACATCGACATTGTAAGTCTTCCACATGAGCGCCGCTAAGGGTTTAGAAACCCTTTCAATAATAATTATTAAATTAATAATTATTATTTTATTAATAATAAACTTAAAACATTTTCAAAGGTTTGAGTTAATTTATTTATTAATAATAAAAATGGACTTTTAAGGTTTTTTCAAGGAGCAAAAACCTTTTCATTAAGCCAATATGGTTTTAATAAAAACCCTTAATGAGTCCAGATGGTTTTAAGAAAAACCTTTAACCTTGTCACCATGGTTTTAATTAAAAACCCATAAACAAACATCATGGAACTTTCAAGATCTTTTTGTCACCAAACTCTTTTTGACATCAACACAAATTCCTTTTGACATCAACACAAACTCCTTTTGACATCAATGACAACTCACAAACATGAAGCTAGGCAACATACCCAAAATTGCCAACACCTAGAAATAGTGGGTCTTAAACCCCTAATTATCTCTCTCTCCATCAATGACATAAGCATAGAAACTCTGTCGAATTCAAAACTGAAGTTTGAAAAATCGGATCTTATAGCAAAAAGAAGCATAGCAATAGCCAATGAGCCTCCCTATCGAAGCATTTTAGTAGAATACAACTTACAGTAGGATTCACCCCTCACCTCGTGAATCTGGTTCAAATTCACCCACTGGGTGGCGATTTCAGTCTACAAAGCCCAAATCACCTCAGATTTGGTAGGTAAGATTCCATTTACTGTTATTAAGTGTTTAATATCATTTATTGCAACTTTCAATATGTTTTTATGTCGATTTAGTCTTCATAACCAAGGGTCCTGACCAAGGCAATCCCCCTAACACACTAACCCCCTTTTGCAGGTTCTTCACAGGTCAAAAGAAGAACACCATCAACTACAACCCGATGGTGGATCGCAAACCCACCTACATTGAGGGACGATAGAAGGTGGTATCAAGATTGTTGTGAAGTTTATTATAGAAGACATTATGAAATGGAAACTTGTCCCTATTGTAACCTATGTTATCTTTGAATATAAATGAAATACAACTTTCTTATTCAACATATTTTGTGTTTATGTTGTTAGATAAAATACCACTTTCCACCAGTTTCATAATGAGCCAAGTTTTGCCTCCATTGTAACTTTCTGATCTAGTTTACCTTTGGCCTCTTCATATCTGTTAGGTCAAAAAACTATGCATCTAAAGCAAAATTTGCTCACTTATTCATTTGTCTAGGTTCATTCTAACTCATCTAGATCATCCAACTACCACTTTATTATCCTCCTTGACATATTTTATTATCTATGTATACCATTTTGTTTGTTGACATGAGTCCATGACTCTTGTTATTGGTTAACTCTTGATCCAAAATCCACCTAAGTGGATGAGATGATGCACCCTAGATCTCAACCAAGACTAAAAGACTAAAAAATACTTCTGATTCAACCTCTAGAGAATGATGGTTCCTTATAAAGCTAATTAAATGAAACAAAGGTTAAGAAAGAGTGCAAGGATAGAAATTGAAATGTAGTTGGTCAATATTTAGTTAACAGTAATAACTATGTTGCATAAGAGTCTTACACACAATATGAACCAATGCCTAACAAACCAACTAACATACAATCTCATAAAATTTCATTCAAACCATTTTACACATTTCTAAGCATTCCAAACACTAATTGAATAGTAATCCAACTAGGAATCCAGTTAGCAAAATAAGCTTAAAAAAAATTATTATTCATAAGCCATTAACAGATGCAAATAGAAGCTCAACTCACACATGCATATATTCTATAACACATTTTAAATAAGCACAAATAATACTTAGTTATATTGATAGGAAAAAATCATCATACAACATATACAATATTGCAAACACCAAAGAGCTGACCCTCTATTAAAGGTACATTGAGCTATTTATAATATTTCACTACCTTTTTTTTAGCTCATATAAATACATGAAAAATACTTGTATGCTTGACAAGAGTGAGTTTAGGGCATGGGCATCACTTTCCAGCTCATCTCAGCTTAAATTCCTTGATCTTGGTGTGTTGATGCAATCAATATTGATTTCTTCCATGAGCTTGACATCCATGCATCTCTTGTAGATCTCAACGTACTCTAACAGGTCCAATTTTTACAATTGTGCTTTATTACAACACTAGATTATTTAATGTATTGACTCATTTTGATAGCTTTGATATGGGTAGCTAGTTGACATGCACAAATTTGGATGATAGGGACAGGTCCAAAAGCTCTTCACTCAATACTGGGGCTTGAAAGCATGATCAAAATCTTGTGTTCATTTGACGTACATGACATGTAATTATGGTCTCCTTTCATGTCATACTCTATGCCTTCGTAATATTTTTGAAGAGAAATAAGAAGCCCTGATAAAATAAAACTAGAAAAGTAGTAATTGCAAAATCTAAGGGAAAAAATAGCAGATTCACACATAACACAATATTTATCCTAGAAATCCTTAACCAGGAAAAACTAACACATTTTTATCTTCTTATTGCATAAAATTGACCATATCCAAGATAATAATGTTCCTCTTCTGTCTCTACCCAAACCCTAATGCAAGTGTGATATATATAATAAAGACACATGCACCGATTTTACAATATCATGGGTGAAAAAGCATGGGTTCAAATATAGTAACCCAGAAAGACCATATTGGTCTAAAAATAACTTTAAAAACCCTAAACATTTTTTGAGGGCTACCACCCCTGAACCGCAATGAATATAGGTATAGAGTGTCCAGTACCTTTTAGTGTTAACCCCACCAGAATAACTTGAAAAATATTCAACATATTTCCAACAATTTTGAGTCCAATAATGTACCATGATGTCAAACATTTTTTCCCTCTTGATGATGTCATATTTTCAAAAGTTTTATCCCTTTTTCATATTTAGCCAATTTTTTGAATCCAAAAGGTGTTGAACATCAGACCTTTTAGCTCTTAGAGGTGATGCTAGTTTCTCAAAATTCTGGTGCTTCTTTATCTTGGTCTCCTTAGACAAATTTTGAGTCTAGAAGTGTGACAACACCAAATAATTTCTACTTCCATGATGATGTTAGTGCTTCCAAATTCTGACCCAACGATGTGTCAGGTTCAATACCTTAGCAATATTTTAAGTCATGCAATCATGATGAAATTGTGGATGCCAAATAATTTTTGTACCTTTGATTATGTCAGCCTTAGAAAATTTTGACCCTTAGCCATGTTCTTTGACTTACCAAAATTTTGGGTTTGACCAAATGCAGAGTGTTGGATCTTTTTGCCTTAGTGAATTTTTAGTTTGACATGTAGCAAAATGTTAGACTCTTTACCTTAGCCAAATTTTGGGTCCCGAAAAGTGCTACTACATGTCCCACTTTGGGGCCAAAAAAGTGCTACTACATATCCCACTACTTTGTTGTTATCTAGCTTAACATCCATTGCTTTATTGTGGCTGTATCCTTAAAGGGTGTGTACTTTGACAATCTACTTCAGCCTAAATTAATGTTTTTGGTCAAGCTATAGGCCATTGATTTATCAAAATTTGATAAATATCTAGTAGAATCACAATATGATTGGGTCTACAAGGCTTTATGAATGTGGATAAATATTTTGATCCACACTAACTTCACTTGGGTGTACCTTTTTCAAGATCTACTCTCCAAGGTTATGTCGAAGTGGAATTTCAACACACTAATATGGTTGAGTCTTTAAATATTTCTTTGAATCATTAGTCTTTGATGTATCTAAGTCCAAGTGAACTTCACTACCTATTGTAGTACCATCAATAGTTCTAAAAAATATAAAAATCTTGATCGGTTTACCATCATCTAAGAAGAAAGAAGTCTTTTTATGTACATTGATATCTCTACTAATTACAATCTTGTTAGTAGAGATATCAAGAAATTTGTATGCTTTGGATTATTCACTATAGCCAACAAACATGAACCTTATGCTTTTTGCATCTAGCTTAGTTATTTTCTCCTTAGGAATTAATGCAAAAGCAACACAACCAAAAATATAAAAATGACTAACCAAAGGTTTTCTTCTAGACCAAGCTTCTCTTAGAGTAATGTTCTATAGATATTTTCATGGAGCCCTATTGAGAATGAAGAATGCAATATTTACTACCTCTACCCAATAACAATATGGTACATTTGACTATATTCCATGCATCTAGCCATCACCATGGTTGTCAAATTTGTCTACTCTACTACCCCATTTAGTTGTGGAGTGTAAGGAATTGTATAGTGCCTACGTATACCCTTATGCTTGCAAAAATATTGATTATTTTGAGGTAAAATCACCTCTGTCACCTAACCTTAATACCTTGATTTGATTTTCATATTGTTTCTCTACAAGGGCTTTAAATGTTTAAAAGTATAAAAAAATATTCAAACTTATATATGAGGAAGTATACCCACATCTTCCTTGAATAATTATCAACCACCAATAAAAAAATATTTTGCACCACAAACAAGTGTAATTATTGGACCACACAAATCAATAAGAACTAGATACAAAACACCTTGTGCATTCCAAGACTTACCCGTCTCATACAGTTGATGACTCTATTTTCCATGTTGACATCTTGCACTCAAATGTTGGTGCTCTTAAGAAAATGGGGGACTAGGACTGAGAAGAGTTGCTCACCTAAACACAGCCTTGCTAGCCAAACAAGCTTGGCATCTCATTAACAATGAGGAGAATGCATGGACTGCCATAATTAAAATAAAATATCTTCAAGATACCGAATTCCTAAATGACACGGTGCACAGTAGAGGTTCAATATTTTGGAATGCAATCTTAACAAGCAAAGAGGTCATAAAGAAAGGCCTAAGATGGGTTCTAGGTAATGGGTAGAAGATCAGGTTTTGGGATGACAGGTGGGCCAAGGATGAAGCTTTATCTCAGTTTCCTCACCTAGTGAGGATCAAAAGAATCACAAAGGATCTCATAGGAATGAAAGTAGCTAATTTCATGAGACAGGACGGAGGAAGGCTTATTTGGAAACAGATAAGGATTCAAGGATTTGAAGCTGAATCAAAAGAAATCCAAAGCATCCTGCATCAACAATTCATTTCTATGAGACCTGAGTAGGATCATGTAATATGGGCAACTATCGAAAATGGGCAGTTCTCAATAAAATCTACATACATGCTAATGTTAGATACTGAGGACCCCACACTCCAGACAGAGTTGGTGTGGGTCAAAAATCTTATTCCTAAAGTTGCAATGTTCTCATGGCTGGTGATCCAAGGCAGGATTCTTACTATTGACAACTTGATAAGGAAAGGTGTGATAGTTGCTAACCGTTGTTTTTTGTGCAGGGCCAATTGAGAGTCCACCTTCCATATTTTCCTTGAATGCCCGGTCTCTCTGAGTATCCTCAATGGGTTATTTCAAGCCTTTAGCATTTGCTGGGTCAGACCAGCCACCATCATTGACCTATTCCACCAATGGCCAAATCCCTTTGTTAGCCTTAGGCTGAGGTTTTTTTGGAAGATTTGTCTCCATCATTTTCTTTAGCAAGTTTGTCTAGAAAGAAACCATAGAGCTTTCCATGAGTCGATTCATCATGTCACCTCCATCACCAATAAGATTCTTACCTTTGCCTGTGAAAACGTCAGCCTTATTCCTCATGAAGCTCAAAATCCTTCCCCTTGGGAGAGGTCGATCGCTCAATCCTTAAATATTACTCTGGGAAAGAAACCTGTGTCTACCAAGGTCAATTCTAGATTAGATGTCAAGTGGAAACCGCCCCCGATTGGTTGGTTCAAGCTCAACTTCGATGGGGCCTCTAAAGGTAATCCTAGAAAAGCAGGGGCTGGAGGAGCTGTAAGAGACCATCAAGGTAAGCTGGTGATGGCCTTTTCTGAGCAGTTGGGAACAAGGACTAACAACGAGGCAAAATCAAGAGTGTTATTTAGGGGTCTTCAGTTGGCTCAAGAGATTTAAGGTAAACTAATTATCGAAGGAGATTCGATGCATGTCATAAACCTTCTCAGCAATGGGAAAAATCCTCCATGGTGGATTAAGACTGTCATCGAAGAGACTAGGATCCTCTACCAAGCCAAGAATGATCGAAATGCCCAACACGTGTTTAGGGAATCAAACTAAATAGCTGACATCTTGGCAAATATAGGGGTGGAAGCCGATGGGCTAGTCACTTGGGAACATGGGGTCCCAAGTGATGTGGACAAAATTATTCAAAATGATCGCCAATGATGATGAAACTGTGGGGTTCAAAAAAAGGGAGAGGAGTTTCATTTTTGTTTTATTAGTATTGCTTCAGTCCTTCTTGTGACAGATTTAGTTTTCTTTGCAATGGGGGAAGGATCCAGGCGACATGGTGGCTTCATGTTATGGGGTTAGGGGCAAAGGCAGCTACCAAGGACCGATGTCACGATTTAGTGACATGTCGTAGTTTAAGGAAAAGCAAAATACAGCAAGAAAGAAAAAGTGTCGTGATATCGCGACATGTTGAGCAAGAAAGAAAAAGTGTCGTGATATCGTGACATGTTGAGCAATAAGGAAAAAGGGTCACGATTTCTCGACATGTTGAGCCAGAAAGAAAAAGGGTCACGATTTCGAGACATGTAGAGCAAGAAAGGAAAAGTGTCACGATATCGCGACATGTTGAGCAAGAAATAAAAAGTGTCGCGATATCGCGACATGTTGATCAAGAAGGAAAAAGTGTCGTATTTTGGCAATATGTTGAGCAAGACGAAGAAAGTGTCACGATATCACGACATGTCGCAGTTTCGTGACCAAAATAGAAGAGAAAGAGCAAGAAGGAAAAAGTGTTGCGATATTGTGACATGTCACATTTTCACGACCAAAAGAGAAGAGAAAGAGTAAGAAGAAAAAATATCACGACATGTTGAGCAAGAAGGAAAAAGTGTTGCGTTTTGGTGACATATTGAGCAAGATGGAAAAAGTGTCACGATATCGCGACATGTCGCAGTTTTGCGACCAAAAGAGAAAAGAAAGAGCAAAAGGGAAAAAGTGTCGCAGTATCGTGACATGTCGCATTATCATGACCAAAATAGAAGAGAAAGAGTAAGAAGGAAAAATTTCACGATATCACGACATGTCGCATTTTCGCGACCAAAAGAGAAGAGAAAGAGTAGGAAGGAAAAAGTGTCGCGATATCGCGACATGTCGCATTTTCGCAACCAAAAGAGAAGAGAAAGAGCAAGGAGGCGAAAGTGTCGTGATTTCGCGACATGTAGGATTTTCACGGGAAAAAGCCAAGAAAAGGAGCAAGGAGGCGATTGTGTCACGATATCACGACATGTTGCCTTTTTGTGTCCAAAAGCAACAAAAGAGGACAAAGAGGCAGAAGTGTCACGATGTCGCGACATATCAAATTTTTGCAATGATCCAGAGCAAATGAAGGAAAAGACTCAAGGACGACGCAATTTCGTGACTTGTCAATTCTTCATGGCTGGAAGTGGCAAGAGAACAAAACAGGAAACAAATATCATGATTTCGTGACATGTCTCATTTTCACGACAGGTAGTGGCAAAGGAGCAGAATGAAGGCAGATTGTCGCGATTTCGTGACAGGTCTCATTGTTGCGACATGTCGCATTTTTGTGACTATCCAGAGCAAATGAAGGAAAAGACTTAACGATGTCGTGATTTTGCAACATGTTGCACTTTCACGGATGGAAGCAACAAGAGTGCAAAATGGGAGACGAATGTCACGATTTGGCGACATGTCTCATTGTCGTGACATGTCGCATTTTCATGACATGCAACAGCAAAGGAGCGAAACGAAGGCAGAATGTCACGATTTCGTGACATGTCTCTTTTTCGTGACAGGTCGCATTTTTGTGACTATCCAAAGTAAAATATGGAAATGACTTAAGGACGTCGCGATTTCGCGACATGTCGCATTTTCGCGACTGGAAGCAGAAAGAGTGCAAAATGGGAGACGAATGTCGCGATTTCACGACATGGCTCATTTTTGTGACATGTTGCATTTATGCGACTTATAGCAACAAAGGAGCATAATGAAGGCAGAATGTCACGATTTTGAGACATGTCTCATTTTCGTGACATGTCACCGTTTTGCGACTCTCTAGAGCAAATGAAGGAGAAGACTTAAGGACATTGTGATTTCGTGACAGGTTGCATTTTTGTGGCTGGGGCAGCAAGAAAGCAATGCGGTGGGCCGCTGCCTGTGTTCTAAGGTGTTTGTAAATATGTGTAAGGGGTTGTGCTCTCTCTTGGTAGGGTGGCCTCAGAAGGGTACTAGTAGCGAAGGATAGACTGTCCTTATTGAGGTTTTGATCCGTAATAGCATAGTGCTAATTTTTGTAAAAGGTTTTGGGTCAACCTGGAAAACCCAGATGTAATGAATTTGTACCTTAATTACCAAAAAAAAAAATGTTGGTGCTCTTGAATGGATGATAATCCATGAACCAAGTTAGTGAGAAATGATAAATACTTATAATATATATGGCCAAACCTCTCATGCTAAAGAATAGAGCTATTATCTTCAATTGTAAAGTAAACGAATTGGTAAAATTGGTATCAACTAACTTGTATAGCCCCTTATCACCTATACCAAGAGCAATGACCTTGTTTTTACCCACATGCATCACCTCACATAAAAAAATGTACAAGTTTAGAATTTTTGGTGATTTCATTAACGGAAAAAAAAATTATTCATATCAAGAACATGTTAAAAATTCTTGAAGATGCATGTAATATTATTTTTCAATGTCACACTCTCATCACCACACCCATGACCAAATGTGTAATAAAACAACTTCCAAAAATATAATAATAACAGTACCAATTCAATAACATGCAATAGTAAACATCCCATAAGAACAATAATTTAAATTCAATGCAAAAAAATGAAAATCAAGTAATATATTTCATAACCCAGGTGTTGTAGGTGATTTGGAGAGGAGAGGGCAATCCTCCAAGGGAGGTCCCAGGTTCAAATCTCCACCCTACCAAAAAGTTGAATTGGGTATCCAAAATCCAATTGATAATGTTGGTGCGAGCAGGGTCGGGTGCGACTCCCAGGTGACTTTGACGGTGTAGAACTCCCTGTTCATGGTCTCTCAGACCAAGGCAGCCCCACAAGGGGTTTTTCGCTTAAAAAAAAAAAAAAGTAATATATTTCATATTCTAAATCAATAAAATCCCAACCACTTAGAGAGGGTGAAATATTTTAGCTAGTTAGAGAGGGTAAAGTCTCAAATGCACAATAGATATGACTAAGATTCAAATATGAAAGATGATTTTAACTACAACAAAACTCTTCCTATTTATATACTAAATCAACATTAACCTTAATCCTAGTGCTCAAGGGTCAACCATCTTAAGCTAGGGCTTGAGCTAATAATAATAAAGATAGTAAATGTGGGAGTTGTTATCTGAATCTCCCCTCAAAAATATTTGCACTCAAAGTTGTAAACAATTGAAAAATGCTTGTAGGATCCCATGTTGCATCTTCTTCTAGAAGATCTTGTCAGTTGATGATGAACTCTTGAATCTAGCAATATCGTAGAAGATACACTCTAGACTACAACATTTCTTCTAGTTGGAGAGTGATTCAAACTTCCTCATAGAGTATTTAAAGCTTTTTCTAGGACTACATATTCTGGCCAATAGCATATTTGAGACAAGAAATATGAAAGACAAGATGAGTATTGGAATTTTTTAGAAGCTCCAACTAATATGATACTTCACCAATGCAATAAACCACCTTGGAGGGGTTATAAAATTGATAATCCAACTTTTGACTAGACTTGGTATTCTAGGACTATTACTTATAGAGATAAATATGCAAAAAGACCATATCCCCTATGACAAGTTTCCATTCAAAATGACTCAAATACTACTCTAGCTTCATGTAGTTTTAGGCCTAGGTCAAATTATATTTAATTTGTAGCATAAGTTTTTGTTACTACAATCAATAATTCACCTAAGCCACCTTGGAGGATCCTATAATATGGTTTTCCAATGATGGAGGTTTCTAGCCATACAAGATCCTATTGGCATTTGAATTGACATTTGTGTGAATTCAAGCTATGACTATCATCTGCAATGGTTTTTTAAAGAAGGTGAACGTCCTGTAATCACAACCTTGACCCCAATATTAGATGGATCAAAATTACTTTTAATCCAACTTTGAGAGTAGGCTGGTATACCTTGTCAACTAATTTGATGTTGACTCATTTAAGCTGATTTAAATCTGTAAATATAGGAATATAAAGAATAAATTATTTAGAAACTAATGATTCAATAGTGGACGAATAAAGCTAACAACATATGCACCTACAGGAAGACTTCCAGCAACTCAATTCGAGTAGAAAACACTTGTGATTAACAACATTCAAAACTCAAAAATATTTAACAAAAAAGCACATATGCATACTTCAAGAATTGTTTCAAACATCTAGGGCATCAATAATCCAAATAGAAAAATTAGATTGATACTGTGATTAACAGAAATAAAATCCTTTACAAGCATACATTTTAGTGTTAGAGTAATATTCCATCATTTGGGATATTTACCTATTTTCCTACACTAGGTAGAATTTATTTACCGCATGGTAAAAGTAGTTTGTTACTTTTACCACTCGCATTTACTTTTACCATAGGATATTTACATTGTTAGTAAATATCTAGGTAGGTTAGTTATCATAGTCACTTTTATTATGTTGTTAGTATCGGCATCATTACATTATTGTCATTAGTTAGTAGTTAGCAATATTTGGGGGATATTAATTTTATCATATTGTAAAAATACTTTTGCACATCAATATAATTCCTAAGGTTTGCGCTCCTACTTTCATGGTATTAGAGCGAGCATTTGCCTCTCGCTCTATTTACGTAGGCAGTGGACCTTGCTGGACAAGGCAGCAACAAGTCGTTCCAGCTAGACCAAGGCCTAAATCCTGAGACTCGGGACCCCTGGACACCCCTAGACAGGAAGCGAGGCACGCGGATATTTTTTTGTAGGTCTGATAGACCTACTACCCTTCGATTAGAGTATATTACTCTTGACAAGTGCTGATAGCCCGCAGGACTAACAACCTACAGGGCTACTGATAAGGCACCTACAGGGGCGACACCGGTGATAGCTCCTAACAGCGCTGATAACCTGCATGCCTGACAGCCTGTAGGGCTATTGACAACATGCTAGTAGGGTCGACACCACTAAAAAAATGGAAGTTATGCCCTCCCTGGCAATGTTCGGCCATGTGAAGGACCGACACTGTTGACAGGAGGGCAGGCTGGCAATGTTTGGCCATGTGAAGGACCGACACTATTGACAGGAGGGCAGGCACACCCTCCCATGTGGACAACCAACATGAGAGGGTAGGAGTGCCCTCCATATGGTGGCCAATCACCATGTGAGGGTAGGAGAGCCCTTTGTGTAAATACATGCTAATCAAGATGGATTATCCCTAATACAGACCTTACAAAAACCTAGGTGGAACTTGATCCGAGGTGTGGATCCTAAGAGCTTGAACTCAATACCAAAGTTGATTTCATTCTAACACTAACAATGCATGACACTATTGACTGGTCAGGCACATGGTTCAATGAGTTGATCTAACCTAGCATGACCTTTAAGGAGGTTGACGTGGCAAGCGAACTGAAAACTTGGCACCGTCACCTAGATGAAGTGTTGACCGGGTGGTAAGCTGAGGTGGCAACTGGGCACTGAGGTGGCTCAGAATTCTAACTAGAATTTGAATGAAAAATTTGATGTGTTGATGATGTGGCATGGATCTGACTTGACTGGGCATAAAATTTAGAATCTAGCACTGATCTGACATGTGACGTGGCACTATGGGTGAGGTGGCATAGTATGGTTTGTGGAGACAGGCTGTAAAAGGTCTAATTGATTGGCGATTGCTCAAAGGCAATCACTTTCATGCAGGTGCATTTGCTATTTTAAACAACTAATATCCATCCATAGGACTAATGTGGGACAATAAGTCCCAAGCCTTTTCAAGGCTTCTTAGGTTCTACCAAGTGGCAAAAATCACCTTCAATATGAAGGTGGCCCTCCATGCTTACCATCGGGCTAGCTAGACCAACTGGTAAAGAGGCCTACCGAAGGTGTTCCTCAACAGGAGGTCGTGTGTTCGACCCTTGTTGGGAACAAGCTTATATTTTTTTACAAAGGGTTCCGAAGATAAAGAAAACCAAGGTAATTATTTTTGCATTCAATTTTTTTTTAATTTTTTTTATTAATTAAATAATTTTAAATTAGCTTTAAATCAATTTTTTTTTAATTAATTGATTTTTTAAAAGCTAGTTGTAAATTATTATTTTTAAAATTCATTGATTAAAAAAAAATTGTTTTAAAAAAAGGGGTTATTTTTTTGCAATTTTTCAAATCAAAAGGAGATTTTATTTTCTCCATGGTGGGGATATAAGACATAGAAGAGCACATATTTTTCTTGCAAATTAGAAAGCCCTAATTTCTTCTCAACCTTGTTAATTTAGCATACAATAAAGGATCAAACATGAATTCTTTTTGCAAATTTTAATACAAGGAGACGCCCAATTTTTGTAACATTCAAAGGCAAAGTGTGCATTTGTTTTCTCCAAGGGGAATATAATACATAAAATTGTACATTCTATTTTTTGCAAAATTGAGAAGCAATTAAAGATCTTGGGTCCATCAAAACCAAGTCATTTGTCGACTGGTCTGGAAGCCTTTCAAACGTGGGTCATGTGTCGACTTGTCTTGGAAGGAGTGCTAGATTTGTTAATTTTTCAAATAAAGGGGGGAAGACAAGAAATTGTGCTTCTTTACAAAATTGTAACACAAAAGTGAGGAGCACTTTAAAACAAAAACAAACTTGTTAAATTTGCAAAACAAAACAAAAGAAAAGGCAATTCTTTCATGCCCCATTCTTTGCAAATTTGGAAAACAAGAGGAGACAAAATATATCAATTTTTTGCACAACACAAATTCAAATTTTTTTCCAAAAATTAAAAGGTGCATTTTGGATTTTACTCGACACCTTCATTGGCAAATTAGGTGCATTTTTGGTTGCATCCAACACCTATGCGATAAGAATTTTGTGGGTATTCTTGTTTGATTATTGCATTATTATTTTGCAATTATAAGTCATAAAATCAAGAACATACAAAACCCTAAAATTTCACAATAATTTGTGTAAATCCTTGCACAGGTTTAAAGCCAATTTTACTTGATATTCTCTCCTAAACCAAAAACCCCTAATTCACTCTTATTTGTTTGGCTTAATTTCCTCAAACTGATTATTCCTCTTCAAAAGGATTTTTAGGCAGGTGCCATTAAATATCTTTTTGAGTGAATTATCTTTTGGTACTCTTTTAGGGTATATCAAAAGAAAGAACAAGTTTTTTGTAAAATAAGGAACCTTGAAAGTAGCAATATTTTGCACAAAGGGGGGATAATTCCTTTCTTCCTTCAAACACATATTTTGACAAGAAGGAGATAAAACTTGTAAAGGCAATAAAAAAAGTAGAAGTCATCATAAAATTATACCTTTTCTTTTAGGCTTAATAATAGCAACCTTGCTTGAAGTACTTGCAATAAAGAAGGATTATTTGGTGAACTTTTTGATAAAATTGCCTAGGAAGCAAATATTTGCACATATTGTAAAAAGGACAACCATGACACCATTCACTATTGGTTTCCAAACAAGCAAAACTAAAATGGCAAAGGCACATCACAAAAGCCATGTTGCTAGTGAAATGTCTAATTTTGATTCTAATTCTGGTTCAGAAAAAGCACACAAAGTGCTCTTGACTAAGACAGTATTGTAGAGGGAAAGCAAATTTGTCACCCTAAGCAAGCACCATTTCCTTTCTCTCTTTTTTAGGCTTCATAAATAGCATAAGTTTTTGTTTGAAGTACTAGAAATAAAGAGGTGATTCTACCTCTTTTAAAACTTCATAAATAGCAAACTCTCATTTTTTGAAGTACTTGTAACAAAAGGAGGGAATTTTCTGGTGAAAAATTTTCCTAGGAGGTAATCTTTGTACAATCCTTCACAAAGCTTCTTAAGTTGCACATATTTTGCAATTAAGGGAGGATACATATTTCTTTTCTTACTTCACACCAATTTTTATAAAAAAGAAGAAGACTTATAAGGTCGCATTTTTAGTAGCGGTCGACACCTTAGTCACACTTCTTTCAAAATTTTCATTACAACATGTTTTGCAACAAGGGGGTAACTTATAAGGAATGCATTTTCGACAGCGACCGAAACCTTAGCTACCTTATCAAAACTTTTGCAAACTCATATTGTAACTGAATGAACCTCTTATGAAGTGATCTATTCTACTACACCTAGCAATTGTAGCGGTTGGTTACCCATGCAATTCGGTTGGATAACAAGATTACAATAAGGACATTCGTTGATGTGAATACAAAGTGAGGAATGACCCACTTTTTGCTTAGGAGTAGCTAGAGCACTGTGACAAAGCAAGAACCAATAGATCGACATATTTTTCACTGTAATGGGACAGTTATATACATTACCAAAATAATGTAATAAGGGGGGATGTTAGGGTAATATTCCATCATTTGGGATATTTACCTATTTTTCTACACTAGGTAGAATTTATTTACCGAATGGTAAAAGTAGATTGTTACTTTTACCACTTGCATTTACTTTTACCATAGGATATTTACATTGTTAGCAAATATCTAGGTAGGTTAGTTATCGTAGTCACTTTGATTACATTGTTAGTGTCAACATCATTACGTTACCGTCATTAGTTAGTAGTTATAAATATTTTGGGGATATTAATTTTATCATATTGTATAAATACTTTTGCACATAAATATAATTCCTAAGGTTTGCACTCCTCCTATCATTTAGGAATGAAGTATTTCAATTTGCTCTAAGCTAGCAATCCAATATCAGTATATTAAAATAACCATAGAAGTAGTAGCAAAAATGACTTCAAGATCAATAATCCATAAAAGAAAGAATACACAAGTATGAGAAAAATATCCAAGTAATGCTCCTATTGATTTGTAGAAAGTGTACACAATAGGGCAAGTAAACACTTTAGAGTCGACCCTTGAAAGTGAGGATTTGACCTCTATTTATAGTTTTGCATTATTTTAAAATATTTGAAAGAATATGGAACATTACAAAGAAGTTGAAGTGCTAGATCAACAAGATGCTGATATGGCAACCTCCTATTTTATTGAAGAAAGAAGAAAACTATGCGATCCTTCGATATTCTGCAACTTGGCTTGTGTAGGTCATACACCTTTCATGGCTTCCAATTGTAGATCTAAAACCAAATCCATCTCTTATTCTTATCGTGTATTTCCTACTGTAGGTTTGCCACAAAATTATCTCATGGATATTGATTCTATGTTGCCTCATCTTCCTGCTCATTTCAACTTAGAAATAACTTTGAATCAGAGATATGTTATCTTATGATGTGTCAACTCTCACCTTTATATGTGATTTGAGCCACTTTGTATGTAGGTCATTGATATCCTATCAAACTATTAATATTATCTTATTTGAAATATTGGCATGCTCCTTCATGACCTTTAACACTTCATGGCCTTTGTAATACTTTCTACTTCCTCCTCAGTGGCATAGAACCATGTTCTAATCCATCATTTGAAGCTCTTGGCTTGAAAGGTTTGACTGCTTTGACCATGGGCTAGGACAAGGTAGCCTTTACCCTACTTTTTAAAAACTTTCTCTAGACACAACGTAGAACCATGCTATGAGATGTTTTTTTTATTTTTGAAGAAACAAATTTAACATTATGAGCCACAATGTAGAATAATAGTTTGAAGTGCACAACATAGAACCATAGGTTGAAGCGCATGGCGTAGAACTGTGTCCTAGCCCATGATTTGAATCACCAAACTTAGAATATTGACTAAGCTAACCATGGTATAGAAACATGTACTGAGCCACGTGATAAAGAACCATATGTTGGATTGTGTAGTATGGAACCATGTTCAGAGTCACGATTTGAATTATCAACTTTCCAAGTTTGACTGCACTGATAGTGGCATAGAAACATGCGTTGAGCTGCATGGTAAAGAACCATGCACTGTATTGTGTGGTACAAAACCATGTTTTAAGCCACGATTTGAATTGCTGACTTACCAAGTTTGAATGCACTGATTGCATTATAGAACCATGCTCTAGGATGCGCGGTATAGATACATTATTGCAAGTCACTTCCTCCTTTTGTGCTCTGAGCCACGATTTGAAAAATACAAAGTACGCATTTTATTGGGTTGATCACAGTCTAGAGCTTGTTGCACTACACTACTACTATGATTTGAAGCACCTCTTGGGACTTAGAAAAAAAATGGAAAATTTTCTATGTGGTCTTTTTGGGCCTACATTCTAGTGCCTCTCGAGGAATTTTGCTAGCAAAACTGAGAACTCATAGTATTAACCTTTGGGCTACTAGATTCAAAATATGGATGGGTGAAATGGAATGAGTGGATGAATGAATAAATGAGTGAATAATGGAGAAGAAAGGGGGGTGTGAATGGAATTATATGGAGGGAGATAGAATAGTGAAAAGGTCTCCAACTAGTTGTGACTTATGTCTCAAAGCATAAATTCCATGTGACCATCACTCTCTTGAAAATTTATGAAGATATTTAGAGTAACAGTTCACATGGAAGCAATATGAGAGGTAAATATGAACACGCCTTAGCATATTGTATCTTCATGACTTGTTATAGGGGACAACAATGTATGCATCTTCAACAAGGTTGCTCCTCTTTTAAAGGTTCTATGGCATGACTTATTCATGAAAAGCTGCTTTTTCATGCTTTTCCTGGTATCTTTAACATTTTTTAGGAACAAAAACATTCACAAAACATGTTTTCGAGGGCCTCTATGACAGTTCTAGTATTCAAAATTATTTCAAAATCCTCAATGGGATATCTTCATTCTTCTTCTTACTGAGTTTGTTCTTCTATTTCCTTTTCTTAGATCATCTCTTCTTGATCATATTTTTCTTCTTATTCCTCGACCTTTTCCTTTATTTGATCTTGTTCATATTATTTATTATCCTCTTGTTCTTCATCAGCTTCCTATTCTTCAGCATCCTCCTCTTCTCGATCAACCTATGGTTTTGCTTCTGTTCTGAATAATTGAATCATCTAATTCAATATTTCTAAGGCTTGATCCTAGGCTGATTTAGTAGGATTGATCATATCCTTAAGTTATTGATGGGAAAACTACAAATTGGTAGTTTCCTAATAGGACATGGAATGTCCCTTATCCACCAAGTCTTCCATCAAATATTTAAGTCTGGTTAAGTATTTTATTAGATGAGAAACTTGATCCTGATTAATTGGGTCCTCCTAGGCCTCTATTTCAGACTCATCCTACATGATTAAATTTATGCTGGTTTTAAGGTCTTCTTCTGATAAGAGGGTGCTTTTTCACTCCATAAACCTCCAAAACCATATTGTACCATTTCTTTGTTGATGTCTACAAACTCTTGAAGCTTACCTTAAATTCTATCCATTAGTAGCCATCCATTTTAGAGCGGGTTGTTTTTTATGATTACAATATTGGCCACTAATCCTGTAGTATTCCATGCCTTATTTGGGATGGGCTTAACAGTAACACTGAATCTATTTTCATATAGCTTGTATATGTGTTCCGCTTGTATCACCATTGGTTGTAGCTCTTCATTAAAATTATCCAAGTCTTCCTTGGTTGATTGCAACAAATGGCTAGCTTCATCCATGTAATCAATCACAGGTTGGATTTTTGAGCATTTTTCTAGAATTTTATACCATATTTGCTTTCTAATTTGTTTAACCTGATATTTAGAGAAACTTGCAACTCTAGTCCTTTCAACTTGAAGTTGTTGTTTTAAGGATTATATCTATTTTACCTATGCCTCATTCTTCTTCTTCATCTCCTCAGCTTGCTCTTTGAATTTTATGGCTTCTTGGTATTTGTTTTGCCAACTCTTGGCTTTATTTCTTACAACCTTCTCTACCTTTTTTTGGTTACTGATTTTTTTCTCCAATATTTCAAAATTTTCCTCTAATTTCTCTTTGCAAATATCAATATGCACATAAATGGTCTCAATATGAGCCCTAGCTATGACCAATTCATATTCCATGGGTAATTGAGTGATATCCTCAATATGCTCTTCTAGATGATAATCTTCTATAGTCATGTTTTCCTTTGGTTTGCTGATAAGAGGGGTGAGGAAGATAGTTGTTCTTTGCCTACCCACAAGATCAACAATTAGCGAACACAAATTATGTTATGAAAATAGTCATTTCCTTTCCAGTAATTATCAATTTAGTAGTTCATAAACTTGTGAGTGCCACACACAGTATATGCCTATAGTGTGCGGAATGAGTCCCTCTATGTCTATTGGTTTTATGGGGGAGTTGTTCGTGTTTTTTTGTTCATCCAAACCCAAAAAAACTAGTGCAAAAAAATAAATAAACTGAAATTAAGATGCTGGAAATAAACACATGGTTGAAAGGAAATTACAAGAATTTAAACACATGCATAAATGAATAAAGCAGAAAATTCACACTTGTGGAAATAAAGAAAGCAAGAAATTACATAAATAAAATAATAATAAATTATAGAAATAAATAAAGCAAAAATAAAATAAATAGGGGGAGGATTACTGCCTAGAGTGGGCCCAAGCTCCTGCAGATAGTCCGTTTGATTGACTACGTAAAATTCACTCTTTTAGTCCACACGAATGAGAATACTCAAAAATTTCTTAATAAATTATGCATTTCAATTGACGATTTGGAATTGGTCTTCCTAGGAATGGTCTGCGTTCTTATATAGAACGTAACCAATATTGTTAAAAAAATAGCTTATTCTATTTTAATCATGCAACGTGATTTACTATGGTCATTTCATGCATAGTTGTTATTTTATTCTATTAAAAGAATGACTGTTTGATTTTAATCACCAAAGGATAAGCTCAATGCTCCTTAGGTGTATACAACAAACTATTTCTAAAAATGACACTTTTATTAAAAACTACATGGTCAATCGGTCAACCATAAATATTTTTTATTGGAACCAACAATTATATTCAATAAAAAAATAAGAGAGGTTACAATAAAAATGGAGCTGGAAAAATCATAGCTCGAGGCACAAGGCCACTCAAAAAATCAACATCGTAGAGACTTGAGGCCAAAAATAAAACCATCCCCTAAAAGGGTGAATAGACAAAATAACTAAACAAAGGGAGCTACTCCAAGAAAAGTCCAAGCCCTATTGTGGGCACTGACAGAATATAAGTGTAGACACTAAAATTTTGTCAATCTGATTAGGCGACTAAGACAAGGTCTAATTGACACCATATAGCCCCCTTGGGTAACCCTCAAAGGTTTAATAGTGGTCTTAACCACTCTTGGAAGGCTCTAACCCACTTTTTGGAGCTTTTGGACCATATAAGCATGACCGTTCCACCCTGGAACATTGGCAAACTGGCCATCCTAGGTGGGACGGCCACAAGGTTTGACTCCCAAAAAGTAAAATTTAGACAAGTGGCACCCAAAAATTACCATTTACCCCACCTATTCAAGCATAAAATTCAAAGGGCACAACATCCTTATGACATACTACATGAGGGAGGCCAAATAGAGAGATTCTCTTCCCCCTCCAATGCATGCCACCCTGTTGGCCAAATGGCGCCTCTTACCCTACATGCCCTCACATGCCTTCTTTCCCAAATGCTTTCTTTGGATATAAAGTGGATCCATTTTCTACACAATATGGGGAGGAGTTTTGAGACATAACAACGAAGTGCTGCCAAGATTTTCCCTCACCCTTTTGTGCCTTTTTCCCTCAAAATATCTACCTAGTGAGGGAGGTTTGCGAGTGATCTAGGAGGCATAATTTGTTAACAAAACCAGATCAATTGAGTGAATTTCACCATCAAATTCAATGAAAACACCATTTTTTAGGGTTTTGGACCAATTCAAAGAGGAATTGGTGATAAAATAAGTACAAAATTGGTGGTCATCCCACCCCAGGATGGTCCCCATTCTGTAATAGTACCAATATTCCCACCCAGGATGAGGATATATCTATGCATTATTTCTTTACTCTTATTTTTTATTTATATTCTAGATTAGTATATGAACATGCTGTCCAGATTTCATGCATTTTGGAGCTATATTAAGTGAGATATCATGTTTTTAGTGTTTTGTAGGGTCTTATGTAGGTCTATGGAGATCATCTGGAGATGCACATGAAACTATTATTAATTTTGAAAATATTACCACATGGGTTGTCTCTAAATGTCATTTTATGTATTGGGGAAAAAATTGCTTGCTTTGGGTTTTGTAGGTTGGAAAAGCGCACTACGATTACGCCATGCCATCAAATGTAATTTTGGTTCTATTTTTAGTGATATCTTCCCAAAACCATATATTTTACATCCCTCTACAATTTCATGTCAATTGGAGTTGATTTGGATAAGCGTCTTGCATATTTATGTTTTCTAGTATTTTAGTGCTTGTGGGGATTGCATGTTTTCAATATACACACTTGCTATTTAATAATTCTGATTTCCTTGTGTGTAGGTGTAGGTTCCTATAGTGCATGAGGAAGGATCACAAGATCATAGAACAAAGCAGTGGCATCATAGGTTCACCCACCTCAATTATGGGTACGAGGAAGGACATTGGAAGTGCACTCGAGTTACTTTGAGGATTTGATCCTTGGGCACCATTTTGTAACAATTGTATCAATCTTGAGCCCTCAAGAGGACATCTATGTAACTATGGTTTTGAACCATAAAATTAATAGTAAGAAAATTCATTTTGTTTCATCTCTTGCAATTTGGTGTATCTTCCACTTTTACTTGCATGCTTCCATTTTGATGCTCATAACACACTAGCGATAGATGCACATTGTTTAGTTGCATTAGGTGCACCGTTTTTCCCCTACTTCAATAAGCACTTATTATTTTTTAACCATAATTCATGATTTAAATATATGCATATATAAGAATGATTCTCCCTTATTTTTTTGCAACAACCTCCTTAAAAATTGCATGGTCAATTTTTCAACCGATCAATGTTGAATTGGTCAACCGATCAACGTTGAATTGGTCAACCAGTCAATCGGTCAACTAGTCAACCGATAAACATGGGATACAAGCACCAAAAGATAGGTGCCAACATACATGCATTGGGATACAATCGCCTACCTATCGCTGGGATACATGCACCTACCTACTGTTAGAATACAAGTGCCTACCTACTGTTAGAATACAAGTGCTTGCCTACTGCTAGAATATAGGCACCAACCTGTTGCTGGAATACATGCGTCTACCTATTGTTTGGATACATGTACCTTCTTGTTGTTGGGATACAAGAGCCTACCTCTACCATTCACCATGGTTCTCTTCAAGATGTCTTCATGCATTGTCAAGTTTGAATGGAACGTTGACTCAAAAATACCAAATTAGTAGCAAAAACCTGCATCTATGCACATTTTCCACTAAAAACACTAGTCAAGCATAATACTTCATTTTCTATTAATTATAAGAAAAATTTATATAAAAATACATCTCTAATGCTAATAGTAATGATGCCCTTATAAATGTAAATAAAATGAGCATTTTTGGTGCTCATCATCCCCCCATGTCGAATATTTGACATGTCCTCATGTCACACTCCCCCAGTATATTTTTTTTTTCATAGTAGCTACCTCGGTGTTGTTGTCTGGGAATGCATGTGCTGGTGTTCAGAATGCACTTTCCTCGAGCTTGGGCTTGGGAATTTTTTTTTGCGTCGACTACCTTGAGCCCTGTCTCGAACAGTCCACTTCAAAAGAATCTTTCTCATAGTGGTGTTGGTGTTGGGAACAAGTGGAAAGGACATCTATCAACATGAATGACCCCTTTTTTTTCAATGAGCATGTTTTTGTGCTCATTATGTCCCCCCATGCTGAATATTTGACATGTCCTCATGTCACACTCCCTTGGTACATTTTTTTTTAGGATCTGCCTCGGTGTTGTTATCTGGGAACACATGTGCTGGTGTTCGGAATGCACTTTCCTCGAGCTTGGGTTTGGGTATTTTTTTTTGCATCGGCTACATTGAGCCTTGTACCAAATAATCTACTTCAAATGAATCTTTCTCATAGTGGTGTTAGTACTGGGAACAAGTGGAAAGGACATTTGTCAACATGAATGACCATTTTTTGTTGTTTTGGGCCACAATTACTGGCTGTACTCAAATGGTTTGACTCTATTTGACCCTTTTATTTCTTTATTTTGTTGTATATATATTTTCATATACAACGATTATACCTTTTTTTTAAATAAGCATATTTTTGTGCTCATTATACCCCCATGCCCAATTTTTTGACATGTCCTCATGTCACATGCCCCCTATACATGTGTTGTGATTGTGCTTTGTCAAGTTGAGGCACTATCCACACTTTTTTTGAGATGTGTGCTTGCGGTAGTGATATATGTTGCACTTATTCTCATACCTAATGCATGCCATGTGGTTGAATTCTAACAAGGGATTTATTCAAGAGAAATGTGTGGGTACATACGGATATTAACATAGAAATGATTTCTATTTGGTCCAACTTGACATCTCATAGCGCATGGATTCGTTCTGCTACCTTCTAGAAGATCAGGGATGAAAATCAAACTCTCTTTTGGGAGGATGAATGGAACCAATATGTTCCTTTAAGAGAAGATAATTACTTTTCTGGTTTGAAGGATGTCTTTGAAGAGAAGGGTTGAAGCCGATTCAAGGCCTATTTTTAGAACCATTCCATTTTCCATAAGATCAATAGGGTCACACTACGTGTTTGGAAAGATCCTTGATCCTAGCTTGGTCATATCAGGGATGTTGAAAAATGTGACCTCTAGGGAATCATCTCTAGAAGGAAGATTTCCTTCTGTAAGGACCCAAACATGTTGTGTTGGGGGAGTAGTGGAGATGGAAACTTTACTTCAAATAAAGCATATAATTTCCTTATGGAGGCTAATTTAAATGGGGATTAAAATAAAATTTTGTAAACAATTTTTAGGAAAGGAGTGTGGCCCAAGATATCTATTTTTTGTTTGGCTGGTGGTGCAAGACAAAATTTTAACTAATCATAACTTGATGAAGAGATACTATTATGGCCCCTTTAGATGCCCTAATTATGAAGCTGAATCTGAAACCACCAACCATCTCTTCATCTCGTGCCCCTTTACTTAGTCTCTCTGGAAAGACTTTACAAAATCCTGGATAAAACCCCTCCATAATATCTAAGGGATCAGATAGTGGAGTGGGATGGAAATAAATATGATCCTTATTATATGAGAGCCATTTGGGAATGGACCCCCTCTTACATTATTTGGATGATCTAGCTTCGAAGAAACAAAATTATTTTTAGTGAAGAAAGAATTTCCTATTCCCAAACCTAGATTTCTATTCAGAGGGTGGTAGCCGAATCTATTTTGGTCAAGAAATGGGAGGATTGGGATAAAACCTTGGATAGAATCTTAGAGATATCAAGAATCAATGTTTGGACCAACATTTATATGATAAAAGCATTTGGTACCCAATCAAGAATAATAAAAATGTTAGGAATCATACTAATATTAGATGGCAACCTCCCCATACAGGGTTTGTCAAACTCAACTTTGATGGTGTGTCCAGGGAAACCTTGGAAAATTTGTTGGGGTTGGAATTTTTTGTGATGACCAGGGGAATATGAGAGGCTATTTTTTCTTCAGCCTTGAAGATTACATTAATAATCATGTTGAGGCTCAAGCCCTCTTGGAAGGACTGTTGTGGGCCCTTAAACAAAATTGGAAAAATATTTATGTTGAAGGGGATTCCCAGATGATCATAAACCAATTAAATACCATGAACGGTCCTCCTCTCCCTAATTGGAGGTTAGCGGATATTATTCATACTATTAAAAAAATGTATCACTCATTTCAGTCCTTGGAATTTTATCATGTGCGAAGATCTACAAACAAGGTTGTTGATGCTATTGCTAATTGGGGAGTGGATAGAGGTCTGAGAGAGACCACCTGGATCAACCAGTCTAATGACATAAATACTCCCGAGGGCATCAAGCATAGAATTATTTCTTTGATCAATAAATATAAGAAGGGTGTTGGTAGCACTAGTCATGGTGAAAGCAGGATGGAGAAAACCTTATGATTACTGCTTGTTACTTTAGCCTTGGGTTTTTTATTTTTTTGGTCTTGTTTGTTTATTTTCTCATATGGTGTTTTTATTTTTATTTTTTGGTCTTTTCTGTTTATTTTCTCTTGTATTTTTTTTGTCTCATCTGCTTATTTTCTCGTGGTTTTTTTTTGGCTTTGTCTCGTTTGTTTTTTTCTCCTGTGTTTTTTTTTTGTTTATTGATATTTTTGGTTTATTTTCATTTTGTTTATGTTTATGTTTTTAGGTATGCTATTTAGTAAGCCTAAGGGGGCAGGCCAGGTGTGAGCCCTAGGTGAATTTTTGTAGAATAGATACCCCTACCTCCTTGGGTCTTACCCGAAAGTGGCACCCTGAAAGGGGTGTTTTCCACAAAAAAACATTGAAATGATTTCTAGATAACTATGCGTATAATAAATAAAAAAATCAGTACATACCTGGGTGAATTTCATGTAACATGGTCTATGATACCTAGTGGTGTGAAACGATTACATACAACTTGTAATCATGATATACCAAAAAATTAGGACGTTACGGTATTCTTCGTGTGGTGTATCTTGAGAGTTTTGTTTTTCTCTATTTCTTTTAAGCACTACATAAATGTAGAGACCAAGATCTCATGAAAAAAATAAACTAAAATAAAAATATTATTTTATTTGTGTGGGAAGACACACTTCCCTATTGGAACTTGGTCGTGGCTATCCTCCATTATTATCATCTTGGGAGTACACGTAATGTGTTATCAGCAACTAAAAATTTAGCATACTCCATCTACTGAAAAATAGATATCATCGTACTTGCATGAAAATAGGCACTGCATTTTAGTGGAAATTAGGCACCTCTAGATATGATTATATCATTAAAATAAGTGCCATCTCCTTGATGAAAATAGGTACCTTTTTTTTGGATATAGGCATCACTCCTCCTAGTGAAAGATAAATACCTCTATGGTGGCCCAAATATCGGTGCCTTCCTCTAGGTGGGAATAAGGCACCTCTGCACTGGTTTGAATGTAGGCACTATCTTCTTAGTGGGAAGTAGGTATATTTTTCTTAATATCTGCACTCTTAGAAAGTAAGAAAATTTGTAGGGCATCAAGGTCTTGTGCCTGATAGTTCTAGTTTTACCCGACTACCTACAGATTACATTCAAGGTCATGTATCCTACCAAAAATAAACACACATAAAATTGTGGATCCTGTGCCTGATAGGCCTAGGTTTCCTAGGATGCCTATAGATTGCATTTAGGAATCATGGATCTTGTGCCTGATAGGCCTAGGTTTCCTAGGATGCCTATAGATTGTATTCAGGGCACATAATCCTGCAAAATAAAAACACAAATAAAATAAAATCTATGTTAAGCAAAATAGGTTTCATGCCTCTTTTCCTCATAATTTTCTTTTCATTTTTTTTCTTGTCTCTTTTTATTTTTTTTCTCTTTCACTATTTTTTTTCTCTTCTTTTTTTTCTTCCACGATGAACACATGAGTATAATACAAACTGCTAATATGGCATTGAAAACATGGGGTCTCCCCATGCCTATGTTTGATCTGATATCGCGAATGTGAGGTGCATGGTAAGGTTGTAAAGGGAGCCCATTGATTGTCAATATTATGTTGTTGCTATCAATTTAAAGCTCAGATACCTGGTCTATATGGGTCAATAACCGTATTGTGCTTCATTGTGTGTCATTATTAATTCTCTTTACCAATTCCTCACTTTACCAAATCTCCTTAGCCAATTATTTATTCTGTGTGATTGTTTTTTGAGGAAAAAAAGATGGAGCGACACTTACTTTTAGGTCCAATTACCTTGGTTGCCTACAGTCTACATTGTGCTTCATGCTATCCTAAAAAATATAACAAAATAAAAAATAAAAACCTAAACTAATGGTGTCAACAAAAATTAAATTTTATTTAAATATTGTATATTTTAATTCAACACCGTAATAGCGTTCATCATGCTATTGATTGTAATATTGAAGGTGGGGTCTCCCCCATACCTGCAATCGAGCTAGCCTCTGGAATTTAGGGATTATGATAAGATCTTAGTCTATGTCAAAATTTTGATACTACTAAGTCATTTGTTCAATCCCCTACTTCATCCAACACTATGATATGTTGTAGCATGGGAAGAACATATTCCTCTATGGCCTCAAAACTATGTTCTTCCAACTCATTGGAAGATTGTGCATGGAGGAAAATGACTATGTTTTCCATAATTTTTTCATTAAATTTCATTTCTCCTATTCTGCAACTAATGTCAGCGTTAAAATTCACCAAAGTGTTGGGTGATGTTAAGCTTGCAATTTTCACCATTTGTCTTGGTCTCTTTAGGCATGACTCCCAAATGGCTTCGGTGTAAATAGGCACTTCCCTAATAGTTTGAGAAATGGTAATAGTAAAAATTTTCAACTATTTCATAATATCAAACTTAGGTTGTATATTTTCTCTAATTTTTTGAAATCATTAAGAATATGCTAGAATTCCTTCAATGTTTAATTGTTCAATAATACAATATATTTCTACTTCTGCACTAATATGGTACATTGGGTTCATTCCCACATCTACCTGATAAGCTGGTGAATTTAAACTGTTGCCACTAGGATTCAGCTCTAGTTGTACTGACAATCTTTTTGGCCTTGGAGTAGGTGGAACTAGTAGGCTGGGATGTTTTTATGGTTGTGTTTGTGAAAGTGGATCCACAAAGGAAGTTTCTAATTATTTTGGGTCTTATTTTAAAAGTGCTATTTTTGGACAAAACCTGGTCTTATGATCCAAGTGACAGATTCCACAGACTCTCACCTTGCTTTCCAGACATTTATTTTTTTCATGTTTTTTCTACACCTAAGACAAAAAGAGATAAGCATTGCTTCTATTTTTTGCTTCTAGAATGTGTCTGATTGTAAAGCAAGAGATAAAATATTATTTTTTATACCTTTGAGCAACATTCCTATTTCTTCCTTGATTATGGAGGCTATTATTCCTCGTGTTGGCAGTTTTTCATTTTTCTCAAAATAATTATGGAATAGCTATTGAATTTCCCCCATTGATGTCATCCTAGTCACTAAATTATTTTGTATAATGAGTTTTCGTGCTTAGGTGACTCAAGTGGAGGGAATTTTCTCTTTGATAAATACTTCCAGAATATCCTAAGCTTGTGGCTCTGAGGTGTCTTTTATTCTCTTTATAAATTATCGTTGGATTTTCTAGGCCTTTGGTGGACTCATGCTTCTCAAATAGGGGATCTACAAGTAAGGTAATTTGATTGTGTTTTTTTTTCAAACTAACTTGTGGATATTAACACTACATTTTTGACACTCCTCGACAATGACGCCAAAATGGTGAGAAAAAATTATGTTATGAAAACAGTCATTTTCTTTCCATTAATTATCAATCCGGTAGTTTGTAAACTTGTGAGTGCCATACACAGTATATGCCTGTAGTGTGGGGAATGAGTCCCTTTATACCTATTGGTTTGGTGGGGGAGTTGTTGTTCATGTATTTTTAGTTCATCCAAACCCAACAAAACTAAGTGCAAGAAAATAAATAAACTAAAATTAAGATGTTGGAAATAAACACACAATTGAAAGGAAATTGTAGGAATTTAAACACACATGCAGAAATGAATAAAGTAAGAAATTCACACTTGCAAAAATAAATAAAGCAAAAAATTGCATAAATAAATAAAGCAGTAAATTATAGAAATGAATAAAGCAAAAATAAAAAATATAGGGGAAGGATTACTGCATGGAGTGGGCCCAAGCTCCCATAGATGGTCCACCCAGTTGAATATGTAAAAGTCACTCTTTTAGTCCACACAAATGAGAATACTTAAAAGCTTTATTAATAAATTATGCAGTACAATTGGTGATTTGGAATTGGTCTTCCCAGGAATGGTCTGTGTTCTTATATAGAATGCAACCAATCCCGTTATAAAAATAGCTTGTTCTATTTTAATCATGCAATATGATTTGCTACGACTGTTTCATGCATAGTTGTTATTTTATTCTATTAAAAGCATGACCGTTTTATTTTAATCACCAAAGGATAAGCTCAATGCTCCTTAGGTGTATACAAAAAACTATTTCTAAAAATGACACTTTTATTAAAAACTACATGGTCAACCGGTCAACCATTAATATTTAGAATATAAGCACTTATTCTATTTTAACCATAATTCATGATTTAAATATGCATAGATAAGAATGATTCTCCCTTATATTTTTGCAACAACTTCCTTAAAAATTGCATGGTCAATTGGTCAACCGATCAACGTTGAATTGGTCAATCGATCAACGTTGAATTGGTCAACCAATCAACCGGTCAATATGGGATACAGACACCAGAAGATAGACACCAACATATAGGTATTAGGATATAGGTGCCCACATATCACTGGGATATAGGTGGCATCTTGTCATTGGGATACAAGCACCTACCTACTTTTGGGATACAGGCGCCTGCCTACTGCTGGAATACAGTCGTTGGGATACATATGTCTACACACTGCTAGAATATAGGTGCTAGCCTATCACTAGAATATAGGAACCTTCCTATTGTTGGGATACAAGCACCTACCTATGGTTAGGATACATGTGCCTACCTCTACCATTCGTTGTGGTTCTCTTCAAGATGTCTTCATGCATTGTCAAGTTTGAATGGAACGTTGACTCAAAAATGCCAAATTAGTAGCAAAAACTTGCATCTATGCACATTTTCCACTAAAAACACCAATCAAGCATAATACTTTATTTTATATTAATTATAAGAAAAATTTATATAAAAATACATCTCTAATGCTAATTAAACCAATAATGATACCCTTATAAATGTAAATAAAATGAGCAATTTTTGTGCTCATCAACAATCATGGTCTTTCTCCATCGAGTAGCATGTTTTGAAGGCTGAGCTAATTTCTTGCCCCAAAATTTTTTATCTTCTATGAGATATTCTTAACCTTCTGCAAAGAAGCTATTGTAGGATGATTTGTAGGAGTGGAAGAAGTGATGAGTGAAGGGAAAAATGGACCTGGCATAGATGGAAAGGGAGTGGCAGTAATGATGGTGGAATCTATGCTTATTGCAGGGGTTGTAATAGGTGTTGAAATGGCAACAAATGTTACAATTGTGGAAGATGGTGGAGAATATGGAAGTGTTTGTTCCCCTACTGATATTTGTGGTGATGATTTTGGAGGTGAAGGGGTGTGAGTGGGAGATGATGATACTGGGATTTTTGGTGAATGAGGTGGAGATGGATTGGAGTGAGATGATGGAACCACTAGTGAGGATGGTGGGGAATTATGAGGTGGAGATGATACCTTTTGTTCCTTTTTCTCTTGAGAATGGGAGGGAGAATTCTTTGGGGAAGGAGAAGGAGGAGGAGAAGAAGGGAAGAGAGATCATACCTTCGCCTACCAAAGTAGACTGTTGAAATATGTCCTCCACACCTTGTTGTTGTGTCTGTTGAACTGGTTGCTCTATAGTTGTAACTTGAGTTTGTTCAACTATTTGTGTTTGATCCAATTTTTGCTTCTTACTGACTTCTTTCTTGGCCTCCCCTATAGAATATTTTGCCTTCCTCTTGAATACAATAGGCTCTACAGGCTTACCCTTTTGAGTATCATCTTGATGTTGTGTCATTTGCAATGCAACTTCTAAAATCGAGGGATGGCTTTGAAGGGACTACAATAGTAAATTTTATAGGAGTAAATACAAAGTTATCCTCTGCTTTATCTCCCACTAGGTCCTATGAAGAATATTCTCCTCCTAAGGCAAGATGTTTCGGCCTTTGCTCTACCTAAATATTTTCTATATTTCCTATTTCATATTTACCCAGACCACCACTAGAATACTGCATATTTTTCATCATTACAACACCCACAGAGTATTGCTGCAATTATTCCTGTGAAGGTTCAAAAGCAAACTGAGCTTCTTTAGCTACTAGTGGGGAATCCATTGTAGTTTCCTCAATATCTTGTTGTGAAGGTGGAGAGGGAGAGGTTGGAGGTGTTTGGTCTTTCTTTTGCTTCTTTTCTCCTGACATTTTCCCTTTGGCCTTATCCTTCTCTATTTTCTCTATCCTTTTGTAGCTCAACACTAAGCTTCTACCATTCTTGGCCCTCCAAGTATTGATATGTTTGTCATATAACTCAGAGAAATCAGTATCTGCTTGATGGCCAAACCTAGATTTTATAGTGTCTATCTCTACTCTCATCCTCCACCATTCTACAATCTTGCCCTCATCCCAATGATGCTTTTCCTCCATCTCTTTGATTTTGGGTTCCTTCAACTGATGGGTCTTATTCTTTTCAGGATCATAATCGACTAATTGCTCATAAAAGTCTCTCCAAGGGGGCAGTTGTTCCATATTGCTGACATTCCACTCTAATGGAGAGATTTCTTTATTATTTCTATGCTTTTCAACTTGAGGCCTCAAAGTCCTTTCAAATTTAAGGGCCCTCTCTCCATTGAGGGCAACTATCTTTTCCAAAAATTTATTATCTGGATCATATCTCCATCTTTGTAGGATATACATAAGACCAAGTCTTTCTAAATACTACATAATCTGCTCATGCTGGCCCTTCCTCATCACTGTAATATCATCCACATTGTGAGGGTAAACCATTGTCCCTTTTCTCCCCTTCCTAGTGCCAAAGGTGACATTGATGAAGTCAACTTGTCTCAAATATTCTAAGGCCAACATTCTGCTGGTGATAAAATATGGAAGCAAAAAAGGTTTCTCGGTGAAGCCATAGAGTCTAATGACTATACCCTTAGTCAAGATATACCAATCCCCTTCTTCAACTTGCTCTATTTGCAATAATTCTTTAGCTAGAGGAGGAATTCTGGGATATTGGCCATACATAATTTTTAGGGTAGGCCCCAAAAATTCCATATTGAATCTATAGTAAGACTCAATATTCCTCAGAAGACTTGTCCATGTGTAGATCGGTATAGGATCTCCATTATCATTTTTATCTATTATTGGGATCCAAGGCATCTCTTGCCTTACAACACTAAGGAACATCCACACCAAATTAGAGTAATGCTTGAAAGAGGGGGCCTTTGAACCTTTCTTCATGGTTACCAATTGCTCATGCATTCTTTTGGAGAGGAAGATCGACCAATCAAAGTAAATTGGTCTATTATTGTCATCTCCTATAGGCTTTCTATATATTTTTTATTAGAAATATAATAAATAGTGACTATCTGCCAGTCTCTTACATATTGATCAAAATCTAAACCATCCAAGCATGTTAGCATGGTAAATATTTCTGGATAGGTGAAATACTCGATGGAAATTGGGGATTTGGGTAAAGTATCCCTAGATTTTATAGTTTTAAATTGGTTTTAAACCTAATTTTTTAAATTCTCACCATTCTAAGGATGACCCTTCAATGAATAATACTTATCTTGGCCCTATGGATCGAAGGGTTTGGGATTTATAGGTGGGTCTCTACCCATAGCAAAAAGGTCATAGCAAGCTTGAGTAGTTATATTGAAAAGGGTTTTACCCTTAGCTATTTTTACTACTTTAACCTTAGGGTCATAGAACTTTACTATAGCAGATATCAATTTTGGATAGGGATGTACAAAATCACAGATATAAAATGATAAGAGAGAGTAGACAACACAAGTACCTTGGAGTGAAATTGGTAGCCCTTCAAAGAAATTATAATCAATTTCCCTCCTAAGCTTAGTCCTCCTTTTCCATGTCATTTTTGTATCAGCTACTACTTCTGCTTCATCAACATAGTATGAAACTTCACCACTTTCCTACTAGGTAGCTTGCTTTGCAACTTTTGGTGCCATTTTTGAGGAAATTACTGAAAATTGCTCTTTTTGATCATTCTGCAAATTCATCTCAATTAGTTATTAGCACTCTCAAGGACTTAGCACCATTTGTGAAATGAACAACAATCAAATTCTAGGCCTTTAAATATTTTACATGCATGCTCCCCACCATTAATGCGGTAGATGAGCCACTACTCTAAGACACACTTCAAAATTCAAATTGGCAAAAAAAATGGTACAACTTGTGAGTGATGCCTCATTCGTTGATTGGTTGCAACGTAGAACATGTCATGACTCACAACCAACCTTTATTTTATTCTTTTTAGGTGCATCACAAAACATGTAATGGTATAGCACACAACCTTAGATTTGACTCTTTACCTCTAGTTGGGAACATGTTATGAGCCACTGCCCTTGTTTTTTTTCTCTATATAGAAAAGCTAAAAGAAAGAAAATATAATACAAGTATGTACATATATTACATGAAAAGGAATTTTTTACTCAAAGTACAACTTCAGATGATATCCATTAACCAGGATTGGCTATAAATTTCCTTCTTGATCTTGAAGTTGGAAAGCATTGTTCTCCTTGACCTCAACTATCTTGAATGGACCATCCTAGAAAGAATCAAACTTTTGGTGATTGCCTGGTTTGGATCTTTCTACATTCCATCTTAGGACTGAATCACCAACCTTGAATCTTTTGAATCTGGATTTCTTATCAAACCATTCTTTGGTGTCAATGGAGTGCTTTTGAAAACTTTCATATGCTTTAGTCCTCTATTCTTCCAACTGTAGGAGATGCATCAATATGGCCTCTACTGGATTCTGATCTGATTCATCATCTTGACTGGCCAATATTAGAGCTGGTATCTCCAGATGAGTAGGCAGAATAGCTTCTTTCCCATACACCAATGCATAAGGGGTTGTTTTGATTGATTTCTTGATAGTAATCCTATCTTCCCACAAGGCCTATTCTAGGAGAAGGTGCCAGCTTCTTTTGTTATCTTTCAGTGCTCTTTTCAGGATTCTGAGTAGATTTTTGTTAGTGGATTCTACTAACCCATTCCCTTGAGGGTAATAGTTAGAAGAATTATTTAAGCATATGCCATATTGACTTGCAAATTCTATGTACCTTGCACCTATGAAAGATGGACCATTATCACTTACCAGGGCTTCAGGGAGACCAAACCTTGTGATCAAGCTTTCAACAAATTTGATCACTACATCTTGATCTGATCTTTGGGTTGGAATTGCCTCTACCCATCTGGTAAAGTAATCTGTAGCAGTCAAGATATATTTATGACCTACTAAAGAGTTAGGATTTATGACTCCAATGAAATCTAATCCCCACTATTGGAAAGGCTCTTCTACTTGGATAGGCTTAAGGGGGAATGAAGCATTTCTATTCCTCCCTACATATCTTTGGCACTTATCACATGCTCTTGTTGCTTTGAAAGTGTCAACAAAGATAGTAGGCTAGTAATAACCTACCCTTATAATTTTCATAGTAGTAACTCTTCCTGAAGAATGTCCCCTTGACAATCCTTCATGAAATTCTTCAATGACCTTTTATTTTTTATTATCTTTCAAACATTTTAGAAGAACTCCATCAAGGTTTCTTTTATAAATTCCTTCAGGTAAAAGGATATATTTCAAATCTTGAAGTCTATACCTCCTTCTTTGTGAAGCATTAAGATTTTGAGGGCACACTCCTATTTGGAAGTAACTTGTCAACTGATCAATCCAATCTGACTCTTCTAAAGAACTATCTCTACTCTTTTGGATCTTGATGGTTGACAAGCTGATATCTGGTCTGAGACTACTTTTGTTATCATTCCCTGACATAATGCTCTACCTCTGACTAAATTTGTAGGATGGATTTCTACATCATATTCTTGAATCTTAGTAATCCAACCAACTCTCTTGTCACCCAACTCTCCTTGTAAGATGAAACTTCTGACATCTGGATGTACCACATAAACAAGAGTTTTACTTTGAGCCAAGTATTGTCTAAACTTCTTCAATGATTTCATGACTGCAAACACTTGTCTCTCAATAAAGTTATATTTAGTCTGGTACTCATGAAGAGTCTGGCTCCAAAAAAATATGGGGTGTTCTTCTCCATCTTCATTCTTCTATGTTAGCACTATTGCATAACTCTCCTCAGCTCCATAGGCATACAAAATGAAATCCTTGCTAAAATCAGGGTTTACTAGTACTAGGGTAGTAGCAATGGCTTGCTTGATTACCTCAAAATCTTACTTCCTTGTCTCAGTCCACTTGAACTCCATATTCTTTTTTAGCAATTCTGAAATAGGTTTAACAATTTGAGCAAAGTCTGAAATGAACTTCCTCACAAAATTAATTTATCCAAAGAATTATTGCAAAGCCTTCTTATTCATAGGGAGAGGAAGAGCCAATATTGATTTTACTCTATCAAGATCAATTGACATCCCTTCTTTAGAGACTACATGCCCTAAAAATTTGCCCTCATGGACTGCAAAAAATGACTTCTTTGGATTTAGGGAGATGCCAAACTCTGCATTTCTGAAACACTTGCTCCAAGTGTTCCAAGTGAGCTTGTTTTTTATGGGAAAACATAATCATATCATCAAGGTAGATGAGAATGACCTTATTGATCAACTCCCCAAAAGCATAGTCCATGGCTCTCTAAAAGGTGGCCCCTGCATTAGATAAACCAAAAGGTATTCTCTGATAAGCAAAGGTGCCCCACTTAGTAGTAAAGGTTATCTTGAACTGATCCTCATCCTTCACCCAAATATAGTTGTACCCTGAGAAACCATCTAACAGAGAAAACCTCTTAGTCCCTACAATAATCTATAAAATTTGGTCAATCTGAGGAAGAGGATAGTGATCCTTCAGTGATGCTTTGTTCAGGTTCCTGAAATCAACACATAAGCGGATGTCTCCATTCTTCTTCCTGATAGGGACCAAGTTAGAAACCCATGTAGAATGTTTGATAGGGTAGATAATATTTGCTTTCAATAGTTTAAGCAATTCTTGTCTCATTATGGATTCAATCTTAGGATTCATAGGTCTCTACTTCTGCCTGAAAGGCTTTGCATCATCTTCCAACTCTATAGTGTGTTGAATGATCTTTTTATCATATACCTTAAGATCTTCATATGACTAGGCTATAATATCTCAGTATTTGAGGCATATGGCCTTAATTTCCTCCACTTATTTTGGAGAACAATGAATGTCAATCTTGAGTTTCTTATCCTTTTCTACTTCAATCTCTTTGTAGATCTCATCATTGATTTCCATGGCTCTTGATTTCCTCCCATATTCATTATCAAAGAGGCTTTCTAGTGTAATCAAACCCTTAGGGATATGATTGTTCTTCAGTTGTATAACATCTTGTTAATCCATTTCTTGAGGGAGATCTTCCTGCACACTAGATAAGCAAGCTTCTCTTACTAGAAAGTCAATGATCTGATCATCACTCTCAAAAACCTGCCAAAAAATTTGTCTATCTGGTACTGTAGGCCTGAAGACTAATTTAACTCTTTTGTCCTTTGATGATCCAAGATCTGAAGAAGGGCTAAAATTAGAACCCTTAATGGCTAAAGCATCAGCCAACATATTCTATTTTCTAGGAATAGAGTGGATGTTTAAAGCATCAAAATATTCCATCAAATCCCATACTCTATTCTTGTATGATTTTAAGTAATGGTGCTTGCTATTGCATTTCTCTGTGACTTGATTAACTACTAGCTCTAAGTCACCATATATATCTAATATTTTAATTTCCATACTCTCTACTTGCATCAATCCTAAACATAGAGCCTCATATTCTGTAGCATTGTTAGTACAAGACCATGTCAATCTATAAGCAAAACTTTTCATACCTTCTGAAGGAGATTTCAAAGTTACACTAGCACCAACCCCATTTTTGCATCTTGCTCCATCAAAATGCATTGTCCAAATTTTTGACTCTCTTAGTGACTGATTAGATATGGTAAGGGTATTTTTCTCTATTTTATAAGAAATGTTATAAGTGCCCATACCTATCCCAAAAAGGTTGTAATCCTCTCTGAATGGCAACTCATCTTCCACTTCTAACTCTTCAAAGCTCTCTACCAATTCAATTTCATCCAAGATTTGAGAGGTTACACATGTCTTCTTCTATTTTTTTAATGTGATAGGACATATGCTTTTCAGGTATTATTTTTATTCCCTTTTCTTTTTAGAATCATCATGCCAGAGTAATCCAAATACATATAACCTCCTAGCTTAGCAGTGAACTCTCTGGAAAGACACAGACCAAAGTAAGGCTCTAGGTCTACCACTACAATTTCTTGTACAACAGTAACCTCTGGGGCTCTATGTAGTCTCATTAACACATCCTTAACCACTCCAATGGTCTTAACTAGTGTACCATCCAACTGTAAGACTCCTAGATAGGAATGAGTATATTCCATACCCATTTCATCATAGACTGCTTTGGGCATGACTATGGTTGAAGCCCCTGAATCTATCATACAATTGTGGACTATCCAACCTTCCATTCTCAAAGAGATATAAAAGGGAGGAGGTTTGTTTTTTAAGGTTGTAGGAGTCATCTTCTCCTTGCCAGAAGGTATGCTAAAAATTGTGGTAGTCTATTTTTCTTGAGAATTCTTACTTAAAGAAGCCTTGAGTAGATCTATCTGACTAGGGATGAAGAGAGTGTCATAGAGACTTGCTCTAGAGGGGGTCATCTTCATCTCTTCCACAATATTAAACTCTGACTTTTCCAAGTGGATCTTCTCATACTTCTTCTCTAGTTCACCATACTTCCTCTTGTATTGTTGTGTAGCTTCAATCCTCTGTCTCTTAGTAATGGAAGGAAATCTCAGCTTTTCTTGTGCTTCATATTTGGAACTTATTTGTTCTTTATTTTCCTTCTCATACTACTTTGGAGCACTCATCCCCTTTTCTTGGCTTCTAGGAACTACATCTCTCTTTTCAATTGCTTATGGAATAGGGAATTTATCATTATTTTGCATAGGTGTTTCTATCCTTTTTTTCTAAGAGGGGACTTGAAATTGACCCATCTTCTATGGATCAACCTGCAATATCTTCTTTCTAGACTTGGTCATGATATAAACTATTTCTTCTTCATAGAGATCTTGTTCAACCATAATTTGTTTTAGTTGCCATATCATGTTGACTCTTCCTTTTTGATTCCTCTCAGCTTTCTCCATGGCCTGTTGCACATGGTGTTGGTACATGACATAGGTATCTGAATCATGAGGATCATTACAAATAAGATACCAAACATTTACTAGATTGGTCTTAGGGGTAAATTCTTGATCTTCTTGATTTGTGTTAACCTTGGGCCCACATTATTGTTGGTGCTAGGCTTTTGATCTTTATTAATGTATGGGAATATTCTCTATTGAGACCTTTCCATATCTCTCTTTTCCATTGCATTCACCTTGTTATTGATTATTTTTAAGGTATTTTGAATATCAAGCAATAGGGTGGATTCTTGGGAATTTGAGATGGGAGTGGTGGAAAAGGATTTGAAGTAGATGTTGTTTTGGGAGAAGGAATTGGGGCCACTTGGGGAAGTGGTGATGATAAGGAAGGTGGATCCATATATGAAGATGTAGCTACCTTAGCTTGAAACTGAGGGATCTCAGAGCAATATGGCATGACTATCTTTGGAGGTAGCCTTCCTACATTGATTAGGATATTTTCTGCTTGTACGATAATATTGTATACTTGAGGAAAGGTAGATACTCTTGACTATTGAGTTTGTAGCCCTAGGTTTGACCCAAGGGCTCTGATGTAATACATGAAAGCAAGGGGAGTAACTGGTCTAGCTTCAGGAGGTATCCTTTTCCATGTTCTGCTAAACCTTAGGTTAAAATCAGAGACTAACTCTTGTTGATGTTTTTGCATAGATGTGAATTGGTTTAGGAGGGAGAAAGGATCAATAGATTCATTGAATTCTTCCACAAAAGGACCAGCTAATGCAGCCCATGAAGTGATGGTGTTGTCTTCAAGGGTTCTAAACCAATGCAAAATTTTTCCTCTAAAGGATAGGGCAAGAAGCTTGATGATAACATCCTCATTTCTAACATTGTGGATGGTTGCTAAGTTCAGTATATCCTGACAATGCTCATAAGTAGTTTTACCCATACCATCATATGTAGGTATAGCTTTGGATATATCTTGGGGAATATCATGCATGAGGGTAAGTCCTAAAGGACCAATGGTATCCCAATTAGGGTATTTCTGTGGAGCTTGATTTGGGTTTACATTTTGTTGTCCAGCCATGTTTATTAGGGTTTTTAATGGAGTTTGACTTGGGGAGAAATGATTTCTTGGTGGTATTTGAATCTCTCCAATGGGTGAATCTAGGGATAAGCTTCTTGTATGCCTAGATCTTCTTGATGGTAGCTCAAAGAATGGAATAGGTTCTTGACTATTCCTAGTAGAAGACCTGGTAAACATGAAATAATGAGCTACTAAAAGGGCTTTCTAGGTTCTTGATCTCAGGGAGTCACCAAGTGAATTTGCTTCCACCGCTTGGTGAGGTCAAGACAACTCACTAAATCTTGATTCCTCTAAGTAAATAAAAATTGATATCTAGTGGGTGAATGAACATTCTATAAATAGGGTCCCACTGAGCGTGCCAAAAATTGTTGGCATCTGAATTGACATCAATGTGAATTCAAGTTGTGACTATCATCTGCAATGGTTTTAAAATAAGGTGAACACCCACTAATCACAACCCTGACCCCAACATTGGATGGATCAAAATTACTTTTAATCCAACCTCTAGAGTAGGCTGGTATACCTTGTCAACTAATTGGATGTTGACTCATTTAAGCTCAGTTAAATGTGTAAATATAGGGATAGAAAGAGGAAAGGGTTTAGAAAGTAATGATTCAATAGTGGATGGATAAAGCTAACAACATAGGCATCTACAGGGAACCTCTGACAACTCAATTCTAGCAGACAACACTTGTGATTAACAACATTCAAAACTCAGTAATCTTTAACAATAAAGCACATATGCATACTTCAAGAATTATTTCAAACATCTAGGGCATCAATAATCCAAATAGTAAAATTAGATTGATACTCTAATTAATAGAAATAGAATCCTTTACAAGCATACATTTTAGAAATGAAGCATTTCAATTTGCTCTAAGCTAGCAATCCAATATTAGTAGAATAAACTAACCATAGCAATAGTAGCAAAAATGACTTCAAGATTGATAATCCACAAAAGAAAGAATACTCAAGTCTGAGGTAAACATCCAAGTAATGCTCCTTCTATTGATTTGTAGAAAGTGTACACAGTAGGGCAAGCAAACACTTTAGAGCTAACCCTTGAAAGTGAGGGTTTGACCTCTATTTATAGTTTTGCATTAATTTGAAAGATTTGAAAGAATAGGGAACATTACAAAGAAGTTGAAGTGCCAGATCAGCAAGATGTTGAGGTGGCATCCTCCTGTTTGATTGAAGAAAGAAGAAAACTATGTGATCCTTCAATCTTCTGCAACTTGGCTTCTGCAAGTCATTCGACTCTCATGGCTTCTAGCTGTAGTTAATCTAAAATCAAGGCCATCTCTTGTTCTTGTCATGGTTGCCCTATCGTAGATCTACAACTGAATCAGCTCACGGATCTTGATTCTCTATCACCTCATCTTCTTGCTCTCTTCAGCTCAAAAACAACTTTGAATCAGATATCTGTTATCTTATGTCACGTCAACTCTTGCTTTTATACGTGATTTGAGCCACTTTGTATGTAGGTCATTGATCTCCTATAGAATGATTGAGATTAGCTCATTTGAAAGCTTGGCATGCCTTTTCACAATTTGCAACACTTCATGGCCTTTGTGATCCCTTTCTACTTCCTCCTCAGTGGCATAGAACCATGTTCTAATCCATTATTTGAAGCTCTTATTTGAAAGGTTTGACTACTTTGACCATGGCCTAGGACAAGGGAGCCTTTATCATTGGAGATCTACTTTTAAAACCTTGCTCTAGGTCGTACGACGTAGAACCATGTTGTGAGCCACTCTTTTGATTTGTGAAGTAATAGCTTTAACATTACAAGTCACAACGTAGAATAATATTTTGAAGCACACAACATAGAACCATAGGTTGAAGCGTGCGATGTAGAACTGTGTCCTACCCTGTGACTTGAATCACCAAACTTAAAATTTTGACCAAGCTGACTGCAGCATAGAGACATGCACTGAGCTGCATGGTAAAGAGCCATGCTCTACATCATGTGGTATGAAACCATGTTTTGAACCACAATTTGAATTGTCGACTTGCCAAGTTTGACTATGCTGACTGCGGTATAGAAACATGCACTAAGCCAAATGGTAAAGAACCATGTGTTGGATCGTGAGGTATGGAACCATGTTTTGAGCCATGATTTGAATTGTTGACTTACCAATTTTGACTATGTTGACCATAGTATAGAACCATTCTTTGGGTTGTGTGGTATAAATACATTGTTGCAAGTCGCTTCCTCCTTTTGTGCTCTAATCTATGATTTAAAAAATACAAAGTATAAATTTGACTTGGTTGACCATGATCTAGAGATTTCTACGCTGCATCACTATCGTGGTATGGAGCACCTTCTGGGACTTACAAAAAAATTGGAATTTTTTCTAAGTGGTGATCAAAAAATGGTGTTTCTGAAAATAGTTATTTTACCTCCATTTAATTTTATCAATCTAGGAGTTTGTAAACTTGCTAAGTACCTATGCATAGTATATGTCTGTAGTAATTAGGAGATGAGTCCTATGTGTCACTTGGTTTGGGGGGTGTATGTTGTTCGTGTAGTTCAATTCATCCAAACTAGCAATAAGTAAATGCAGAAAAATAAATACTAATTGAAACTATAGGAAAAGTGAACTAAATTATAATTATCAAATACATGACTGAAAGAAAATTTACAGAAAGCAAACACACAACTATAATTGAAATTGCAGAAAATAAACTCACTTGCAAATAAATTAAATAGGAAAATAAATACACTTGCAAAAATAAATTGAACAGGAAAATAAACACACTTACTAAAATAAGTGAGAGTAGAAACAGAGGAGGAATACTACCTGGAGTGGGCCCAGGCTCCTGCAGACGTATGCCTAGCTAATTCACACAATCACTCTTTTGAACACACATAAAAATTACATCGAGACTTTTATTAAAATAATGCAATACAAAATAATAGTCAGGTTTGGGATCCTTCACTTCAGGGTGGCCTGCATTTTATATAGAATGATGTTGTCCCCATATTATAGAATTAGCCTATTCTAATTTAATCATTTCATGCAATTTTCTACGATTGGTTCGTACGTAGTTTTAATTGGAGTCTAATAAAATAGCAGTTATGCTAAAATTAATCTTTTTAAGTTAACAATAGCGCTCCCTAAGTTTGTACAACAATTTATTTCTAAACTTACACACAATATTCAAGTCAAACATTCAACGTGCACTTTATTCCATCATATATAAGTGCTTATTGGCCTATCACTGGAATATAGGCACCTTTCTGGCTTGTCATCGGGATAAAGGCACCGCATATAGCCCTTTTTCATTTCTCTAAGAGTTGTTATTTTTTTTTATCATCAAAAGATAGGCATGTGCTCTATCATTAGAAAATAGATGCCTTCCAACCTATTGCTAGAAGATAGGTACTTTTTCTATTGCTAGAATATAAGCACTTGTTCTATTACAAGAAGACAGATGCCTTCCAGCCTATTATCGAAAGACATGCTTATTTTATCGCTAGAAGATAGGTGCTTTCCCTTTCATAGGAATATAGGTGCATTTCGATCTATGGCTAGAATACAAGCACTGTACCTTACCAAATTAGATACCTTTTTATGACACCATTATCTCTGTCAAGCCTCACATTATTTTGTAAGCGCATTTACACATGTCATTAAATGCCAAGTCCATGTGGGACCTCGACTAAAGGTGCCAAAAAATAACAAAATACTGCATCTACACATATTTTCCACTAAAAACATTTATTAAGTATAATACGCTAATTTCTTTAAAATGCATGCAATAATTTTACAAAAATACATCTCTAATGTTAATAATGTCATACAAAACCCCATTAAAACATGTACAAAAAATGAGCAATTTTGGTGCTCATCATCCTCTCATGCTTAAGTGGTACCACGTCCTCATGGCATCTATTGTTGATAGTCCCCTACTTCAGCAATAACCTTCCAATAATACCTATTGCAATTTTTTATTTCTTGAGTTGTGGTTTTCTTCGTCTCTTTGTCTCATTTACACTTGCCACACTACTTGGGTTGGCTGGGACCTTCCTTTGTTTCCTATGCTTTCTTGCACTGAATCTGTATTGTGGATTGGTTGGGTCCTACCCCTATTTTAGGCTTCTTCTTACATCGACCATGCCTACCTGTGTTCTCCTCTTGTAGTCCAGTAAATATGGTTGCATTCTTCTGAAATATCATTTCAGCTTACTTTCAGTAAAAATGATCTACAGGAAGTCATTTCACAGTGGCAATCTTTGGCATATCCCATGATGAAAACCAACATGTATCAAATACTTGGACTTTTAACAGTTGTTCTATATTTGGTTCAAGAATCACCTTGTCTGTATCATTTTCATATTCGTTATAAAACAACAATGGTTCAGGTGCTCTAAATAGGGATGGCATCATTGGCCCCTTGTCATATATCCTCATCTTCTAAAAATACTCCTGCATCTTCGATGGATGTCCATCAACAAAACCATACAGGGTCCAATATTATTTTAGCCTATCAGGATTAATGTTGATACCCAGTTCCCTAGTCATCCATTTGTGGGTTTTCATTCTTTCTTTACCTTTTTCAATACTTATTTGAGCTTTACCATCTGCTATTGTTGGCTTGTAAAGGATTTCATTGATGCAACCCATTCATCATTAGAATTGGGGTCCTACCACACTTACTTTTATTTTTGTGGTGGTTTCTTGGCCTTAGCCTTCAATCTCCTCTAGTGTGACCGCTTTGCCTTAGCTTTAGGCTGGAGTTTCTTTGTAGGCATTGGGGCTTCTGCATCAACTATCAACATTGAGAGACCAATCACCACTTTTCTCTATGGAGGTGGTATTTCTTGGATATTTGATTACTCTACTTTCTATGTGACCTGGTCCAATGGTGTACCAACAAGAGGCTCAACCTCTAGCTACTCATCAAACTGACCAACCATTGTGTGGTCAACTGGTGGCTGAGCAGTTGACTACGCAACCATGGAGGGATCGACTAATTCCTTTGATTGACCCACATCATCCTGCTCATCTGGTCTCTCATCTGGTAGGAATAACATTGATGCTTGGCTCCCTAGTCATTCGTTTATGGGATTTCTATTCTTTATTTACCTTTTTCAAGCCTTATTTGAGCACTGCCATCTACTATTGTCAGCTTGTAATTGCTTTCATTGATGCAGCCCATTCATCATTAGAATTGGGTTCAAGCTATACCTGCTTTCATTTTTGTGGTGGCCTCTTTGCCTTAGCTTTTAGTCCCCTCTAGGGTGACCACTTCACCTTAGATTTTAGCCAGAGTTTCTTTGTAGGTCGTAGGACTTCTGCATAAGTTTTTGATACTAATATACCAATCACCACTTTCCTCTATGGAGGTGGTATTTCCTAGACATCTGATGACTCTAATTCCTATGTAACCTAGTCCAATGGTGTGCCAACAAGAGGCTCAACCTCTAGCTACTCATTAGACTGACTAGCCATGGTTTGGTCAATCGATGGTTTACCAACTGACTACGCAACCATGGAGTGATTGATTGATTCCTTTGATTGGCCTACTTCATCCTGCTCCTTTGGTCCCTCATCTATCTAGATAATAGGGTTGAGTTCAAGCATTTTTCTAGCTTTTTTAGCAGCATCCACATGTGTCATAGACTCCCTGATTTATTGGGTAGTCCTCGATCAATCAGCTATCAGCTGACCAGTTTATTGGGAAGTCATAGATGTTTTGGCTGACTCAGTAGCTTCATTGTCCATAATTTTGATCACAGGGGGTCCACTCTACAAAATAAGACTTTCCTATTTCAAGGAAGCATCTACCATAGGGGTTTCTGATTGGTCCCCTACATAAATAATTTGGGCATCTAATGCCCTCCTAGAATTAGAATGGAACACGCCTAAAGATGTCGTCTTCTCCTTCAAATTGAGAGATAAATTTTTTGTATCCTTGGCCTATTTGATCTATACAGTGGCATCAACATGATCTACTGTGGTATCTAGCAAATACTATAATTGTTGGACCCTATTCTCCAACTTCTACACTATCTCTTGCAATTTCCACATGATGTTGTTAGATTCCTACTGATTTTATGTGGTAGCTCATCAATATTCCTAGAATTTAGCTTGTATTTTAAAATTCTCCTCCTATTTGGAGGCTTGCTCTTCCATGGCCTTCAATTTATCCTAGAGGTCTTCCTCCAAAGTGTCACAGTAGGGGGCTTCATAAAAGGCCATGCCCTACAACACCTTGGCGACCAGTTCATCTTCTATTATGTGTTCATCATCCTCCCCCAATTAACTGTAATAAACTAGAGATTCTATTATCATTGTACTCCTAGTCATTGGTGGTGACCTTACCGCAAATGGGCTTGAGATAGCTTGCTCTGCCTCCCAATTCAAGTGTTGGGAGATAGGTGATGACATTACCCATGATGGGCTTGGTTCAGCCTAAAATACCTCCCCTATAGAGTGGCTATGTTGGGAAGTAGGTGATGACATTACCCATGATGGACTTGGTTCAACCTTCTCTACCTCCCTTGTAGAGTGGCTATGGTGGGAGACAGGCACTTCTGCCTCCTCATCCTCTACATCTTCCTATCATCCACTAGTTGATTTTGATGTAGGAATTTCATCTTCAGCTATCAGTGTGGCCCTTTGCACCTCAATATGTTGAATTAGGGTTCAAATCAGCTCATGATGCCCTAATACTATCATTGTAGCCACCTGCTATCAACTGGCCTCATCCTTCAGGGTATACATCAAATAATAATGGACATTAATGTGATCCCCATGCAACAAGTGATTTATGAACCGAAGGTGGTTAGCATTCAACCATGAGTATTGTTGTGGCTAATCCACAACACACCCCAAAATTGGGGACCCACCTTTTTTGCAGGTTTTCAGAGAAAATCTCAGTGACCCAAATGCTAAAAATGAAGAAAAGGGGCAAAATGCACAAGTGTAGAAAGTGTCACGAAATCGCGACACGTTGCGCCGTCGCGGCCAAAAACAGAAAAGTGTCACGATATCGCGACATGTCGCTCCGTCGCTGCTGAAGAATGAAAAATTGTAGCGAAATCGCGACATGTTGCTCCGTCGCGGCCCAGAGAGGAGAGAGAAAGGCAGAAGGAAAAATTGTAGCGAAATCGCGACATGTTGCTCCGTCGCGGCCCAGAGAGGAGAGAGAAAGGCAGAAGGAAAAACTGTAGCGAAATCGCGACGTGTCGCAAAGTGTACGGGTGAAAATGGTCACGATTCGCGACGTGTTTGGCAAAGTGTACGGATGGTGAAAATGGTCGCGATTTCGCGACGTGTTTTGGCAAAGTGTACGGATGATAGAAAATGGTCGCGATTTCGCGACGTGTTTTGGCAAAGTGTACGGATGATGAAAATGGTCACGATTTCGCGACGTGTTTCGGCAAAGTGTACGGATGATGAAAATGGTCGCGATTTCGCGACGTGTTTTGGCAAAGTGTACGGATGATGAAAATGGTCACGATTTCGCGACGTGTTTTGGCAAAGTGTACGGATGATGAAAATGGTCACGATTTCATGACAGGTTGCGGGAGATGGCCCGAAGGAGAAAATGGTCACGATTTCGCGACGTGTTTTGGCAAAGTGTACGGATGATGAAAATGGTCGCGATTTCGCGACAGGGTGCGGCCGAAGCGTACGGAGAACAAAAGTGTCGCGATATCGCGACATGTCACGATTTCGCGACATGTCACGTTTTCGCTGTGAAACCAAAGGAGCAAGGCTGCATGCTATTTTTGGTCACGATTTTCGAGGAACCGTTACGAAACTACAAGAAACGCTGAACACGTGGCGCAAAGGCAGGAGGATCATTGTAACGCTACGGATCGACTGTTACATTTAGCAGAGAAAGTCAAACGTTTTAGATAGAAGGTCAAAAGCATCAAAGAAGCGGGAAGATGAAACGAAGCGTTAAGGGAAGGAAACGAAGCGTCGCAGAGGGGAACCAAGAGCCACAGCAGAAAGTTTAAAAGCCGAAGCAAGTTGTGGATACAGGGGCTGGAAATTGTAACAAAAAAAAAGCATTATTTTAAAATAAAGGAGTTATTTGGCAGGAGCAACTTTTGTGTGCAAAACCAAAAGGAGATCGAAGCTATTACTACTGTTTTCTCTGTTAATCTTTATTTTGCATTATTTTCTCTTGTATCTATCCGTTTACGCCATGAGATGGGTTACGATAGGTGAATGGTAGAATGATGCAATCATTTTCTTTCCTTAGAGTCTTGCATCTGATCTGATTTGGCTGTGTGTGAGTACATGTCTGTTAGGTCGGGTTGTTTTAGAACTTCGTCTCACAACTTGGGGTTTTGCAGGGAGGAGATTGCTAACCGAATTAATGTCCTGTTAGTTTTCCAGCTGATTTTCATAGGCAATGTTGCGGTTCTAGGTTCTGATGTTATTTTTTTTACTGTTCATTCGAAGATTAGCATCTCGGATTCTGGTACATTCCAGGATACGCTTTATATTTCTTTACTAACTCCAAATGTTAACGTAAAAATAGCAAAACATTTAAATGAAAGATAAAATGAACCAGTTAACCATAAAATGAACCTCATGCCAAAGGCACGGAATTAAAAATGAAGTGGCCTATACCATGCATTTTTTTCAAAGATAAAAGAGGTTACTAATTCATTCTAGGGAGGGTTCATTAATTTCAAACACATAAAAGAAGAAAGGGTTTCTATTCTTTCTTTTGCTTCATGCCGTTAGATTGTTTTAACAGATTAGGGTTACAAAGTTTGCTGGGAATCATCAAAGGCCCCTTGTTAACAGTTACTTGCAGAAATAAGTTGTTCTAGATTACATTCATTTATTTACATTTTGTCTTCATTGGCTATATGCATATGAATGTTTGTTCACAGGAAACTTGGAGAAATTAAAATAATAAATTTTCTTTGCAAGAAAGAGTCTGCAGGTTTGAGACTCCAGTTGCGTGTTCATTTTGTAATAGGACAAAATATTCACTCAACATTTTGGCGCTAGAAGGAGGGCCTTCTTTATTGCTTTGTGATTTTTGATTTGTTCTAACAATTAATGTGGGTAGTTTTGTTTCCACTTATTGTGCTTGCAGGTATAACAGTTGGATACTGTATTTTGCAAGCAAGTTGAGAGAAGTCTTTTGGGTTCTAGAGTTTCCAAGCTGGCCCAACCTGAGTACATTGCTACTAGGTCTAAAACCACAGGGGAAACTATTTTCCAAAGCCTTTCTCCCACTGCTAGGAGGCCGAAAAACAAAACATTAGAAATCGAAATACCACCCAGTATACTTGAGTTAGGGATTTCTTTAGACTCAAGTACATCCAGTGGGCCTGAACCTTTAAGTTCAAGTGCGACAGTAACACCCGTGATATCTGTCTCCACAGTTCCAAGCGTTCCAATTGTTCCCACAGGGTTAACACCTTTGAATAATATGGCCCAACAACAACAACAACAACAGCAGCCACCTGCCCTCTGGTACGGTGCGCAAAGTTCCCCTTTAGATATTCCAGGGGCAGTCCATGACTTGCCTAGAAACATTGAAAGGGGATTACCCAAATTCTTGCACGATGGTCCCACAACAGCAGAAGATCATGTCCAAATCTACAAATATTACATGTTTAGGCAAGGGGTTACTCACGAGGATGTTGCTTGCCGAGTTTTCCCTGCTAGTCTAGACCCCACGGCCAATGAATGGTATCGAAATCTTCCAGCAGGGTCCATCACTTCATGGGCCCAATTAGAAACCGCATTCATAAGCCAATTTAGAATGTTATTGGATCCCTCCATAATCTACAATTTGTTCGTATCATGCAAAATATTACCCAATGAACCCATACGAACATTCAACCAGAGGTTCCAAAAACTATACACGAATCTGACTCGTCACTTTGCGATAGATCCTGCGGTCGCTTTGCAATTATATTTCGGAGCCTTAGATCCTTTAACGTCTTTGTTGACTAGAAGGAATCCTCAGGTTACGACGCTTCCTTTGGCCTATGAGAGACAACGACCCTCGGGCAAGAGGTGAACTTGCCGGAGCGGGATTGTCTCTCGTCTCAGATGGGACAATATGGCCCATATAGTCAATTTGCCATGATGAACCAGTTAATGGCACCACAGGTTCCTATGATGAACAATTTCCAAACACCCACCCAAGTGGTGCCATTTCCAAGTTATCCGAATGCCTCCATGCAAACGCAAGGATTAATTCAAAATAGCCCGATGGGTTTGCCTGGGTTCGGCATGGGCAGTAATTTGTTGACCTTGCCGGGGTTTGCTCCGATTAGCACGCCAAGCCCAACGACTTATCCAACAATCACTCCCATTCAAAGTGTGAATCCAGGGTGGAATCCACCTGCCCAGACCCAAGCTATTCAAAATCTGAATCCAGGATGGAATCCACCTGCCCAGACCCAAGCCATTGTACCTATTCCAGAGGTGGCTAATGCAGCAAACACAACTGGACCCGGAATTACAGTGCCTCAACCACAAGGGTCTGAATCCGCCATAGAAAACATGAAGGAAACCTTGGCCAAAGTTTTGGTCACGGTGGGAAATGTCAATAAAAAAGTGGACCAAGCCATGGGTCATAACCGGCCTCATAACCATAGAGGAAAAGGAACATACAACACGCAGCCGAATAATGGGCGAGTACCCAACCCCGTAGCCAATCAGGCAGATGTCTCGAAAGATTTTGGAGAATCGGGACCTTGTGACAATGATTGTATGCACTGTGGCCACGGGAAGCATGAGTCTATATTGATTGAGGTTATACATTCCCAAGAAAGTGAAGAAGAGGAGGATGTGGAATTTTTTGGAAACGAAGATGAAGAAACATTGGAAGCTCATGCCAACAAACGTTTTGGGAAAGGAAATCACAAGTATTACACTAGGAGTTCTAAGGAGCCCAAAACTTCCTCCACTCCTCCAAACAACCAATTACTTCCTCCTGATTTCAAAGGAGATGTCAATCCCCCTCCTCCATCCATGGTGGAAAAGTCTAAGATGGTGCAAAATATGGCAAATTCAGAAAAACCCACTTATGACTTGGTGGAAGACATGAAGAAAACTAAGGCCAATATCTCAATGTATGACATGTCCCGATTATTAGGCCAAGAAGTAAGTCCACCAAAAGGATTGGATCCATCTGCCCAAGTTCATGAAGCTAAAAGTGCTGAGTCCCGATTGGTTTTACAAAAGGAAAAATGAGATATACCTCCTTTTCTGATAACCATTAGAATTGCAGGTAAAAACCTGCACAATTGTTTAATAGATTCAGGGGCCTCGGCTACCATCATGCCCCTAGAAATCTGTAAAAATTTGGGATTTACACCAAAACCTTCTAGAAGCAGGGTGGTGCAGCTGGATAGATCAACCATGGAGGCAGTGGGAGAATTGGGTGATGTTCTTATTCAAGTCAATTCAGAACCCAGAGTTCAACATCACATAGACATATTGGTGCTCGACATTCCTATCAAATATGGCATGGTTCTGGGAAGAGATTGGAGTAAGAACCTGAATGGTTACATTGTGACAGATTCTTCACACATGTGGTTGCCGTGGAGGGGAGTGGCCAATCAGATTCGGATTGATAGTGAACCTAGGCTCAAGGAGATGATCACGGAGTACAACAAACCGAATGAGATCCAATACATTGAAGCAGAGCTGGGAGCATATTGTTTGGACATAGAAACACCTGAAAGTTCCCAAAATGAAAATATTGGGTGCAACGGTACTGAAGGACATCAGGACATTTGGACTTTAAGATTTGATGGATCCAGGTCCAGACAAGGAGCAGGAGCCGGTGTTGAATTGTCATGTTCGGATAAGGAGCCTATGTTCGCTGCATACAGACTGCAGTTCCCTGCCACCAACAACATGGCAGAATACGAGGCCTTGATTCTCGGACTTCAATTGGCCCTTCGAAAGAAAGTTAAGTGTATCAAGGTCCTTGGTGATTCGAAACTGGTGGTAAAACAAGTGAAGGGACAATACGTATGCAAAGATAAACGGCTCAGACTTTACAGAACCAGGGTTAGAGATTTAATGGATGAGTTTGACGCCTTTAACATATCTTTGATCTCTAGAAAGGGCAATCATCTGGCAGATTCTCTAGCCGTAGCTGTGAGTATGTTGAAACCAGTGGACCATAAGAAATGCAAGAAATTCTCCATAGAACTGGTCCCTTGCCCCTCGATACCAGATAATGTCACGAATTTCCAAGTGTTTGATAGTGACAGGCACATATTCAATTTTGTCACTAATTTTGGTATATTTGAAAAGCAGGTTATAGATGAAGATGAAAGGGATCTAGAGGAGGAAGATTTGGAAGAAAAAGCTATTGGAAAATGCAATAAGATGCCAGATGAGATGGCTTCATTAGAAAAAACTTTCGATATCGGATATCAACCAAGAGAGGGTAAAAAGGTTCCACCTCCCAGAGAAGCCTGTGATTTGGTTAACATTGGAAGTGCAGAAAGCCCTCGAGAAGTATTTATAGCAAAAGCATGTACCAGGTAGGAGAAGGATTCCATCGCCAATGCATTAAAAGAATACATAGACTGCATAGCTTGGAGTTATAAGGAGTTGAAAACCTATGATCAGAATGTCATAATGCACACGATTCCATTGAAGCCAGATTCCAAACCCTTCAGGCAAAGACAGAGGCGAGTTAATCCATTATTAGAACCCTTGATAGAGAAAGAGGTGAAGTGACTGTTAGAAGCTAAGATCATCTTTCCTGTTAGGCATTCCACATGGGTTGCTAACCTGGTCCCCGTGAGGAAAAAGAGTGGAGAAATAAGGTTGTGTATCGATTTTAGAAATCTTAATAAAGCCTCCCAAAAGGACAACTACCCGTTACCCACCATTGATGAAATACTCCAAAAGGTAAACGGGTCGGAGATGATGTCATTCCTGGATGGTTATTCGGGATATAATCAGGTTCTTATCCATCCTAGTGATAGGATGAAAACTGCTTTTACCACAAAGTGGGGCACCTTTGCATATAGGAGAATGCCCTTCGGACTATTGAACGCAGGTGCCACTTTCCAGCGAGCTATGGACTTTGCTTTTAAAGGGCTCATAGGTAAGTGCATCATTGTCTATGTAGATGACATTCCTGTCTTTTCTAAGAACAGGGAAAACCACGTCAGGGATCTTAAGAAAGTCTTTCAAAGATGCAGGGAACATGGCATTTCTCTCAACCCAAAGAAGTGCATTTTCGGGGTGACGAAAGGAAAGCTGTTGGGGCATATAATATCTAAGGATGGAATTTCCATTGACCCTGAGAGAATAGAAGCCATACAACAGATTCCTTGTCCCAACAACAAGAAGGGGTTGAGATCATTCTTCGGGAAGATCAATTTCGTTAGAAAATTTATTGCAGATTTTGCAAAAATAGCAAAACCTTTGAACGACATGCTAAAGAAAGAGGTCCAGATCAAGTGGACAGATGAAAATATAGATGCTTTTAAAAATATCAAGGACGCGATTTCTAAAGCCCCGGTTTTAGTGAGTCCCGATTATACGAAACCTTTCTATATCTACACATTTGCTTGAGATCACTCCTTTGCGAGTGTTTTAACTCGAGAAGAGTGAAAGCGACATTGAAAATCCCATTGCCTTCCTGAGTAGTCCTCTCAAAGATGCGAAAGTGAGATACTCTATCTTGGACAAGCAAATGTATGCTCTGGTTAAGACTGTAAAAAAATTCAGGCATTACATAGTCCACAGTAGGGTCTTTGCTATCGTCCCAGATCCTGCAGTCAAAGCCATGTTCATACAGAATGAATTAGGTGAGAGACGTGGTAAGTGGGTTTCAACTTTGCAGGAGTTTGATCTTGAGATTCAGTCGATGAAGATAGTGCGGGGGCAAGGGTTGGTTAAGGCAATAGCAAAAAAGGATCTCGCAATTTCATGTCAACATTATGAAGTCGCAGATATAACCAAAGATGAGTGGTATACAGATGTGGTGTACTATCTACTAAATGGTAAATGTCCACCGCATCTGAATTCTACTCAACGAAGAGCCTTGCGTTTGAAGTCTGCTAATTTCCTAATTAGATCCGGCACGTTATACAAAAAAAACCATGAAGGCATTTACCTTCGTTACGTGGATCAAAAGGAGGCAGTGTGAATACTCGAGGAGTTTCATGGTAAACATGGGACAGGGCATGGGTCCGCTAATGCCACAACCCATCAAATCCTCAGAGCCAGTTATTATTGGCCTCAACTGTTCAAAGATGCCCATATTCATGTGAGGTCATGTCATACATGTCAGACTGCAGCCAATAGAGACAGGAACGCTTCCATGCCTTTACAATCCGTAATTGAGTCTAGACCTTTTGCGCAATGGGGCCTAGATTTCGTTGGGATTATCAGTCCCAATTCATCTGATTCCCACAAATACATTCTGACAGCTACGGATTATTGCACAAGGTGGACTGAAGCTATCCCCACAAAGAATGCTACTTCGGAGGTTGTTATTAAATTTTTAGAGGATAATATTGTCACTCGGTTTGGGATGCCTAACTCAATTGTAAGTGATAATGGTTCAGCTTTTTCTTCTTTGGAATTTTCTAATTGGGCATTTGACAGCGGTGTGAGTTTAAAATTCTCTTCCAATTATTATCCGCAAGGTAATGGATTGGCCGAATCATCTAACAAGAATTTGTTAAATGTCATAAAAAAATTGTTGGAAAGAAATCCGAGGGATTGGCATAACAAGCTTAAGTTGGCTCTTTGGGCTGACAGAATCAAAGTCAAAGAAGCAATAGGAACATCTCCTTACCATCTGGTTTATGGACAAGATCCCATTTTTCCTACAAATCTCAGGTTACAAACGCTGCATTTCATGAAAGATTATTTCGGAACTGATGATAAACTTGAGTCTAGACTAACACAATTAATGCATCTGGATGAAAAAAGGGATGAGGCTATGCTTCATTTTAGTAAACACCAGGATGTAGTAAAGAGATGGTTTGACAAAAAGTCTAGAGCCAAGGCTTTTAAAATATCAGATCTAGTGCTGTTATGGGACAAAAGACATGAGAAGAAAGGGGATCATGATAAGTTTGACTACTTATGGTTGGGTCCGTACCAAGTTTCAGAAGTCCTAGGGGAAAATAGTTTTAGACTAAGAACCTTGGATGGAAAGGATTTGGCATTACCTGTCAATGGGTTGTACTTGAAACACTACTTTCAGGCTTGAGGCAGCTGGGTTTTGTATTATATGTAATTATGCCATGCTTTGTTTCTTTTGTGTGCAGATTTGATATTTAAGTTGTGTGTTCTTGACATGTTTAGGTTTGTATTAATGTTGTGCTTTGTTTCTTTTGTGTGTGCAGGTTGGACGTTTAGGTGGTGTGTTTGTTTGACATGTTTCATTGTCTTATACAGAATAAAAAAAAAAAATGGAATAAAGGTTTGAAATGGTAACACATGCCTAAGATCGGGAGAAGATGAAGCATTGGAATTATGTTGTAAAAGCTCCACATATAACACAAACAGTTAAATAATATCGTTTGGGGCTTGTGATGCATGAAGTAGTCAGTTTTACAAATTATGGTAATACTTCATCTGCAATTCAAAGGGCAATGCATTCATAGTACATCTCACTTTGCATATTCATGCCATCTTAGTTACATATGCATTTCAGATACAAATCAGTAAAGTGTGTTAAATCCTCTTAGGGTTATACTATAACATAAATAAAGAAAAAATCCTAAGGTTGGAAACTGAGCCCCGAGATATCTAGAACCAAGCACAGTTTGTACACATTAAAAAGATCTTGGGCAAAATGATCAAAACCTTGCTTGGAGGAAAAGGGTCAAGCGAAAGGAATATTTCATGTCTATCCTATTATGCAACATGATCCTTAAAACAGTGGTTTTTACCACTTCCATTAAGCTTAAAGCCTAAAATCAGAGTAGTAAGGATAGGGTTAAGTCCTCATCAAACTTAGGTTGAGGATCCAATTCCCCAAAGCTTTGATTTGACCTACATGGAGTAGTAAGGATAGGGCATAATTCTCATCTCGCCTAGGTTGAGAATCTGATTCCCCAAAGCTCCTATGTCTCATTTCAAGATAAAAATTGGATTGAAAGGATCGTACTACTTGTCCTCTGCAAAGGATGGGTAGTCATCCCCAAGGTTCAAGTAATAAAATTAATATTCTCCATTTTTCATCTAAGACTTGGATTGAAAGGATCGTACTACATATCCCTGCAAAGGATGGGTAGTCATCCCCAAGATCCAAGAAGTAAAATTAACTTTTTCCCATCTCATATTTATATTGGATTGAAAGGATCGTACTACTTGTCCTCTGCAAAGGATGGGTAGTCATCCCCAAGGTCTAAAGAAATGAAGTTAAGTCATGGATTATGGGGTTAGGTATGCCCATGCATGACAGCATGTCTTGTCTAAAAACAAGACCACTGACTGTTCAGAGGGTTAGACTAGCATGACCGGTTCTTCCATAATTGGTTAAATCATTTTGCTCAAGGTGAGGTAATGAATTCCAAATCAGAGTAGTAAGAATAGGGTTAAACTCTCATCTCGATTAAGTTGAGAGTCTGATTTCCCAAAGCTCTGATTTCACTTTCACTTACACATGGGTTCAAGATAGTAGTGACTCATAACCAACTTTGGGATCTAATAAAACAATTCATTATATACATGGTTGATCCTAAGAGGGTTTGACAATCTTGAATATTTGTGTATGATATTAGAAGGTCTATGCATTTGTAAAAACAAATCTCTAAGCATATTCATTAGGTTTCACAAATCATTTACAATCTCACACATGCATGCATGTGAAACTGACAATGGAATGTTGATCAAATCCAAGCGATAAGGAATGAAAACAAATAGCACACACCGAGCTAATACTAATGATTCTGATGTTTCATGTACTCCTGATCTGTCGGTATTTGTTTATCTTTTATGTGCTAACGCCTGTATCTAAGCTTGTATATTTCAGGTTGGGTTCTCACAAAATGCTCTGGAGCATTTGACAATAGAGTCGCCATTTGTTGTGGCTAATCCACAACACACCCCAAAATTGGGGACCCACCTTTTTTGCAGGTTTTCAGAGAAAATCTCAGTGACCCAAATGCTAAAAATGAAGAAAAGGGGCAAAATGCACAAGTGTAGAAAGTGTCGCGAAATCGCGACACGTTGCGCCGTCGCGGCCAAAAATAGAAAAGTGTCGCGATATCGCGACATGTCGCTCCGTCGCTGCTGAAGAATGAAAAATTGTAGCGAAATCGCGACATGTTGCTCCGTCACGGCCCAGAGAGGAGAGAGAAAGGCAGAAGGAAAAATTGTAGCGAAATCGTGACATGTTGCTCCGTCGCAGAGGAGAGAGAAAGGAAGGAAAAGTAGGGTGAAAAAGGGAAAATGGTCATGAGGGGAAAGTGTAGGATGATGAAAATGGTCGCGATTTCGCGACGTGTTTGGCAAAGTGTACGGATGATGAAAATGGTCGCGATTTCACGACGTGTTTTGGCAAAGTGTACGGATGATGAAAATGGTCACGATTTCGCGACGTGTTTTGGCAAAGTGTATGGATGATGAAAATGGTCGCGATTTCGCGACGTGTTTTGGCAAAGTGTACGGATGATGAAAATGGTCACGATTTCGCGACGTGTTTTGGCAAAGTGTACGGATGATGAAAATGGTCGCGATTTCGTGACGTGTTGCGGAGAGATGGCGGATGAGAAAATGGTCATGATTTCGTGACGTGTTTTGGCAAAGTGTACGGATGATGAAAATGGTCACGATTTCGTGACGGGTGCGGTCGAAGCGTACGGAGAACAAAAGTGTCGCGATATCGCGACATGTCACGATTTCGCGACATGTCACGTTTTCATTGTGAAACCAAAGGAGCAAGGCTGCATGCTATTTTTGGTCACGATTTTCGAGGAACCGTTACGAAACTGCAGGAAACGCTGAACACGTGGCGCAAAGGCAGGAGGATCATTGTAACGCTACGGATCGACTGTTACATTTAGCAGAGAAAGTCAAACGTTTCAGATAGAAGGTCAAAAGCATCAAAGAAGCGGGAAGATGAAACGAAGCGTTAAGGGAAGGAAACGAAGCGTCGCAGAGGGGAACCAAGAGCCACAGCAGAAAGTTTAAAAGCCGAAGCAAGTTGTGGATACAGGGGCTAGAAATTGTAACAAAAAAAAAGCATTATTTTAAAATAAAGGAGTTATTTGGCAGGAGCAACTTTTGTGTGCAAAACCAAAAGGAGATCGAAGCTATTACTACTGTTTTCTCTGTTAATCTTTATTTTGCATTATTTTCTCTTGTATCTATCCGTTTACGCCATGAGATGGGTTACGATAGGTGAATGGCAGAATGATGCAATCATTTTCTTCCCTTAGAGTCTTGCATCTGATCTGATTTGGCTGTGTGTGAGTACAGGTCTGTTAGGTCGGGTTGTTTTAGAACTTCGTCTCACAACTTGGGGTTTTGCAGGGAGGAGATTGCTAACCGAATTAATGTCCTGTTAGTTTTCCAGCTGATTTTCATAGGCAATGTTGCGGTTCTAGGTTCTGATGTTATTTTTTTACTGTTCATTCGAAGATTAGCATCTCGGATTCTGGTACATTCCAGGATACGCTTTATATTTCTTTACTAACTCCAAATGTTAACGTAAAAATAGCAAAACATTTAAATGAAAGATAAAATGAACCGAGTTAACCATAAAATGAACCTCATGCCAAAGGCACGGAATTAAAAATGAAGTGGCCTATACCATGCATTTTTTTCAAAGATAAAAGAGGTTACTAATTCATTCTAGGGAGGGTTCATTAATTTCAAACACATAAAAGAAGAAAGGGTTTCTATTCTTTCTTTTGCTTCATGTCGTTAGATTGTTTTAACAGATTAGGGTTACAAAGTTTGTTGGGAATCATCAAAGGCCCCTTGTTAACGATTACTTGCAGAAATAAGTTGTTCTAGATTACATTCATTTATTTACATTTTGTCTTCATTGGCTATATGCATATGAATGTTTGTTCACAGGAAACTTGGAGAAATTAAAATAATAAATTTTCTTTGCAAGAAAGAGTCTGCAGGTTTGAGACTCCAGTTGCGTGTTCATTTTGTAATAGGACAAAATATTCACTCAACAAGTATCTTCTAGTACAAGTGAAAAACCTTACCACTTGCTCAAATACCTGCCACCATAGCTCAAAGACATATTATTTTGGCAACCTAAAGTATGTTAATAGCATAGTGGGTTGCCCAAAATCTTTATGTACAACACCCAACACTATCATCCTTGTATGTCTGATCTCCTATGCGTGGGAGGTTGGTAACATCTATAATGTACTCCTTCGTGACTGGTATGACCTATATGTGCATCCTCATAATACCATCTTCCATAGAGGCTGCAAATTCTTGTGCCACCACTAAATCCTAATCTTGTATAACTAGGCGACAATAATATATCCACCTAGCAGCCTCAAACTATTCTCGGATGAAACCGGTTATGCCCGAGAGATCCCTGGGATCATTATTCTTCAGGGCATGACTACTAGAAGATCTTAACATGGCATCATCTGATTCTAGTTTTTCTCTAGTTGCAAACAAATACTTTTATTTATTTTTAAACTTGTCGAAGCATACAACTATATATGTGCATACAAGGCACCTATCTTATTGTAATCAGTAGTAATTACAAAATCTACGTAATTAGCTCTTAAATTGTGTGCTAAATTTAGGTGCATACAATTAACCTTCTTCCTTGTGCTTTATTAGTACCACATGGTAGTTTGCAGATTTTAGGGTTGCATGATTGGATAATAGTTTCATGAGGCATATGTTGGCACATTACACATAAATATTTTTATGATAACTATGCATACATGTAACATAAAAATTAGTACATACCTGGGTGTTTTTTCATGAATCATGATATGTTAATACCTGGTGGTGCAACTTGATTTGATTGAAGCATGATGAAAGTGGACTAGAGTGAATCAATGATGTGTATTTCTTTGTATGTGATGATATTGTTATTGGGTACTACATTTTCATTAGTCTCGAGGTATTGTGAAAAAAATAAAGACAAATGTGATTATTTTATTTTACTGCGGTACACCACATGTCCCCCTTGGAAACTGATTTATTTATGTCTTGGGAGTATGCATGTGTTATCGATGAGAAGATGTGGACTCCACCAGTCAAATACCAGGAAAAAAACATATTCCATCATTGGAAAAAGAGGTATACTCTGTTCCATGAAAATGTTGACTTTATTGACTGTGCATGAATATTGGCACCATCGTTGCTCTAAATATAGGCACTCGTTGCTATTGGATACAGGTGTCTACTGTTTCTAGAATATAGGCACCATCTCTATTTCAGAATACAAGCACCCCTCTTTCTTTTCTGTGAATACAGGTGCCTTGTGTTTGAAATACAAGCACATTTTATTTGTTCTTTTGGATACAGGCGCTCGCTGGTTTTGGAATACAAAACCTTTTCTTTGTTTTATGGATATAGGTGCTTGTTGTGTGTTGAATATAGGCACGTTATGTGGAATATAGGCACCCTCTAAATTTTTTGGATATAGGCACCTTCTGCAATTCTGGAATATAGGTGCCTTCTCTATGTTGAAGATAGGCACCCACTGCTTTAGGAATACAAGTGCCTTATTATTTTATTTTTTATTTATTAAATTTTTTTCACTGCCACCTCTTTATTTTTGACCTGAATATAGGTGTGTTCTTTTCGATAAGCATCAATTGTGTCCAGCCAAGTATGGCCTAATATAAGTGGATAACCACCAAATCCAGATCTAGATTGCAATACTAGAAAATCTATTGGATACTTCCTTGAATCTACTGTTAAAATAACATCTTCCAATATTCCCTTCAGTAGTACTGTAGATCGATCAACCAATTGTAGAACTTTTTTAGTTGGCCTCCTATTTGTGAGTTGTAGTTTTTGCATGGTTTCTTATGGTATGATATTTATAGCAACTCCTAGATCTACTAATGTGTTGTCTAAATTTAAGTCTACAATTTGAACTATTAAAACTAGGCTTCCTGGATCAGATTACTTGGGGTGGTAAGTGTTTCCTAACATTAAATCAACCAATTGACCTACCACATTAATTGCTTTTTATGGTTTTCTTCCTGGTTTCTTAAGACATAACTCTCTAATAGCCTTTGTGTAGATTTGCACATCTCTTATGGCCTAATAAAGAGGAATCGTGACTATAAGATTTTTCAACCCTTCCATGATGTCAAATTTTGGCTGCAATGGCTTTCTAGGTTCTTGTAATCTCTTGGTAAAGCGTGGAACCCCTTCATTTTTGTTTTTTTTTTAGCAGTTAATTTTTCTCCCACCTCCTCTATCAAATGTGGTTGCTCTTCTACCTCTACTTCAACATCCTCTTCATCCACTACTAGAGGTGTTGGCTCTACTCCTAATTGCCTACCTGATCTAAGTTGTACAAGATTGTAATCTACTCTAATATTATACATGGGGAATATCTTTGTATCTACCTGATATATGAGTTGATTTATCTTATTGTTTGTATTTGGAGTTGGTTGTGCAGGTAGCTAATTTGACTTGGAAGTAGGAGGTGTCAAAAAACTAGACTGTAATGGGGTTTGTGTTGTGGTTTGTGGAGGTGAAGTCCACGTATTGTAATTCTGCCACTGTGGTCCAACTTGCTAGTATGGCATCCATGGATAAGGTGTGAAAGGAGTAGACCCTTGGGTGGTATACATCCAAGGTTATTGACCCCACCATCCCATATTGGGTGGTTTAGTTTTCCCATGGTTCATAAAATTGGATCCCCCATAGGGTGGTACTCCTCTGGCATATTGTTTCCTATAGGAAACTATTTCTAGTTTCTCCTGTTACCCGTAAAATAAGTTTCTACTACTTCAGGTTCTTTTATGTTTGCTATTTGTGGGAACAACCTCGTTTTGTGATCCTTTTGACAAATGGTACACACTCTCACTTTTATTTTTTGAACACTCATTCTTGGGGTGTTTTCTTCTACATCTTGGGTAGAAAAAGGCTAGTGTTGCTTCTGTTTCCTACTTATTTCTTTGAATCAAGAGTGTGTATAATTGAAGTGCAAGATATGATAGCATATAACTCTTCATGTATTCCAAAATATTACCTATTTTTTCCTTGGTTATGGAGGTTGTGGTTTTTATTCATTGATTGATGGGTTTACCCTTTCTTCTTGAATAATTTCGACACAACTATCGAATATATAGCATTTGGTCTTGGTAAATATCACCTATCGATAACAAATTTAAGGCCTCTAAGGATTCATTTGTGACCCCCCTTAAGAATATGCTTCTTAATAATTTCTCACCTAGTTTTGCATGGGGTGATCGTTGAATATTGAAATTAAATCTATCCCAATAATCTTCCAATGACTCTTCCTCTCTTTGGAACATATCTAGGACTTCTTCCCTAGCATCATGACCTAACAAAATCTTGGTATTGTTCTAGGAAGATGTTTTTCATGTCCTCCTAGGTAGCAATGTGTTTATTCTTCAAACTAGTAAACCAACGTAATGCTGAATCATCAAGTGTAGAGGGAAACAATTTTAGTTTTTGGGCATCAGATTTATAGTCCACTGATTTGCAAAGTAAATCAATTTTAAAAAGGAATAGGTTAGGATCCTCAGTTGGTATTCCTCTAAAAGTAGGAAGATGTGCAGGAGATATGTTTTTCATTTTGGTCTCTCCTCTTGATTTCTCAATTGGGAAATCAAAATTGGTTGAAGTTGCTTCATTTTCAGCCATAGTTTTAAGTGATGTAGGGTCTATCTTGGCTACTTCTAAGGTAGCTAACAAGGCATCACAATAATTTTTCTTGTCTTCAAATAATAATCCTAAAACTGAATATGAAATAGTTTTGTCTTCAAATGCTTTCCATTGTTGGGTAGTCAATAAATCCCTCTCAACTCTTGTGTTTTCTAACAAAGATCCTAAATCAAAACTTGAAGCAAATACCTCTTTGAGAGATTTATTCATTAGATTTATTTTAAAGGAATTTTTGTACAACTATTGAATTAATATGCCAAGGTGTCTCAGGTGGAGATGATGGTGTAGCTTCAGGAAGTATTTTAGATGCTTCAAAAGGAATATTAGAAGATATTTCAAGTGGTTTTGAGGTGACCTCTACCCTTTTAATAAAACATCCATCCGGTCCTCTTAATCATGGTGGACTCATACATTATCAGGTAAGGGATCTATGGGTAAGATAGTCTGAATGGTTATTTTTAGGTTGATTGACCTATAGATCTTAAATACTATAGTTGGCACTCCTCGACAATGACACCAAAATGGTGAGCAGAAAATGGTGTTTCTAAAAATAGTTATTTTACCTCCATTTAATTTTATCAATTTGGGAGTTCATAAACTTGTTGAGTACCTATGCATAGTATATGCTTGTAGTAATTGGGATATGATTCCTATGTGTCACTTGGTTTGGGGGGGTGTATGTTGTTTGTGTAGTTCAATTCATCCAAACCAGCAATAATAAAATATAGAAAAATAAATACTAACTGAAACTACAAGAAAAGTAAACTAAATTATCATTATCAAACATATGACTAAAAGCAAATTTACAAAAATCAAACACACAACTGTAATTGAAATTGTATAAAATAAACTCACTTGTAGAAATAAATTAAAGAGGAAAATAAACATACTTGTGGAAATAAATTGAACAGGAAAATAAATAAACTTGCTGAAATAAATGAAAGCAAAAATAGTGGAGGAATACTTTCTGGAGTGGTCCCAGGCTCCTGTAGACGTCTACCCAACTAATTTACACAACCACTCTTCTGAACACGTAAATAAAAATAACACTTGAGACTTTTATTAAAATAATGTAGTATAAAATAATAATCAATTTTGGGATCCTTCGCTTCAGGGGTGGCCTACATTTTATACAAAACATGATAGTCCCTTATTATAGAATTAGATTGTTCTAATTTAATCATTTTACGTGATTTGCTATGGCTTGTTTGTGCGTAGTTTTAATTGGTGTCTAATAAAAGAGTGGCTATGCTAAAATTAATCTTTTAAGTTAAAAATAGTGCTCCCTAAGTTTTTACAACAATTTATTTCTAAACTTACGCATAGTTTTCAAGTCAAATAGTCAACACGTGCTTTATTCTACCAGATAGAAGTGCTTATTGACCTGTCATTGGAATACAAGCACCTTTTTGACATATTTTTAGGATAAAGGCACCACATATAGCCCCTTTCCATTTCTCTAATATTTCTTATTATTTTTTATCATTGAAAGATAGACACATGCTCTATCATCGAAAGATAGGCACCTTTCGACCTGTAGCTGGAAGATAGACGTTTGTTCTATTGTTGGAAGACAAGCACCTTCCAACCTGTTTCCAAAAGATAGGTGCTTGTTCTATCACTGGAAGATAGGCACCTTCCAACCTATTGCTAAAATATAGTTTCTTGTTCTATCACTAGAAGATAGGCACTTTCCCTTTCGTAGGAAGATAGGTGCATTTCATCCTACAATCGGAATACAGGTGTCGTACCTTAGCAAAATTAGATGTCTTTTTCTAGCACTACTATCTCCATAAGGCCTCACATTGTTTCGTAAATGCATTTACACGTGTCATCCTATACTAAGTCCATGTGGGACCTTGACTAAAAGGTGCAAAAAAGTAATAAAGCATTGCATATACACATATTTTCCACTAAAAACACCCATTAAGTATAATACGTCAATTTCTATTAAATGCATGCAATAATTTCACAAAAATACATCTCTAATGTTAATAATGTCACACAAAATCCCATTAAAACATGTACACAAAATGAGTGATTCTAGTACTCATCACTAAGTATGTGGTATTTTTGGATCTACAAGTCCAAATGGGTACATCTTGAGGGAAGATGGTCAGAATTCATGTACTAGCATTAGCTAAGGATCCAATGAACCTAATGATTCTACTTGCCTTTGGAAAAATAATAAAGGTAAGTGTCCAAACATTTGTTTACAATATCCATTTGGCCATCTGATTGAGGGTGATAATAAGATGGAATATTCAACTAAGTACCACTAAGATAAAATAATTCCTTTTAAAAATTGATGGTGAATATAGGCCCATGATCGTTGGTAATGGACTTGGGCATACCATACAATTTATAAAATAATTGAGAAATACCTTGGCAACCTTGCTCATTGAGTAGGGATGCTACAATACACAAAAATGAATGTACTTGTAAAGGTGGTCCACTACCACAAAGATCACCATTTTCCCTTAAATTTGGGATGGTCCTCAATATAATTCATGGCAATATTCTCATATTGGTGGTCAATAATGAGTAAGGGTTAAAAAAAATAAAGAGGTTTAACAGTTTTCCCTTATTTCACTGACATACCTTGCATTCATCCACAAAGGTCTTGTCATCTACTTTTAATCCTTTCTAAGAGGACTACTTCACCCACTGGTATATTTTTGAGAATTTAAAATGTTTAGCCAAAGGAAATGTATGCAATTCTTGGAGGATAGTAGTCTAAGTAGCTGAGGATGGAGGAAGATAAATGTGTTCCTTGTTGCAGGAACCTCATCAACATATGAGAAAATAAAGGTATCAAAAAACTAGACTCCACTTCTTGAATGATTCGAGTAGTCTCTAGGTCCAAAATCCAATGAAGCTAGAAAATTTATTATGGAAAAGGACTAGAGATAATGTCAACATCAACAATATCTTCATATTTACAAAATAGAGCATTAGCCACCACATTCTTCTTTCCTTCTTCTACTCAATGACAAAATCATACTATAAGAGCTTGGTCAACCATTTATTCTATTTAGCGTATGAGATATGCTATTCTAGGAAATGCTTAAGTCTATTATGGCCAATCTTGATGATGAAATGATACTTTAACAAATGAGGTCACCATTTTTCTATGACATGAATAATGACTAACATTTCCTTCTAATTAGTGAAATGTCCTAGATTCTTCTTAGAGAGTTTCTTACTTTCAAATGCTAATGGATGTTCATATTACATAGAAATATCTCTAATACCTTGCTTGAAGCATCACACTCAATGATAAAGGATTTACTAACAGGGGTGGCCAAAATAGGTGTGGTATACATAGCCTCATTTAGGGCATGGAAGGCTTAAAAAACTATTTTGGACCAAATAAATTTGTCCTTCTTAGCTAAAGCAGTGACAAGAGCAACAATATTTCCATAGTTGTGGAAAACATTCTTGTACTAACCTATGAGACCTAAAACTTCATAGAGTTGCTTAAGGGATTTGGGTAAGAGCTAGTCTTGAATGGTTATGATATTGTTAGGATCCACCTTGAATCCTTCCTAAGATACTAAATGTCCCAAGTTTATACCTCATGGACCCCAAAGGAACATTTAGACCTTTTGATAGATATTTCCTTCTATAAGAGGCTAAGAATATTGTCCACATAAACTAGATGAGCTTCTAGGACTTTCTTTAAATTAAGATATCATCAAAGAAGACTAGGACAAACTTGTAAAAGAAATAATAAAAGGAAAGAATCATAAGGATTTGGAAAGTGAAAGGAGCAATTGTGAGACCAAAATGCATGACTAGAAATTCACAGTGACTCACATATATTTGAAATATAGTCTTAGGAATATTCTCTCCTCTAACCCTGATTTGATGGAACCTAGAACACAAGCCTAATTTTATAAAGTATTTATCATGATGTAATTTATCCAACAAATCATCCATAACAGGGATAGGAAACTTATATTTAATAGTGATCTTGTTGAGAGGTTAGAAATTAGGACACATATGCCAAGAATTATCCTTGCATCGGACTATAAGCACTAGAGAGGAATAAGGATTGATGCTTGGATGGATTATTCCTTGATCCAACATTTCCCAGACCAAATTCTCAATTTTAGAATTTTATGGCTAGGGATATTGGTAAGGATGCACATTAGGAGGGTAACTTCCCAAAATTATATGGATGGCAATATTGTGTGTACTTAAATGGAAGACCCATGAGCTCACCAAATACATCTACATAGTGATCCATAATTTTTTGCAAGTCTAATGGAAGAACTAGGAGAAGTTAATCTGAAGACTAAACTTCCATGCAATTTATTTGGGTGAAGAATCCATGACTACCTTTCCTTAACATATTTTCCATATTGTGGAAACTAACCACCATGGTGGGAGGAGGTTGAATTCCAATGAGATAAATGACCTTCCAATTTCTACCAATTGACATATAGTAATTGCAGTTTAATAATAACATTGTCAAGCTAAGATAGCTATTGTGCTTCCAAGATGACATTTGCACTACCTATATTCATGGAGAAGACATTTCTAAACTAAGTATGATAACCCAGATAGATTTTAACCTTATTTTTTTGATTGACACCCTAAGTTATGCCCCAATTTGTAATAAATACTTGAAATTTGTCTTGGTTGGAAGTATAAATATACAAGCTCATAGACTTTGTTGTCTTCCTATAAATAAAGTTATGCATTCTACCTGAATCAATCAACATATTTATGCATTCTCATTTGATGAACCCTTGGATCTTGATGGTATGGTGAACTTGAAGCTCCATAAGGGAAAAAGTGAAAAGATCCATGGTATTATTCTCATGCTAAACATTGACTACTTTAGTTGGTTGCTCTTGCTACAATGAATCTTCTTTTGGCATAGACGTCTTTGTCTTTCACTTGAAAGTTATAACATTCTTCACAAGTCTAATCTTAGGGATGGTATGAATAACATTTGAAATAGAAAAACCTTGTGGGTGCTCATTATTGAGGTTATTAAAATATCATCAAGGTTTGAATTCACACGAAGGTTGGGGGCAAGGTTCTTGGAGCTTCTTTTATATTGCTAAAACAATGTGTTTAGCATCCTTGAGGGTGTAGGGATTGTGCATGTCAACTTCCCATTGAATTTAATCCTTCAGACCATGGTGAAAGGCTAATACCACCATGTTAGAATTCAAATTTTTTTCTAGAAATGAATAAAATCAATCCATCCACTTGAATCTTATTAAAAAAGCATAAAGAAGGATGAAAAAAATATATATATAATGAGAACTTGTAGGTACCATAAATTATCACTATATTACCCATAGATTATACAACAATTTGATAGTCAAATGAGGAGTGATAGGGGGTATTTATACCAATACCAAAACATCAGTTACACAATGAAATTTAATCTAAACTAACATAACAAGAGGGATTAAGGTTAATTACAAGTTATAAAGTGGATTTACTCACAACAAGGTTAATCATAGCCCATAGGGCCTATATAATAAATATTATAATAATTTAATACATTGTACAATGAATTCCCTTAGGCCTATCAATCTTATATCCTAAAATTTTGGCCTTTACCATGAATCAAATTACATTGTTGGATCCAATTAGTAGGTGTAAGCAAGAAGATTTGCGAAATTTGGGAAGTACTCCACAATTGATCTTGTTTTCCTGGTTTATATCAAACAGACCATATAATTTGTGAAAAATTCTTTGTTAAATGATTCTCATATTCAAGAATTTAATTCTTGTGTTGTTTAGCTTTCAACCTTTCCTCTTACTTTTGGACTCAATAATAAATTATAGATGTCTTTCTTTGAGTGTGAATGGGTCCACATTGCAAATCAAATATGGAAAACCAAAAGAGGCTAAAATCCAACTCACAAGGTGGCATCTCCATTTTAAGGTTCCTACCTTATCTATTTTGGCTTCTATCTCAAGTTGTGCTAAGAAATATAAGTTTTATTTAGGATTTCCTGAAGTGTTTATTATCTCATTAGTCTAGTATTTTCAAGTTTATAAGTTTTATGCAAAATAACTCTATTAGGTTTTGTCAAACCAATATTTAACTGTTTGATATAGGAGCCTTATATATTAGTTACTCTTAAACATATTTGGAAGAATATATGTATAGGTGAGTTTATAGGTTTAATGCCTCCATGGAAGGTTTTTTGTTGAAGTTACATTATGATTTGATCTTGTAGATCCCAAAAATTCATATTTATGTTGATAGTATAGCTAGTAGTGTCAATGTCATAGCTAATGAGTTGGAATATTTATGACATTAGGTACATCAATATATTCATGTATAGGAGCATATTGAATTGGTAGACTAGCTAGCCAAAATTTCTAACTCTATTAATTATGTAAATCATAGTGTTGGATGTGTGCCAAAAATACTAGATTTATATTTTGGGAGTTGCTAGACACGTGTTGATATGTTATTAGTTGGTTTTCTAAACATGGGCAATAAAATCCTAAATATGGGTGAGAAAACCCTAAACATGGTACCTCCGTGTGTATTTATTTTCATAGATGCAACTTTGTAAGATGTGTATATATGTGAAGAACCATGTGAGAAGAACATATCTTAGATGTAATTTTGAATGTATTGTGAATGAAGTTCTTCTTATTTCATTTTTTCTATATGTACTCTATGTCATGTCGTGTATAAATGTTTACTTGTAAATTATTCTTTTATTTCGTATTAGTTGTTTATCAATTGCATATTAATTTCTTCATTATATGAGTTTATTTTATCATTTACTTGTTGAGTTGTTTGAATACATATTTTGTTGTGCCAACAACTGATATCAAAGCAACTTGAGGAAACTCATTTTCCTGGTTGTGCACAGAGCTTGTAAATACTTTTTTTCTGTGTTATTGTTTATGGAGTTATAGACAAATACATTTCCATAGCATACAGTGTAGTGGAAGCTTTGTGAAGATTTACAATAGTAAATATGGAAGGTAAATCTAGTATAGAGAATTTCAATGGAAAAAAATTCAATCTCTAGAATTTGATGGAGTTTTTGTTTGTGGAAATAGATTTGAATATGGTTGTCATTGCAATATTTTTGCCTAAAATAATGGCATAAGTTGAATGGGATAAATAGAATGATAAAATCATTGCCTTGATTGGGATCAACTTGGTTTATTATGTTTTGATAAGGGTATAGGGTGCTAAGACTTCTAAGGAGTTGTGGGATAAGCTAGGAAATTTGTATGAGTCCAAATATCTGGTGAACTTGATATTCTTGAGGAAGAAGTATTCTTTGAAGATGAATAATGGAGGTAGTGTAGCTAACTACCTAAATATTTTTAATACACTGATGAACCAACTAAGGTCTGTTGGTGATGAGGTTAAAGATATTGAACAATGCATTTGCTTGTTGTGTAGTTTGATTGACTCTTGGGATAATCTCATTGTTGCAATCAATGGGAGTTCTAAGCTAGAAAATCTCAAGAAAGATTAGATTATTTTCTAGTTGCTACAATAGGAAACAAGAAGCGGTAATATGGATCATTCTAAGCACTCAAAAAAATTTATAACTAGAAGACATGCCAAAGATAGATATGGTGATAAATATTCTAGTGCAAGAAGATCTAAATCAAGAGAAAAATCTAGTAGAGGAAAGAAGCCTCAGCTAGTGTGTTGGAGGTGCAACCAAAAAGATCATAAGAAACATGACTATAAAGTATATTTATGCAAAAAAAAATCTTATTCAACTGTAGGAACAACTACTATGATGATAATGTTTTGCATATTGCTAATACATATCTTGTTGTATGCATACAGTTTGATGTGTGGTTGATAGATTTTGGAGCATCCTTCCATATGACTCCCCACAAGGAGTGGATTGTTGATAATGAAGAAACAAATTATGGTAAAGTTTTCTTGGGTGATAGTTTCAACCATTAAATTATTGGTAGATGCAAGGTTAAAATCAGACTAAAAAATGGGAATGTTAAGTGTATCCTAGATGTTAGACACGTTTCAATATTAACAAGAAGTCTACTATCAGTGAGCCAGCTAGCTAGAGCAGGAATGGGGATTACATTCAATAAGGATAGTTGTGTTTGATGCATGGATTCATTACTTAGGCAAGAGTAAAAATTGAAACATTGTATAAGTTGGATGCATCATGTTTGAATTTTGCATGCACACATGCAACCACTATGGAAACAAGTAAACCCTCAGATCAAAGGTGTCAAGTATGATTTTATGGCATAGAATGTTAGGATATCTTGGTGAAAGGAGCTTGAAAGATTTTTTTTCAAAGTAGATAGTCCATATATTGGAGAAAGGAAAGTTTGATTCTATGGGTTTCTATGAATGATGCATTTTAGAAAAGCAAAAAGAGTTTTTTTTGCCTCTAACGACTATAGAACCAAGGAATATTGCAATTGAAACATTCTGATATTTGTGGGTCTTTTGAAGTTACTTTATTATGTGTCTCTAGGTATTTTATTACTTTCATTGATGATTTCTCTAGGAAAACATGAGTTTACTTTCTTAAACAAAATTTAGATTCTCTTGCTACCTTCAAAGAGTATGTTGCTATAGTTGCAAAATAAACTAAGAAGAAAGTGAAGGCTTTGAGGAGTGATAATGGTGGATAATATTGCTCCTAATAATTCAATATTTTTTGCAAGTTTCATGGTATTGCAATGCAAATAACAACTCCATATACACCATAATAGAACGGAGTTGCAGAAAGGCTCAACAAGACATTGTTGGAGAAGGCAAGAAGCCTAAGAGAGGATGTATGTTTGAATAGTTTTTTTGGTAAGAGGTTGTTAATATGGCTAATTATGTGAACAATATATTACCTAGTTCTATTCTCAATGGTATAACATTAGAGGAAGCATGGAGTGGATTCAAATCCTTGGTTTCTCATTTGAGAGTATTTGGATGTGAAGTATTTGTTCTTGTGCCCAAGAAAAATATAAAAAAAAATGGATAATAAATTTGTTAAAGGATTACCCATTGGATGTGGTGATGGAATCAAAGGTTACAAAGCATGGAGACCTTCACAACATCATCATGTGTTCAATCATGATGCAATATTCAAAGAATAAATCTACAACAAAGAAGGGTCCATGGAAACAACCTCAGAAAACCAAGGACAATTTGATGTAACTATTGGCAGGGTTATGCATAGTGATGAATATTCACAAATTAGGCAAATATTAGGATTTCCAAAATTGAAAATTGGTGAATATGAGGATCCTCGACATCGCCCTATTCACCGAAAAATTTTAGGGCAAATTTTTTCTTAGGATCAATTTACCACAATATATATCCAAACATAGGCATATTTGTACTCGTTGGAAATCTCTTTTCAAGCCTGATCTAATGGTGGTATTTTTATGAATTTATAACATTTTTAATAGGTAAAAAGTGGCCCAAAATATGACCATACATTTTAGGGCTTCAAATACCCCAAATTTTGGTATGAAGATGTTTGATTTCATTTTCTTAGGATTCTCCATGATTCACCTTGATTTTTATTAGTATTCATCATTTTTTTCACAAGTACATTTTGAGTCCAATCCCTTATGCATAACCCTGACTACTGGTTTGAGAAATTAGCAAGCTAAAAATCAGCCATAAATTTTTCCACCATTAAGTGTATAGATCCCATTTCTACTCCTTTTTTAGAGTTTCCATATGATACTAATTAATTTTCATTCAATTGGCAACATCAATAGGATAATGAAATTCTTGTGGAAGAGTCCAATCAACCTCAAGTTGTTGAAGAGCAGCCTGCATATGAGGAGTAACTCTAGAATTCTGATATTATTCAAAGTGTAAACTTTGAGAAGTTAGAAACAAAGGAGTAGTGCACCAATAAAATTTGGTTATGATGAATACAATAATTTTGTATTATCTTCCATGAGTGATGAGCATGTAGGTGTTAAATATGCTCTCACTAGGGATGAAACAATTCATTGGAAGAAATATATGGAAGAAGAAATGCACTAATTGAAGAAAAGTAAGACTTGGGACTTAGAAGTGTTGTCTAAGGGTAGAAAGGCAATTCCCTATAAATGGGTGTTTAAAAGGTAATACAAGGATGATGGTTCAATTCAGAGAAATTGGGTTAGGTTAGTAGCAAAAGTATAATCTCAAGTTGAAGGGCTTGACTTTGAACAAACATTTTCTCTCATGGTAAATATTGCTCTTTGCATTGGCTGCTGCAAATGACTAGGAAATTGAGCAGATGGATATGAAAATAACTTTTCTTCATGGAGATATCAATGAAGATATTTATGTGGAGTAATTGGTTGGGTTTGAATTAAGTGGGAGAAATATTGTATGCAAGCTAATAAATTCATTGTATGTGTTGAAGCAATCCCTAAGGTAATTCTAGCTATACTATCAACATAAATATCAATTTCATTTTTTGGAAGGATAACGGAAACACTATTCCTTCATAAATCAAGAATTCAAAAGACACAATTCATCCACAAATTTCATGCACAATAATTCTATTATTGGAAAAATGAGTTCATAAGTACAATTGAGTATCACAAAGTGTAGTTTTGGTTTTCATAAATGACCAAAAGATGTTTACAATGGAGTATTTAGCATGGACATTATTTTCTTCATTATATGAGTTTATTTCGTCTATTGTTTGTTGTTGAGTTGTTTGGCTACACATTCTATTGTGCCAACACATAGAACAACTATGATAATAGTGGACCTTAAAAGTAATAACAAAGAGTTTTCCAGCTCTTCAAGAAAATGAACAATACATCTCATGTCTTTGTCTTTGTAGCATGCTTTTTCTATGGTTGGGTCAATATTGATTTAGTGGATGGACCTAGAATTGTTTCTAAAACACTTTATTTTATACTTTTTTGTTGGTGGATTGTTTGAGAAACATTTTTGTACTAACATTGTAACTTTTTACCTAGTCTTTGAGTAATGAAAATGTGATATTTGTTTTTCTAAAAAACCATCCAATAATACAATCTGAGTATGGTTACATATATCTAGTTTTTTTATTACATATCACATCAATTGTAGATATTGTCATTTTAGCATAAAAACTAATCAAGATATCACATATTAAGAGGTTTACCTACTATGTCATCTTGAGGGCCACTATGTTGCCCCTGTTATAAGATGGTTAGAGGGACAATTACATAGGATGATATGCATTAAAATTTGAACCTAAGATCTACTATTACATTCTACGATTATAGCACCACATCAAAGAATTAGAAATAATTAATTTTATCTTTTTAAATATTTTTTCAATGTTATGATTATGTTACTACATGTTTTTTTGCATTTATGTAACATTGATGTAACAATAATTATTAGTTATCAGAACATCAAATACACACAATATTATAATATTGGCCTATTCTCAAAGTGATTTTATTAAATATGGTATCACAATGATATTAGATTAAGTTAAGATATTTTATACATATATAAATATATATCTATGTATATAATTATTGATTTATTATTTTTCAAATAATAATTAAGTCATTTTTTATTATTTATATTTCATGCAATTGTATTTTTGATATGTGTAAATGATATGTGCTCATGGATTGAATTTTTAATAATTGGGTAGAAAAGACCTATCATTTCCAACCTTCGAATCTAGGTCAACTTCATTCTAGTTGATAGTAATATTAGTGTTGATCAGTCAGCACTTCAAAGGAGTTCAAACAATATTAGTGCCACCCAATGAACAAATAATCAACCATACTATAAGTACTAATATAAAGTGAATGGTGATTCTACAACCTTCATAAATCAAGAAGTCAGAAGGCATAATTCATCCACAAATTTCATGCACAATCATTCTATTATTGGAAAAATGAGTTCATAAGTACAATTGAGTATCACAAAGTGTAGTTTTGGTTTTCACAAATGATCAAAATATATTTACAATGGAGTCTTTAGTTCTTATTTATAGCAAATTATTTACCTAATATTAATTTGAAGTAAAGCTTTTCTTCTCCTAGTAAATCCTCTAATTTAGTGGCATCTTTAGCAAAATTGATGCATTATTAATTTATATAACTTCAAATTAATTCTAGATGACTTTATTAATTTCTAACTCTTCATTGGAACCATATGAGGATAAAAAATCACTCTCTAGATCATATCCCTAAATTCCTTGCAACCCTTTATGCCTTATGCCTTAGGGAGCAATTCACTCTTTTAAATAAGTGATTCTCCCTTTTATCCAAATTTGATTTTCCATTTTAAGCTTGAGAAAATTACCCTTTTTAATGGATCATACTTTGGGTATTTAGCCAAATAAAATAAAATTTTGCGCAAAATTTCTTATTTACATTGTTGCTCCTGAGACTACAAAGTTTTCTTTTATAATTCTCCACAACCACTCCCTTGTTGGAATTCAATGATAATAGCTAAGCTACTACATTTATAGTGACTATATAGGAACCAAGATTGATTGATGAGATATCCCATATCTTACCTTCTATCGTTAGGCATAGAGTCTCCAAAAGTAGGATTAGATTGTAGCCTTGTACCAAGATTATAAAATTATGGATCTCCTTTTCTCAACTTTGTGGTAATAAGCTCAATAATACCTACAAATTTGCATTCGAGGGTATATAGAGTGTCCAATATCTCACCATTTGATACTAACTCCTTGAATTGATATCTTGGGAGATCCTTTCCTTGATTTGCTATACTTCTCAACTTCTCTACCAGACTCACTAATTAGATCATATTCTTTGAAATATAAAGTGTAGCACTATTTATTGGCACATCTACCTTGTCATTTTCTCCCTCAATGGTCTTAACTATTTGTTCTAGCAGAAGGATATATACTTAATTGGAGAATATTTTGGCATATCATGTATTCATTAATTATTGTATCTCCCTCATTTCTTCAGCAAATATATTAATAGTATCATACATGGTTTTACACCCTTGAAGTCTCCTTTGTTTGTTCGGTATGTTCTCTTGTTGCATAAATACCATACTCTTATCCTATGTATCATCTGTTTTACTTGCTTTTTGGACATTTGTATTTTTTTCTAAACACTTCCATATATCTTGCTTTGATTACCAAGTTGTTTTCTACTTGTTGGACTATTGTTGAAGTTTGATTAAGTAGGGCTTTTCATTCATTGATGTATACAAAATATGCTTTGGATTCCATAGGGAATTAACCTATTTAGTTGTCAAGGTTTTGGCTTCTATATTCTACATATTCTTTTCCAAATATTAATTTATTCTCTTTAACTTAGAAATCCCCTCATCCTTATTTTATATTGTTTCTTTCAACTTATCTAATTTAAGCTATAGATTTTGTTTCTTCTTCTTGAATTATTGCTTTAACTGATCCTTTTTCTACTTTATCTAACATTTCAATTTTGCCAACTATTCCTCTACTTATTACTTCTTTGTTGTCTATTCTTTCAAATCATTGTTCTCCTTTTTTAATATATTAAACTCTTGTTTCAAATATGTTATTTTTATTTTTCTATCTCTACTAGTTTCAATACTTGTGCATTGTCTTACACTTGCTTCTTGTATCTTTCTATTTCACTAATTATTTGCACATATCTAATGGACATGACTTGTTGTAATTGTTATGCTAAATACACCATCCAAAGGGTTTATTCCTTGAAATTTCTAAAATGGACATCCTCGCAGCATAATAAGCTAGAGTTGATTTTGTCTAGCTTGTATTGTAGAAAGTACCTTGGCAATCAACAATTCCTTTCCTCTTTTTGTCAACTGGGATTGTAGGATTACATGAGTTACAAAATTTGAGGCTCTCCTACCAATAATATCTTTTTCAATCTTTTCTTACCTCTTACATAACACTTGTTATCTTGTTTATGGATTTATTCCCAAGGCTTTATACCATTTTCTTAGGGAATTTTTGGTTGATTGTTAGGTACCCAATAAATGTGCTTAATAATTTAATATTGTATTGTATAATGGTAAGAGACATAAATTAATTATTGAGTAAGGAAGTCCACATGTCAAATTAGAAATATGTGTCATGAAATCATATATGTAACCATTGGGGAATATTGTCATATGTAACCATAAGGAATATTGTCATATTATTATGCACTTTGTAACTCATGGAAGGTGAACCACAACATGGGTGAATTATGTAACTCATGGAAGGTGAACCATCACACTCTTGTATAAAGTGAGATGTGCTCCCATTGTAAAAGGTATGTATGAATTATTTTTGTAGAATTTTTGACTCATGGAACTGAAGATCTTGTGGAGTGGCTTCCTTCCAATAAGGAGTATTGTATAGTGTTGCCCTACCTCAAGGGTATTATCAATCTCTATTTTATTGTGTGTAATTTATTGTGCAAATTATTTGTGGATCCATGTTGAATATTTCTTATATTGGTGAATGATTTATGGTAATGATAAGAGAAAATTTTTACATGAATTACAAAATTTGAGGCTCTCCTACCAACAATATCTTGTTCAATTTTTTTCTTACCTCTTACATAACACATATTATCTCATTTATGGATTTATTCCCAAAGTTTTATGTCATTTTATTAGGGAAATTTTGGTTTATCGTTAGGTACCCAAGATAGGTACTTAATAATTTAATATTGTATTGTATAATGGTAAGAGCCATAAATTAATTATTAAGGAAGGCCACATGTCTAATTAGAAATAGGTATGTCATAGAATCATATATATAACTTTTGGGGGAATATTATCATATGTATCTGCAAGGAATATTGTCATATTATTATGCACTTTATAATTGGTATGTATGAAGTATTCTTGTAGAAGTATTGGCTCATGGAGCTGGAGATCTTGTGGAGTGACTTCCTTCCAAAAAGTAGCATTATACGGTGTTCCCCTACCTAAAGGGTATAATCAATATTTTTTTTTTTGTGTGGAATTTATTGTACAAATTATTTGTGGATGCATGTTGATATTTATGTAAATTGTTAAATGATTTATGGTAATGAGAAGAGAGGTTCACAACATTGACCTCCATGATGGACTAGTTATCAAGAGTAGTGGGCATTGCCTCAATCATCTTTAATGATGTTATGAAAGATGGCATCCTGATACTTGCTAGGAATTATGCACTAAAGATAGTGGTAAAAAAGATCCATGTTAGAACCCCGAAGGTTCTAATAATAAATAAGATAAATTAATTACTAATAACATGAATCACTTGCCCTTATAGGAGAGCTCCCCTTAAATTAAATAAATATATTATGCTTTCATCATGAATACCTTCAAATAAACTATTGAAAAAATATTTATATCTACCCTAATCCTACTTACTTTCAATATAACGGTTCATAATAATTAATATATCAATTATTATGAATATCCTATCCCTAATATAATAATTAATTATTATAACTATCCTAAAAGTTACTATTATTATTAATATAATAATTAATTATATTATTAATAATAATAAATAAATAAAGTTAGAATGTGGGATCCTAACATGTGGGATCCTAACATGCCTCCCTTCCTCAAAAAAACTTTGTCCTCAAAGTTTGAAAGATTGAAAAAATAGTCTGCGTTGCGCCTTAACCATCTTCATCTGGAAGGTTCGGTTTTAAGGGTAAATAACAGCATAGTGGAATTTTTATGATGCCCGCTGAAAATTTTATTCACTTGAATACCTCCTCTTCGTCCTCTTTAATCATCGATACAAAGTATTTTATGCATTTTGTGGATTTTACTCTATATGTAATGTACGGACACTCTATATGTAATGTACGGACAGATGTTAGGTATTTTACAATGATTGTACACAGTAGGATAAGTATTATAATTTTTTATCATCGTTTAAATTATCAATCGATAAACTTCCTTATGGAGGAGTATCATTGTCTTCCAAACATTATAACAAATTTCCAAAGTAGGTGGCTTGTTAATTTATAATCCTTCTCACATGTCTTTGTACAGATGAACAACGTATCACGGACTATCTGGCTGAACTCTTGAGTTGCTTCCGTTAATGGGAGCTTCAATCGCTTATTTTATATATATATATAGATATATAATTTAATTTAATATCATGGTACACAAGAAGTATTTTATATGTGGCAACTGTGATAATCCGCAACTTGTGATTGATTCAAAGTGACCACCAGGGCATTCTGAAGATTGGAATTCTAGTCAAGCAAGTACTACAACACTTTCGGCCATGGTGCTTATTTAATATTCAATATTTACACCATTCACCCCGTGCTCTATTTCTCCGATCAATATGGCGATTAGACTCTGTCAACAACAATGAATGCCTAGGAAAGATATCTTAGGCTATTTTCTCTCATTTCCCTTCTAGATTAAATTTGATAGTGGTGTGGATGATTTTGTGTCGAATGCTTTGTTTTCTGTTGAGTTCAAGAATGGCAATATCGCGAATGGTTGGAGTTGTGTGGAGCCAAATGCTGTTGTTAATGCTTTTGTTGGCCGTGGCACTCACCTGCACACATGGCTGATCATGGCCATAAGAGAGACGTTGAAGCCCTTTTGTCCTTCAGAGACGCCATCACATCCGACCCTACAAAATCTCTCTCCACTTGGAGAGCTAACAACTCAGACAATGTGTGCTCTTGGAATGGTATTCGCTGCAAAAAGAACACTAAGAGGGTGGTTTCCGTTATCCTTCCACAAATGAAATTGAAAGGTACAATTTCTCCATCGTTATAAAAAAGTTTATTTACTGCACATTTTGTCGTTATAAAAAAGTTTCTTTACTGCACATTTTGAATCTGCCTAGTAATTATTTCACGGGAAGGATTCCTTATGTTGTACACAGTGTTAGAAGTGTGATGGTAAAGTTCCTGTGTTTAAAATTTGCAAGGGTCATCAAATACTTGGTCAAGTCTAGGAGGGTATTTAGAAGTGAGGAGATGTGGTGACATCTACCACCACCATGTAGAAGGTGTCGGTGACAAATACGCATATCCGTGGATTGCTGGACCAGAGCAGCTGTTGTTGTTTATTGTTACACTTTAATACCTCTTCTACACTTGCTATATATAGAGAGGGGTATTTTTGCAAATAAACTTACACTAAGTTTGTACTAAACAGCTTAATTATTTCAGGCATGTAAATTACAAATGTGCAAGCATGTATTTTGTGGTAACCATATACTAGCGATTCACTTATTTCACCGACCACGCACTAAACCAGGTCTATGCCTATAGAGGATCATGGAAGACGACCCAACAACGAAGTGAAGGAAATATGAAAGTCGGGTTACGAAAAATAATTCACTTCTCTGAATTTGAGGAGGAGCTTCGCAATATTTAACTGCGAGGAGGGAGTTTCGGGGATTTTTCAAGCGAAGTGACTGCTTCGCACAAATTACTTTCGAAGTGGCTGCTTCGGAAGAACTATTGCCGAAGTGGCAATTTTTCAAGAGAAAACTGTGAAGCACAAGTTCAAGGCAGTTTCGGCAGATTCGGGCGAAGTGGCTCCAAACTACCACTTCGGGGCAGCAAAAGTCCAAAGTGCAGCTTCAGGAAAAATAGTGCCGAAGTATGAGATGATTTGTCACTCTGGGGGTAATGGTCCCTTCTATTCGTCTTCGGATAAATAATTTTACCAGGTTGAACAAGAACAAAGCGTAGCAAAATAACAAAGCAGAATATATTATTTATTAAAGTAAAAACCGGGTTGAAGCGGTTACAAACTTCTGCAAGTTGAAATTTGCAGGGTAAACACAAGATGGGGTTTCCAGGAGGCTGCTGCTCCCTACTCCGGCTATCTGCTGTTCTGTTGCTCTGTGCTCGAAACCCTAGCTGCTGCGGCTGCTTTGCGCTCGCAATTTCTCTTTTGCTACTTTGTGCTCGTAATCTCCTCATATTCTAAATGACAAATGGTCCGGTATTTATAGACGAAGAAAGAAGACAAGAGGCGGGAATAATTCACCAACCGACTGACAAAAAATTAAATGCCGAAGAGGGTTTTCCACAAATCGCCGAACAACCCCACCTACTCGCATGCGTGATGTTAATGCCCTCGTTTCCCGTGCCTGGACACTGCTTCGCAAATTTGAAATGTGAACTGCCAGATTTATGTTGCTTCGCAGCGAAGCATCTTCAGGGGGCATAAGTTTGCTGCTTCGCAGCGAAGCACCTTCAAGAGGCATGTTTTTACTGCTTCGCGGTGAAGCGTTTGCGGACGGCGTGAAAGTTGGTTTAATAATTCCAACACCCTCCTTTAAACCAGATTTCACAAATTCTTTGACGCCCAACATTTCCCGCAACCTGGCGAAGTCCTCCTCCTTCAAAGGTTTTGTGAAGATGTCAGCTAACTGCTCCTTGGACCTGCAAAACTGCAACTGTACTTCACCGAATTTCACCAGCTCTCTGATGAAATGATACCGGATATCTATGTGCTTCATCCGACCATGGAAGACTGGGTCCTTCGAGAGGGCGATGGCAGAGTTATTGTCACAAAAAATTGTTGTTGCTGCTTTCGATGGATGATGTAGTTCACTCAGAACTCTTCTCAGCCAGACTGCCTGGCAGGCGACTGAGGTGGCAGCAACATACTCTGCCTCTATTGTAGATAAAGCAACAATTGGCTGCTTCTTCGAGGACCAAGAGACAACTCCGGATCCAAAATGGAAGGCATATCCAGAAGTGCTCTTTCGGTCATCTATGCTACCAGCCCAATCACTATCAGTGTAGCCAATCAACTCAAGCTGGTCTTGTCTGGCATAGTGAAGTCCGTGGTTTCTCGTGCCATTGACATACCGCAGAATTCTCTTGCCTGCTTGCCAGTGAGTGTCTTTGGGTGACTCCATAAACCTACTGATTAAACTCACGATAAACATTAAATCTGGCCTGGTTGCGGTCAAGTACATCAGGCTTCCAACTAACCTTTTATAGAGAGTTGGATCAACGCTTCTGTTGTTGTCAGTCTTGCTCAACTTCAAGCCAGTGGCAACCGGGGTGATGGCATGTTTGTTGTCCTCCATCTTGAAATGCTTCAGGACATCCTTAGCATACTTGCCCTGAGAAATGAAGATGCCATCTGCTGATTGGTCAACTTCAATGCCAAGAAAGAATTTCATCAGCCCCATGTCTGTCATTTCAAACTCGGTCTTCATGGCTGTTCTGAACTCCTCAAATAGGCTGCTGCTATTGCCAGTATATATCAGATCATCCACGTACAAGCAGACGATTATCATCTCCCCCGCTTCATTTGTCTTCAGATATAGGGTGTGCTCATATGGGCATTTATGAAACCCATTCTCCTAAAAATAGCCATCAATTCGGCTGTACCATGCCCGGGGTGCTTGCTTCAACCCATACAGGGCCTTCTTCAGCTTTAGGACCTTGTCTTCTTGCCCTTGTATTTCATATCCGGGTGGCTGGTCTATGTAGACCTCTTCTTCCAACACTCCGTTCAGGAAAGCAGACTTGACATCCATCTGATAAACGCTCCATCCCTTTTGAGCTGCCAATGCCAGAATCATTCTGACTGTGTCAAGTCGGGCTACAGGTGCATACACCTCATGATAGTCAACTCCTGACTTCTGCTTGTAGCCTTTCGCCACTAATTTGGCCTTATGTCTGTCAACTTCTCCTTGGGCATTGAACTTTGTTTTATACACCCACTTGACCCCAATGGTCTTCTTTCCTGTTGGAAGATCTGTCAGCTGCCATGTCTCATTCTTTTCAATGGTTGCTATCTCCTCATCCATCGCATTCACCCATTTGCGATTCTGACTTGCCTCTTCAAACTCCACTGGATCACACTCAGTAAATAAAGCAAAGTCAGAATATTCTTCATCTGTCTGATTATGGGTTACCTCATAAATGTCTTGCAAGCTCCGAGTCTTCGCAGGTGTCCTCAAGTTTGGAATTCTGCTTGCAAGTGGAGGTGACCGGGATGATGAGGTTGTGCTGCTATTGGCACCACTGTTGTTGCTTGAAGGTACAGGTGGCTGCACACTATCTTCCTCCAAGTTTACAGGTTCAATAATTGTTGGTTCAGGCTGACCAGTCTTTGACTTCCAGTTCCAGGCTTCATCCTCCAAGAACTTCACATCGCGGTTGATGACAAGTTTCTTTGTCATAGGATTGTACAACCTGTATGCCTTTGCTTGTTCGCTGTACCCTATGAAAATGCATTTTTTAGCTTTGTCATCCAGCTTTTGCCTTTTCTCATCTGGAACATGTGCATATGCTATGCACCCAAAAACACGCAAATGAGCCACACTTGGCTTCAGATTGCTCCATGCTTCCTCCAAAATTTTGTCCTTCACACTCTTGGTGGGACATCGGTTCAGCAGATAAACTGCACAACTTACAGCTTCTGCCCAGAACTCATGTGGCAAACTTTTTGCCTTCAACATGCTCCGTGCCATCTCCATGATAGTTCTGTTCTTCCTCTCAGCTACACCATTCTGTTGCGGTGTGTATCTGGCAGTCAACTGCTTCCGAATTCCATGTTGCTTGCAGAAGTTGTGGAATTCGTTGGAGATGTATTCTCCTCCACCATCTGTCCTGAGAGTTTTCACGTAATACCCGCTCTGTTTCTCAACCAGAGCCTTGAACTCCTTAAACTTTGCAAATGCCTCTGACTTCAGCTTAATGGGATAAACCCATGTCTTCCAGCTAAAGTCATCTATGAAAGTCAGGAAGTATTTGTTGTCGGCATATGAGCTGGTCTGCATGGGACCACAAATGTCTGAGTGCACCAGCTCCAATGGTTGTGATGCTCTCCAAGACTGTCCTACAGGGAATGCATCCCTGTGCTACTTACCGACCAGGCAACCTTCACAAACTTGGTTCGGTTGCTCAATAAGGGGTAAACCCTTCACCATTTGCTTCTTGTGCAGCAAATTCAGGCCACTGAAACTCAAGTGACCAAATCTGAGATGCCACAACCAGGTAGCATCCTTCACAACTGCACTTAGAGACATTAATGATTCATTCTGAATCTACAGTGGAAACATTTTGTTTTTCGTCATGGACACGGTTGCGATTTGTCCATGCACTTTGTCTCTGATGGTACAGACACCATCTTTGAACTGAATAGTGTGCCCCTTCTGCACAAGTTGTCCAACACTTAGCAAGTTGTGTTTCAACCTAGGCACATAATAAACATCACAAATTTGTTTTCTTTCACCGTGCCGAGTGCGGATGAGGATTTTTCCTTTCCCCATCATAGGAACCTTGTTGTTGTTCCCCATCTTGACTTCAGACTGGACTGTTTCATCCAGTTGTGAGAACATCTCTCTATTCCCAGTCATGTGGTTGTTGCACCCACTATCAAGATACCAAATATTTTTCCTGCTCTCCTCCTCAATACTGCAAGTCAGCAGCACATTTCCTCCTGTCGCATTTTTGGCTTCATCCGTATAATGGGCTTGTTGTTGATTCTCGTTCGCCATCCTCTTTCTACACTGTGAGATATAATGGCCAAACTTTTTGCAATAATAGCATTGGACCTTAGATTTATCTTTCTTCTGATAAGATCCACTTTGCTGATTTTTACCAGTGCCTCTTCCTCCTTGCTGATGAAAGTTGTAGCTGGTCTCACTGTCATTAGGGTTTGATCTCCCTCCTTGCTTGTTACCTCTCCCACGCCTGCTTTGCCTCTTCCACCTTGAGAACTAGAGGCGCCATGGTGGGAGTCTTGTCTGTCGCTATCTCGAAATGAGACTTGCACCTTGAAGGCTTGCTCTAGAGAGGACTGAGTTGAGCGGCTCAGCCTCTGCTCATGTGTCTGCAAGGAACCCATGAGCTCATCCACCGAGAGGGTTGTCAAGTCCCTTGATTCCTCTATTGCAATTACGATAGAGTCAAATTTCTTTGGCAGACTTCATAGAATTTTCTCCACAATCCTTTGATTCTGCACAATTTCACCATTCAACCGCATCTGGTTGATGACATCTGTCGTTCGGGTGAAGAAATCGCTCATCGACTCGGACTCACTCATCTGCAGGTTCTCGAACTCTCTCCTGAGCATCTACAGCTTCACCAACTTCACTTTGTTGGTGCCCTGATAGGAGCTGGCCAAAATCTCCCAGGCCTGCTTGGCCTTGGTGGTTGATGCAATCCATGGGAAGATAGTCTCCTCAACCACTTGCATGATATAGAATAGGGCTTTTTGATCTTTCTTTCGGTTCTCCTTCAGAAGGTCTTTGTCAGCTTGGGAGAGGGTGGCCAGTGCTGCTGCATCTGCTGGTTTCGGGTACCCATTCTCCACCAAGTCCCACAACTCCTGAGACCCAAACAAAATCTTCATTTGTATACTCCAGTAATCATAGTTCTTGCCGTTAAATCATGGGATCTGCAACTACAGGGAATTGTTTCTGGAAGCCATGCTTCAATCTCCGCGTCACGACAACAATGGCTCTGATACCAATTTGAAGGAAATATGAAATTCGGGTTACGAAAAATAATTCACTTCGCTGAATTTGACCACGAGGAGGAGCTTCGCAATATTTAACTGCGAGGAGGGAGCTTCGGGAATTTTTCAAGCGAAGCGGCTGCTTCGCACAAATTACTTCTGAAGTGGCTGCTTCGGAAGAACTATTGTCGAAGTGGCAATTTTTCAAGAGAAAACTACGAAGCACAAGTTCAAGGCAATTTCGGCAGATTCGGGCGAAGTGGCTCCAAACTACCACTTCGGGGAAGCAAAAGTGCCAAAGTGCTTCTTCGAGACAAAATAGTGCCGAAGTATGAGTTGATTTGTCACTCCGGGGGTAATGCTCCCTTCTATTCGTCTTCGGATAAATAATTCTACCAAGTTGAACAAGAACAAAGCGTAGCAAAATAACAAAGCAGAATATATTATTTATTGAAGTAAAAACCGGGTTACAAGGCTTCTTTTCTGAAGCGGTTACAAACTTCTGCAAGTTGAAATTTGTAGGGTAAACACAAGATGGGGTTTCCAGGAGGCTGTTGCTCTCTACTCCAGCTATCTACTGTTCTGCTACTCTGTGTTCGAAACCCTAACTGTTGCGGCTGCTTTGCACTCGCAATTTCTCTTATGCTACTCTGTGCTTGTAATCTCCTCACATTCTAAATGACATATGGTCCGGTATTTATAGACGAAGAAAGAAGACAAGAGGCGGGAATAATTCACCAACCGACTGACAAAAAATAAATGTCGAAGAGGGTTTTCCACAAAATGCCGAACAACCCCACCTACTCACATGCGTGATGTCAGGCGCTCGTTTCCCGTGCCTGGACATTGCTTCGCAAATCTGATGGGCGAACTGCCGGATTTATGTTGCTTCGCAGCGAAGCATCTTCAGGGGGCATAATTTTGCTGCTTCGCAGCGAAGCACCTTCAAGAGGCATGTTTTTACTGCTTCGCGATGAAGCGTTTGCAAACGGCGTGAAAGTTGGTTTAATAATTCCAACAGGAAGATGAATATCATAACCACCCTAGATGAGTCAATCAAAATATTGCTAAATCACTTGTACAATGAGCTAAACTATGGATAGAATAAAAATTAGTTGGCTCACAAATTTCCATTGTGAGCCAAGTCTACTATTGTTGCAGCCTCAGAAGCCCCTGATGACTCCATATCCACCATTACGATGTCACAATACCATGAGAATGATGGTGGAGACTCCTCCTACAAGTCTGACTATGTTGTAGATGGAAATGGGCAAGGACAATGCCAAGTATACGCCTGCTATGGCATTTTCTATGACAAAATACCTGTAATGCATCAAAATGCTTTTCCATATTAACTGGAATGACATCCTCAAGGCTGGCAGGTCGCTAAATTTGACCTCGAATTAGAAACATTGAGTGAAGAAAGGTAGTGTTTCATCAGTTTCGGCCATGGTGGTAGCTGCGGCAACTATGGCAATAATGCCAAACATCCTCATCAAAAAATCAAAGACTGCCACCCTTCTCTTCCATCCCCATTCAAATGTGGTGGAGGATTTCTGAATATAGGTAACTTTTGTTACGAATTTCATATTTTCTAATCTTGGTATCAAACTCATACTTTTTGCTCTTCTCCATTGTTGTCATGAATAAGTTTTGGAAGTTCCAGCAAACGGATGACATCGTCAGAGGTGGAGTTAACAAGTAGGGTTAAAATGATGTAATTGTAAGAATTTTATAAATTCCTAAGCACTAAAATATTGGTCTCTTTACATATTTAAAGCACGTAGGCCAGGAATGTAGCTTGTAAAGCTTGAGGTTGATTGATTGAGCATTCAGCCTATCCTTCATCTCTTCACTAATATATTTCTAAATTTTTTTATTTTTTTATTTTCTTTTTTTTATTTTATTTTTTTTATTTTATTTTTTATTAGGCCAGATCATAAAATCCCACCACTCTTCACAGCCTAGATTTTGGGCAGTTGTACGCTCATGCGAGTGAATCCACCTTTCTCCATATGATTCTTGGGCTAACACTGCAATACCAATGTTCCCGCGTGACGATTGTGCGCTTATACGAGGGAATCCACCACTTTCCGTATAAGCCCCTAGGTTAACACTACAATACTAGCATTCCCACCTGCTCTACGACTCGAAACTAGGTGGTTGCTCTGATACCAAATTTTAGAACCCCGAAGGTTCTAATAATAAATTTAATTAATTAATTAATAAAAACATGAATCACTTGCTCGGAGTTCCCCTTGAATTAAATAAATATATTATTCTTTCATCATGAATGTCTTCAAATGAATGATTGGACAATGATTTATATTTACCCTAAACTTAACCCTACGTCATTTTAATACAAGGGTTTATAATAATTAATATATCAATTATTTTGTCCCTTTCCTGGTGCTTTCAATGGCGTAAAAGGTTTAAAATGATTGTGGCATGGTGGTTATAGGGGCAGACTGCGAAGATCTATGTGGCGGCTTCCAGGGCGGACAACGCAAAATATCGTGGCGGCCATAAAAGCTGGACAACCTGCCCGAATTCGTGGCGGCTACCTATTCCACCATGTAAATACAAAAATATATATATATATATATATATATATATATATATATATATCAATTATTATGAATATCCTATCCCTAATATAATAATTAATTAATAATTAATTATTATAGCTATCCTAAAGCTAATATTATTATTAATATAATAATTAATGATATTATTAATAATAATATATAAATAGAGTTAGGATGTGGGATCCTAACAGTCCATTATAGTGACATAGATGGTAGCGCAAATTAGATTGTGACAAATAATAAAGTAGGTGGGGATGGAGACACATGTGGAGAAGTGATGGTGCTTAAAGTATAAGTAATTAACAAAAACATGGATGACATTGGAATGGTGGATGTAGGTGAAACGTGTGACAATAAGATAAACTATGGTGGGATGTTGTATGATAGATATGGTGTATATGATGGTCCTATAAATGAAAGAGGCGTACTTGTTGGTGACCCTAAGGTTACAGCTATTTGAAGTGAAGTGAGTGCAATAGAATAAGTAATATGGATTTGAGTAAAATTAAAATAAATATGAGGAGACATTGATAAAAGGAGAAGGGTGTGGATGAGACAAGAGCGGTGATTGGGGTGAGTGTGAAAATATTTTATGCCTTCAAAATAGTGACTTTCATCGTCATTACACCATCCTTGGCATATAATCTTACTCCTTGTACAGTACCCTTTTTTAATGTCTCTCCTTCTTTAATAATTTCCATCCTTGAGAGGTTGAGGTTCCTACAACATTTGTCTATGTTATTGTCTTCTCTAAAATGATCCTCATGTATTAAATCTACCACATGCCTTTCTAATAATGTTCTACTCAATAGTGTCAATGTCATTGAAGTAGTGGTTGTGAGTATGAGAGGAGGGGATAAGATGAGTCGAAATTGATTAGACATTTTTCGTAGGACTGCCCAAACTACCGAACTCGTTTCGGCCATATCTCACTCATCCGGACTCGGATTGAGCTAAAATTTTGAGGGTAGATGCCTAAAAACCCTAGAACGTCTCCACCAATTTTCATATCATTTGGAGCAACACAGATCCTAGCGCATCCCTATGTGTGAACGATATATTTGGCAAGCGGCTATGCGAGGGTTTCATCCGGGTTGAGTGCAAGCAGCTCCAGAGGTTGGTTTTTAGGGCCTTCGGGCCCTAGCGGCCAATATTTTTGTGGTTTATGCTCAATATTTTAGCAAGAAATGTTGCAGGGGATACAATATGGGTTAGAAATTTGTCTTTCAATAGATCATACTATGAACTTGAGTGACAACGGCTTCCAATTTGCTGCACAAAAGAAAAGTGAAAACCATACCTTTCCACGACGTCTAGGGCAAGGATTAAAGAGATCACGAAACAAGTTTCAAGCAGTTGATCAAAAAATGGCTCATATCTCAAGTGAATCTGGTGCTAAGGTGCACCCACAAAATAATTCTACTGTGAAAACCCCTGTCAAGGGTAAGAATTTCGAAGACTCAGTCCCAAAAATGAATTTTAGGGATGCCCTTCATGGTGGACAACCTCAGCCCAATGCTAATATCAATATTAGGGCTTCCCATAAACCTCTAAGAATGCCTAAGATTGATCCCAGGAAAACGGAGTCAGGATGTCTTAAAGCAACTGATGGAACTCCTATTGTTAAGCTTGATATGGGTAACATTCAGACCGGCATTGAAGATTTGGAAAAAAGAGGACTAATTTGTCGGTTCGTGGGTTTTCGTCCGAGTCTATCTCGCTTTCAAAGTCTGGGCTGCAAAAAGTCAGAAAACTAAAGGTGAGTTACAAATCTCTATTTATCCAAATGGTTATTTTCTTGTTTTATTTGCTAATAATGAAGATAGAGAGAAAACTTTTCAAGGGGGTCCTTGGTTTTTTGAAGGGCAGGGCTTTTCATGAAGCCCTGGCATACTAAATTTAAAGCCGAAGAAGAGATGCCTTCTATAGCTCCCGTGTGGGTTAGACTCTTTGGCCTCCCTATTGAATTTTGGAATCCTACTATTTTTTCTTCAATTGGAAACTCTTTAGGAACTTTTATGATGACTCTTGATTGTACTCAAAATTTTGAACATATTATTTATGCTCGGATTTGTGTTTTAATGGATTTTGACAAACCCCTACCTAAAAATATCACATTACAATTTGGGGAAGACACTTGGGAGCAAGTAGTGGACTATGAGAACATTCCTTTTCGTTGTAGAATTTGCCATGAATATGGTCATTTGGCCAGTGCTTGCCCAAATAAAATTCCTGATCAAAAGAAAGAAGATATAAACTCAAGAGGTTTCCAAATACCTAAGAAGAAGAACACTCAAAAAAACCAGTTATGAAGGATCAATCAAAGTCATCTCGCTAATATGTTTAAAATCCTTTCCACAAATGATGTCCCAAGTGAGGAAGAGGAAATAATGGAAACTAAAATCTTAGAAACACAATTTAAATATGAAGGGAAGAACTCGTAGACAAACCAACAAATCAAAGGTTTTCAACAAAAAAAAAAGGAGAAAATTTACACAAGAAAAACAATATTTCAAATGTCAAAACTTCAAATAATGCAGGTCCCAATATAGACTCCGTTGAACCATCTAGTAAAATTTTGGTTGTGTACGAGCATTCTTCAAGGTTAGAAGCCATCTCAGATTCAATTGGAATAAGTCAAGAAACAGGGAAAAAAATTGAAGATGGATTCTAATCAAAAAGTAGGTCGCAAGACCAATCAATATCATATGGTAAAAGAAGGTGAAAAGCTTGTAGAGGAAGGTAAGATTAATGCCCTTCCCAACTTTTTTAGCCCTGGTATTAATGAAGATCATCACTTGGAATATTAGAGGACTCAAAGGGAGTCTTTCAAAACAAAATGAAATTAGAAGAATGATTCAGATAAATCATCCACATCTTGTTTTCCTTCAAGAAACAAAGATGTCAATGGAGGATATGGACTTAATTGCCAGTAAAATTTGGCCCACTAGAAAAGTGGTTTCCCTCAGCTCCCAAGGGACTTCGGGTGGCATTGCTTGTCTTTGGGACCCAAAAGAGGTAGTTATTCACCATATGGTTGGCAGTTGGGGTTTGTTGGCTATAGCTATTCAAAGTAGACATTCCAACCAGATTATGCTCTGCATTACTGTTTATGCTCCGACTTCTTTGGAGGAAAAAAGAAGACAGTGGAAGGATATTACTCATATTATCTCTCATTTTCCTAAAGCTTGGATCTTGATCGGAGGAGATTTCAATACCATCCTCTCTCCGGATGAGAAAAGGGGGGAAATAGAAATTTGGACAAAAGCACCGACCTCATGAGCGAATATATTGCAAACCTCCATCTTGTGGATATCCAACCGTATAATGGCCTTATGACTTGGTCTAACGAAGGCAAGTCTTGGCTTGTATAAAGGAGAGATTGGATAGGTTTTTGCTCTCTAAAATTTCTTAATCCATGGTCACATTCCTAAAGTGAAGACTCTTAATAATGTTGGTTCGGATCATTGGCCACTCATGGTGGAAATGTGGAAAACCAATGTGAGTTTCTCTCCTTTTCGTTTTCAATTAATGTGGCTTAGAGACATTTCCTTCAGACCTCATGTGCAACAATGGTGGAAGGAAGGTAAACCTAGGCATGGGACTAAGATGTTCTATTTTGCCAAAAGACTCGCAATACATTAAATCCAAAATCAAGACTTGGAACTGGAAAGAGTTTGGGGATGTTCATAAAAAAACATGAAGTTATTGCTCATCTTGAAAATTTGAATAAGAAAATCCGTTTAGATGGCCTCACAGAGAAGAGAAGTGCAGATGAAATTAAACTCACAACTCACTTAGAGGAATGGGAAAAAAGAGAAGAAATCTTATGGAAGCAAAAATCTAGAATTCAATGGCTCAAAGAAGGAGATCGAAACACAAATTTCTTCCACAAATATCTTCTAGCTCGAAGATCTCACAACTTTATTTCTTCCTTAAAATCAGATTCTGGAGATGTTGTTTATACTTGGGATGGCATGAACTCTATTGTTGTTGATTACTTTTCCAATATTTTTGTCGCTACTCCTCTTGACTCAGCTTCTCAACATAATGTTCTTCAAGCAATCCCTTCTCTTATCACTTCTGAGGAGAACTCTATTTTGACTGCTCCTGTTACTATCAATGAGCTTCAACAAGTAGTTTTTAAAATGCAAAAATGGAAAACCCCAGTGTCCCGATGGTTTTCCTATTGAGTTCTACCAAGAGTTCTGGGATATCCTTCATGTTGATTTATTAGAGGTGGTGGAAGAAGCCAGGAAAGCCAAAGAAATTTTGAAGGTTATCAATAAAACTTATATTACTCTTGTTCCAAAAGCTCAAGAGGTTGATCATATCTCAGCTTTTAGACCTATTGCTTTATGTAATGTTCTTCTCAAAATCATTACTAAAATCATGGCAGTAAAGGTTGAAGCCTCTTTTGCATAAGATTATTTCCCGCAGCAAGGGGGTTATGTGGAAGGACGTCAAATAGTAGATGAGATAGTTCTTGCTCAGGAAGCCATCCATTCCATGGATATGCAAAATTCTCCTTCCATGTTCATTCGGTTAGACTTATCCAAAGCTTATGACAGAGTGGATTGGCACTTCCTTATCAAAGTTTTGAGGCAATTTGGTTTCTCTAAGGATTGGATGGATTGGATTATGGGATGTATCTCTTCAGTTTCCTACTTAGTTCTTATCAATGGCAGGCCTTCTCAGTTTTTCCCAGCTTCCAGAGGTATTAGGCAAGGTGACCCGCTATCCCCTTATTTATTCATCATTCTTGTTGAATGCTTGGGTAGGACTATAACCAAAAAGAGGGAAAACAAAACCCTTGAGGGAGTTACCATTGCTCATGGAGCTAGACCTATCTCTCATCTTCAATTTGTGGATGACTCTACTCTTTTAGGTAAAGCTACAGCTTAAGGAAGCTTCTAATATTAAGCAAATCATTAGCTATTTTTCTAAGGCTATCAGGCAGCTTGATCAATGAAGACAAATCTAAAGTTATTTTCTTTCACCGCTTCGCTAGACAGAATCCATGGTCTTGGATAAATTAAGATATAAGAAGACCTCTCTTCCAATCACTTATTTAGGTATTCCCATAAATATTCAAAGGCAGAAAAATAAATATTGGAATTGGTTGTTGGACAAAGTCAAGAAGAAAATTGGAAAGTGGACCAACAAGTGGCTTTCTTCTGGGGGTAGAATCACCTTGGTAAAATCAGTCCTTCAAGCTATTCCTATTTATGTTTCTTCCATTTTGAATATCCCAAAGGTTGTTCTTCGAGAATTGGATCAAATCAGTCATCGTTTCCTTTGGAGTGGTACTAAGGAGAAAAGAAAATGGGCCTTGGTGAAATGGGATACTTTATGTCTTCCTAAGAGTGAAGGGGGTTAGGATTCCGGTCTTCAATTAATAACAACAAAGCTTTAGCTGCTAAATTATATTGGAGGATGTTGCATAACCCCAATGCTCTTTGGGCCAATAATCTCCGTGCTAAATATGCTGAGAACAAAAGTCCTGAAGACCTTGTTCGCTATCAACTTCCTACCAAAGGTTCTCCCATTTTAGCAGCTCTTAAGACTGGTGAGGATTTGATAAAGAAAAATTATTTTGGATCATTCATAATGGTCAACATGCAAATTTTTGGACAGATTCTTGGGATGGTCACAAGCCTTTGATAACTCAGTTTCCCGATTGGAGGCCTTGGATGGAGGAGCTTCACCGAGCTAATTGGATAAAGGTGGCTAATTATCTGTCGGTACCATACCGGTAATTCAAAGGTTGGTAGATATTGGATCCCTATTGAGGACTGGCCTATTCAAATCCCATAAAGGCAAAGACAAGATATCCAAGGCATCCTTCATATGAGATCCCTCTCTTGGTCCCATGAAAAAGATTGTTTTGGATGGAACAACACTACTAAGGGTGAGTATTCAGTTGCTCAAGGTTATTTGACCTTATGCCATAATAATCCCAACCATTCTTCTCACATATTTTCTCGATTGTGGGCTCAAAAGCTCTGGCCTAAGGTGAGGTTCTTTAATTGGCTTTTATTGCATCGTAGGGTGCTTACCGGTGAGCAACTTATGAAGCGTGGTTTTCATGGCCCTTTTAGATGTGAAATGTGTGAAGAGAATGTAGAAAATATCAACCATATTTTTATTGAGTGTACTTTAGCCTCTGAGCTATGGAGGAGAATGGCCACTTTACTTGGCTTACAGTGGTCCAATTTTTTTACTTTTGAACAGCTTTGGAGGGATTGGCCTAATCAAGAGGGTGTTGATCATTTTATTAGGCAGTTAGTTTGGATGGGTTCTACCATTCTTCTTTGGAATATTTGGAATGAAAGGAACAACCAAATTTTTAATCAAGATAGGAAGGATATTCACTATATTTGGCAAAAGACCATAGCCAACTTAGTTGAATCAGTCCATCAACTCCTTAATCACCCCCAAAACTCCCACCAAAGATGGGATCAAGTGATGCAAAGATTGAAGATTAAACCTTCTAAGGGCAACCAACTTAAAGGGAATGTGAGTATTAGTAAGATGGATAGGACTAGAAATTGGCAACCTCCTCCTAAGGATTTTGGAAAAGTCAATACTGATGGAGCCTCTAGAGGGAACCCTGGAAAAGCCAATGTGGGAGGAATTGGTAGACTTTCATATGGCTCCCTGGTTTTTACTTTTGCTGAGAATTTGGGTATTCTTTCCAATAACCTTGCTGAGGGGTATGGTATCCCCAGAGGTCTTCAGGAGGCTACTAAGGTTGGATGGGAAAAGGTGTTAGTTGAGTCTGACTCTCAACTTATGATTAATCTCTTGAAGACTCCTTCTAAGAATCATAAGGTGGATTGGAGAATAAAAAGAATTATTGAGAAGATTCAGTTAATCCAGATGGGATTTTTGAAAGTTGATTACAATCATGTGGTTAGAGATCAAAACAAGAGTGTTGATGCTTTAGCTAATTGGGCTTTGGACAAAGGTGATCTTACTTGTTATGGCCACCCTCCTATATGGTGGGCTTCTCAAATTAGGGAAGCTCTTCTTTCTATCATTTCTTTGGATGGCTCCAGTTCAAGGTACCTAGTTTCTTCTTGTTTTTTTTTTTTGCTTCTCTTTGGTTCATTCAGTTTTTTTTAGTTCCCTAGCTCATTCTATTCTTTATTTTGTTTCCTCTGTTGATTCTTGCCTTAATAGTCTTCTGGTCTAGATAGGTCATTGTTTTGTTCATTTTTTTTTTTCTTTTTTTTTTTTTTGTTTAGTTTTTTAAGGTGGGTGGGTTCTTTTGTTTTGTTTTGTTTTTTGTGTTTTTTTTTGTTTCTTGTGTTTTTTTGTTTTTTTTTTTTTATGTTTTTTGTTATTGTTCTTGTGTTTTTTTCGTTCTTGTTCTTGGGTTTCTCTTTGTTTGTGTTATTTCGTGTTTTTATGTGTGAGTGTTTTCTATGTATTTTTGTTTTTGTTTATTGTCTGTTGTTGGTTGTTTTTTATTTTTATTTTTATTTTTTTTTTATTTTTTAGGTTTTGGTTGTGTTTATTTTTCATGTTTTTTTTGGGTTATGTCTTTGTAGTGTTCTCGTTGTTTTTGTCTTGTTTGTGTTTTGTTATGTGGTTCTTGTGTTTTTCTATGTGGTTTGTGTTGTGGTTTCTTTTATCTTATTGTGCGTGTTTGGTTGTGCTTTTGTTTTTGACACACTCAAGGAGCATGTTTTTTATTTTATTTTATTATTTTTGTTGTTATTTACTTATTTTTAAATTGGTTTTGTGTGTTTGTTTGCTCCTTGAGTATGTCAAAGGTGGTAGGCCAGGTCCGAGTCCTGGGCGTTTTTGGCGGAATGGATACCCCTGCCTCCTTGGGTCTTACTCGAAAGTGGCATCCCTTTTGGGATGTTTTCCACAAATAAAAAAAAAGTATGAGAGAAGGATTAGGTGGGGTATCCACTTGGTATATTTTCTTATTATTATTTTAATCTACCCTATCCAATGCCCTTGAAAACTCCTCATCAAAAGACACTTGACATGCCCTATGGTGCTAGATTTGTACCTTATTTTTCTTTATGCTATCACCTTCTCTAGTGGCTAATTTTTCCTTTAAATGGTGTAAGAAACCTCTATTCTCATTAACAATAAATCATTTAGCAATATGCAAAATTATAAAATCATTCATTTATAAATAATATTCCACAAAGATAATCCACACAATGATATAGATATAGATAATACCCTTGAGATAAGGCAACACCAATAATACTCTTTAAGGAAGGAATCACTCTAGATCAACTCCATGAGCTAAGAGTCTTACAAGAGAATACTTGATATGAATTTCTTATCCATCACTAGGTTTCTTCTTTATATAATCCTCCTCTTATGCTATTTTAAAAAAGGCATAACCCTATCCTTATCCCACCATAATTATAATATTATTGCTTATAAATAGAGCTTATGTTATTTTTAGCCTATGCTATTTATGTAATACAATTGTGTTAATTATAGCTCATGTTAGCTATACACTATAGTTGGGTTATTTATAGCTTATTCTAACTATACAATACAATATTATATTATTAGATACCTATCCTAGGGACCTAACATTCCACCCCTGTTACAAATGTTTCATCCTTAAAATATAAGAATAAATTAGATAATATAATTAGCTAAGCAACAATTGCAACTGGTATCGATCTTGATCATCCCTCCATCCAAGTGGAATCTTGATTAGTGGTGGTCTTCAATGATGCCAAGATGCTATATTTTCATATGAGTATCAAAATTAATCATTTGGTTTCATGTGTTGGCGACACTAATTTGATATTTTTTTTGGTCATAAATATCTCTCTTTTTCATCCATACATGCATTTGCCACTAGTAGTATATTCATAGTTTTTTCTCCAATGGTTACATGTACGTCCATTGTAGTTCTTATGTTGTTCTATGTCCTGTCTTCTTGATTGTAGCCTCTCATGATGATGTGGATTGTGATATGCTTCAACCTTAGAATGTTTTACTTTCTTTGACTCTAAAATATTTGTGCTTCTATTTTGTGATCTTCTCTTTTGCTTCATCCTTGGACTTTGCTTTTGCTTATTCTTTGATATTTGCTATTTTAGGTTCTTTTGCTTATTCTTGGATTTATTTCCCTACAATAACTTCCTATTTTTCCTTAGATCCTTGCCTCTTACACTGAGAAATATTTTGTACTGTTATCTTCTTCCTCTTGTACCAGAACTTCATGAACTTATTTTGCACATTAATATTAATAGTATCTAATCACTCTAGGCAAGGATAACCAAGAACAATGTCTACATAATTTATCTCGATAACATAAAAATTTAAGTGTAAAACATATTTGTCCATAGTACTCTTCAAATATTCAAAAATTTGAACTTTCTTACCTTCAAGTTATATGTTTTTTAAATTTTTGTTGCTTTAACTTGTAACCTCTAAGCCAAATACATATTGATAAAATTGTGTGTTGCTAGAGTTATGGAAATAATAATATTTTCCTTCTAAATGCTTCCATGAACTTGTAAAATAGATTTTTTAATGTTCAACAAATCCTTGTGACCCCTATTTAGCTTATTCGACACCAATGATGTGTTTCCTAAACTTGATATTATCATCTATATTGTTTCCTTCTATCATTTCCTCTTTATTCAATTTCCCCGATCTCTTGGAAGCTTTTATTTATTCTCCATAGCCTTTGAGTGAGAATCTATCTTAAGCCAATTTGGCCAAAACTAATGCTTGCATCATGGTGTTTAAGTTAAACATTCTCACTTCAACTCAAATATCTTCCTTTAACCCATTAATGAAACACCTTAGGAAAAATTCTTCTATAGAGCTAAAAACACAATACCAAGCAATGCTAAATAAAACAAAATTCAAATAAACCAGATATTGCATAGGAAATGAGATTTATATTAAATGGGGGGAGCCTAAAAACTTCATTGTTACAATAGTGGATTTAAGAATACTCTTTGATACAATTATTACAAAAATTGTTAGGGTTATTCGAAACCCTAGCCACAAAAAAATGGTGGTGTCTTCAATTGCATATTTGCTTCCAAAAGGTGTGAGTGGGCTTCTACGTATCCAATGTTGGGCTACTCCAGCTTAATCAGTTATCCAATGCTTCTGATATATTTTCTAATATGCACACAAAAAAACACCATAGAGTTAATAATAATGAGGACTCCACTGTGTGAGCCCTCAAAAATCACAACTAAAACCCTAGCTATAACAGTATGAAATGTGAACAGAATAAAACAGTATGCAATATAACCAAATGAAATATATTTACCTTGTTCTTTAGTTACTGTCCATTTATGGTTGGATTTGTTGTAGGTTTATGGCAAAGGTGTGTCTTAGCATCGCTCAAATTCTAGGGGGTTTTCATAAGGCTTACGTAAAATACCTGTGGATGCTCGGGACTGGTAGGAAGGCACTTAGAGGTGCTCAATGGTGGTAAAAAGTGCTCGAAGGTGCTCGGTGATTAAGGAAAGATGTTGTAGAAGAAGATATGATGAAGGCAAAGGATGCAGAGGTAGTGATGGTGAGTGATGGAATAGGAAATATGATGTATGGAGTGGGGTTAGGGCACAAAGGCTAGGTTGGAACTCTAAGGTACTTCAAAATCTTGAGGAACTTTAGGGGACTCAATAAATTTAATCACTTAGGGGTTAAGCCATCAAAATGACTCCTATTTATAATCCAACCTAGGGCATGTTAGGGTTTCAACAACACTAATCATGTGGCTGATACTAAAGCTAATATAAGGGTAGATATTAAATTTAGGGTGTGGCATAGATTGAAGAAAATGGATGGATGAGATTAAATTAAATTGGATGGTTGGGATTAATTCATTTATATAAATATATATATTAAATATACATAAAATATAATATATAAAATATTACTATTTATGTAGACACCAAATTACAGCCATTAATCCTCCATCCTAACCATCCCACCACCCACTTGTCCACCATACACCTTTCCCACCATCCATTTAACCACTTCAAGTCCTTCCCGCCTTCAAAAGGCCCACTTTAGCCCTTTCCCGCCATTTCCTAACCCAATTGGGCTTATTTTAATATTATTTTATATTTAATATAATATTTTATATTATATTATAATATATTTATTATAAAATATGTATTTATAAACCTAATTAACCATAGTCATCCGATCTAATCTAATCTCCATCATCCATCTTCATTAATCCATGCCACATCTAAAGTGTAATCTCAGCCTTAGGATCTGATTTAATCTTAGCCACACGATTTAAAGTGTTGAACTAAAACCCTAAGAAACCCTAAGGTTGGATTATAAGTAAAGGCATTTGCAAATGCTCAAACCCTAGAATACCTTGGAAGATATTCGCACATAGAGAGATCAGTGAAAGAAGCCCCTGTGAAGCATAAGGTTATAGAGCCCTGAAGATCCAAAACCCTAGCTTGCCATAGGACTTCACCATTCCAGCCACCTCCACATCCATCCCCCATTGCTCATCCACCATATCCTTCACATCCCCATGATCTACTTCTACATATTTAACCCTCACCCATAGGCACTCTCTAGAGCTTTCCAAGCTCTTAGAGCCTCAAGCTCTATAGAGCCTACTAGGTGCACACTAGAGCCTATGTATCTATAGCTCAAGAGCCTACAGCTAGCCTACAAGTGCCCAAGAGCCTGTCATCATCATCAAGCAATACTTTTTCACATCTATGCTATAGTCAAGACATCACATCAGGATCTACAATGAAGCATCATCATGAGCAAGGTAAATCATCTTAGTTGTTATTTTATTGTGTGATCTATAGATTTTCATATGCCATTTGATTTATTGATAGTTAGGGTTTACTGATATCTGAGGGTCTCACACTGTGGAGCCCTCATAGGTATTACTAATCTCTTTTTATTTGTGTATATGTAGATCTGTAGGTTCTATCTATTGTTGGATAATTGTTGAAGCTGGAGTGGCCTAAAATCGGATACCTAAAGCCCACTCATTCTATTGGGAGTGAAGCACGTTGAAGACACTTTTTCATTGTAGCTAGGGTTTCGGAGAACCCTAGAAATCTGTATTCATTGTATCACAACATTTTTGTCAAGGTAAAATTAATTGTACAAAGGAGTTTTTCAGCTCCCCCCATTATTTAATAAATAATATTTCTTGTGCAATTACATTTGTCTTATCAGATTTGTTTACTTTCTATTGTTATTTAGTGTTGTGCTTTTAGCTCTACAAATGGTGATCATGGTGGGACCCCACAAGGGTTTCATTATTTAAATTGATTTACTTTGCTAACTTGATTTTATTTCTAGCTGTTGTAGGGATTTTTAGAAGTATAAAAGTCATCGATCTCGCCGCTAGGGTTTCTACAGCATTCTGCAACACTTTTAGAGGTTATGTAGTGTTCGATAGTGATTGTAGACAACCATAGGTGCCTGCACCTACATATGCACTATGCCTACATAGGTGCTGATGCCTACACAGGTTCCCAATATGCTTGGTAGTGATTTGGAGCAGAGCTAAGGCTTTCGAGTAAGTCCCATAACCCTAGTTTTTCATTTCATGATTTACGTATTCTGTATTTTCTGTAGTTTTTCGTTGTTTCTGGGTTATAAAAGGAACTTAACACTAAGTAATTTGGGAAAGAATCCTTAGAAAGATTACATTTAGGGTTTGTGTGCATTTATTTACACAAATTTCATTTCTTGTTCTAAAATTGTAGATCTAGGTGACTGTTTGCATCTTGTTTGCATTGAAATAAAAAAGATCATACCTAGTTGCATTCTTTAGGAGTTAAATATCACTTAATTTCTTGCATATCTAAATAGGAATAATGTGAACATACATAAATTAATCCTGCCCTAGGCTGGCCCCTTTGGCAAAGAGGTGGACGAACCCTCCGGTTGCTCTTTTGATATCATTTGGTATCATTTGTAGGCAGGGGGTTTTGAGCGGTGTACTCCACTCTCTTTAGGTGAAATTTGCATCTTGATGTTGGCTTCTAATTTAGATTAGGAATATTGTTCCTTTTAATATTGTTTGGAACACAATAAAGAACAAGAAATTTAATAAAATTAATCACACACACTTGCACGATTCACTTTTAAACAGTAGTGGTTGGATTTCATCACCAACCATTGCTTGAGATTTGGTGATGGTGGCAGTGATTTCCATCCACCAATATCTACCCTAGAAACCATAGGATTACCCTCGAGCAAACTTTTTGGAGGTCATTACCAACAAGAATCTCGTTGCCCCAACCAACCATAGCTTTTTACCTTTGTTTTCTTTAAGCAAGATTAAGTTACATCAAAACACACAAGCCTACAATTCTAAAAAGAATCTCACATTAACAAAAGAAAATAATTAATGAACAAGGTAAGCCACACATGGTAAAACCTAGGATTGATTGTTTTCTTTACTTTAAATTCTGTAAAAGTTTTCAGTTTGTGTAATTTTGATAAGCTTTAAATTTTTGGTTTAAATACTTTATGGTACTAACGAGACAACAAAAGAAAGTAATAAACCAAAATTGTTTAATGGAAAACATTTCCCATTCTCCCGCTACTTTGGTAGCCAACCTATCTAGTATGGTTCAGACTACTTCATCTGGATCACCATATCCATCCCTACCTCAAGTAGGATCCCTTCCACACAATGTGGAAACAGCCACCACCCACATAGACATGGACAAAGTGAAGGCCATCTACAAGTCTTCCAACTATGTCTTAGAACCCCTTAGCCAAGAGGGTTTTGAAGAACCCAAATTGGCTACCTCCTGCCTCACCCAAGGACATCATAATTCTGTTTATGAATATGGTATGCCTTCTTCCATGAGCCAATCACAACAAAATCCAAGTGTTCTTAACACTTACCCCACATCCACCTATTCCAACCCGTTGTATGAGGAGTATGTCAATGCTGCCTCACAAGTTCACAACCCCCAAATTGTCACATCCAATGCAACTTGCTCCATGCCCATGTCTTCTCATCCATATTCATCCACCCCTCCATCATCTAACCTAGCCACAACCACATCCTTTGACACCTGGTCAGATCAAGAACTTACGGATACATTAGGGCTCATAAACAGGTTGCTTTCACAATGAACAAGAGGTAAACAACCAGTCCATATAGACCCTATGATCCAAACAGTTCAAAACCAACCTCCACCCACCAACCAAAATCTAGCATGGGTTCCCCAATATTCCATAGTCTCCATTCCTAATCCTCCAAATCCACACATCAACCACACCAATTACCATTGCTGCTAGCCAACCACACAACCAATTCTTCCATCAACCCCCTCATCAATCATCCCCATATTTTAACCATCAATATTCACCTCATCCCCAACCCAACTCATTTCACAATACCATGTTGGTTACACCACAACATCTCTCATCCAACCCATCATCCAACCATCACATAATCCAAGGTCCTCACATTCCAGCAGAAGATCTTAGATTCCAAGCAATACAAAAACAAATTGATCAGTTGATGCAAAACTCATCGGGCATAACAAGCCAAAAGCTAACCTTAAGCCAACTGATCCATCAACCAATCCACCCTTCGGTACCATCACCGCCATATCCAACAGATTTTACGGTACCAAAGTTTGACAAGTTTAGGGGAACTGAGGATCCCAAGGAGCATGTGAGTTCATTTGTTCATGCATGTTTTCAGATTAACGATGATAATGCTCTTATGCTTCGAACATTTCCTCAAACATTAGGGGGAGATGCCATTGAATGGTACAATCAATTGCCTACACATAGTATTTATACTTTTGACCAATTGATGGACCTATTATTTGAACGTTTTGCTCTCAATATTAGAAAGAAGGTATCATTATCAGACATATATTATTTGAAACAATGGGATGATGAGCCTATCTATGATTTTGGAAACCATTGGAGGGTAGTCATAACAAAGTTGCCATTCTCCCTACCAATGGAAGAAGTTATAAAACTTTTCACCAAGAGTTGCTTAAAACCCATCTCTTGGATGCTACAACTAAATACCTATAGAACATTTGAAGAAGCTTTAGCACAGGCTAGTGTCATTGAGGAGATAAAAATCCAAGAAGGTGTCATTAAGCCTAAGAAAAAGGAATGGCAAAATAAGGGCCAATACCAAAATAATCAATCCAGCCAAACTAAATCAACACAAGCCTCAATGGCTAACACAACTAATCAAGTCAATCAAGTGGTGATGAGCCAGCCCGTAGTGGCTCAAAATCCGGTGCAACAACAAATTACCTATCATGCGGTCCCATCAGTAACCCAAGCACCAATGGTACAAAACACAATGCCAACTATGGAACAACCTACCCATCGCCAATACAATCGACCCCAACGACAATACACTCCCTTAGCGGAGTCGTATTCATCCCTATTTCGAAGGTTGTATGAGACTAATAAATTAGCCTTGCCAAAAATCAGGCCCGATGACCCCACTAAAAGACCTAAAAGTTATAGAGAGCACTTGTTTTGCCCATACCATAGGCAAAATGGGCATGATATTAACTCTTGCCATGTTTTCAAGAACATAGTGCAAGACCTCATAGACCTAGGGGCCATTAACGTGGATAACCCCTTAGCTCCACAAAACCAAAACTTGGGCATATATCAAACACCTCTACCTAACCATGGGGAGGTCCAACATAATGTAGGAGGTAACAATCAACAAGCACCTCCTAACCAAGTAAATCATGTCCAATAGTACCAAAACTTTGTAGGAGCGGTCCATGTGGTCACTAGAGGGCAATGACAAAATCAACAAAATGCTCAACAACCTTCGAACCCACCTCCCATACAAACATCACCAAATCCATCTCCACCAATCAATCTATCCAATCCATCCAATCAACCCATCCTTCATCCAATAAGGCCAGCGGTAACCTTAACTAGTCAGTTAACCACTAGTTTGAAAATGGCATCAACCAAGCTTTTGTGTATGAGCTTATCCAACAATCCCCTAGGCATAGAGACGCTTTAATGGAAATACTCAAGTCAATTGAGTTAGAATCCCAAGACTCTAATGCCTTCAACAACTTTGTAGGGAGTGTTAGGACGTGCATGGAGCCATCAATCACCTTCTATGACTTTGAGATAAAGTCAATGAGTTCAGAATCAGTAGACCCTCCATTACACATAATGGCCTTAATAGATAGAAAGCCATTCAAAAGAGTCCTAATTGATACCGGCTCATCCATCAATATCATCACTACCACTGCCCTTAGCCACCTCAAATTACCTCCATCACACATTTCCAAATCATCATTCACCCTCAAAGCATTTAACGATGCTTTGTGTACCATAGTTGGCACTATTGTTTTACCCATAGAAGTAGGGGCCAAAACATTGCACACAATGTTTCACATCTTGGAAGGAGCCATGGCGTATAATATACTCCTTGGTAGACCTTGGATGAGGGAAATGAAATGTGTTCCTTCGATTCTCCACCAATGCTTGAAATATGTTCATGATGGACAGGTCCATTGCATCCCCGTGGATGTCGAACCTTTTAAGTATTGTAATTTCATTTCAAATCCTTATGAATCCATGTTACCTTCCACCCATTTATTCTTGGCACCATCATCGAATCCATCCACATCATCTTCTAATCCACCTTCTTCTAATCCATCTACATCTTCTTCTAAAGCTCCCATCTTAGAGGAGCTACCCATCACATCACCTCCTCAAACATCCATTTCTTCTTGTACATGTGGTCATGGTCAATCTACTATTAGCACATCATACATCACAACTACCCCTTCTTCTACAACCACTTCTTCTATTTCATCATTACCCCATCTATCACCTTCTAATTCCACACCACCATCCAACCCCACTCCATCAACCGATGTTTCACAAGTCAAACTTTCAGATTATGAAATATTTAATTCACCACCATCCACAACCAACCCAGAACCATCTGAGTCCCCATCATCAACCACATCAGCCCAAGTCAAATTCCACATCACCAATCCTGGTATAGGTGAGTACATGGTCCAAGATGTCACCATCACACCCCTAGCCATTCCCACAACTAAGGATTTTGGATGCCCCTAGGACCGTTCTTTAACCATAGGTGTTGTTTATGACATGAGCGCAGCTCCAAATAGCATTAAATTTGTTTATGGAGGGTTGGATTTCTCAACTAGAGCAAACCCACCCAAAGAACCAAAAGAGCCTAGGCATGCCAACATACCTAATATGGAGGAGTTTCCATCCCGCTACTTTAACATGGTTAATTGGCAAGGTCAAGGTCTAGGTTCCCATGAGCAAGGGATGCATGATATCTTAGATGTCCCATATAGAGGCACTCATGATCATTCTGGTTTAGGCTATACCCCATTGTCTTCCACCTCTTCTCTTGAGCAAGCCTTTAAAAAGCTTAGCCTCAATGATGAAGATCACCCCACCCATCCATTACCCTCAACATCCTCTCTTGAACAAGCCCTTCAAGAACTTCACATTGATGAAGTAGACGAGGATGATCCCATAAACTTCTCCTATCCTATATTTGATTCCGATGATGAAAGTTACGAAGAGTTTGAAGTCATGTCAAACGCTTCTGACGATTCTGAAGAGGAGTCACAACCCATTGTCCCCATCACCCAATAGGAAGAGTTTTACCTCCGAATGTTCCCCATCCATCATCCCATATTCCACTTACTTCTTCCACAAGAATAAGCGGACCCACCTGGTAATCCACCTTGAGCCACACACATCAGCCAAGAATTGTAACATATGTACATATTTCAAAAAAAAAAAAAAAAAATATGTGTTGCTCTCATGTTAATTTCACGTCTATTATTATAGGGATAACATGACTCGACATCGGTTCAGATTCAATCATTCCATCTACCCATTCATCCAGGCCATCCTTCCTTCCGCTAGGTCAATATGAATCCTATTGACTTATTCACCCCGCTCCGCAATCCATACGATTTGGCTAGGCCAATTCCAATTGACATTAGCCTTATTGACTTGGACCGGATTTCTTCCCCACCCTCCTTTTTGGAGCTCATCCTATCTGAGGAATTGCTAAGGGCTTTGGCCAACTACATTCCTCCTTCACCGCCACCTTCACCCCCATCACTTTCCACTAATGGTCTCGAGGTCTTTCAGGCAGAGTTAGGCAATGATAAATAGGAAAAGTTGGATGACATCTTAGATGACATAAATCTGATCCCAACACCACATCAACTTGAGGAAGGCTCACATATGTCCATTGAAGATACCATCGATGTGAACCTTAGTTCAGATCTCGACAATCCCCAAGTTGTCAAGCTTGGAAAAATTTTAACACCCGATGAACAAGAGCAATTCATTGCTCTCCTCAAGAAAAAGAAAGAAGTGTTTGCATGGTCCTACAAGGATATGCCTGGCCTTGACCCTAATCTTGTGGTCCATAACCTCACCTTACATCCTGATGCCAAGCCGATCAAACAAAATCTTAGGAGAATGCATCCTACCATGGCCCTCATAGTCAAGGAGGAAATACAAAAGCTACTAGATGTACATTTTATCATTCCTATCGACTATCCTGAGTGGCTTTCAAACATGGTACCCATTCGTAAGCCTAACGGGGTGATACACATTTGCAATGACTTTCGAGATCTAAATAAAGTATGTCCTAAGGATGACTTCCCTCTACCAAATATTGATACTCTTGTCGACACCTGCGTAGGCCATGAAATGCTTTCCCTCATGGATGGTTTTTTAGGATACAACCAAATTCGAATAAATCCTGATGACCAACACAAAATGGCATTCACAACACCTTGGGGAACATTTTGTTTTAGGGTTATGCCCTTTGGCCTCAAAAATGTAGGAGCTACTTATCAAAGAGCCATGACTTACATCTTTCATGATTACATGCATAAAATCATCGAAGACTATGTAGATGATCTCTTGGCTAAATCTAAAACTCGACAAGAGCACATTGATGTCTTGGAAAATATTTTTGATCGACTTCTAGAATACAAGGTGAGGTTAAATCCCAAAAAGTGTGTCTTTGGTGTTACCTCTGGTAAAATTTTAGGATTCATTGTCTCCAAAAGAGGCATTGAAGTGGACCCAAATAAGGTTAAGGCCATCATGGAAATGCCACCCCCAACTAACATCAAGGAATTGCATAGCTTGCAAGGCAAAATTCAATCAATCAAACGCTTCATTGCACAACTTTCCGATAAATGCAGGCCATTTAACCACTTGCTACAAAAGGGGGTGCCATTCGTATGGATAGAAGAATGTCAAAAAGCATTTGATGACATCAAGCGATACCTAACTTCACCACTAGTCTTAACTCCTCCTAGGTCAGGGGTCCCTTTTCATCTCTATGTCTCAGCTACAGAGGTTGCTTTAGGGACAATGCTTGCACAAAAAAATGAATAAAATTGAGAGCAAGCAATCTATTACATTAGTCGAACATTGGTGAGTTATGAAACACGATACGCTTACGTAGAAAAACTATGCTTAGCAATGGTCTTGGCCACTAAGAAACTTCGATATTATATGCTAAGCCAAACAACCTATGTCATAGCTAGAGAAAATCCTCTGCGTTACATGATGTCTCGCACTTATAACAACACTCGTACCGCTAAATGGATAATGCTCCTCATAGAATTTGATCTCAAATTTATAAGCCAAAAATCCATTAAAGGTCAAGTTATAGCCGATCAACTTGCGGAAGCTCCACTACCTAGTGATCATCCTTTGATTATAGAGCTCCCAGATGATTCGGTATTTTTAGTCACTGAATTAGAAGAAGATGTCATTCCAAAGGAAGATGTCGATATCACCTTATTCTTTGATGGATCTAAGTGCGAGAAAGGTCAAGGTGCAGGAGTTGTCTTTCATACACCACAAGGGATTCCCATCCCCTTATCATTCAAGCTAGACTTCTCTTGCACAAACAACATAATAGAGTACGAAGCCTTAATCTTAGGTCTTCAATCAGCTATAGCTATGGGTATTAAGCGTATTTGAATATTTGGGGATTCTCAACTTGTAGTCAAATAGGTAATCAGAGAATACCAATGCAAAGAACCTACCATTAAGCTTTATCATGAAGTAGCAATGAAATTGCTCTCAACATTTGAATGGTATGAAATCAACAACTTACCTCGTTCGACTAATAGATTTGTAGATGCAATGGCCTCCCTTGGATCATTGATTCCAAAGAATGACTTAGGAGAGGTACAACCCCTAATAATCTCAACAATCTCTAAAGCAACCATTGTTCGTGCTGACCCTATGGATGGAAAGGATATTTGCTTTATCCATACGGAACCATGTGAGTCTTGGTCAAGCCCCATAGTAGCCTTCTTAAAATTTGGAACACTCCCATCTGACATGTCTCGGTCTGCCAAACATGCTTTCAAGCAAAAAGTAGCCCATTTCATTCTCTTGGGTGACGTGTTGTATAAATGAGGTTATGATGGAATCCTTCTTCATTGTCTCGAACAAAGTGAGGCTCAAAGAGCCATACAAGAAGCCCATGATGGTACTTGTGGTGGTCATTTTAGTGGAATGGCCATTGCAAAGCGTCTATTACGCATGGGTTATTATTGGCCCACAATGGAGCATGATTGTTGCACCTATGTCAAAAATTGCAAACAATGTCAAACACACGCCAATTTAACTCATGTACCATCACAAGCCTTACAACCTATACAAAGCTTTTGGCCCTTTTCACAATGGGGCCTAGATTTAATTGGCAAAATCTCACCTCCTTCTTCGGGACAACATACATTCATCATCACCACCATAGAATACTTCACAAAGTGGGTTGAGGCCATACCTCTAACCAGTACGACAGGACCTCGAATTGTGGACTTCATACTCCACCATATCATCTGTCGCTTTGGCATTCCCTCTAAAATCATTTTTGATAATGGTAAGTCTTTCAAGAACAAGGATGTTCGAGCACTTTGCGAAAAGTATAATATCCAACATAGTTTCTCGACTCCTTATTACCCACAAGCAAATGGACAAGTTGAAGCTACCAATAAGACCTTGATTGCCATTCTTAAGAAACTCATCAAAGAAAATCATAAATATTGGCATACACAAATTCCTTTGGCACTTTGGGCTTATCGAACAAGCATTCGAATGCCAATAGGAGCAACACCATTTTCCTTGGTCTATGGAGCAGAAGCTATTATGCCTCTTGAGCTCGAGATTCCCTCCTTACGAGTTTCCTTGCAAGAATTCATAGATGACGATACAACTAGACAAGCATGACTTGACCAACTCACTCTCCTAGATGAAAGGTGAGTCAATGCACTAGAACATTTACGAGTTTATCAAGACCGCCTAAAGCGTGCTTACAATGCTAAAGTCCATCTTCAGGAATTTCAAGTAGGGGATCTGGTACTCAAAGAGAACCAACAAAACACCAATGCTTTGCCACATCTTCATGACAAATTTGCAGCCAATTGGTTAGGTCCATATATAATCACTCAAAAAGTGGGTAATAGTACTTATAGACTTGCCGATTTAGAGGGAATAGAGGAACCCGAACCACTTAATGTTCTTCATTTAAAGGTATTCTATTGTTAAAAGTGATACTTTATATGTATATATACATGGCTAAAAAAAAAAAAACAACAAAAACAAATTTCATTTACATAGGCATGCTTTCATATAAGCATCTTTACATGCATTTTTCACACTTACATGCATACATATAGGCATGCATTTTACTTACACTTGCATTCATACATATAGACATTCATACTTGCATTCATCACGTCATATTCATACATTGTACAAATTGCATTCATCCCATCCCATGTTCAATGATCTTGCATAGTAATGATGATATGGCCATAAACAAAAAGTCAAGTTATAAAAATTGGGGGTACCTAGTTTGAAGCAATCATGCAACTCTTCACAAAAGACATAAGCCAACAATACCATATGTCAAAAATCATAAAGCCTAGATTTTCAATCACTCAGCCATTACTAGTGTAGCAAGCAACCTCCAAATGGATGTCCGATTTTCTTTAGGACCAAAAACACACTTTACATACTAAGAAAGTCTTGAGCATTGCCGATTGATTCCGAATACAATCTTGAACCAACCACATTTCCTCACATCTTAAGAACATTTTAAGTTAAGGAGGGTTAGTACCATACTTGGGTAGCACCTTGAGGTAAAAAGGAGATATCCCTCGCTTGTCCCATCATGCAACATAGTGCAAAGAAAAAATAGTGGTTCTCACCACTACCACAATTGCTCTCCAAACATAAACATAAAAACATAGAGTAGTAAGGATAGGGTCAAAATTCTCATCACACTTCGGTTGAGAATCCAATTCCCCAAAGCTCTATACAAAATTAACAAATTCAACCCCCACACCCTCGATCCCTAAAGTTGTAAGGATCATACTACATTCCCCTCAGAAAGTTATGTAGTCATCCCCAAGGCCTAAAATATCAATCCCATTGGACTATGGAGTGAATCTCCACCGGGGCTATAGACGCTTGACTGGCAGTGGAGTAAGCTCATGCGAGGTGACATGTCTCTCCTCACAAAAAGAGAGACCTCTGACCGCACATAAGGATAGGCTAGCCTCAGGTCATCTCCATAATAGGTCATGCCTAATTTACTCATAATGGGTTAATGAACTTCACATGCACACACACTGGTGCTTGATTGGATAGGGTCATTTTCATGCTCAAGATTTGGTAATTGAACCTCACTCGCACACACATTTGGTCCTAAAGAAAGTTAGACAACCTTAGTGAGTTTGGTTGAGGACACTAGTATGTTTGAGTCTTTGAAAATCCTGCAATATTCATTCCATATCAACATCCATATCTTCTTCCATATCTTCTTCCATGTCAACATCCATGTCTTCATTAGTAAGTCAAGTTGCATAAAGCCACTAAATTGGGTACCCCCAATTGCCAAATAATGGACAACAAAAATGGCCAATAAAATTTCTGAACTATAAAATATCATTCGAACACCATGCATTCCTCTCATATAGTTAGCATTCATTCACAATTACTTGCATAAAAAACACATTCACATACACATCATTAGCTTGCATTAATCATCCATATAAACATTATGCATATACATCATGATTAGCTTACATTAATCATCCATAAAACATGCTTTAAAAAAATTTCATAAAACATAAAAGCATTCACACAAAATATAACACAAATATATAAAAATCCATGTATATATATATAAAAATCGCATATACAATAAATGCCAAAAAGGCTACAAGGGAGCACCAAGGCTCATATACAAAATAGTGCATCTAAGCACTAAGCTAATGTCCATGAGAGGACCCTTGAGACCTAGTAGGAGCCCTAGGCCTAGTACTCTGCCTAGACTTAGTATGCCTAGATGACTCGACTATAGAAGAAGAAGGAGGATCAGGCAACGTAATGTGGTGATGCATACACAAATCCTCCAAGGAATGTGCATACGCCTCACTAGCCCATAGATGCCATAGCTCCATCTGATGCCGATGCTCCTTCACCAACATCTTTTCTTGAAGCCTCATGACCGTCTCTTGATCACTAGCTCCAACTGCCACCCGCTCTACCTCCATCCAAGATATAGTAGCCAAGGCCTCCCTATGAGACTCAAGCATAGTCTCTCACTCCTCGTGAAGCTGCTCCACCTCCACCCACAACCTAGCCACCTCAGAGATCTCACCCATATCCTCATCATCCTCCCTCTCCTCATCCACCAACTCCATATCCAGAGCCTACTGGGCTGCTCCCCTCGACCACCTCTAACTCATCGATCATTGAGGCCTCATCCTCTTCGGAGTCCCCCTCGACCCAACTATCGCATCACCACTCACCACCTTTGGTACCCACACTAGTTGGGCACCAAACCAAGCTACATACTCTAGAGTCACCCCGACATCATCTACATCGGGGACCTCCTACTGCTCATCATCATCCATATGCACCCACCATGGCTCTACACATGGGAGCCCCACCTCATCCCATCGATGTCGATACAACATCGGCTCATCTAGCACATCTTGAGGTAAGCCAAATTGCCTCAACACCCATGAGTACTAAAAGTACTCCACCTCCTCATCCCTCCACCCAATCAACCATCGAGCCTACCTCACCCGATGTAGCTGCTCCCCATCACCATCCCATAGAGCTCCTCACCATGGCCTCCATATCACGTCAGCTCGAGTCAACCCCAACCACATATCCCGATACCATTAGCTGGTATGCACCTCTCGACTCGGTTGTACCTCCTCCACCACCACCCATCACCTAGCATAGGGCTCCCTCATCTGCCATGCCAGACATGGTAACCCCTCTGGCCGAGCCACACCAAAATGCTCCCAAGCCTAACACTATAGGAGGAAGCTGCACCCAATCCCCTTCCTCCTTCTCCATGTCACCTCATATAGCTCCCGGTATAGTTATGCCAACAATGCAGGAGCCCATGCATATTCCCTTGGGTCGATGAGTAGATCACTCACCAACCCCAATAGGTTCCAAGGGAACCTACAACTAGTGCTATTAGGTAGCACTATGTTTGCTAACACAAACATGATCAAGGCTGGAAGTGCATCCAACTCCTTCACCTTGTACATGCTTAGATAGCATATACCTCCATCTCCCATCCGAGCCTCCCACCATCGATCCCCAAACATCTTCTCCATCTCAACCTTCTTGTCATGCCCAACCACCACCTTCTCCCCTTCTACTGGCACCTTGAGGATGTGGTATACATCCTCAAGGGTGATAGTAGCCTCCCTAGTATAGCTAGAATGTCCCCCTATCAGAGTCCCATCTCTCTATCAATGATGAGAGATACCCCTCATCCGCCCTCACAACATCCAACCTAGCTACCCCCTCCAGGCCCACCTTCCCCAATAACTCCCAATCCTCATCCGTGAGCTTCTTCCTCATCCTAGGAACAAGAGGAGAGAACCGATGTCGAGGCTCTATGTCCCTCAACTACAACAACAAATATTTTATTAATACTATTTCAAAAAAAAAAACTTTGCACAAAATACAAAGTGTTTTTAAACATTATCGGGGCAAATGGTGCCTCAACTCCACTAGTAGCATTCGATCCCTCCACCACCATAGCTTCCACATAGATTCTCACTAGCCTCACTAAGCTCACAAATCCACTCCACTCCTCAAACGCAGCTTCTCAAAGTCTGAAATGCACAAGTGAGCCTCACGATTCACTTAGAAAGCTATTTATAGCTTTCCTTAGTGCACTCGGTGCAGGCCTACACCTTGTAGGCTGACCAGGCCTGCTAGGATGCCATAGGAGCGCTAGCCAAAAAGGCAATAAAGACAAAATCGATCAAAATAGTAGCTTACCTCCTCCAAACTTCACCAAATTTCATCCACACATCATACATCATAATATAAATTAAGTGAAAAAAATAAAAAAGAAAATAAATTTAAAATTAATTTAGAAATCAAAAATTCATTCATCCAATATTCTTCCATCACCATATTTCAATCCATCAATCATTTTATCCACCATGTGTTCAATTCATTCAAGCGAACCTCGTATCTAGTGGGTGATTCTATAAACTTGGTGATTGCAATGATAGTAATCCATGCAATTTGGTAAGATGAATAATCTACAATAAGGACACTTGACCATGATCATCATCAATTATCTCATTTTCCAAGATCACAATCACATTGGGCACTTCACATTTTGGAGTGAAACCTTGCCAAGAACAATTTTCTCAAAGGCAGTCATTGATGCCCTCTTCCATGGGGCACGAAAACATGGATAATCAAAATCACAAACTCTCATTCATTTTATCAATAATCATAATGATAGGCTATATGGTAGGTTGATTAGTTCCATTGGAATTGTCAAAGAATTCACAATCACTACCCCACCCCTACGTTGACTTAGTCATCATGCATCTTCATAACTTGCATACTCAATGACACCATTGCGGCATCTTATTCAACAACATTGAATCATCCCAAAATTTGGGGCAACTACAATTTGATTATGATTTCCCACAATGGGATACATCTTACATGATCATGACATTGGATAAAATCCCCTTTTCCACCATTGGGGAAAATAGTATCACATTTTCCATTTTATTTTCCACCGTTGGGAAAAATGGTATCACATTTTACATCATTCATATCATCCACAATCACATGGTATTTTACACCAACCCCCTTTTCCACCGTTGGGGCAAAAATGGTATCACATTTTACATCATTCATATCGTCCACAATCACATAACATTTCATCACATCATTCATCACTTGCACAAAATTATTTTTCAATTGGCTCATGAGATGCTTCTCATTCACCAATTGAGGGGGTAAGCTATGCAAATTCCAAAAATTCTTTATTCTTTTATCTTCAACATCAGTGCTCAAATCCAACAATAGAGAGAAGCTGCTTCTGCGCCCATATCCCATGCAGGTGTCTCATATTTTTGCACCATATTGTGTTTCACGCAATATGGTACAAAAAGGGGCATCTGTAGACACCAAATTACAACCATTAATCCTCCATCCTAACCATCCCACCACCCACTTGTCCACCATACACCTTTCCCACCATCCATTTAGCCACTTTTAGTCCCTTTCCCACCATTTCCTAACCCAATTGGGCTTATTTTAATATTATTTTATATTTAATATAATATTTTATATTATATTATAATATATTTATTATAAAATATGTATTTATAAACCCAATTAACCATAATCGTCTGATCCAATCTAATCTCCACCATCCATCTTCATTAATCCATGCCACATTTAAAGTATAATCTCAGCCTTAGGATGTGATTTAATCTTAGCCACACGATCTAAAGTGTTGAGCTAAAACCCTAAGAAACCCTAAGGTTGGATTATAAGTAAGGGCATTTGTAAATGCTCAAACCCTGGAATGCCTTGGAAGATATTCGCACATAGAGAGATCAGTGAAAGAAGCCCCTATGAAGCATAAGGTTATAGAGCCCTGGAAGATCCAAAACCCTAGCTTGCCATAGGACTTCACCATTCCAGCCACCTCCACATCCATCCCCCATTATCGTCATTATCCCCATCCCCCATCCGTCGTATCCTTCACATCCTCGTGATCTACTTCTGCAGATTTAACCCTCACCCGTAGGCGCTCTCTAGAGCTTGCCAAGCTCGCTACAAAGCCTACCAAGCTTGTTGTAGAGCCTTCCAGGTGCACACCAGAGCCTGTCGTATTCTACAGGCTCGCCCTAGAGCCTTCCAAGCTCACCCTAGATCCTATGAAGCACCCATCGAGCCTACCATCATCATCAACGCACTACTGACTTGCTGCATCACATCTACTGCTATGGTCAAGACATCACACCAATGAATCTACAATGAAGCATCATCATTGTAAGCAAGGTAAATCATCTTAGTTGTTATTTTATTATGTGATCTATAGATTTTCATATGCCATTTGATTTATTGATAGCTAGGGTTTATTGATATCTGAGGGTCTCACACTGTGGAGCCCTCACAGGTATTACTAATCTCTCTTTTTGTTTGTGTATATGCAGATCTATAGGTTCTATCTATTGTTGGACAGCTACTGAAGCTGGAGTGGCCTGAAATCGGATACCTGAAGCCCACTCATTCTATTGGGAGTGAAGCATGTTGAAGACACTTTTTTATTGTAGCTAGGGTTTTGGAGAACCCTAGAAATCTGTATTCATTGTATCACAACATTTCTGTCAAGGCATAATTAATTGTACAAAGGAGTTTTTCAGCTCCCCCCCCGTTATTTAATAAATAATATTTCTTGTGCAATTACATTTGTCTTATCAGATTTGTTTACTTTCTATTGTTATTTAGTGTTGTGCTTTTAGCTCTACAATTTAAATATATATAAGAAATATGTAGCACCCTAAAATTGGTGCAGTAAAATTACAATAATTACATTCACCTTAGTAAATAATTTAAAATTCAAATTTAACCTCCCAAACCGCCCGTTAACCGTCGAGAAATCCGTTTCCCCTTTTTCCGTGCCATTTTTAGAGGTTGTTTTGACCGTTTGACGATATCGTCGCCGATCAGACGATATCGCCCTAGATTTGATGATTTCGTCTGGACTAGGACGTCCAGACGATCTTGTCGCAAAACTGATTTTGCAAAGTTGGAATCTGTTCCAACGGGTCTCCAATCTGGGTAGAAGCGTGTCTGCGCCGTTGGGACCCTCCCCGTTGGAGATCTCCCAAATTGGGATGATCTCCAACCTCCTAACTACTCCCCTAAGCCTATTTAATCTCTAGGATTTTCCCTTCCCAACCCCTCGGCTGAAAATTCTCTGCAAGTTAACTCCATTCACGTTAAAACATCCCTATTTTCCATTTGCACTAGTTCCACATCAATTTTATTGTAGGTACATCACTATTTTTCAGCCGGAGCCAGCACCTATCGTCGCCGACGAACCTGTTCAGATCGGAGGTGAACCTGTCGAATTCGAGGCGATTTCGTATCGATGCGAGACGATCTCGACTGCAATCCGTATTAAGGCAATCAGTGCCTGAAGTTTGCATTTCTCAACCTTTTCTCTCGTCATTTTATTCTGCAAATTAGATAGTCTATTCAGTGTTTTATGTTATTTTGCATTTGGAGTTCACCCATTTAGATTAAGTGCATAATTAAATCCTAATTATCATCTAATTAGCACGATTCATTTCTGTCTCTGTGTTTAAGTTTCAGTTTGATAACATTGCTGCCATTTTATATCATTTCCCTCTGTTAGCACTGTAGTACTTTTTGTATTTTGCATCTATTTTCGGTTTTGCAGGTCTCTGACGAATTCGTCAGATCTCAGATGATCTTGTCTGATTGCAGACGATTCTGTCGAATCTCAGACGATCCAGATTGCTTCAACATCAGAATCTTCTTCAGACATCCGGATCAGGTATTCCTCATTTGTATTCTGTAATCTCTCTATTTTTCTGTCTTTAAATCTATTTTCTGTATTCATTGAACTTGCATTTTCATATAGATTAATCTAGATTCATTCGGCCAAACCTAGGATATGAATGCTTAAGGTTAAAAACGAACACATTTAAACACATTCCAAAACCTAGGCATGGAAGCTGCCGTTAAATGTTTCCTGGTGAACCCACCATCCATCGAAAAATCATCAAAATACACCTCCCTTGAGAGGCGGGACCTTCGCAAAGTCCTCTCAATCCGAGGTACCACGACATCCTTTTCCCATCCTCCTTCCGGGCGCGGATCCAATAGCCTGAAGGTAGGGATGCGAAAAATTTGGAGCGATACATTTTGGTGAACCCGACGTGAATGCATTGTAAACCTTTTGAAAACAAAAAAAAACAAAAAAATATATAAAATATATATATATATGTATACAAGAAAAACAAAAACAAAATCATCATTTCAAGTTTGTATGTTTTAGATTCAATTCTAAATAGTAGATGCTAAATATTACTTTTAGAAGTACTAAAGAAACCATGAGTTTTTACTCAAATCAATATGAGCCCATTAGTAATGTTGGAAGAATTCAGCCAAATACATTTGTTGATTATGACCAACCTCATCCCTATTCAACATCACCTCCATCACACTTTTCTCATTTTTCATCCATAACCCAACAAAACAATCCCTTTGCCAATCCTCTTCATAACGATATTATCTATTCTCCCATATATCCATATTATGTCTATCAATCCACATATAATCCTCCACCACCTTTTCAATACTCTTCTTTCAATACAACACATCCATTTCAACAAGAAAATACTTATTCTTCCAATTCTACCATGCACTCACCTCATACTTCGCAATCTTCCTATCATCATTCTACCCATAATAAAGAAAGTAGAGGTGAGAAACCATTAGGTCCTTTTATGACGAAATTCCTAAGGCATTTATCAAAAACCTCTCAAAAACCTTCATCACGTAAATTTACTAAGCTCAATCAACCAATGGATATAATTCTCAAGTATTTACTTGACACAAATAAGATTGAACTCCCTTCCATAAGACAACTTGATACCACATCAGATTGGTTTAAACCCGAGCTACATTGTGAATATCATAGAGTAGATGGACATATGACACAAAATTGTAAAGATTTAAGATGTGCAATTCAAGATTTGATTGATAAGGGTCTTTTTAATATAAAGGAATTACAATCTACAACCGATTATAAATCTCCAGTAAACAATCAAACTCCTACACAACAAATACCAATAATCAATCAAGACATGGGGATCTCCCAAGAACCCCTATTCAATTATCAACAACAAGAAACCAATCAAATATTGCATGTTAATGTGTCCCATCATGATGATATTATTAATATTGTAACAAAAACTACAAATGAGCAACCTCAAGTTCAATCAACTCAATCTGATATTCAAGATATGGATTCCTCATTTGACCAACCTTCAAAACTATCTTTGACTCTAGAGAATGATCCAAAATGGAATGTAAGCATAGAAAGCTCATCTTTAGAATCAAAATCTCAATCTGAAATCCACTTTGATAGCCAACAACAAGTGATTAATCCTCAAGCAAAGATATCCCTTTTAGAAGTATTACAAATTTATCATAAGGAAATTTTGTTCAAAATACCTAGCCAACAATTTGTTCCTCATCATATTTTCTCTAAGAACATAATTAATGGTGTAAACCCTCTTGAGGTTAACCATATTTCATTCTATGATGAGGATATTCCTTCCTCTACTCCACAAGAAGACTCCTATCTTTACATTATCAGATCTAGTAAAGAAACACCTGTTAGAACTATCATGGTAGATAATGACTCCTCTCTTAATTTATGCACTTATCAATTATTCCAAAAACTCAAATCAAAGGAAGAAGATCTTAATGAATCAAATGTTATTATAAAATCTTTTAACAATGAAATTCAAGAAGCTCAAGGTACTATAATTCTTCCCTTTAATATTGGATCCAAGATCCTGGATACTTTATTCTATGTAGGATATTGTCCTTCACCTTACAACCTACTTCTCCAGAGTCCTTGGATTCATACGATGAGGGTTTTCCCTTCCACTCTTCACCAATGTTTGAAGTTTGAAATTGCAAATAAAATTGTTACCATACATAATGACCCAACACCATTTGAAGAATATTTAACGATTGAAACATCAAGTTCTATACATTCTCTATTATCACAATTATCTTCTATCCATCACTTTTCTTCATCCATATATGATCATCCTTGTTTACCAAATAACACCCATGCATATCTTTCACATATACTTTCTCCATATTATCAAGACTTGGAATATAATAATAAGAATGAAGAACTTTCTTATATTTCTAATATTTTATTTTGTAACATGATCAATTTTACACATATAAAAGTCAAATCTTTTGCTACATTATTCTACATTATAACAAAGCTTTTGTTATCACTACCTTTTATTCATCACCTTCTATTCTTACCTTCACCTCAACCAGATTATCCTTCAAAACCTCCTTTGATTTTGAAGCAACCTTAGACATGCTATACTCAAATAACCTTGTATAGTGTATATAGATCATCTTGTATATACCACCAATTTCAATTCATAAATTAAAATCAAAATACAAAAAAATCAAAATCCTCAAAATCTTCAAAAAAAATACTAATGCAACTAAGGACCTTAAAGGTAAATTTGAGCCCAATTGGCTTGGACCATACATTATTACTGCTAAATTTGAATCAGGAGCATATAAATTATCTACCTTAGATGGTAAAGAACTTAAAGAACCCATGAATATTTTGCATCTTAAACGTTACTATGCATAAATTTGGTCATTCTTCATCCTTGTATATATTTGTTTTCAAAATTTTTTATATTTCTTTCAAATTTATAAAAATCCAAAAACATCAAAAATATTCATAATCATCCAAAATCTTCAAAACTATCTATTGCATTTATTTAAAGCACTTGTTAAATTCTTTCTGCTCAAAATCAAAAATAAAACCAAAAATCAAAATAATGATAAAAATATAATAACAGCTATATGCTTGACTCTTTCGGAAACCAAATAAAATAAAGAAGAAAGAGAGAGTCCACATCCTCAAAAACTTTCTCAAAAGTGTTCATATATATTTTCTTACAATCATTGCAGTTGTATGTTTCAAATTATTTTTGGATAAATTAGCATTTATTTGGAATCCCTCACTTGCACACTCACAACAAATAAATATCTTGATTTTATCTGGCATGATTACTAATCTCTCTTATATCAAAGTTCACAAAATTCAATTAAATAAAGTTTGAGCATAGAGAATTGATCTTGTTATTTACTTAAACCAAGCACATCTTTTCACAATAAAATGATTATATTTGTAATTTCCATGTTTTGCTACATAGTAGAACCGATTTCTTGAGCGAAAAGTTTCCCCTGCTATCCTATCATGCACATGGTCTAGAATCTTTGAGAATTGGCAAAAGGACAAGCTCACCCCTACCCGGAATAAAAATCCCTTGCTCTACAGCTAATCTGAGCAAGTATCCCTAGCAAAGAAAAAGAAAAGAAAAGTTCAAGAAAAAGAAAAAAGAGAAAAGAAAAATGTTATTTCAGCAATGTTCCAAGCATTATCAAGCAAAAGAAATACAAACAGAAAAATAAGCAAAGTTCAAAAGAAAGCAAGAAAGCAATAAAATCCCTTTCCCTACCCTTTGAAAAGAAAAGAAGGGTTGATGAGCTTGAATCCCTGGAATTCTCAATTATTCGAAAATTGTGAGGTAAGCCCCATAACAGGTGGTTTGTGCCCAACCTCGCTTGGCCTTGGGTAACTCCTAGCGTGGTGATATGTCCGTCACATTAGCGACCTTCTTTTGTACAGACCTATGTCTCGCTTATGGATTAGCTAGCTCTTGATAATCCGACCTACATAGTAGCCTAGTATGGTTATATGCATCTACATCATGGTTAATGAACACTTATTTGGTTTCTTCAAATCACTTGTATCATATTATCTTGCTCAAAACTCGGTAAATGAACAATGCAATTGCACACACATTTGTATTTGAGAGATTTTGTGTATCATTATGATAAATCAAGATCGGAAATGAATTCACATATGCACATGGGATTCCTTATAAATCTAACTTTTGTCTTCAAAATAATTTGAAATATTATTTTTGCAACTTGTTTGGAATAAATCAAGTACAGTCGTTTACCACAAAGACAACTATATAATAGAAAAATCAAAAATTTCTTTCAAAATATACAATACAAAACACATATATCTGGTTGACTTTCGCGACGATGGTATAGTTTCAAAACCAAAATTGGAATTTTATGCCTAGCGCAAGTCCTCATTTTCATATTTTCTGTTCATCAAAAATCAATCATGCAATAAAACTATCTTTTTTGGATTTTCGCGATGATGGTATAAGTCTATACCTACATATTCTATGCCTAGCGCAAACCATTGTAACAATTTTATTCCCCATTTATTAAAAATCATGAAAACCATATGACTTAATTCATTATTTTACACAAATTATGCTTTTCAAAAGCAAACACATTTTCATTATTTCATGTCATTATGTCAACCTACAATTTTTGCAATGATGGTATAATTCCTAAAGAATTATCCAAAAAATTTATCACACTTAGGAAATTATGCCTAGCAAAAAATCATTTGAAACATCATTTCATGCACAAACATTTTTTATGAAAATCTGAAAACAAAACATCATCATCATCATTTGCACTATTGCACCAAAGTCTTAAGACAGCTTTCTTAAGCACTCTTTTACTTTTTAACAATATTTCTATAAATGGGACTAGCTTGACGACCGAGTGAGCAACGACTCCATGAAATGGTCTATAATAGCGACAATGTCCTTTGAAATTATTGTTAGAAGTCTCTTTTTATTTTTACATTTCATTACAACAAATCAATTTGTTACATCAAATTATTTCATTTAAAATATCACCGCATGACATTCAAATTATAATATCTCCAACGACATAATTACATCCAATTATCAAATCAATCAATCAAAACATTAAAAGCATCATAAAAATACATAAGACACAAGTCATATGATCAAAAATATCTCATCTATATATATCACAAATATATGTACATCATCAAAACTGGATTGGTATGCCACAATCTGTACCTCGGCATACTCAATCCTCTATCAACAAAAACAAATATAATACAAATACAGTGTCCAGCCCTCTAGCCTCGAGAGCCCCTCGAGCTCTCTGCCTCATCTCCTCCCCCGCCCTGAGGTGGACGAGGTGGCCCCATCGCAGTCTGTGTAGTCCTCGTCCTCGATCGAGACGTGATCCTCGATGACCCGATCCTGATCGAATCTGCGATGTTAGCTGGTAGGGGTAGTCTATCCGCCTCTAGCACCAGCTGGAAGTATAATGTCTGGTAAAATGTTAGCTGGGCGATAGCCCGTGTCAACTCCCCGGAGCTCGCCCCTCCGCCCCGTGCCCTGAGGCGTGCAATCTCATCCCGCAGCTGTGACACCTCAGCCCGGTGTCGTGCAGCCGCATCCCGTAGCGTCTGCACCTGAGCCTGCAGATGATCTCTCTCCACCCGGAGAGTAGCCATCTCGCTACTCTCTCCTGTGTCCACACCCTTGCCCTTATCGGGCGATGGTGGCCTCTATGGAGATGGGGGTCTCACCTCCCTCCTCTCCCTCTCTCTCTCGTCGCGGCCGCTCCTGTGCCCGTGGCCTCCTCACCTCTCTCCCGCTACGACCCTGGGCTGCCTCCATCACCGCCCGGCACCGCCTCCCTATCCGACGCACAACCGCGTGGATCGGACCCCGTGCCCTCGTCATCCGAGGAGGGCGGATGCCTACGTACCGTGCATCGTAGCCATCGGCTACTCCTGCGTCGTCCCCATCCACCGGCCGGATGGGGGCATCATCTCGTGTCCCGGCTCCAGAATCGCCGCATGTCGGGAGCCCCGCTAACTATAGTGTTATCCCGGACAGTTCGAGAAAACTCATAATCTCTGAGGGATGGGATCCCCTGTTGTAGACCGAACTACCTCAAAACTCGGTCGTACCTATGGAGCTCCACCTCTCCCCTCTCCATCCTCAGCCAGCAAACTCGCCTAACGCGAGCCAACTCCTGTCCGTCCTCTGGCCACCCTGGATGCTCCCTCCATGGCCTCCAGGTGATCTGGTCCGGGACTAAGTCATCTAATAGCCTCCGGGACATCGACAGGTCGATCCGTCACTGTGCCCCTCTCCGGAGCCACCAGTAGAAGACTCGGGGCCTCTCCCCGTCAACCCCTGTCAGAGGAAGCCCTATCGGCCTCCGCACCGCAATGTGCTCCCAACACCAAACCTGTAGTAGCGATGTCATAACCAGACATCGGCCGCCCTTGTACACGACCCCATATAGGATCCTGTACAACCGGCATAGAACAAAACTGCCCCATGAGAACCTGTACCCGTGGTCCCGCATATCGTAGATCACATCCGCGAGCATCCACGACACCCCGCACCCGCTCTGGTGGCACAGCAGAAGTCCACCAACTACTCCAGCCAGAACCCGTGTGAGTGTAGATGCCCCAGGCATCTCGCGTAGTGCCTCGATGTTAACTCCGCCCTTCTCTAGGGCGAAGCTCGGGTCACCGCACAGTCGTCCCATAGCGCGGCCCTGATTGGCCGTAGGTGTAATCAGCCGTCCTTGTATGGGGATTCTCAGAATCCTCCATACATCCTCCAAAGTGGGAGTCATCTCCCTTGTAGGTAGCCGAAAACATGAAGAGCCCGGATACCACCTCTCTGCTAGGGCCGTCAGTAGCCCCATGTCTCGTAGAAACTTGTGGCATCTCTGCCACATGCAGTAAGCCGGCCTGTGCCAGCTGATCCCGCTCTGCCTGTGTGAGAGCGGCCAAGTCATCTCTCAACCCGTCGTATTTCCACTCCCTCGCTCTTTAGTAATCCTCTCTGCAAACATAAACAACAAAACAACAAGCAATCATTAATAAACAATTCAAGTAAACAATAATGCAAGTTAAAAATTCAATTTTGTGCAATTGATGATATCGCCCACTATTGGACGATATCGTCCCAAATTTGAGCATAATCGTCTCCGATTTCGCAGTTCGAAATCGTCCCTAATTTGACGAAATCGTCCCCCTTTCGACGATTTCGCCCTCGGGAAAAATTGCCGAAATTGAGACGATTTCGTCGAAATCGGGACGATTTCGTCCCGACGACGTCGACGGCCCAAAAATGGCCGCGATGCTCAAAATTCATCTAAAATCTACCTAAAAAGCATGTAAAGTTAAATTAAAGCATTCTAGATCAGTCTGGACTCTTACCCGTAGACCGCGCCGGACCTCTGTCGATCTGTGCGTCGTCTCCACCATTTTTGCTTCAGAGCTCTAAAACCCGTAAAATGAACAGTAAAAATGAATTAGGGTTTTACCCTATTTTTCTTAATTTTATTCAAAAATAATTTTTTTGCTTTTTCGCGTTTTTACCTCAAACGTTCGATTTGGGTAAAAACACGGAGGGGGCACCATAGTAAGTTGTCGTACGATTCGACCAAGAATCGTCGCCTAAAAATGGGAATAATTTTTGCTTTCTCGTAGATCGAGAAGAACTCATCTTTAACGCATTTTCTTCAGAAAATTCGCTAAAGAGGGGGCAAAATGTAGCACCCTAAAATTGGCGCAGTAAAATTACAATAATTACATTCACCTTAGTAAATAATTTAAAATTCAAATTTAACCTCCCAAACCGCCCGTTAACCGTCGAGAAATCCGTTTCCCCTTTTTCCGTGCCATTTTTAGAGGTTGTTTTGACCGTTTGACGATATCGTCGCCGATCGTACGATATCGCCCTGGATTTGACGATTTCGTTCGGACTAGGACGTCCGGACGATCTTGTCGCAAAACCGATTTTGCAAAGTTGGAATCTGTTCCAACGGGTCTCCAATTCGGCGTAAGCATGTCCGCACCGTTGGGACCCTCCCCGTTGGAGATCTCCCAAATTGGGATGATCTCCAACCTCCTAACTACTCCCCTAAGCATATTTAGTCTCTAGGATTTTCCCTTCCCAACCCTTGGCTGAAAATTATCTGCAAGTTAACTCCATTCACGTTAAAACATCCCTATTTTCCATTTGCACTAGTTCCATATCAATTTTGTTGCAGGTACATCACTGTTTTTCAGCCGGAGCCAACACCTATCGTCGTCGACCGAACCTGTTCAGATCGGAGGCGAACCCGTCGAATTCGAGGCGATTTCGTACTGATGCGAGACGATCTCGACTGCAGTTCGTATTAAGGCAATCAGTTCTTGAAGTTTGCATTTCTCAACCTTTTCTCTGTCATTTTATTCTGCAAATTAGATAGTCTATTCAGTGTTTTATGTCATTTTGCATTTGGAGTTCACCCATTTAGATTAAGTGCATAATTAAATCCTAATTATCATCTAATTAGCACGATTCATTTCTGTCTCCGTGTTTAAGTTTCAGCTTTGATAACATTGCTGCCATTTTATATCATTTCCCCCCGTTAGCACTCGTAGTACCTTTTGTATTTTGCATCTATTTTCGGTTTTGCAGGTCTCTGACAAATTCGTAATTCGTCGATCTCGGACGATCTTGTCCGATTGCGGATGATTCTGTCGAATCTCGGACGATCCAGATCGCTTCAACATCGAATCTTCTTCAGACATCCGGATCAGGTATTCCTCATTTGCATTCTCGTAATCTCTCTGTTTTTCTGTCTTTAAATTTATTTTCTGTATTCATTGAACTTGCATTTTCATATAGATTAATCTAGATTCATTCGGCCAAACCTAGGATATGAATGCTTAAGGTTAAAAATGAACACATTTAAACACATTCCAAAACCTAGGCGTGGAAGCCGCCATTAAATGTTTCCTGGTGAACCCACCATCCGTCGAAAAATCATCAAAATACACCTCCCTTGAGAGGCGGGACCTTCGCAAAGTCCTCTCAATCCGAGGTACCGCGACATCCTTTTCCCATCCTCCTTCCGGGCGCGGATCCAATAGCCTGAAGGTAGGGATGCGAAAAATTTGGAGCGATACAAAATATATATAAATAATGGGCAAAAATGGTGGGAAATCTAGGAAGGAGGGCAAGTAACTATGTTTTGGTGATGGAAATGGCGGGAAAGCATGGATGGAGGACAAGTGGTTATATTTTGGTGTCTACATCTTCATTCAAGATCTTTGTGTGGTTTTCCAGCTTTTCAAACTGTGTACGATAGTCATGGATTGTTGTTTGTTTCAACTTAGTGAGGGTTGTGGTGAAATCTTCTTTGGAAAAATTTTGTAACTCCATGATCTCAATCGAAAATTTTCAAAACTTGAATTTTTGCAAAAATAAAATTTCTCAAATATCCTCTATTACTTTTTATAAATAATTAAATCTATAGTTTTTGTTCAAAATAAAATAAATTACAACTTATATGCTTACCTCACAATTTGAAAAATTGTCACTGCCCTTATTCTAGATGGTTAACTTTATAGGGTTTTATCTCCATCAATATTGCTCTAATTTCTTCAAATGTCCACTCATTTTAAAGCTCTTCAAATTTTGAATAAAATGACATAGGAATTGTCTAAATTGAACTACCAAATTGAGAGATATAAAAATTTTCTTTCTTAACAAATTTTCATATAGCCAAAAATAGCATTGATAAGCCAACTTCTAATAGCCATAACACCTTAAATATAGATAAGAATTTAACACATGACCAGTCATTTTTATAGTACTCAAAATTATCTACACAATGGTGTAATAATATTCTAAATATGACTTGGAAAAAATATATAGCTCCCACAATGAGATATTTTTTGGAAAAAGTTATCCAAATTCTGTAATCCATAAAAACACAATGCCCACTTTAACAGAAACCATTGATTTGATACCAGATGTTATAGACCTCTATTCAAGTTAAAAATAAATCATTCACTAATATACAAAAATATTAAAGCATTCATCTACAAATAATATTTCATAAAGATAATCCACACAATGAGACACAAATATAGATAATACCCTTGAGGTGGGGCAGCACCAATACTACACCTTAAGGAAGGAATCACTCTATATCCAGTGCATGATCCAATATTATTACAAGAGAATACTTGATATGAATTTATTTATCCATCACCAAGTCCCTTATTTATATAATCCTCCTCTTATGCTATTTTAAAAAAGGTATAATCCTATCTTTACCCCACCCATTAGTATAACATTATTTCCTATAAAGAGAGCTTGGGTTATTTTTAGCCCATGTTATTTATATAATACAATTGTGTAATTTACGAATTCTGCTAACTGTACACTATAGTTGAAAACTCATACCAACTATACAATACAATATTATATTATTAGATACCTATCATAGGCACTTAACAAAGGGGCTCTATAATATGAGGAATGACTCTAGCATCAAAAATCATTTTGACCCTCATATTTATTTAAAAGGAAAAATACAAGGGAGGATGACTCTTCCACTCCTAAATTTTATTATCATATCCATCTACCAAGAGAATATGAAGGGGCATGAATTTTAACCTTCCATATCCCACCTTCATTTCCATTTTGGAAAAACATAAATTGAGAATTTTGTTGCAATTTCTATATTACCAACAAGAGTAGCTATCTAATGAAGTTTTTGAATTTGTTGTAATTTCTAGATTATTTCCAATAGTTATCTAATGATGTTTTTGAGTTTGCTACAATTTCTAGATTACCAACAATAATGGTTATATAATTATATTTTTTATTTTTGTTGTAATTTCTAGATTACTGGCAAGAGATGATATATAAAGAAGTTTTTAAGTTTTTTTTTAATTTCTAGATTACCGAAAAGGGAAGCAATCTAATTAATTTTTGAGTTGTTATCCCAATTTTAGGTTTGTCAGCAAGGGAAGAAATTTGATGAAGTTTTGAGTTTTGTTGCAAATTCCAATTTACCAACAAGGGAAGTTGTTTTTGTGCCTACTTTTTGCAGATGGTTTTTATTTTAGATGTTGAATAGTTGTTTGTCTATTTTTCTAAATATAAGTAAAAAATATTTTTTCATTTTATGGTTGTGTGAATTTATTGTGAGATATTTGTGTTTCTAGAAGAGGTTATCTTTCATTAGACCCATTCATCTAGGCTGCATCAACTCACCACCCTATGTAAAACAAGAAAAGATAAAGAGATAAATATCAAGAAAGGAACATGAAATATTTCATACTTGATTGATAATGAAATGATCTCTAACTAATATACAAAATGATGTATGAGTGGGAACATGAATATTATCCACACACGAATATAGTGATCACCCCTCAAGTTGTCAAAAAAAATTATGTACTAAACAATATTATAACATAAAGTATAAAGTTAATACTAATAAAAAATTCCTAATAAATTTCAACATCTAGCCTACCTTTTTTAACTATGTTTTAAATCTATATACATAATGCCACATGAGGTACGTGCATTAGCCACTATTGAAAAAATTGACAATGATTATTTGGGTTACCATATTTTTTATAAGTTTCCTCACTATGTGTAAGAGTGTTGAAGTTTCAAAAGGTCCTAGTAGGACAATAGGCACCAAATTTCAAAAAGTCTTTGAGGTCTTGATTTTTTGGCCCATCCTTTTGAATAATAAATTCCATCATTTTCATGACCCCTTCTCTCTATGGAACTTTCAGTTGGATGGTTGTCTCATGATCAGCTAGACTTGTTTCGAACCCATTCATCTCACGAATATTAATCTACATCATTTCCATAATAGGTGGGTTATCTGTCACATAACCCCTAGCATGTCTGGTATCTATGTCCATTGCCACATGATCTGTCTGTTTCTCTAAAAAAATTATGATTTTTCAAGAGCCAGGAGTGCTAGTTCATTCCCAAAGCCTACTAACGTCTCAAACAAAAAATTTAGCAAACAATTCAAAAAATATTTTTTGCATATATAGTGGGGACATCAACAATGCAAATGGAGGCCTCACTCTTTCCAATTCAAGCAATCCCTACCGCATGTGGAAAGATCATTAGCACCAAAATATTTTCAAAGATGTTTATTTGAATATTGACAAGATTTGCTCCAAGATCAAGACAGGAAATCTGACAATGCAAGGAATCATCATTTTTTAAAAAGCTAGAAGTATTGGAACCATCACCGAATGTGATAGGGTGGGAAAAATTTGTTGCATCGAAAGCAATTCAGAAAATTACTCTCTTCTTCCCAGAATTCTCAGACTTTGGGAGGATCTGAGAAGAATCCAGAAGCTTCTAGCAAAAAGGTGTATGAATAGAAGAAGGCCATGGGCAGTCTTGATTAGTATATTATTGCTCGAATGTTCCTGTTGTTTGGTTTGGCTAGTGCCCAAGGGGCTTCTTTATTTTTATTGAGTTTGGCTTTCATCTTGTAGTCTTTAAGGATGGATCCTTTTCTCTATGTTTGATGTAATGTTTTCCTCCGATGTAATAGATGAATATTTACCTATTTTTTGAGGGTTTTGTATACTTCCTCTTAGGTTGAGGTTGATTCTTGTTGTTCCCTGTTGATGTAAAAGGTATTTGGGAGCCTTCATATTTCTCGGTATAATATAATATCAATTAACTTACCAAAAAAATTATTATGAATAATTTGAAAATTTTACTTGTTCTTAAATTAATGAGTTACAAAATGTAGCACCCTAAAAATGACTCACATTAATCAAACCTAAGTTAATAAACATTTGAAAAATCAAATTTAACTATCCTCAACTTGCTGCCTCGATTTTTGTACCCGTTACAAGTTTGTTTTAGCCCTCGTGCAAAATCGATAGATTTTGCACAAAATTGGGTCACCCAATTTTATCCAAAACCAAAAAATGCCTACCTTAGCAAGGCAAAAAACTTAGTTGTAACCTCTTTGTCTCTACCTGGGCAACTACACGGTGGTTGCGGGATCGGTTCGACCGATTTCATCTAGAATAGAGGAGGTTGTAACCCCCCTTCAATTTTAGCCCAACCCCTCAGTTGATCTCTTCCTATTTAATCCAGGCTCCTCACCTCGGATTCCCCCTAGAACATCCACATATTTTCATCTTGTTATTCTACCATTTTTGTTATGTTTTTGTAGGTTCAAGTTGTGCATCGGTCAGATTCGTGCGATATCGTATCGCCCGATTTCGATATCGTTTCGCCCGATTTTGTCTGCATCACACATCCATGTTGTTCAACTATCTAGGGGCATCCAGACCTTAGTTTTTGCATTCTATATTCTCATCACTTCTATTTAGGATCATATTTAGATCATCTTACATTCATTATACTTGATATTCTAGCTTGCATATTCCCATTTCATCGCTTTTTCACAAATATTCACGTGTTTAACATAGAGTCATATTCAATAAGTCATCTGTTGTATTTTCAAATTCATTATTTTCTACAATTTAGTTCAGTAGATGCATATTATTTGGTGAAAATGTTATTTTCTGTATCAAAGTTGTCAAACTACAACTTTTTGCCCTAATCGGGTAGATTTCTGCATAATCGGACCACCCGATTAGCAGATCGGATCACCCGATCTTGCTAGATTTTGACCGATTTTACCTACAACAAAGAATCAGAAACTACATCAGACTTTCGAATATAGGTAAGAATTTAAATTTCTTTTATAGCACTGCATAGTTCATCTTAAACTTATTTTCTGTTGTTTGTTGTCTTCATAGAAATCAAAATTGCATATAGATTAATGTAGTTGCATATTGGCCAAAACTAGGTGTATGCATGATTTGATAAAAAGAACACATCAAAACAAATCCCAAAACCTAGGCATGGAAACTGCCACAAAATATTTCCTGGTGAACCCACCCAATTCGTCAAAAAATCACCAAAGAAGACACGATCTCAAGTGTCTCTCTTCGAGGTGTAGACCTATCATTCCCACATTCCCCTTCGAGGCACGGATCCATTAGCTTGAAGGAAAGGAGTGTGTGAATTTTAGACCTACATTCTTTGGTGAACCCGACGTGAAAACATTAGGCATCTTTCTGATTTATAAAACACAAAAAAAACATAAAAATTACAAAATATAAAACAAAATAAAATTAAGAAGATCATTAGTTTAAATCACATAATTTTTGTATTCCATAGATGGTAGATTACAACATAAGAAGAATTGTCCGAATTGATGTTAGTACATTATTGTCAACCCAAGAAATTTCTTCACTAGGTAGTGTGCCATACCTTGAGATTTGGAGAAGATTAGAAATCATAAGGATTAAAGAACCTGAACTTAAGAGAATCATAAGGTTTGATTTGTCTAGAATCCTGGATCCCGATAGTGCACCTTTTTACTTTGACCTTCAAAGAGCATGTGATAGGTGGCTAGCGGATAAGAGAGTTGTCATTTCCCCAAGTCTTTACTCCTTTGAAGATTATCTTGAGAATGCAATAACGATATATAAATTTTTATCACATGTGGAAAATCAAGAAGTTGTCTTAGACGATAAGAGAAGATTCAATAGAGTTCCTAGGGCTATGCTCTATCGAGAATATTGCCATGAATTGTACTTTTATATGTCAAACTATGAAGTTGATTGCATCACTATAGCTCATTTCATAAAATTCTTAAAGGCCAACTTTCAGTTTGAAGAAGAACACTATATGACACCTGAGGAATTGGAACCTGTTAATGATATCTATAGGCTTTTCCAAGAAAATTAAAGTATAATATCTATAATATTATAGTTTTTATTTTGTTTGTTGTATTGTTTGCAATCCAAAAAAAACTACAAAAACCCAAAAACATAATATAATATATTAGTTAGGTATATATATAACATATATACCCCAAGAATTTAAGCACATATATATAGTTATATATATTTGCAAGATAAAATATTTTAAGAAAAATACCTAAATTAAGAAGTGGTAAACAAGTAGAACATGATCATATGGGAGAACAAGATCAAGAAAATCTTGAAGATGTAGTTCAAATTGAAGATTATGTATCATCAGAGTCAGATGAGGAAAACCATGATAAAGAGGAAGAAGTTTTCTATCATAAGCCTCAAGTAGATGAAGAAGGCAATCTTAAATTTACCTCCACACAACATTTCACTGAGTTTTTAAAGGACAATATAGATGTCATTAACCATGTGATACAGATAGAAGCTCAACTCCCTATGGGGGATTATTCAACGGAGGCTTCCATAGAGGCTGCTCTCCGATTGAATGGGAACCCATTAACATACATGAACAAAAATCAAGCTGGTACATCTCAAAATGTAAATCAAAATTTGAATCAGAATATAGCACAACCACCACCAGTAATAAATTCAAATTCCAAACAAAAACAACCATCTTCTGCTTCACAAAAAGTAGCACAAAGAATTAAGAAGATGCACCATCTTAGTCAGAATCAGCAAAAGGTTCAACAAAACAAAATTCCCTATCAGCTTCATAATACTCCTCCTAGTAACACTCTACATAATAGTGTTTCAGTTGGGAATCATTATGCAACAACACCAACTTATTATCAAAGACACAACAATATGGTGCAACAAAATCAATTCGGTGGACAACAACAAGGACTTGAAGCCATGGTTAAATAGTTAGCTTCAAGACTAGATCAGATAGATCCCTACCATCCCTCTTATAGTTATAGAGAGATGTGTAGCCAACCCTTGGATCCTATTGTGGTTGCTCAACCATATCCAAAGCATTTTCCTATGCCTGTCCTACCGATATATAAAGGAACCGAAGATCCTATTGAGCATCTTCGCATGTTTAGGACAGCATGTCATGATATCTCTCATGATGACTTGTTGTTACTAAATATGTTCCCTAAAAGTCTCGGAGGCATGGCTCTAGAGTGGTATTATCAGTTACCCACTAATTCTTTAAGGAATTTTGAAGAGACAACAGAAATGTTTGTCCATCAATTCAGTGCTTACATAGAGAGGCATGTGACTATTAAATATTTGTATAATTTGAAGCAAGGAAAAGATGAAAGTTTTGCTGAATTCTTGACTAAGTGGAGACAACTCTTAGGCAAATTACATTTTGCTTTACCTCACCATGAAATGTTGGATATATTCATTGGTAATTTGCAAGAACAACTATCTTATGAGCTTTCTACTGCTACAGTAACCTCCTTTGATCAAGCCATTGATTTAGCAAGAAGAGTAGAAGAAGCCCTTATTAGAAGAGGTCATTTTAAGAAGAAATATGAAGATAAAGCTTCTAAAAATCAATATAAGAATAAACAAGTAGTGGGTGATGGAGTTACTGATAGCAGGAATACTCCAATTGTCAATGTTGTAGAAACATTTAAGAAGTTTTTATTGAAAGTTCCTGATAAGCCACCAAGAGAATTCACGAGATTAAATCAACCTTTAACAATGATCTTACCTCAATTATTGGAACAAGGCTTGATACGGTTGCCTAAAATAAGACAACCAGACACTACTACAGCTGGATATAGGGCTGACTTACATTGTAATTTCCATCAAGTAGATGGACATTCTACAAATTCTTGTAAAAGGTTAAAGCATGTGATACAAGACTTGATTGACAAAGGAAAAATGGAAGTTCAACAATTTCCTGCAAACAATAATACTCAAAATAATACCCAAAAACAAACAGATCAAAATGCAAATCAAAACCTAGATATCTTTCAACATCCCTTACCTAAGCATGGTAAAGAAGTAGTAAACCAAGTAGATCATCATAATGTTCCTCATCCAACTAGATATGTGGGAACCATTAGTAGATTTTTACCAAAACAAGATTTGCAAACATCTTATATACCTACTTTATCTATGGTCACAACTAGACCAATACAACATTCTCAGTCATCTTCGGAAGATACTAAAAGCAATACAGAAAGTGACACAAAAAGTGAAACAGGGAGTGAACTAGAGATTGCTTCAAATAGTTCTGAGTATGAATCAGACCAAGTCACTCCTATTACAGATTTATCAGTTCCAGAAGAACCATTTCCAAGAAGAATAACTACTAGACCATCATCTCAACAATGGCTTTCAAATGAGCAAGCAAGAAAATGCTAGACCCCATTTTGGTAATCCTCGACATAGCAACATTGTGGGTACCATTGGGGTTGTCACAAGACAACAAGCACAAGTTCAAAATTCTCAACCACAAAGTCAAAATGAGAAATCAGCTCCTTTTGTACTAAGAACTCCCACTAAGGGAAATAATGTACTAGGTTCACAACAAAGATCTCCATATGATATTAATGAACAATTAGCTACCATCATAGCGAGAATTTCTCTTTTGGACCTTTTAAGAACTTCCTCCATACATAGGGAAGAATTGATGAGAACTTTGAGCAAGATGATGGTACCTGAAGATATTGAACCTAATGCTATGGTGAATGTTGTGACTTTGGATGAAGCAAATTTCATAGATTTTCATGACAAAGATATCCCTCCTCAAAGCATGTATAGAGATAATCCTTTATACATTACAACATTGATTGGAGATGTAGGAGTCAAAAGAGTTCTAATTGATAATGGATCATCTTTAAATATCTGCACGTATGATTTCTTTCAAATATTTAGATTTAAAAAAGAAGATATGAAAAGTACTAAAATGATTATTAAAGCATTTAATGATGAAACTCAAGAAACATGTGGAGTAATGATGATCCCATTGCAAGTTGGCCCAAGAATTTTGGATACGACTGTGTTTGTTGTACCTTGTTTTGCATCGTACAACATTCTTCTAGGTCGACCTTGGATCAACGCAATGAGAGCAGTACCTTCCACATTACATCAATGTGTCAAATTTGAGTTCAAAAATCAATTAGTTACCATCCATGGTGATCCTAGGCCATTTGATATGTGTGGTATGGTGGAGCCTATAGGGGTTCCATTCTATCCTGCTATGTCTTCTACTCACCCTAGTCCACCCCCATCATCAAGACCTTCTAAATCTAAATCATCATCACCTTCTAAACCGATATCATTAAAAGCATGTTCTAAATCACCAACATCAACAAATTCTAAGTCATTATCATCTTCTGAGCCCATATCTAATCCATTTCCTAAATCCACATTATCATATTCACCTCCTGAGTCTACAATGTTTAAATTCACAGCATCTAAAGAACCAGTTAAGGAGGATAGTCCATCTACTTCATATGCTCTTTCAGATGAAGTATTATCGGACTTATCTTCAGTACTTGCAACTACAGAAGAAGTTAATTTTGCTACCCAAGATTCCTTGGTATTATCTAAGTTACCTCCATCTCCTCGAACCTTGGGCTTACCAAAGAAGGGAAGCATCTGCCATATTGGGAGTTGTGCCTTTGTGTATGCAGGGTATGATTGGGGTAAAATTATAGTTGTAAAAGTTACAATTGATCAGGATGGATTTGCTAAGTGTTATTTTTTTGATGGATATATAAAATCAAAACCAATGATGTGTAATATGGGTTATAGAGGTAAAGGTTTAGGACCTCATGAAAATGGTATAAAAGAACCTTTGGAAGTTGAAGAACGGCCTGCCCGGTGTGGTCTTGGCTATATTCCCACAAAAATAGAACCATTCCCATATGAAGATGATGATCACCTTATAACATATCAAGAATATATGGAACAAAGAGAGCTCTTTAAAAATATATATACTTGCAATATGTTAATTGTAGCTTATCCAAAAATGATTGCTTCCCTAGATGAATGTTTAGAAGGTGATATCTTTCATGATATATCTCTTGATGAAGTTTTAAGGAATAAATTCTTCTTTGATGGATCTATGCCATGTATAGCTCATGTTGAAGCAACTACTCCTCAAGAAGAACTAGCCAAATGCACATTAGAAGAGTTACAAGAAATGGGTGTATCACCCGCACCACCCAACTTTGAAAGAGACTTAAATATTGTTGTTGGAGATACTTTAAAAGTTAATATTGGAACAGAAGAGAACCCTCGCCTAGTCAAAATTGGATCAAAATTAAGTGAAGAAAAACAAAATTTATATATTGAATTTCTCACAGAATATGCTGATGTTTTCGCTTGGACATACGTAGATATGCCAGGCCTAGATTCTTCTGTAGTTATGCACCATCTAGTAGTGTGCCCTGATGCTAAACTCGTAAAGCAAAAACTTAGAAAAATGCATCCTAAAGTAGCACTACTAGTCAAAACTGAGTTAGAAAAGCTTTTGAATGTAGTTTTTATACAAGCTATTGACTATGCTGAGTGGATATCAAATGTTGTTCCAGTAACTAAGAAAGAAGCTACTAAGATTAGGGTTTGCACTGATTTTAGAGACATAAATGTTGCATGCCCTAAGGATGATTTTCCCCTCCCTAATATGGATCAGATCATAGATTTCATAGCCGGGAGTGGGATGCTATCCCTCATGGATGGTTTTTTGGGATACAACCAAATCAAAATAGCTCCTGAAGACCAATCTAAGATAACCTTTATTACCCCTTGGGGAACATTTTGTTGGAAAGTAATGCCCTTTGGTTTAAAAAATGTAGGTGCAACATATCAAAGAGCTATGACATATATATTTCATGATATGATGTATGATATTCTACATGATTATGTAGATGATATTATAGCTCATTCAGCAAAATAAGATGATCACATTAATGATTTAAGAAAAGTGTTTGATAGACTAAGAGAATATCTAATACGATTAAATCCTGATAAATGTGTGTTTGGAGTTAAATCAAGAAAATTATTGGGGGTTATTGTTTCTATGCATGGTATAGAAGTAGATCCTCTCAATATTAAAGCTATCCTTGATATGCCACCTCCTAAAAACATATCAGAGTTAAGAAGTTTACAAGGAAAACTTCAATCTATCTATCACTTCATTGATAAATTGGCGGATAAAACATGACCTTTTCTTAAATTACTTAAGAAGAATATTCCCTTCAATTGGGATAAATAATGTCAAGAAGATTTTGAGAGTATTAAACAATATCTTCTTACTCCTCCAGTGCTTGTTCCTCCTAGACCAGATTATCCATTTATTTTATATATTTCTACTTTGAAACTTGCACTAGGAGCTATGTTGGCTCAAATTGATGATGAAAAGAAAGAACGAGCCACATATTACATAAGCAAAACTTTAATAAGTTATGAAACCCGATATACTCCATTAGAAAATCTTTGTTTAGTAGTTGTGTTTTCTATGCAAAAGTTGCATCATTACATGCTTAGTCAGAAAACATATGTTATTGTTAAGTCTGATCCATTAAGGTACTTGATGAGTAGACCTTATTTGTCAGGATGCACAGCTAAGTGGGTTCTTGCTCTTAGTGAGTTTGAACTCACATTTATCAGCCAAAAATCTATTAAAGGCCAAGTTATAGCTGATCAGTTAGCTGTTGCACCTTTAGAATCTACTCATCCTATGAACATTGAATTTCCTGATGAGTGCCTTAATCTAGAAGAAGATCATTCTGAGACATGGTCTTTGTATTTTTATGGAGCTAGATGTATGAGTGGTGCAGGTGCTGGTATCATATTGAAATATCCCCAAAAGCACCTTATACCTTTATATTTTAAGTTACAATTTGCTTGTACTAATAATATTATAGAGTATGAAGCTCTAATCCTTGGGTTACGAGCTACTTTAGCTTTAAAAATTAAAGTTTTGTTAGTTTTTAAAGATTCTCAACTTGTGATAAATCAAATCAATGAATTTTATCAAACACGAGATGAGAAACTTCATCCTTATAAATAATATGTCCTTAAGCTTATATCATTGTTTGAAAAAGTAACTTTAGAAGCTATTCCTAGAACTAGCAACCGTGTTGTCGATGCTATGGTCATGGTTGCTTCTTTGTTGCCTTTGGAGTTGGATGATGAGTATGCTACTATCATTATTCACCAACTCCAAGAACCCACTTCTTCTAAGTCATGTTTAGAACCATTAGATGTATTTTTGATTGATGAAATTACCCCAGAGTCTTGGTATACAGATATCTTTAATTTTCTCCAGAAAGGGATTTTCCCTGAAGGACTAGATAGAAACCAATGTAGGTTATTACGTAAGTGAGTTGTTCACTTCGTAATTGTTGGTAATACCTTATATAGAAGATATTTTGAAGGTATCCTATTAAGATGTCTCAACCTAGAAGAGTCTAAGAAAGCCTTAAGTGAAGCCCATGATGGGTCCTGTGGAGGACATTTTAGTGGAAGTGCCATTGCTAAAAAGCTCCTTAGAATGGGATATTTTTTGCCTTCCATGGAAAAATATACTAATGATTATGTGCATCATTGTGATAAGTGTCAAAAGCATGTTGACCTCATCCATGCTCCTACTCAGGAACTTCAAGCCATATCCTCTCCTTGGCCCTTCTCTAAATGGGGTTTAGATATCATTGGTAAAATCAATCCTATTTCTTCTTATGGTCATAAATTCATAATAACAACAACAAAATATTTTACAAAGTGGGTTGAAGCTATACCTTTAGCTTCTTGCATAGGAGTTCAAGTTTCTAAATTCATTTTCAATCAAATCATTTGTAGATTTGGAATTCCATCTAATCTCATCTCTGATAATGGAACATGTTTTAAGAACAAATATGTTAAGAAATTATGCCAAAAATATAAAATCCAACATAGATGGTCCACTCCTTATTATCCACAAGGTAATGGCCAAGTTGAAGCATCTAATAAAACCTTAATAAAAATTCTAAAAATATTAGTTAATAAGTCTGGCCGTGACTGGCATATACAATTATATCCTACCTTATGGGCTTATCGAACTAGTGTTCGTACTCCTACAGGTGCTTCACCTTTTGTCTTGGTTTATGGTGCTGAAGCAGTTTTTCCATTTGAATTAGAAGTTCCTTCTTTAGCTCTTCTGCTTCAAGATGCTGAAGTAGGAGATGAATATCACACTGGCAGATTTAGTCAACTGGAACTTCTAGATGAAAAGTGCATCCATGCTTTGGAGCATCTTCGTGCCTACCAAGACAAACTTAAAAGATCATATGCAAAGAAAGTTCACAATCGATCCTTTGAAGTTGGTGATTTAGTCTTAAAAGAAAATAAAAAAAATACTAATGCAAGAAAAGATCTAAAAGGAAAATTTCAACCTAATTGGCTTGGGCCATATGTCATCACTGCTAAATTTGGATCAGGTGCATATAGATTGGCTTCCTTGGATGGGAAAGATCTCAAGGAACCCATGAATATCATGCATTTAAAAAGATATTATGCATAAAATCAAAATTTCCATATCTGTACATAATTGTAAATAAATTTCTTCATCATTTGCAACCCTCATATTATCAAAATAACAAAAAAATCGAAAAATATGACAATTTCCAAAAATATTTCCAAATTGTTAAGTTATTTATTTTGCATCAGTGTGTGTTATCTTCCAAAAATCCAAGTTATATTTTATTGTATTTCAGATAAATTCAAAATTTATCTTGAACCATGCACTTAATTTACATCTTTCATAATTTTGATTTTGTTGCTTTGATTATAAATCTCTCTTGTATCAAAAAGCACTATTACTTCACTAAATAAATTTTGAATTTTGGGAAATGATCTTGCTACTTCTTGAACCAAGAACACATTCTCACATCTTAAAAATGATTTGTTGCAAATTCAAAAAGGATACTACATAGTAGTCTTAGTTCCTTAAGCAAAAAGTTTCCCTTGCTATCCTATTATGCGCATGGTCTAGAATACTGAGAATTGGCAAAAGGACAAGCTCCCTCCCTACCCAAATAAAAATCCCTTGCCCTACGTCTAATCTGGGCAAGTATCCCAAAAGAAAGAAAAAGAAAAAGAAAAAAAAGCAATAAAATCCCCTTGTTCAAAATGGACAAGAAATCCCTATTCCAAAATATAGAAGAAAAGAAGGGGGTAGTGAGCTTGAATCCTTGGAATTCCTCAGTTATTCGAAAGCCATGAGGTAAGCCCCATAACATGTGGTTTGTGCCCAACCCACTTGACCTTGGGTAATCCCTTTCACGTGGTGACATGTCTGTCACATTAGCGACCTTCTTTTGTACAGACCAATGTCCGCTTGTGGATTAGCTAGCTTTTGGTAACTTGACTTACATAGTAGTTTGGTACAATGGCATGCACAAAATCATGGTTAATGAACATTTCACTTGCACACACATTGGTTCATAAAAGTTTGCTTGTATCACTACCTTACTCAAAATTGGTAAATTAATTTCACAAAGCACACACATTTGATCCTTGAGAGATTTTGTATCATTGTGTCGAATCAAGATGGATAATGCACTCACTTAGCACACACTGGTTCTTGATAAATTTGATTTTGTCTTAGAAATTAGTTAAAATATTTCTTTGAAATTTGTTAGATAGCATTTCTATCCTTATTCATTCATCACATAATTTTTTTTCAAAATTTCCAAAAAAAAAAATAGCTCGCTCCAAAAGAACTTGTAAACCAAAATTATTTATCATACATTGCATTTTGAGTTCACGATGATGGTATAATTCCTAGTAACTGTCTTCTCAAATTTCACACTAGGAATTCTATGCCTAGCGCAAGTCATCTTTCTCAATTTTTAAGTTTTAATCATTTCATATAGCACAAATGATTTGTCATACATTAATTTGCATCTTTAACAAACATCCAAAATCATTTATCATACATTGCACTTTGACTTCGCGATGATGGTATAATTCCTAGGAATTATTCTTCTCAAATTTCACACTAGGAATTCTATGCCTAGCGCAAGTCATTTTTCTCAATTTTTTTTTTTTTGAAAAAAATGAAAAACTTGTATTAATACAAAGAGCAATTACAAGCGGGAGAGAACACATCCCAACCAAGAATAGCAGACAACACAACAAGAGAAGAGCACAAAGGCAACCCAAAGACAACACAAAGCAAAGAAGTCAATCAGGCACGAACAATGACATGTCGCGAAATCGCGACATGTCGCGAGATCGCGACAGCCAACCCCGACTCCCCCACCGCGGTGCCAACAAGCAAAACGGAGTGGAAACGCGACATGTCGCGAAATCGCGACATGTCGCGAATCGCGACATGTCGCAAAGTCGCGACGAAAGCACCCACCAGCAACCCTTCGACAAAAGTGTCACGAAATCGCGACGAATTCCCCTTATGGCAACCAGATCGCAAAAGCGTCGCGATATCGCGACAGTTTCCGCCAATCCACTGGAAAGCCAAAATTGTCGCGATTTCGCGACGGGTTTTCCTTATGACACCACATCGCCAAAAGTGTCGCGATATCGCGACGGTTTTTCCTTTCGGCGCCCGGCTTCAAAACTGTCGCGATATCGCGACGAATTTTCCTCTCGGCGCCCAGTTCTCAAAACTGTCGCGATATCGCGACGAATTTTCCACTTTGCTCTCCATCTGCAAAAGTGTCGCGATATCGCGACAATTTTACCAGTTAGCCCCAAATTGCCAAAACTGTCGCGAAATCGCGACAACTTAACCAAGCGCCTTCCCCGAGGGCCGCGATGGCGCGACATGTCGCGAAATCGCGACAAAAACCCGCCAAAGGCCGAGAGGGCGCAACCTGTCGTCGATATCGCGACATGTCGCGATATCGCGACCAAAACCCGCCAAAGGCCGAAAGGGCGCAACCTGTCGCGATATCGCGACATGTCGCGATATCGCGACGTAAACCTTCCTTAGCATAAAAACACTGCACATCATTTCATAAAACGTTCAAGGCCTTGTCGAATCTCTGCATCCTCCACAGGCATGTCACTGTGCACCGCATCCCAACCTCCCTTTCAAGACCCATCTTAGCAAGGAAATCGGCCGCCTTATTGAGATCTCGATTCACATAGACAAGTATCACATCATCTAATTCCCTCCAAAGCTCTTTGATTTGGGAAACTAAGATCCGCAACCTCCAAGCTTTCGAGACAAAGTTTCTCATACAATCAAGAGCACCCACCAAGATTTGGGAGTCAGACTCAATAATAATCTTCCCGTGTCCCTGTTTGGCAGCCCATAAGGAGGCAGATTTAATGGCAAAGGCCTCGGCTTCATTGTTTGTGGCACATCCCGCACTCCGCAGCTCCCAATAGAGCAAAGACCCAAGATGATCGCGGCACACAACTCCAATTCCAAAGACTTCCCGGATTGCCTTTAGCCGCTCCATCGCATTGATTTTGATCCATCCTTCGAGAGGAGGTTTCCAACTACCACTCACCTGCCTTTGTTGAAAAATAGCTCCCTCGTCCAAAGGCTCGTAGCTGCATCGAATTTCCCCTCGGTATGAATGGCAACCGTTTCCGCCACTTTGCTCCAAATGACTTGCCATATTCCTTCTAGAGGGGAGAGAAGGTTTCACGAAAAATACGGGCATTTCTCTCCAACCAAACCCGCCACCGAATAAAAAATAAACCAAGCTCCCAGCCAATTCGAAGAGCTTTGGATTTAAATCTACCTTTCTTCCAGCTTTCCCAAATGTTGTTTCGAGACAAGACCCCATTAGCCTGAAGTTTAAAGTGGGAGAACCAGCGCTTCCAGATCTGTCGTGTGAAAGAACATTCAAACATTAGATGATCCGCCGTTTCCTCCCCGCTTGTGGCATAACACACATTGGGAAGGGCCAATGATGCCTCTGAGTCTGAGATTGTCATAGGTGAGAATTCCATTATGCAAAAACTGCCGAGCGAAGAAGTTCACTTTCGGCCAGCCCCGGGGATGCCATATCTTTCTCCACCCATGAACCAAAAAAAGTGTGGAGGGGGCTCCGGGAGGATCTCACCATATCCCTCTTTCACAAGATAAACCCCAAGGCTCCCATAGCCCCGTGCCGCTCATCCTCCTCATCTCTCCCAAGCAAGAAACTGTTCTGCCAAGATTTTTCCCAAAGTAGGTACCAACTCCGGAGGGCTTGGTATTGGCCACTCATCCAACTCGCTTAAACTTTATGATCTTGTAGTCCCCCAATTGACTAGTGTTAAAGTAGCTCTCAATTTGGATCCATCCCTTATCTTCTAAAGCAGATTTTATCGGTTGCAATTCAGGAAACACAGCAATAATGGGAGGATTCTGGTCCCAGGAATCAGGAACCGAGCCTTATCCCCTCTCCCCACTTTCCAAAATAGTTGATCTTTGATGAGTTGAGCTCCAAGCTTGAGCGCCTGCCACACTGGTGATCCAAAACCTTCCAATGGAAAGCGGCCCACATCATTAGGATGGACAGAACCCAAGTATTTGCTAGAGAGAATTCTGCTGAAGAGGGATGTTGGCTGAGAAATCCACCTCCAAGATACGTTTGCCACCCAAAGCCTTGTTGTTAAACTTGGAGCTTCTTAGTCCCAACCCCCATTTTTCCTTGGGTTGGGTAACCTTGTCCCACCCAACCAAGGCCCATTTCCTCTCTCCCTTGGCACCTTCCCATAGAAATCTTCTAGCCATTTTATCCAGCTTCTTTCCAAATAGACTGGGAGCAAACAGACGAGAGAATTTATAAATTGGCATGGCCTGAATAATTGACTGCAGAAAAGTTAGACGACCCCCATAACTTAACCATCTATTAGACCAATGGTTCATTCTATCTTTGATGCCATCCAAAAGGTCCTTCCAAACATCTATTTTCAGTTTTTTGAAATGGAGAGGGACCCCCGTGTAGACTCATCGGGAGAGAGGTCCGAGTGAAACCTAAAATCTCAATAACTCGTCTCCGTAACCGTTGATCAATATTGAAGAAGATCACTTTGGATTTATTGTCATTGATGACTTGATTAGAGGCCCGAAGGTAGACATTTAGAGTATCTCCGATTCTTCTTGCTTCCCTAAGGCCGGCCACTCCCACCAATCCAAAGATCATCTACAAACTGTAAATGAGTCAAAACTTCAGCCCCGACCTTAAAACCTGTTATCTGACCTTGAAGTCTTCTTCTCAGAAAGAGTCTACCCAATCCTTCAGCCAAGATGAGGAAGAGATAAGGAGAGCAAGGGTCTCCTTGCCGCAAGCCACGAGAGGCACCAAAAGGAGGCGAGGGAAGTCCCTTGATAAGAACAGAGTATGAAGGCGTAGAAATGCAGCTCATGACCCAATCTGTCCAGTCCTGAGAGAAACCAAAGGCCGTCAACATCTTTGCCAAGAAGCCCCACTCCACCCCGGTCATAAGCCTTGGACATATCCAGCTTTAATGAACATTCCTTTGTTCCCGCATTGGTGCATTGTATGGATAGCCTCCTGAGCAAGAATCACTCCATCCAAAATTTGCCTCCCTTCAACAAAACCCCCTTGCTCTGGGGAAATTATATTATGCATGATAGGTTTTAACCTTTCAGCCATAATCTTAGTAATTATTTTATAGATCACATTGCATAAGGCAATAGGTCTAAAATCGTATAAATGAACCCCCCCGCCTTCCTTTTGGAATTAAAGTAATGAAGGTATGATTTAGAGCCTTGAGCATTCTTTTATTGGTTCTGGACTCCTCAAGGATGACCTTAACATCTTCCTCCAGGGTATCCCAAAAGGCCTGGAAGAACTCAATAGGGAAGCCATCAGGACCAGGCGATTTACCAGCACTCATCCCAAAGACCACCTTCTTAAGTTCATCTTTATCTATAGGTCTAAGTAGAGCCCGGTTCTCTTCAGGAGAGATTATAGAAGGAATGACAAAGAATAACTTCATCTTGGGCTGCCCCATCTTGCTCCATACTTTCCTTAAAGAGTTTTGAGAAATACTCCATTGAGTGGGAGTGCATACCAGGAAGAGTGTCAAAAGAGTATCCATTCTCATCTTGAAGGAAATCCATATTATTCATTTGTCTCCTAGCACAGACAGAGCGCTGAAAAATTTTGTATTTCTGTCTCCTTCTAATAACCAAGTATTTCTTGCTCTCTCGTTTCCAAGAAATCTCTTCTTGATTATCAATATCCTCAACCGCTTTGCGCAAAGCATCATCCTCGGATTTAAGGTGCTCGAAAATGTTTCCTTCCCCGAAATGTTTTTGCACCTCATCCCATCCGGCCAACAAGGGGGCCCGCTGGTGCCGGGAAGTCCGATTTGTTAGTTTGCCTCCACTGCTTCAATTTACACTTGACAAATTGAAGTCGTTTGTGAAATTTGAACATTGCAGTCCCAAAAGGTGGACGGCCATCTTCCCACCACTGAGGAATTTTTCTTCGGAGATCTTCTTTTTGCAACCAAAAATTTTCAAATTTAAAAGGTTTATGGTACTGCCCCGTCCTAGCCCCTCCCTCCAAGGAAATGGGAAAGTGGTCTCGAAACTGGGCCTTCCAAAATCTGAAATTTAATATTCCATTTCACAAATGCTTCCTCCGAGACCAGAAACCGGTCTAGTTTTACCTTCCTACTGTGTGGCTCTCTTCTCTTATTAGTCCACGTAAAATAAGTACCAGGACCTTTGATATCAACAAGGTGAAAGGCCCGGACTTGAGCAATCAGAAGCCTATCCCCTGGATCCAAAACTGGGAAACCACCTTCCCGATCCCCGGCGTATAATTTGGCATTAAAATCCCCAACGAACAATCCAATCGCAATCTTCCCGGAGGATCTCATTGAATGAACAACATTCCATTGAAGCCGCCGGCCATCAATGCTTTGAGCCCCATAGAAGTTTGTAATTAAAACCTGCTCAGCTGTAACAATATTCTTAAAGAGAGATGTGAGAACACCCCTCCAAGCTGTATGTTCTATTGCTATCCACACCAGAGGATTCCAAAGAGTAACAATTCCCCCCGAAGCTCCTTGGGCCGCCACATCCATATATCCAGCGCCCCTCCATATTCTACTAGCAATTTTACACATAAGATCTAAAGACATTTTTGTTTCCTGAAGGAGCAAAAAGTCTGTTTTGTGTCTTCCTAAAAGTCTTTGAACAACAGATTGATGGGTTCTACTGTTTAAACCCCTTACATTCCAGGATTGTATAATCATTGGAAACCTTGGGAGCAATACGAGTCAATTGTTCTCACCGATCCTCCATTGATCGCCTTGTCCCCTTGCGCTACTATTAGATCCTTATTGGATTTTCTACCACCTCCTTGGGAATTACTATTCTTAGACCTCTTTTCCACCTCGGGTAATCCCCAACGCCGGTCTTTCTCTCTGCTCTTTTCTCGCACTTCCCATGTGGAAATCCTTAATAACTAGTTGTGCAGGGGAATGAATTACCATAGCCCCTAGGTTCTCTGGCTACAAAGTCTCGGGGGTTTCAATCACCTGTTCTAAGACAGGAGTAGATGATAGAGGAGCATGAGAGTGGGTGTTAGAATCCCCGCATTCCCATCCACTCCTTCCATGACTTGGTCTTCTTGGTCTACAAGGGATTTGAAGATTTCATATCGATTGGTTGGCTTGGTTTGGGCCCGCTCTTTGCCATTTCTCTTTTTGTTTTTCCTCCGCTTCGCTGTTCAAAGCCATCTTTCTCGGGCATCGTAACCCCGGGGGATATTGAGGGGTTCTTTGACCGAAGTGAACTTACCCTCTCTCGGGGCGATTTGACGCTCCCGACGGAGCTTCCGCTTTTGTGGTCGTGCTATTTGGGCGTAACCTAGCCAAATGGCCATGCTTATGGCAGACTCCGCATCTAAAAGGTAAGGCTTCATAGTCTAGCCGTCGTATCCAGGTTAGTCCCGCCAACTCCAATTCCACCTCTACTGGAAGTGGTCGGCTAATGTCCATTTCTACACATATTCTAGCAAAGACAACAGTATTTCCTTCCATGGTATCTCTTGAAACTCCCAAAAATCTACCTAGAGAATTACCAATCAACTCAAGGATCTGCTCACCCCAAAACTCCATTGGGAGAGCATACAGCCGTATCCAGACCGGGACAGCCGTGGGCTCAATGCGAGGATCAAAACCCACTCTCCACGGTTGGACAAATAATCCTGCCGGGCCGTGGCTCCTCTTCTCTGATTCAAATGCTCTGTTTCTATCTGCTAGAGAAGAGAAACTAATAATAAAATACCCATTGCTTATAGGCCATAGAGAGTACTCACCAATGGGCTCCCGGCTCTGCCTCACCCTGTGTGTAGAAAGTTCATAGTGGGCCGAATACCCATGAATTTGCAGATCAGATCATGGGTAGCACGGTATATAATCGTATCCTCAACCAGTTTTGGTTCTATGACAATCTTAGGCCTGGACGCAGATTGTGGAAGGCAGCCGTTAACTCTGTTTGCAGGTAAACCCTTTCCAAAATTCTTAAATAGCATTTGATAAGCACTGCGTTGAGCTTCATCGGAGGAAGATGCAGGGTTTTCTTTTAATTTATCAACATATGAGCTTTTCTGCCCATCGAAAGATCCTGGAGGAGACCCCATTGGGCCCTCCCAAGGCAACGAACGATCCTTCAAAGAAGTGTAGAATCAATCCACAGGAGGATCTGGAAGAAACTTCCAACCAGAGACCCTGGAGCTTCGCCCGGTGCCTGCACAGAAGGTTTCCCGCCAAATCGCCAGAGCTCAGAAAAAAACCCAAACTCCAACCCTTCTTCCAATTATTCATCATTTTTCTCAATTTTAAAGTCTAAACCATCCCATATTTATTAATCTTCTTAAATATGTGATATAAATAATTTTTTTTATATCAACTTGTGTCTTCAAAATAAATAGTTTCACATTATCATGCATTGCATTTTGACTTTGCGATGATGGTATAATTCCTAGGAATTATTCTACTCAAATTTCACACTAGGGATTCTATGCCTAGCGCAAGTCATCTTTCCCAAATTTTCATGCTTAAACCACATTATTTTCACAAACAATAAACATCATCAAAATATTTCTTAAAAATCAAAATCTTCTCAAGAACAAAAGTCAAACATCTTCTTTTATCAATATAAGCCTCAAGATTATACTTGAGCATCACAAAAACATTTCTATTATTAGCAATACAAAATTCCTCACAGCAGGATTCGCTTCATGACCTAGCAAGCACTGATCTCCACCAACGGTCATATAACAACACAACATCCTCCAAGGAACATTGCTAATCCATTTATTTTATTATTTTACAAAAACATCTTTTCAAAACATCTTTTTCAAAAACATCTTTCAAAAACACATTTACAAAAACTCAAGTCAATTTTTATTTTAAGCATGATAAAAACACTTAAATTAAAAGCATGATTATGAGAAATTTAAACATCATAAAAATTCAATCAAATGCAATCAAATCATATAAAATCACATAAGATAAGAAGATCAATATATATATATATATATATATATATATATATATATATATATATATATATATATATATATATATATATATATATATATATAAAAAAATTTGAGTTTTTCACCAAACCTGGAATTTGGTGCAAAAAATCGAAGGGGGTATCACATCTAAAACAGTTTAACAATAAAACTTGAAATCATCAACAAAATGTGCAATAAATTTTTGCTTTCTCGTAAAGTGTGTCATACTTTTATTTAATGCACTTTCTTTCAAAAATGCACTAAAGAGGGGGCAAAATGTAGCACCCTAAAAATGACTCACATTAATCAAACCTAAGTTAATAAACATTTGAAAAATCAAATTTAACTATCCTCAACTTGCTACCTCGATTTTCATACCCATTACAAGTTTGTTTTAGCCCTCATGCAAAATCGACAGATTTTGCACAAAATTGGGTCACCCTATTTTATCCAAAACCAAAAAATGCTTGACTTAGCAAGGCGACAAAACTTAGCTGTAACTTCTTTATCTCTACCCGAGCAACTGCATGGTAGTTGTAGGATTGGTTCGACAAATTTTGTCCATAATAGAAAAGGTTGTAACCCCCCTTCAATTTTAGCCCAACGCCTTAGTTGATCTCTTCCTATTTAATCCAGGCTCCTCGCTTCGGATTCCCCCTAGAACATTCATATATTTTTGTCTTGTTATTATGCCATTTTTACTATGTTTTTGTAGGTTCAAGTTGTGCATTGATCAGATTCGTGTGATATCATATCGCCCGATTTCAATATCGTTTCACCCAATTTTGACAAAATTACCCGATTTTATCTACATCACACATCCATGTTATTCAGTTATCTGGGGGCATCCATACCTCAATTTTTGCATTCTATATTCTCATCACTTCTATTTAGGATCATATTTAGATCATCTTACATTCATTATACTTGATATTCTAGCTTGCATATTCCCATTTCATCGCTTTTTTGCAAATATTCACGTGTTTAACGTAGAGTCATATTCAATAAGTCATATGTTGTATTTTCAAATTCATTATTTTCTACAATTTAGTTCAATAGATGCATATTATTTGGTAAAAATATTGTTTTCTATATCAAAGTTGTCAAATTGCAGCTTTCTACCCTAATCAGGTGGATTTCTACATAATCGGACCACCCGATTAGTAGATCGGATCACCCGATCTTACTAGATTTTGACCGATTTTACCTACAACAAAGAATCAAAAACTACATCATATTTCCATATACAAGTTAGAGTTTAAAATTCTTTTAAGCACTGTATAGTTCATCTAAATTTACTTTTATGTTGTTTATTGTCTTAATAGAAATCAAAATTACATATATATTAATGTAGTTGCATATTGGCAAAAACTAGGTGTATGTGTGATTTGATAAAAGAACACATCAAAACAAATCCCAAACCTAGGTGTGGAAACTGCCATAAAATGTTTCCTGGTGAACCCACCCAATTCATCGAAAAATCATCAAAGAAGACACACGATATCAAGTGTCTCTCTCCGATGTATAGACCTATCATTCCCACACTCCCCTTCGAGGCGCGGATCCATTAGCCTGAAGGAAATGGGTGTGTGAATTTTAGACCTACACAATATATAATAGCATGTGCAATAGATATGTATGTTATGGTGGTAATGGTAAACAATTTGCAAGGTATTAGATTATTATTTAATGTATTATATTTTATATCAATTCAATTTACCAAATACCATGGTGGGATTTGATGGTTAGGCAAATGATTTGTGTAGACACCAAAATCTAGCCATTTATCCTCCATCCATGCTTTCCCGCCATTTCCACCACCAAAGCATAGCCAATTCGTCCACCATTCCTATTTCCTACCATTTCCAAATATTATTCACATTTATTTATGTATATTTATTTTATATATATTTAAATATAATATTTTATATTATATTTTAATATATATTTAATAAATATGTATTTATTTAAGTGAATTAATCTCGGAAATCCAAATCCATTTAATCCTGAACACTCATTTACATAAATTCATGCCACACCCTAGATTTAATATCTACCCTTGGATGTGCTTTAATCTCAGCCACACGATTAGTTTCATTGAAACCCTAGCATGCCCTAGGTTAGATTATAAATAGGAGCCATTTTTATGGCTCAACCCCTGGGTTCCCAATATTTTAATTTCCTTGATTTTCCCTAGATTTTTTAAGTGTCTTAAGTCTTCAACCAAGTCTTTTGTGTGCTAATCCTATTCCATCCATCACATTTCGCTTGCCCTCACTCGCCACCCTCTCTCACCATCGTTGTTGTCCTCATTTTTCTCTCGTCGGATCTACTTCTATAGAATTCTTCCCCTTAGCCCCAAGTGTCCATAGGTATTTCTTGCAGTAGTTATGCACCTATGGGTGTTTTACACTATCACTCCTGAAGATCCCCTAGCCTCCGAGCAACACTAGGGCATCATCGCACCAGCCACCTGCATCAGAGGTCTCACATTAGATCATAGTAAGTAAAATAGATCAATCATTTATTATTTTATTTTATGCATGTGTTACTATTTTTGTTCACTTTATTTGCAGTATTTAGTTAGGTTTTATCATTTATAATAGAGGGCATCATGCTGTGGAGCCCTCACAAGTATTACTAACTATTTGTGTTGTGTCATTGTGTACATATCTAGAGCACTACATCAGCATCTAGAGTGGCCCAGCATTGGATATCACAAAGTCCAATCAACCCTATTGGGATTAATATGTACTTGGAGACATCACAGCTTTGCTTGTTAGGGTTTTGGAGAACCCTATCCCCTTGTAATATTGTATCAAAAGGATTCAAAGATCCAAGCTTGTAAACAATGGAGTTTCTAGGCTTCCCCTATCAATGAAAATTATTCTATTGTGCAATCTTGTATTTCCTTGTGTTTCATTTATTCAAAGTATTATTTGGATGTGGTATTTTGCATCTTTCAAATGGCGATCATGATGGGACCCCCTAAGGGTTTCTATTTATGATTTGTTTTACTAATTTTCTTGTTGTTTTCTATCATCTTGCAGGTTTTTTAGAAGCACGAATTTCATAGATTTTGTTGGATCTAGGGTTTTTGAAGTCTGTAGAAGCTTGCATAAGGTGCACGAAACACTCGACGGCATTCGATGGCAACTCAAAAATGCCCAAGGTTATCTCAAAATGATCCAGAAGCACCCAGGGGTGTTTATAGAGAGCTATGAGCAAATACGTAGGATATCCAGTAAGTTTGCTATTTAAAATCCTAGTCTTCTATTTTATGTATTTCTAGGTTATCTACTGTATTTTTTAGATTTTAAGCTTAAAATGAACTATCATTAAACAATATGGAAATGAACTCATGTTAGTTTATATTTTTAGATCTGCATTCATTCACATAGTCTGATTAGGGTTTTATTTTCTTAATACAAACTCTGTTGCATTTTGTCTGCATTTGAACTGAGAAATTGCATAACATAGTGTTGCATATTAGGGTTAGAAATATTTTCTTTTGTTTATCTAAGTTGGAACACCATTAGATTGCCAAAAGTATCCTTTCCATTTGGGTGATTCCAGGCAGAGGTATGGATGAACCCTTTGATTGTTATTTAGATAGAGGGTCTTAAGCGGTGTACTTCACGCACTTTGGAGAAATTGGTATTCTTTTGTTGGCTTCTGATTTAGGTTTATGAAATGAATTGTTTTTATCATTTTTTGTACACAATAGAAAACATAATATTTAAAAATATTTAACACACATCACATTTTATTCAAAATAATAGTGGTTGTATTTCATCACCAACCATTGCTTGATATTAGGTGACGGTGGCATTCATCTCCATCCACCAATCTCTATCCATAGACACCATAAGATACCCCCAAGAAAAAATTTTGGATTTCATCACCAAAAATAATCACGTTGCCCTATCTTTGCCATAGTTTTTCACCTTTGTTTCATTAAGAAAGATTAAAAAATCAAAACACACAAAACTGGAACATAAAATGAATACACATTAAAAGGAGATAGTCAATGAATGAGGTAAGCCACAATGGTTGAGACTTAGTATTGATTGTATGTTTTCTTAAGCATTTCATTTTTCGTGTTACATTTGGTATTTTAATTTGTATCTTGATTTATTTTGCTTATGGTATTAACTAGAAATAAAAAGAAAGCAATAAGTCGGGATAACTTAATGGAACCTTCATCTGCTTTCCCCACCACTTTTTTGGTAGATTCCATGAATCTTATGCAGGCATATTTATCTGCAGGTCCTTCACATTCTTTGCCATCCACAGCATATCACATGATCATACCCCAAGAGGATTCAACCTCCCCTACCATTGACAACCACATTACCCATATAGACATATATAGAGTAGAAGCTTTCATGAAGTATTCTAATTATGTCCTAGAGTTTATCTCCAATTCACTTAGACAGGATTCTTCTCTAAAGCAAGAGCATGTTTACTCCCAACCCCCATCCATCCTTATCGAGGTTTATACTAACCCTCTCTTTGAGGAATCAGTTGCACATTCATCCCATGTGTCCATTCCCTAACCTTCATGTGCTTCTAGCACCTCATATACCTCCACCTATACCAATCCCTTGTATGAAGGACATGTAAATATTGCTTCACAAGTCCCAGCCTCACAAGTTAACATACCTAGTATAACTCATACCCAAGCCACATCATCCATACCATCCACTTCCATACCCTTAGTCTCTGATAGAGATATTAGTTAGGCATAGGAACACCTAAAAAAATTGCTTAGACAACATAAAAATGCTCAACAACAAGTACAGGTAAACCCTAACCCTTACATAACTCTACTCAAACTACCCTTGTCAACCAGGGTCCATCATGGGTACCATAGTCTTCTGTGGTTTCTATCCCTATTCTCCCACCTAGCCACACCATCACCCATCTTATTCCCATTGGCCAGTCTAACCATAGCCTTCATCAATCAACATCATTCCACAATTCCTCATATTTTCATTAGCAATCCCCCATTCATCGTATCTCATCCAATTCGCCTAGTCATCAATACCAATATTCTCATCATTTGATCACTCCACAACATCTCTCCACACCTCCATAAGCTCATTAGGTAATTCAGGGTTTCTAAATTCCTGAGGAGTATCCTCGAATTAAGGCCATGTAGAAAAAAATAGATCAATTGATGCAATTCACTCCTGGATTTTTAAACTAGAAACCAACCTTACGCCAATTGATCAAACAACCAATCCATCCTTTGGTACCATCACCACCATATCCAAAAAAATTATAGTACTCAATTTTGATTAATTTAAGGGAACTGAGGATCCCAAAGAACATGTGAGCACCTTTGTTCATGCATGCTTCATAATTCAAGATGAAAATGCTCTCATGCTTCAAAATTTTCCTCAAACATTGGGAGCAGATGCCATAGAATGGTACAATCAATTGCCAAGCCAAAGTATATATACTTTTGATCAATTGATTGATCAATTCTTTGATAATTTCATCCTAAATGTTAAAAAGAAGATTTTATTATCTGATGTCTATGCTTTGAGGCAGCAGGATGATGAATCTATCTATGATTTTAGAAACTGTTGGATGGTTATCATCACAAAATTGCCATTCACCCTACCAAAGTATGAGCTAATCAAGCTATTCACCAAGAGTTGCTTAAATTCTATCTCTTGGATGCTCCAAATACAAACTTATCAATCATTTGAAAAATGTTTAACTTAGGCTAGCATCATTGAGGATATCAAAATCCAAGAATACGTACTAAATCCTAAGAAGAAATAATGGCAAAACAAGGGCCAATACAAAAGCAATTATTTAGGCAAACAAAAATCAACACAAGATACTCTAGCCACCCAATCCAATCAGGTCAATAAAGTGGTCATGATCCAATCAGTAATGGCTCAACAACAACAACCTGTGCAACAAACATCGAAACAAATTTCATATCATGTGGTCCCCTCAACAACACAAACTCCAACAGTTCAAAACACAATGCTAGTTGTGGAAGGTCATCCTTGGTGACAATCTATTAGCCAAACTTACCAATACATCCCATTATCCAAATCAATGCCTCCCTTTTTAAAATATTGTATGAGACAAATAAACTTGCTTTGCCTGACATTATATCGAATGATCCCACCAAGCATAGTAAAAATTATCGGGAACACCTATTTTATCCTTACCATAGGCAAAATGGGTATGACATCAACAATTACCATGTGTTTAAAAATGTAGTCCAAGACCTCATTGACTTGGGGGCAATTAAATTTAATAGTCCCCTTGCTCAACAAAACCAAGACCTTGGTATATTTAAAACACCACTTCCCCACCACGATGAGGTGCAACAAAATGTAGGGGAAACTAACACTAAAACTCCCCCTAACCAAGTCAACCACATTTAACAATACCAAGGGTTTGTAGGGGTCATCCATGGGGTTACTAGAGGTCAACAAAATAACCAACAAAGGCAACCACCTCAAGCAAGTGTGTCACAACCTTCTACATCGCCACCCATCCAAGTTTCCCCCAATCCCTCATCACCTATCCATATCCAATCAAATCTATCAAATCCTTCCATAAATTGTCCACCTTGACCAATCATCTCATTGAGTAGCCTATTAACCACGATTCTAAAAATGGCTTCTGTAAAATTTTTGATTTATGAGCTAATCCAAAAATATTCCCCACATCGGGAGGTATTAATGGAAATTTTTAAATCCATTGAATTGCAATCGCAAGATCCTAATGTCTTCAAAAACTTTGTGGGGAGTATCCAAACATGCATGGAGCCTTCCATAACATTTTATGACTTTGATATTAAGCCAATATCATCAGAATCAATAGAGAGAAATGAGATGTGTCCCTTCAATACTACATCAATGTTTGAAATATGTTCATGAGGGACAAGTACATTGCATATTGGCAGACGTTGAGTCATTAAGTATTGTAATTTCATCTCAAATCCTTATGAGTCCATGCTACCTTCCACTCACCTTTTCATTTCACCATCATCCAATCCATCCACCACCACATCAATCTCTTCATCAAAGGATCCCATCCCTGAAGAGCTCCCCATCACCAAGCCTCATCAAGCTTCCACATTATCACCATCATTATCAGTGACTACATGCACATGTGGTTATGCTTAATCCACATCATCAACATCATTGCAATCCACACCATCATCATCCATTTCACAATATTCCCAAGCCAATTCATTACCATAACCCAATGTTTCACAAGTCAAAATGATGAATTGTGAGATACTTTCATCTTCACCATCACCCGATCCATCATCTGACCATAATCATTCCATGTCATCCCAAGTCAAAGTCCACCTCACAAATCTTGGTATTGGTGAATATGTGGTTGACGACATCACCATTATGCCCCTCACCATCCCTAGTGCTAAGGATTTCAATCACCCATGTGACCCACCTTTAGCAATAGGAGCAATCTTTAACATGGGTTCATCTCCAAATAGCATAAATTTTGTATATGAGGGATTGAATATTCATCAAGCCCAACTCCCATAGACGATTCCCAAGAACCAAAACTTGCCAATGTTCCAAACATGTCAGGATTCCCATATCACTATTTTCATATAGTCAATTGGTAAGGCTATGTCCTAGGATTGCATGAATAGGGAGTACATCAACCTATCAATGTTCCATATCAAGAGGTGCACAACTATTTAGTTTTAGGCTACCACCCACTACCTACCACCTCTTATTTTGAACAAGTCTTCCAAAGACTTAACCTCAATTCAGGAGAAGAAGTCCTCCATCCTAATTTTTATGATGATATCTATGAAGAATTTGAGCTTATATCGATAATTTTAGATGAATCTAAAAAAGAATCAGAGCCCATCATTCCCCATTCTGAACAAGATGAGTCTTATCTCAACATGTTCCCCATCCATGAGCCCATATTTTGCTTACTTCTTCCACAAGAGTGAGTCACACCTACCGGTGAACCACCACCTCCATTCCATTAAGAAATTCCATAATCCAACTTGTAACATATATACAGAATTAAAAAATAGTGGTTTTCACCACTACCAAAAAAAATCAAAAAACAGGTTTTCTTATTTTTAGCATTACATATGTAAATATAACATTTAATAGAATACACTTTGTATTGCTTCTTGTTGTTTAGGTTAACCAAGCTCTTAGCACCAGTTCCTAGGTTACATTCATTCCATACAACCTTGTCCACCTTGCCCATAAGTCAACATGAACACTATTGATTTATTCACCCTACTCCGTAATCCATATGATCCAACTAAGCCAATTCTAACTGACACAAGTATCATCAATATGGACTGTATTTCCTCACCTCCAACCTTTGCCAAATTTGTCTTGTCCAAGGAATTTTTAAGGGCTTCCACCAACTACATTCCTCCATCCCCTCTACCTTCTCCTTCACCCTCACCTTTGGATCCCAAGGTTTTCTAGGCAGAAATAGATGAGGATAAGACAGAATATTTTTATGACATTTTAGATGATATTCATCTGATCCCTACATCCCATCAGCTTGAGGAAGGCTCCCATATGTCTATTTAAGATGCTATCGATGTGGACCTTAGTTCTAACAAAGACAATCCCTAAATTGTCAAGCTTGGCAAAAATTTATCACCCAACGAACAAGATCAATTTATTGCTCTCCTCAAGAAGAAAAATGGTATATTTGCATGGTCCTATAAGGGAGAGGAAGAATTCAAACCACTTAATGTTATACACTTGAGAGCATTATATGCATGACTATTATTATATATATGGCTAATACACAAAAACATTTGCATACATTTCATTCATAATATTGCATTTCACTTTACATATTGCACGTTACACCTTACATTTCACACTTCATTCATAACATTACATTCCACTTGCATTCAATATTTCAAAAACAAGGCATTTATCTACATTTCATATTGCATCTTACATTGCATTTACATCCATATTACACATTTCATATAGGGATCATTTATTAATTTCAAGGTCTTAATTTATCCTACAAAAATCATGTTGCCTTAATCAGGGGCACCTTCACAATGTCATCCACACAATTCCACAAAGTCAAATTACCATTATCAAAGCCACATTTTCAAAAAGTACTAGGTGTTTTCGGTCACTCAGCCACTCCTGGTATTTTAAGCAACCTCCAAAATACATATTGAGTTCTTCTTAGGACCATTGCACATCTTCACTAAGAAAATCTTGAGTTTTGGGAATTGACTCCAAAACATTATTGAACCAAGCAAAATTTTTACATCTTAAAAACATCTTGTGTTAAAAAGGTATAACACCATACTTGGTATGAACCTCGAGGTAAAAAGGGTCATCCTTGCTAGTACCATCATGCAACATAGTACATAAAAATAGTGGTTCTTACCACTATCACTATTTCAAAAATAAAATAAATAGTATGGAAAAACCCCTACCAAAAACTCTAAATCCTTTTATCACACACCACTGATCAATTGGGTTGTAAGGATTGTACTATATTTTCATTCAGATGGTTAAGTAGTCATCCTCAAAACTTAAGAGATCAACAATAAAAATCATGTACTACAGAGTTAGCCTCCATCGAAGCTATAGACGCTTGACTAGCAGTGGAGTATGCTCATGGGTGGTAACATGTCTCATTTAAAAGAGACCTCTAACCGCTCATACGGACAAGCTAGCCTATTGGTCTCAACCATAATAGTTTTACCCAATTTACTCAAGATGAGTTAATGAACTCGCTTGCACACACACTAGTTCTTGATTGTTTAAGGTCATTACCATGCTCTTGATTTATAAAATGAGTTAACTACACACACATTTGGTCCTAGAGGAATTAGGCAATTTTAGTGAGTTTGTTTGATACCACTAAAATGTTTGAGTCTCTACAAATAGGCAGTATTTCATATCAACATCCATATATTTTTACATATCAACATCCATATCTTCTTCCATATCAACATCCATATCTTCTTCCATATCAACATCCATATCCTCTTCCGTGTCAACATCCATGTACGTTGATAAGTCATTCATACCATATGCCACCAGGTCTGGTGCCCTGATTAAACAACAATGCTAGAAAAGGGTCATGAAAAGATCTAAACCATAAATAATAATTAGCACATGCCATATTGCATTAATCATCCATATATTTCATCTTACATTAATAATCCAAAACATATCATATGCATCAATCATAAACATAAACATGCATTCCACAAAAGTATTCCATAAAAGCATTCACACAAAAATATAACACAAAAGGTAAAATCCATGTATATATATCAATAAATGCCAAAAGGCTACATACAATGGAGCACCAAGGCTCATATACAAAAAGTGCATCTAAGCACTAGCTACATCCTCCAAGAGAACCCTTGTGATCTAGCAGGAGCCTGTGACCTAGAAGAAGCCTTAGACCTAGAGCTATGCCTAGGCTCTCTATGCCTCGCACCCTCGAACATAGATGAGTTTGGTGGATCAGAAAGTGGAATATGATGTTCCATCAACCTATCCTCCAATACCTTATTATATCTATGTCGAGACCAAAGGCATGCTATATCAACATTATGTTGATGCTCTCTTCGCTAGCTCTGCCTAGAGCCTCATGATCCTTGCATTCTACTCTGACACTTGTTGCTCCAATTATGCCCACTCCTCTCTTTGACTTGGGGGTACATCTAGAACCTCCTCTACATCCTCCCCATCTTCGTCATCTCCCCAAACCTCGGGAGCTTGTTGCGCTGCACCCCTAGCCTTATACCTCTGAGTATTATATTGAAGGCACCGCTACTACTTGGGGGTCCCTTGGGTCCCTTGGACCCCCTCATCCTGGGTATCCTAGGTACCCTCATCCCTAGCCTCTCCACCTCCATCCCCATAAACCGCTCCTTGAGCCGATACCCATGGTGGCTAAGCTATGAACCATGTGTCATACTCCGTGGTCATCCTTGCATCCTCCACATTAAGGATATCCATCTCCTTTTCATCCTCCAAAATAACCCTCCACAACTTAGTGCAAGGTAGCCCGATCTCCTCTTAATGCCTTCTATAGCGCACTATCTCATCAAGGAAATCCTACCTCAACCCAAACTGGTGGAGTACTCATGAAAACTAGAAGTACTCCTCACTCTTATGTTTCCCAATAACCCACCAACCCTATCGTAATAATCATAGATGCTCTCCATCATCGATCCATCGAGCAGCCCACCATGGCCTCCATACCACTTGGGTAGATTTCAATCCTACCCATAACTCCCTGTACCACTGGCTCGTCCTCACTGAACAACTAGGTTGCACCTCCTCCACCAAATCCCATTGCATAGAATAGGGCTTCTCCCTACCAAACTCCTCCATAGGTAGGCCCTTCGATCAAGAAACCCTGAAGTGCTCCCATCCCCAACATTACAGTAATAAGATGCAACCCAAACCCTTTTATCCCTACCTCGTCATCTCATATAACTCCTGGTATAGTTGTTCTAGTAATACGGGACCCCACACATACACCTACCTCATCATGAGCATATCGCTCACCACCCTTATCAGGTTCCAAGGGAACCTACACCCAGTATTGTTCGAAGCCACAATGTTGGCCAACATTAATATCACCAAATCCCAGATGGCATCCAACTCCTTTTCCACATACATAGACAAATAGAGTATACCCACACTTTCAACCTTCATCTCCTGCCATGCATCCCTAAACATCTATATCATCTCCATCTTTCACTTGAGCCTAACCTCAACTCGGATCCCCTCCACCAGTACCTTGAGGATGCAATATACATCCTCTAAGGTCACAGTAACCTTACCTATGGGAATTTGAAATATCCCCCTATATACATCCCACCTCTCTGCTAAGGTCGAGAGGTACCCCTCATCAGCCCTCACCACATCTAGTTGAGATACCTTTGTTGTCCCTACTTAACCAAGAAACTCTCACTCCTCCTTCGTAATTGCCTTCCTCATCCTAGGGATGTAATGCGAGAACCATTGTTGAGCCTCCAAAACTCTAAGCTACAGCACAGTACAAAGTATTTGTTAATAATTTCAAAAAAAATCATAAAAATACAAAAAAAATTGCACAATACAATGCCTTACCTCAGCAATCCACACCCCGACAATAGCCTCAGCCTCTGCACCAACTCCTTCTACCACCATATCTTTTGTGCTACAAATGCCTAACCTCACTTCACTCCTCACTCACCCTTCACTCCTTCGATGCAGCTTCTCAAAACTCCCAAATACACAAATGAGCTTCAATCTCACCCAGAAAGCTATTTATAGCTGCTTTAGGTGCTCTGAGGTACCCATGGGTATTTTCGAGTGCATTGAAGCACCTGCGGGTATTTTTTTAGATCACAAGCACCCATGGGCATTTCGTGTCAGCATTAACAAAAGCCAAACCAGCACAAAGTAGTATCTTCCCCCAACCAAATCACTTCAAATTTCATTCATCCATGCACTTCATCATTTTATCAGGTTTTTTGAAGATTCCAACTGATTTGGGTGCATAATATTTGTTTACAACCACATTTTAAAAATTCACCAAATACGCTAAAAAGCATCTCAAGAAGGTCCAAATCTTCACAAAACTATGATCATGAGCATTTTCATCATTCATGCATCATCTCCACCTCATTTCACATCATCATTTACATATTTATCAAGTTTAAATAACATTCAAGTGAATCTCATATGTAGTGGGTTATTCTATGTAATTGGCAATTGCAGTGATATACCTCCATGCAATTTGGTAAGATGAATAGCCTACCATAATGACACTTATCCATGATCATCATCACTTATCTCCTTACTCGATATCACAATCATATTTGATACTTCACATTTTGAGTGAAACCTTGCCAAGAACAATTTGCACAATCGTTGTCATTGATGGCCTAGTTCGTGGGGCTTAACACATGGACACAAATCACATTTCATCATTCAAAAACTCCTTAACACCACAAATATAGGCACTACCTAGGATGATTGGTTCTGATCATAGGAATTATTCAAACAATCACTAGCAGATCCTCTAAAGGTTGAATCTTTGCATTATCATCTTTGCATATCAATGATGCCATAAGGCATATTTTTCAATATCAAATCACACCAAATTTGGGGCAGCCATATTTGGTTTTGACTTTCCTGCAAACAAGATACATCTTACATGATCATGGTATCTACATTTGGAAAACATACATTCATCTGTTGGGGTAAAAACAAACAAATTTCCATTACATATTTTTGCACACAACCCTTCATTTATTGGGGTAACAATAGACACACTTTTCACCAACCCCCTTCCCACATTTGGGGCAATAATAGTATCACACTTTACATCATTCATATCATCCATAGTCCATTTGCATAGATTTTTCAATTGGCTCATGAGATTCATTCGTAACCTCATTCACCAATTGAGGGGGTAAGCTACGCAAAACTTAAAATTCTTTTATTCTTTTATCTTCAATCTTGTGCTCCAAATTCCAAGAGAAGTTGCTTCTGCACCTTGCCAAAATAGGTGTCTCGTATTTTTGCACTACATTGTGTTCCATGCAATGCAGTACAAAAAAGAGCATCTATAGACACCAAAATCTAGCCATTTTTCCTCCATCCATGCTTTCCCATAATTTCCACCACCAAAGCATAGCCAATTCATCCACCATTCCTATTTCCCACCATTTTTTAATAATATTCACATTTATTTATGTATATTTATTTTATATATATTTAAATATAATATTTTATATTATATTTTAATATATATTTATTTAAGTGAATTAATCCCAGTCATCCAAATCCATTTAATCTCGATCACCCATTTACATCAATCCATGCCACACCCTAGATTTAATATCTACCCTTGGATGTGCTTTAATCTCAACCACATGATTAGTTTCATTGAAACCCTAGCATGCCCTAGGTTAGATTATAAATAGGAGCCATTTTGATTGCTCAACCCCTGGGTTACCAATGTTTTAATTTCCCTAATTTTCCTTAGTATTTGCTAAGTGCCTTGAATCTTCAACCAAGTCTTTTGTGCCCTAATCCCATTCCATCCATCATATTTCACTCACCCTCGCTCACCATCATCGTTGCCCTCCTTTTTCCCTCGATGAATCTACTTCTGCAGAATCCTTCCCCTCAGTCCTAGGTGACCACGGGCATTTCTTGTAGTAGCCAAGCACCCACGGGTATTTTACGCTATCATTCCTAAAGACCCCCTAGCCTCTAGGTGATGCTAGGGCATCGCCACACCAACCACCTACATCAAACATCTCACATCAGAGCATAGTAAGTAAAATAGATCAATCATTTATTATTTTATTTTATGCATGTGTTATTGTTTCTGTTCACTTTATTTGTAGCATTTAGTTAGGGTTTATCATTTCGAATAGAGGGCCTCACATTGTGGATCCCTCACAAGTATTACTAACTATTTTTGTTGTGTTATTGTGTGCAAATCTATAGCACTACATCAGCATCTGGAGTGGCCCAGCATTGGATAGCATAAAGCCCACTCAACCCTGTTGGGATCAAGATACGCTTGAAGACATCACAACTTTGCTTGTTAGGGTTTCGGAGAACCCTAACCCCTTGTAATATTGTATCAAAATTATTAGAGGATCCAAGCTTGTAAACAATGGAGTTTCTAGGCTCCCTCTGTCAATGAAAATTATTCTATTGTACAATCTTGTATTTCCTTGTGTTTTATTTATTCAAAGCATTGTTTGGGTGTTGCGTTTTACATCTTTCAATTTGGTGCTAAACATTTGTAACATATACAAGCTAATAAAATAGATATTACTTTAATATATATGCTTGAAATAATTGTGCTTTAATATAGCTATTGAGTCCTTCCCTTGAAGAGTAAAAACTAGTAGTAAAAATGAATACAATGAATTATTGGGGTTTATTACATTATTTGGTACCTTAAGTATATTGTAAATACTTTTTAAATATTTGGTGGAGTCTTGTAAATATTTATCATTTATAAATCATTAGATGTTTGTCTCTATTAGGGAGTCAATATATATATTTTTCTTAAGAGAAATATGAAGTCTCATAACTCTCCTGAGTTTGAGGAGATGGAGAGTTAGTGAAAGTAAACAGGTCGATTCTTGTGAATATGAAAAGTTTTATATTTTAAGTTTTATATATTGAAGACAAGATATTGTAATGTGTTATTGAATAATATTTGCACTACATTGTGTTTGCATTGCTTAAATAGATTTATGTGATAGTATTTTTAGTGTATTGTGGTTGTTATTTACCATGGATTGAATACTTGTTATTGTGAGTAATAATTGCAGTCATGTTCATTATGAATGGTTATTATCCATGCATCAAGTATAATGTTAAATATTGCTTATTTGTTAGCAGTGGTATCAAATCCAACATTGCATGAGTTGTAGTTGTTAGAAGTTGAAAGCAAACCAAATTTAAGGGAGCATGGAGTAGTTGTTAGAAATTGAAAGTAAGCCAAATTTAAGGGAGCATGGAGTATCTGAGTAGAATACTGGAGAATGAAAATATAACCAGAGCACTAGAAATTGTAAGAGGATAGACAAATAAACAAAGATAGTTTATTAACAACAAAAAGGAAAATAAAATAGCAAATTTGAAGAAAGAAACTTATAAGAAGGAGATAAGTTTAAGAAAATATTCTTAAAGAAAGCAACTTGTAAGAAGAAAGGAGAGAATAATTTTAAGAGAGCAACTTGTAAAAATAAATAAGACACTCAAATCAAATCGATGGTGGGAGAGCTATGGAGAGCAAGAACCTAAGCAGTTAATAGATTCCCTCAGAAAAAATTGCATTTGTGAGTAAAATATGCCATAGTTAGCCACGTAAGGAGAAGAAAAATTCATGGTAGGATGAAAGCCACAAAGATAAATTACAGGGATTCCAAGTCCAATTCAAAGGAAATTATAGGAAGGCTTGGTAAAGGAGGAGACCCTAATGAATTAAAGTTGCATAAGCAACATCATCTAGAATATACAAACCTAGAAGAAATCTAGAAGGAAAACACATATTGCATGAAGTCACATATTCTGTGAATTATTCCACAAGTTTAAGTTTAGGGTTAAAAAATAGCACTTAAGTGCAATTTCATGGATGAATAGAGTGCCCAAGTATTATCAAGGAGAGAGTTGATAAAGTTCCCAATTTGAAACCTATGAGTGGACTAAGATACCGTGAGAAGAAGGAAGCTAAGATGGATTGACAATGTGGAGAAAGTGAAATATGATTTGGTGCAGCCAAAGAACGTAGAGATGGAAGAAAAGACAAATCACTAAGAAGTCATGGAGATAACAATGAAAATTGAATGAAATTTAGTGGATAAGATAATGTAGAAGGAAGCAAAGAAAATGGGCTAAACGAGCAAAAATAACAAGTTGGAAGAATATAGGTGAGAGGTTGTAGAGAGAACGAATCAAAATAGGTTGGTTGGAGTAGACATAACTACAAGGTAAATTTTAGATTAGATAATGCTCAAAGTAGATTTATTTTATAGGTGTAATGTTTAGAAGGAATGTTAGTTGCAAAAATTATGGCATCATTGGAGTGAAGGAATTAATTGAGGAAATATAAAGGTACCAAATTATTATTTTTTATTCATTTCCAACGTATGGTAAATATTTGAAAAAATGAAACTGGAATATAAAAAGGAGACTAGATATATAATTGTTTAAGTATATTATATTTCAAATAAGAGTAAAATATAAAAGGAAATATTGAAAAAATATTAAGGTTGAGAAGGTTGTGAGAGCAAAACTATGCATAAGAGAGAACAATTGGGAGGACCAATACTGGAGAAAGAGAATGGTTGAAGAATGGAGCAAATCATCCACATAGACAAGTAGATGTTAGAGAAGAATAATTTTAGGAGATGGTAGCATGGACCTGATAACTTTCAGTGAGTTAGAAGCCTATTAAAGAATGGACGATTTGCATGTTAAAGTATTCATGGAAATACAAGTGTCTAATTTGATGTTAGAAAAAAGATGAAATATTTGAGTGCATGAAATATTTGGTAGAGGAAGAAGATTCCTGGTGAAACCTAATTTGCAAATATTTGGAGTATTGGTTGAGCACACAAATACTTGACAAAAAAAGGAAAGCTACAAATTACAAATGTGTTAATATTAACCTTTGAAAATTTTGATAAACGTTTAATCTTCTAAGGAAAAACTAAAGGAGAATAAATTATTATAATTGTTGAAAGGATTAATGTTTGAAGGAATGAAATTTTTTAGAGGATTAGAGAGGAACTATCTAAAAGTAATCGGAAGAAAGAATTAAAAGTTAGATGAAGTTATGGATAAAAATTAATTAAAATGAAGCATTAAATAAAAATGTTGAATTAATGTATTCATGGTGAAGAGATAATTTAAGGAACATAAAGGTTATATTAGAAGGAATTTTGTGTGAAGTCTCGAGGGCTGGGTGGATTGGTAAGTGTGGGTGCAATTATGAATTGCTGCACCCACTTCCTTTTTTGCAGGATGATGCTTCTCTAAGATTTCACCAATTTTTGGAAACATTAATGGATGGACAAAATATAAGTAGCGGCGATAGCAGTAATGGGTGGATACAAATGATAGGTGGATGACAGGTTATTTAAACAAGTAGGATGGATACTGGAGCGGGCAAGTGGATCACCTTTTACTTTGGGTGAAACTATCCAAAATATCCACCCACTTTTTGGATGGACATATCAACCGGCCAGCGAGGGCGGAGATATCATAAAATCCCACCCATAGGAAGTATGGAGACTCCTACCCATTCTCGGGTGGGAGCTTCAGGTGCAAGTTGGGTAGAACTTTAAACAAGTAACCACCCTCCTTCCTGATGACTTCATGAGTAGAGAGAAAGATAAAGGAAGGACCCACTTGACATGTAAACTCTTTCCATCACCTAAAATCCAAACATAAGGAGTATTTATTGCTACAGAAGTTCAATACCAGGCAATCATATGTGAAAGTGATTGATTTGAGATGCATTGCTCCCAAGGTGGTTAATTTTAGTCATTCATCACCTAAACAGAGTACTATCAGTCGAGTAAAAGGATGACGTAGATGAGAATTAATGAATTGAATAAAAAATTTAGTAGTTCTAAGGGTCCAAATCAACCTGAATGTATCTACCTCCTTCTAGAAGATCATAGCCATCCTTAGGAGCAGTGTACTAGCTAAGCATCTGTCAGCTTCAAGTGTTGTCTTCTCGTCTAACACCATTAATGTTTGAATTTTGAATTTAATGTAAAGTACCTATAAATAGTGGAATTTTGGTCATTCCCAAGGGCGACTCTTTGGCCATTATAATTCGCATGTAATTTTTTCACTACTGTGTAAATATAAACTTATCACTATTTGGTCTCTAATTCTACCTTCATTTATTTTAGCATTGAGTGTTTATTTCTTCTATGGTCAGTCAGGTGGCTTCATATAATTCTACAATCTAGATTTCATGAAATTCACTAGGTGGCTCTGGAATTTGCATTCATAACATGGGTAAGGGTTTATTGTTAAAGCTAGTCGAATGGGAGCGCTCTAATTTTACTTTTTGGATTTCATGCACCCATTCACCGGTTCTAGAATTAGCTCTCTATCCTTCACTCTAAAGAATTTAGTGAAGGCACAGTTGGCTGATATGTTAGGTGTTAGGTTTTTATTTTTTCTCTTGGTGCAATGCCTACATGTGTCTTGATGTAGCTATATCCATCCTTTTGAGTTCTAGATACACCTATTTTCCTATTTCTTTCCCCCTTTTCCCTTTTCTCACTTTACAACATAGATAGTTGGAACCACCATAGAGGAACCTGCCTTCTCCAAATATTGATCACCCCATCCCAACTCGATGATCATTCAATGTTGGTGATGGTCCACCCCTGCCCTCCACATGATGTCAGATTCCCCACCAATAATTTTTTGTGACTCCACTAGGGAACTCATTTATTTTCTATGTTTTAGAAAATCAGAGTTTGGTGATACTCTAATTTATCCATGTCCTCTCAAAATCACCTGGCAACTTCAACTATGAGGTATTTCCATATTATGATATCAGTTACCTTATTATGCTAAAGATCCAAACATCCCAGATGACTCAAGCTTCTATGAACAACCTTGACCTCACTAGTAGAGATAGTATGTTCATCCGGTGACTTTGACTCTGACTCTGATCCTGATGGGATATTTGAAGACCAGTGCTACCATGAATTTCTTGCGCTGGAATTATTATGGTCCCCTTAGTCTCTCTGATTGGTATGATATTTTAGAAGCTACCTTTGATGCCTTATCAAAGTATAATTATTTTAAGTGAGACATGAAGGAACACCTTGAAAATGTGGCTTCTCTAGCCACCCTTCACAATATCATGCATGAAGATGTAATGATCATGTTGTTGGTCACTTCTCTTAATGTTAGAGCATGGCTCAGGTACAAAACCTTGTAGCCTAAGAGAATCTCTACATGGGAAATTCTGGCTCATGGATACGTTTGGAAAATTGGAGGACCTCTTCTATAGGCAACAAATCCACCTCCTAGAAGAAGTGATTTGCTAGATTTTAACATTTTTGGAATAATTTGCTCAAGTTTTTTAAAATCGTACAGTGGGAGCAAATCATACAGTGGAAGGAAAAATCATACAACTGGATTGTAAAATCATACATAGCATTAGTAAATCATACAGAGCACACCGAAATTCACTCAGATGCAAAGGAAATGTAATTTCGAGATGAAATGTCGCATGGATTTGCTAAACTAAGGTGTTAAACTTAGGAAAATGCCATAATAATGTATTTAGTTGTATATGGGAAGTTTTGAATAATGGATTTTCTCAGGAACCATTTTGGAACGGCCTGGGAAACATTATATAAGGCCCCATTTTCAAATTTGTAGGCCTGGCTACTAGTTTACTGGGTATTAGTTGCTAGAATACAGAGATAGATACATTTCTGAGTTATTGCAATTACAGTGAGAGATTTTTCCACATTATACTCGAATTCATAGCCATTAATTAGAATAAATATTTTTTGGATGATTGTGTACGATCTTGTTATGAATGGATAATGCATTGTGGATTGGTATTGTGTAATTGAGTTTTCTATCTTACTGTTATATGTTAGTTTTAGGTATTGTTGCAGATTGATTAAGAGGATTATCACTGGTGAATCATGGAGAATGAATTATGAGCATAAGGAAATTTAAAAGGATGTTTTGAAGCATACTGTATGATTTTTGGATGTAGTTACCTATATGGAATCTCTCACCAGCCCGGTTAGGATGTTTTGCTTGTGAAACAGATTGTATCGTTTAGGTTGTTAAACCTTTACAAAACATCCCAGAGAGAGATTGGAGCAGAAGAGTATATCAAATAACACCATGTTGTATCTTTAGGTCATACATATCATACATCGTACAAATCGTACAAATAACTATTACCCGATTTGGTAAAATAGGCGATTGACAGGAACTTACCCGATTTGGCAGTTTTGGGGACTCGGCTGGAACGATTACAAAACTGTGTACGGTAGCATCAAAAATAGAATATATCAATTTTTTTAGATGCAATATCATACCATATTAGACACTGTACGATTTTATATCGTATACTGTAGGTAATTAAGGTTCATACAAGGAATTGACAGTTCGTACGAGGTTAGTTCGGTTGATCAGAATACTATCCGATTTGGTAATTGAGATAGGCTTGGCCTAAGAATAATTCTCTCCTCTGTAAAAAACCTCTCCACTAGGAATACTCCATAATTGTTTTATATCTTCCAACCTTTAGATCAATTCACATTTATCAATATGAGCCCTCTTGAGAGTGTGGCAAAATTTAATATCCATATTGAGAAACGTTGGAGGAGGATTCCATGAAAAATCCTCCCAATCTCCACCTAGATGTATATATTCTACATCTAGACTCTTGGCCATGACATCAGCTTTCTTCTGCACCAATATGAGGAAACTAGCTTTTTGCAACTTTATGAGGAAGCCATTAGAGCTTAGCAAGTCCTAAAATGGAGGCTTCTTCCAACCAGTTCCTTTCAGGAGCTAGTTCCAGATCATGCAGTAGGTACACATCAGGGATAAGTGTACCACGATGACCACTTCCATGAGGATAACATGATAGATCAACCCTAGACTCAGCTGGAATTGGGTGAGGATGTGGATTCCTATGAGTGGGAGAAGGCTCTAATAGTAGAGGAGCCAGCCACAAGATTGGCACAGTGGGTCAATCTCGAAAAGGGATAGCATGAAAAACTATTCCCTGATAGGTCACCACTCGAAAGGCAAAATATGATGGTAGAAGTCATTACCACCCTATTTTTCAAATTCCTAAGTATCCTAATGCTCAGGATAAGCAAGAAGAGTTATGATTTTATCATAATTTTGATCCAGCATGGACAGTCCCAGAGATGCAATACAAGTGGCACCTCAAATACAATGTCATCTAGTCCAACCACTACAAATTCATAGGGTGATTTCCATGAACATATTGGCTTAAGTGTACCTATCACACTCTAATTTTGAGGCCATTAAATGAAGTTGTGAGCTATGTGCAACCAATGTGAAGGAGTATCATAGGTTTTATCAGTGACCATTAGGGCAGCAAAATCCTATAAAAGGTTGCCACCTAGTCAAGCATCGAAAAGCGTCAACAAAGGTTCCCCAAGAATTTGTCTTGGAAATATAACATTCCTCCCCTATCTTTGTGTTGTCTTTATTGTTGTAACCTCGTAGCCCAATGGATACAACAAATAATTATCATCCTCTTATTTCATCTTCAGGATCTACATAAAGAAGCCTTGTAAATTACAACCACAAGCGTAAGACAAGGTAATCATGCTATAAATAGCACCCTACGGGTAGATGCAGATAAGATCAGGAAGTGTAGGTTGAAACAAAATGGTCTCCTGGTGGATAGAATTTAGTAAAAGAAGATATTTGCTGGATTGTGTAAAAAAGTTCTAGGATAGAAGAAGACAAAACAATTGTAATCTATCTAATCTTAGAATGTCTCCAAATCCTCAGTAGGCTACAATTAAAGGGACTCAATCTGAGAGAGTGCCTCATGGATAAGGGTCTATACCTTGTCAATTTTACTTGATAAGCTTCAGATTGCTTTTCCCTTCGTGTCTCCCTGTTCCCTCACTTCCTCCCTCATTTTCCATTCACCTTTGACTTTCTTCCTCCTTTATCTTGTAGCCCTCCTCAACTACCCTTGTTTGTGCCCTCACTGTCCCCTTTCCTCTTTTTTATTTTATGTGTTTCAAGTTGTAGCTTTCTGGGTCCTTCTTTCTCGCAAGGGAGAAGTCTCTATGAGTCACCAAGAGTGTGGCTGCAATTTTGTATTGTTGCACCCACTTCCTTTTTTGTAGGATGATGCTTCTCTAAGATTTTACCAAGTTTTTGGAAAATCAATGGATAGGTGAAATATAAGTAGCGATGGTAGTAGTGATAGGTGAATACAAATGATAGGCGGATGATAGGTTATTTAAACAAGTAGGATGGATAATGGAGCATGCGGATGGATCACCCTTTGCTTTGGGTGAAACTATCCAAAAGACTCACCCGCTTGTTGAGTGGACATATCAATTAGCTAGTAAGGGTGGCAACATCGTAAGACCCCACCCACCGAAAGGATGGTGACTCCCACCCATTCTCAAGAAGGAGCTTCAGGTGCAATTTGGGTGGAACTTTAAACAAGTAATCGTACTCCTTCCTAATGACTTCATGAGTGGAGAGAAATATAAAGGAAGGACCCACCTAACATGTAAAATTTTGCCATCACCTAAAATTCAAACAAAAGGAGTATTCATTGTTGTAGCAGTCCAATACCAGGTGTTCGTATGTAGAAGTGACTAATTTGAGATACACTGCTCCCAAGGTGGTTAATACCATTCATTCATCACCTAATCAGAGGACCACCAATGGAGTAAAAGTATGAGGTAGATAAGAATTAATGAATTGGGTAGAAATATCAATAGTTTTAAGGGCCCAGATCAACCCGAATGCATCTACCTCCTTCTATAATATCACCACCATCCTGAGGAGCAGTGTACTAGTTGAGCACCTGTCAGCTTCAAGTGTTGTCTTCCTGCCTAATGCCATTAATGTTTGAATTTTAAATTTAATATAAAATACCTATAAATAGTAGAATGTTGGTCATTCCCAAGGGTGGCTCTTTAGCCATTACAATTCACATGTAAGGTTTTCACCACTATGTAAATATAAACTTATCACTATTTGGTCTCTGATTTTACCTTCATTTATTTTAGCATTGAATGTATGAGTGTTTATTTATTCTTTGGTTAGTTAAGTGGTTTCATATAATTTTGCAATCTGGATTTCATGAAATTCACTAGGTGGCTTTGGAATTTGCATTTGCAACATGGGTAAGGGTTTATTTCTATTATAGTTGATCGAATGGGAGTGCTCTAATTCTGCTTTCTAGATTTCATGCATCCACTCATCGATTTTGGAATTCGCTCTCCACCCTCCACTTCGAAGCATTCATTGAAGGCACAATTGGCTATTTTTTTAGGTGTTACGTTTGTGTTTCCACCCATGGTGCAATACCTACATGTGTCTTGATGTGGCTATATCCATCCTTCTGAGTTCTAGCTATAGATATTTTCCCATTTATTTCTCTATTTTTCCCTTTTCTCACTTTACGACGTAGATAGCTAGAACCAACATAGAGGAACCGACCTTCTTCGAAGATCTATCACCCCATCCAAGCTCGACGGTCATTAAATATTGGTGTTGGTCCACCCCCTCCCTCCACACGGTGCTAGATTCCCCACCAACAGTAAGTTATGGGTACTTACCAAGAAGAGACTCGAGTTTAATACTTGGAGGTAAGCTTTGTTTGGGGTAAAAGTAGTATATTGACCTAACTCCATTGAGTGCATGCCAACCCAACAACAACGGTTCCAATCTTGAGCTACTGATGGTCCCACTCACACTAGGTCATTAACAATGAGGTGGCATAGGGATTATAGGGGCAACTCCAAGATTTGAACCTTGGTTGGTCTTAAAAAATGAATGGGCTGTAATTTATTCCCCTATGTATCAAAAAAATGTTTATTTTAAAGGATTTATGAGAAGGAAGAATAATGTTAATTGAAACATATTAAATATTCAAAGTAAATTTATTTAATAAAAAATGACTTGCATTCATTAAAATATTGAATTTCATTTTATTTTATAAAATGCATTTGATTTGCATAGGATATTGTAAAATAAATTAATTAGCGAGATAAAAGGTATTCTACTTGATAATTAAAAGATTTTATTTGAAATAAATGAAATTAAGAAAGTTGACCACATTTTTCAAGGATTCTATATTTTTGAAGGATTGAAAAATAATTGTCTTCACCAAAAATTTCTTTCACAAAATCATGTTTGATTAGATATCCAAACTTCAATAAGAAAGAACATCGAAATCAGATAAAATATTATTGCAAACATTTTTTGAGATGCAATGAATCACCACAATCAAATCAAATAGAACCAAAATTTAGATATGATAATAACACTTGGTATGTTTATTTAGGAGCCATCAATCACATGATCAAAAACATATATTGGTTTGATTCTATTCAAATAAAACAAATTATACCAATGAAGCTTGCAGATGACAAAATATACCAAGTCCAAGGGATGGGATATGTTACACTTAACCTACCTTTCTCCAAATGCACACTAGAGAATATTTTTATGTTCTAGGAATAAAAAATAACCTAATTTTGATATCATAATTATTGGGTAGAGAGAAAATAGTAGAATTCAAAATCATCAATAGCAATAAAAATATATATATCAAAAGATAAAACAAGATTGAAGCCCTTGGGTCTTACAAAAATGGTATATTTACACTAGATGTGATAATGCTCTCTAAAAAATTACATCAACTTCTACCAGAAGATCAATATCATAGAAGGTATTTAATTGAACACAATATTTTTATGGCAAACGAACAAAATAGTGTATCGACAAAATTACTCTACAAACTTAAGATTCTTATAAGAGAGAGTCTAAAAAGAAGAGGATATTTTGGACCCTTTAGATATGCCTTGTATGAGAAAGATTAGAAACATCAAACAATTTACTTCTTCGTTGTTCGTTTTCTCACACCATTTGGGAATATTTTAAAAAATATATGAAATTATATTAGGTAGCTTCATCAACATTGAAAGAGTTGATAAAATGTTGGATTAATTATTTGAAAGCTAAAGCATAATGTATTTTTTGGAGTATTTGCCCTACAATTATTTTTTGGAATTTATGGATTAAAAGGAATAACATAATTTTTAAAAATAAATCTCAAAATCATGCCCAAGTTTGAAACCATAATATTTCCTCTCTTGCAGAATGACTACAAATATGGTGTTCATCATGGAAAGTCTCCATTGCAAAAAAAAATAGGTGCTAATAATTTGGCTACAACATTTGAACATACATGGAAGAGTCATTTGTGACATTGGAATTAAAACAAAGGATCTACTTCGATCTAGGTAAAATAAAAAAGTCCAAAATTTAGGTTTATCAAAATTAATTTTGATGGTGCTTCTAAAATAAATCCAAGAAAAGCTGGTGGAGATGGTGTTTTTATAAATAGTGAAGGCAAAATTCTCCTCACTTATTCAAAAATCATATGGAACTTCAACTAACAACTATGCATAGGCTACGACACTTCTTATAGGGATTAAAATTATAGTAGAAAAAAGATAGAAATATATTTCCATTCAAGGGGACACAAATTATCATCAATGTTATTAATTAAAATTTATGTGGCTAAAGAAGCTAGAGGAAGAAGTTGCATGCATTAGGGTTTCAAGTTCTTGGTGCCATACTACCTCTCCACTATGGAGTGTGTGTGGGACACCTCTTAGGGTATTTTTTTACTGCTTTCATCGACTTTACTTCGTCATTTGGAGGATTGAACCTTTTTTTTATGGATGGAGCTCAATCAGCAGCTCCAACTTTTGTTGAAGCTACAGAAGGGAGAAATGGTGCTAAAGGTGAACAAGCAACCATGGAAGTTCATTTCCAAAGTTTATCATAAGGTAATATTTCTCCTCCAGATATTGTTATCCCATTGAGTGAGTTTAATACTACTTGTTCTTGGCTGGAAAGCCATACGCTAGTAGGGTATTTTCTAGATTGCATCCTTGATGAGACCCTTCTTTTGGAACTGGATACAACAAGATTGGTATGGCATCAAGATTTATGGTATCTAGAACCTCACAAAATGTTTTTTTTCATTTCATTTTGCTGACCCTGCTCAGGCCAAAGTGGTCCTCAGTCGTGGGACTTGGTCTGTTAGTAGCTCCTTGTTCATTTTTTAGCCCTAGACCAAGGATTTTTTGGTCACTAATAATATTTCCTTGTGGGTTCCGATTTCGGTTGAATTCCCTGATCTTTCTCTATCACTATGGCCTTACTATTAGAACCTTATGGCCCCCATTCATGAATTTTGGAAAGCAGGTTAGGAGCATTTTCTCAGTAATATTTATGATTCTCTTTCAAACCTCATAGATGTTGAAGATGTAGTTGGACATATGAGTCTTGATCGATATCCATGATTTTTTTATCATGGAATGTTAGAGGGCTGATGGAACCAGTCCACAAATACTTGGTCCAATATGAGATTGCTTTATGCTCCAGGTTTTATGGTAATCTTGATTTTCTCTATCTTTAAGAGATTAAGATTTTTTACTTTATTCTACAATGTACTTGCCTTTTTCTTTGGCCAGGTTGCTTTTTTTATGCCACCAGTCATTCCCATGGCAAAGGGGGAGTTGTCATTCTTTTGGAAACTATTTGGAAAGATAGTTTTGTCTCATGGGGTGTGGACCCCTCTAATAATGCAGTTTGGGTTTTACTTGAGGTTGGTGGGCTATCTTTTGGCATTATTAATGTATATGCCTCCAATGATGCTCAGGAGCAATGTAGCCTCTAGCGGTGGTGTGTTTTTTCTTTACCACCTGTTGTTTGGGTTATGTACAAAGATTTTAATATGACTAAAAATCCTATAGACAAGATAGGACAACTTCCCATGTAGTGGGCTATTGGGGAAAGAGAGGCCTAGTACTTCATGAAAAAAAATTGGGTTTGTTAGACCCCAATTCTTGTTTTTCTCCCTAGGATTTTCCTAAAAATTTGTGGTATACATGGTCCAATTTCCATGCTAGCCATGCAAGAATTTTGAGAAGGTTGGATAGAGCCATGATTTTAGATCATGTACAGTTTTTATTTTATAGGATAAATGCTTCAGCTCTGTTTGTGGAAACCATTCCTGGTACCGCTACTTCCGACCATTCACCCATCATGTTTAATGTGTTGATAAATTCCTACCTCAGATATACTACAATTCATAATTGTTTTCAATACTTCCGTTCTTCGACATCCTTCCATGGTTTGTCATATTTGTAAAGTCTAAAATCTAGTTTTTAGACCTAATGAAGAGTTGGTTTGGATAGAATGGTGGAATGATGCCATTTTTCATACAATTATCTTACTTCGTACTTTGGGGAAAAAGTTTCCACAGTCTAGAAGATATTCCAATGTTGTCCTTCATGATGAGATTGCCAAAGCTTCTCTCTGGATTGAGGCCTGTTCATTTAATCCTAAACTTCAGTCTCATGTTACGCAGCTAAGGCATGAAATTAAACTTGCTAAAATTTATGAGGCTCGAGGAGCTCGAATTAAATCCCGACTTCATTGGCTTAAAGTTGGTGATAGGGTCACCAAAGAATTTTTTCAAAAGATTCATGCTCCCAAGCAATATATGCAATTCAAGGCCATTCAAGACAATGGGATAAGTCTTACCTTTCTTCCTGATATAATTCATGCTTTTGTCAAGCACTATACTAATATTTTTACCACTCAAGCTTATTCCCCTAAGTGGGAGTAAGCATTGGAAGCTTGTATGGCAGTTGTACCAGTTAAGATTTTGGAGTCTCAAAGAGCAGGGTGTGATAAACTACTCTCCCTTATAGATCTGGATGATGCATTATCTCAAATGGTAAATGACAAAGTGTCAAGTCTGGATGGGTTTCCCTATGAGTTTTACAAGGGTCTTTGGGAATTAGTTGGTCTTGATCTGCATAAAGTTTATCTAGAGGCTTTTCAATTAGGCTCTTTGGGAGCAATTATTAACAGGGTCAGTATCGAATTCATACCCAAGCAAGGGGACCTAGAGTTGATCACTAATTGGAGGTCTATTACTTTATTTAATATTAGTTACAAGATCATTGCCAAATATTTGGCTCTTCACCTTAGGCCTCTTATTACTTTAATAGTCATATCAGATCAAACTAGATTTATTCAAGGAAGGTACATCCTCGACAATATTTTGGCTATCTAGGAGGGCATGGAATGGGCCCAGATGTTAAACCAGAACATGATTTTTATTAAGATTTATTTTGATAAATCTTATGACCACATTGAATGGAGATTCATTCTTGTTATGCTCAAAGATTTAGGGTTCGTTCCAGTTTTCATTCAGACTATTGTTATGCTATTCAGAGATGCTTCAATTATTCTCAATATGAATAAATCACAATCTAAAGTAGTGGGTCTTTTTAGTTCTAGTTGGAAAGGGTGTCCTCCCTCTTTATATGTACTTGTTGAATCCTTCGGTTATATTTTAGTTGATCAAGCTTCTGCAAGTCTTATTAAATGAATTGCTCTTTCAAATGATCAGGGACAACTTATTAATAGTCACTTTGTTGATGACTCCTTTCTTACTATAAGTGTAGAGGAGCAATATATTTCTAATGCTCTATTTTGTCTAAACACCTTTGGCATAGCCTCTGGTTCTAGCATACAATGGAGGAAGACCTTTTACTTTAGATAGTCTCCCTTGCCTATGTCACCTTGGCTTCAAGGGTATCATTGGAATTGGATCCCTCTTGGAGAAGTTTTTAAGTTTCTTGGTATTCCTTTTGCCTTTCAAGGCTCCTCTGCTCATCTTTGGAATTATGTGCTTCCAAGAGTTGAAAAGAAACTTGATTTATAGCTTACTAAGAAACAAACATTAGCAGGTAGATTTCAGATTTCCTCTAAAGTTTTAGCTTCCACTCATGTATACTATTCCTCTTGTTGGGTTCCTTCATAGGCTTGCTATAAGAAGCTTGAGAAACTCCTTCAATATTTTCTTTGGAATAATGTTTCTAAAACAAAGGGATTTCATAGAGTTGCCTGGGATATTTGCTGTCTTCCTAGAGAATCTGGCAGAATGGGTCTACTGTACTGTAGATGGTAAGGTATTTCTCTGTGTGCTAAGTAGGTGGTCAGGGCTCTGAGGGTAGCTAAATCTTAGAAATTTTTGGTTTGAAATATCATTTCCTTTGGTCTTCCCTTAAACCATAGAGAATGGAGAGGGTTGGATTTTCCATCTCTCATTGTTGCTCCATATTTTGTTAATATTTATGGCTCCTTTGTTATTAAAAGTATATGGAAATCCTGACAACATATCACTCCTTGGATCTATAGGAGAGGAGATAGCTTATGTAAAGGCTTATCCATAAATTCTATGAATATTTGGTGGTCCCTCATGTTTCTTCATCAAGGTTCTCCCTTAGCTCGAATGCAATGGATTCATGCTCAGCTATTTTTCAAAAAGGTTATTTTTACAATAGTTGATTTCTTTTCTCGCTAGACCAGGGATTGGATCCCATGGAATGAGTTCAAACGCACCTTCAAGATGAATGGTGTGAAAAAAAATACTTATGATGATGTTATTTCTCTCATACCTTTTTCTATGTTATACAAGATTGGTGTGCACTCACAGCGTCCTTGGTGGTCATATTGGATATGGCATGTTAACACTCCTTTTTTATTATAAGGCTTGTTTGGGGTATAAATAGTTATCTCTTCATATTCCTCTGGTGCCTAAGCTCAATCAGTGTTGGAACTTATTTTCTACAAGGACTAGATGGAATTCTAGATTTTAGATTGTTTGGGCTACATATGTTGAGCCCAAGCAATATTTTTTGCGTGGAGGTTGCTATGTCAAGGCCTTCTCTTGGGGGAACATTTGACGCACCTTGGAATTCCTAATCCTAAATTTGCTTTTTGTGGTGTACCCGAGTCTTGTACTCACCTCTTTTGGAATTGCAAAAGATCTAGGCAAGCTTGGGAATGGGTTCTTTCCTTTTTTTCCCATTTACAGCTACAAGAGTTTCTTGGCCCCAAGCTCTTCTTGGGGACTCTTTTACTTTATCTCTCCCACTTTTTGAAGTGTGGCAAGTTTTCAGGATTAGCCTACTCTTTCATATTTGGAAGGCCCATAAAATAATTGTTTTTAAATTATATACACCTTTTGTTTGTTAGATTTTGATGTAATAAGCACTAGGAGATAGCAATCACAAGATGCAAAATAATATAAAAGAAAGTTAAGCTACTAGATGACTGAAATAAGCTATAAATAGAAATGACATAAAATAATACAATGTAGCTATGGAGGAAATGAACACTCCATTAATAAAGCTACTAAACTACATTGCACCCATCACCAATGGATGGTGATCTACATAGAACTGTACTATACACTAAGTTACACTATCTGACTATGTCCTCTAACTCTATATCTATAATACAATGAGGTCTTTCTTATATAGGTAAAATAGGTTCCTTGGCCAACACTCTACCTAAGTGTACAAGGGATAACTTGCACATATATAGCTTGCACATTGACACTTGTGCATTTATTACATTACATAGATGACTTCCCCCTAAAGTAATCTAATGTCCTAAGTATGTACCTTGGAAGATACATTTACATGACCCAAATGATGTAATATACTCTATTTCTTACACCCCCCTTATATTACAATTATTGGGTATTGAAGACTAAACTTTGTAGGTAATTCTAAAACTTGTACTCTTCCTCTATATTCTTTGCGTTCAGGTTTAGTAGGTAATTTGTGTCTTCATATGATGCAAAGTAAGTTGTAGTTGAAGCTAGAGATTCTTGTTTCAATTGAATTTGCATTGTATTCCTCTTTTATCTACTATATCTTCTTTTTCATCTCTAGCTTTACCTTTGATTCTAGTTTATGTGCTCTCATAGGAGGTTGAGCTGCTACTTGGTTCTTGTGAGTAATATTATCCTTTCCTGTCTTTAATTTGTACATAATTTTATGAACAACCACTTAAGGCATCATGATAATATTTTGATTTAGTAGAACAAGAAGTGTTGATGTTGCATGAGGATTGAAAAAACATTTATAGATATGATTCATCAAGTTCTGCCTTCTTTTTGAGTAATTCTATCAATCCTTTATGTTATTTATTTTTTCCTTGTAGTGTTTATATGTGAGCAGTTCCATGTAAAATATGCTCACAAAGTCTAAGGAAAGTGAAATGTCAATTTTTCCATTGTCAATTGCTTCATTGATATGGGTTTGAAAATAGCATTCCATAGTATCAAAATTATCTTCTAAGGCTTCACTATGAATTACTTTTGAAGTTAGATCTAACTTTCCTTCCAATTTTTTGAGTAGATTCATGATCCCAAGTTTTATGGCACTAGATTTTTATTTTCTGAAGCAATTATTCTTATAGGTATTTTTGGAAGTAGACATTTTTATAGCTCCCAAGTTTTAGGATATATGATTCTTTATTGAAGTATATAAACTTGATTTTATAAAGCCTTTATTAATCCTTAGGTTTGTAGACTTTCTTATGTCTTCCTAGATATGAATACCTAATTTTAGATTTTGAAGAAAGCTTATATCTTCCCAACTTGATAATCTTTGATAGATATTATTATTATCATTTTTTGTAGAATACCTTATGACTCCCAAATATTTTTGGAGTATGATATAGTGTTTTTGTAAAATATAGTTCAATTTTGGTTGATTTTGTATAGTTTTCGTAAATATTAAAATTCAAATTTTCTAACACCTTATTACTCCTATTGAACTAAGCACTTTTCAATTTTTAAGAGGTTTTAATGTTGGATTTCTTTTGTCCCTTTTGAAAAAATTTTGAGACAAGAATATTATAAATTTCCAACCTTAATAAAAAATCTTAATAACCTCTTTTGTAACCCTTAGGATTTTATTCAAGTGTTTCTAATTTCCAATAATCTAGTTTGATGTTGTAACCCTTATCACTCCCAAATTTGGAAAATTAGAACACATTAATATTTGCAAACATTAAATGGATTAATTCCAATTAGTATCTCTTATTTCTCCTAAGTTGTGTTTTGCAAATATTATATTAATTTCCCTAAGTTTTTCTTTCAAATAAAGATTGATTTCATTTAATATTTCAACCTTAACATATAACCTTATAACTCCCTTTTTAATAAAAGCAAATTAGATGAGGAAATTTTGCCTTAATAAGGCTTTGTACCTTTATGAAGCCGGATGAATATGAAAGTAGTTTGTCCAGCGAATTCTTCAACATGTACTTTGGCTTCAATGTTATCCTTTAACACTTCTATTGTGACCACTTCACAACTTCCCCAAAATTGGGGACCCACCACAAAATTTTAGAAATTTTGATAATCTATTTTAGAATTTACGGTTGTTTAATATTAATATTGTTTGTTGTTTGTGTTTTGTTGATTTAAAAGCTTTTTTGGTTTTATCATGTGTGCTTGTATGTTTTGTTTATTTTTTTGTTTTTCATTAAAGTTAATTTATTTTTATTTAAATATATTCTTACAGTTAGTGTAAAAACTTTAGAAGAAAATATAGATTTAATAAAACGTTTAAAAATAAAATTATTAATAAAATGTTTGGTTTATTATTTGCAGATGTGTCATAGTACTTGGTGCGATATCATATTGAAGTTAATTTGGTAGAGGTATGTGCGATAGCAAAGCGAGGATAGCGGCAAATGACATGGTGTTATTTGGCAGTGCAATACTAAATCATGATGGACATAGGTATGGACCTCCAAGAAAATGAATTAGGGCATTCGTTAGCTCAGTGATGATGATTTACAGAAACAACGTGCCTTGGTTTGATGACAACAGCCTAGTATGTTATGTTGTTTACAAAATTAACACGCAGTGATGGCCATGAGTAAAAATGTCAGGATGATTAAATTCTGGATGGGTAATACAGTAAGGAATATTCTACTATAGATATGAAAATTGCTAATAATCCATTCATCTCTACATCTTAAAATGGTGTGTTTAAAGGTACATGATGGAGGTTATATTCCATAATAGGATGAAGAGGTAGTTGTGCCTTGTCAGATCCATGGAGTCGACGAATATTTTTTTCATCCTCTACTACAGTGGCCTCACTCGTGATGACGACCTTGGAGAGTGGACGAAAATTATCATGTAATCGTAGAGGGAGCTTGTGTTTATCTTCATAGGCACAATGAGTAAGGGGCTCGACATCTGGCAGGCAGCATCATGAAATAGTGAAAGACGTCCTGGCGAATGGAGAAGTGTACGACGAGGATTTGAGGCATTATGGGATCTAAAACATTCAATGAAGTTGTTTTATCATTCTCCAAAGTGAAAGCAAAGATTTGTTATATAAATTATTCCTAGAAATATGGTTGTTTAAACTCCTGACGAGAGGTGAATACTATTAAATAAATTACGATAGATTTTACCCGACAACAAAGCGTGAACAGCAAGTGTAGGACCATCAATTGATGGATAATGTGGGAAGAGTGTGATAAAGCTACCGAACATAGAGAAATATTGACGCAATTCCATTGTGAATGGATGCACATCCAAATGAAACATATATAACCCAGTCAACATGGGGGCAAAACGGTTACCCCCTCTGTTAAGGAAGTGAATAACATCGTTGATCAAGTTGGGGGTGGTTATTGAATATATGAAAGTATAAAAAAGAGGCCATATTATCATACCATAATAATTATCAGGTATTAACTCTTCATCAAATATTTGCATACGATAGATGATCTGTAATGACATTATTTGTGCCTGCTTTCTTTGTAATTGTGATATTAAATTCTTGCAATAGAGAAGCCACCTTACCACTCTTCCTTCTATTGTAGCTTTGTTCATCAAGTATTTGATGGTAGAGTAATCGGTGTGAACAAATACTTCATAAACTATTCTGTAATGTTTGAATTTAATAATGGTATGAATTACAGCTAAGAATTTCTTTTTGATAACTGTGTAATTAAGTTCAATCCCATGTAAATTTTTACTCACATAATAGATAACATAAGGTATCTTTTTCTCTATTTTTTGTAGTACTTCTCCTATTGCATATCTTAAAGAATCACAATGTATATGAAAGGGCAATTCCCAATTTGATCCCATTAGAATTGGAGCAGTAGTTAATTTATTCTTTATAACTACAAAAGTTTCCTGACATGCTTCAGTCCAATTAATTTCACTTTCTTTAGTTAAGAGCTTAAGCATGGGAGAGGTAACTTTGCTAAAATATTTAATGAATCTACAATAGTATCCTGCATGTCCTAAAAATCTCCTTACCTTTGTTTGTGTTTTTGGAGGTTGGAGAGATTGAATAACTTGGATTTTTATAGGATCTACTTTAACACCTTCCTCAGATATGTAATGTCCTAAAACAATACTTCCTCTCATCATCATGAAGCATTTTTCATGACTCTAAGAAATATTTTTCTCTTTGCATCTAACAAGAACTTTTTGTAAACTTAATAGATTTTCTTCAAAAGTGTTACCATAGACTGTGAAGTCGTCCATATAGACTTCTACACATTCATTAATTAAATCAGCAAAAATGGCTAAAACAACCCTTTAAAAAGTAGCAGGTGCATTGCATAATCTGAAAGGTAAAAATTTATAAGCATAGGTTCCTATAGGACATGTGAAAGTAGTATTTTCTTTATCTTCTTCTGCTATTGAGACTTGATTGTACCCACTAAAACCATACAAAAAGAAAAAATATTTCTTTCCAGCCAAGGTATCAATAACTTGATCAATAAATAGTAAAATAAAATAATATTTCTTTGTTACTTTGTTCAATTCCTTATCTACACAAATCCTCCATTTACCATTCTTCTTAGGAACTATTACTAATGGTGACACCCATTGGCTATCAGAAATTGGATATATAAATCCTGCATTTAAAAGCTTAATGATTTCCTCTTGAACTATGTCTTTCATAGTTGGATTTAGTCTTCTCTAAGGTTGTCTCACTGGGTGGTAACCTTATTGAATGAAGATTAGATGGGTGCAAATATTTGGATGAATACCTTTCATGTCCTCATAGTTCCATGTAAATATTGTTTGATGTTTTCTACGTACTTCTATCAATTGTGATTCTTTAATTCTTGTAAGCTTATTATTACTATTCAAATTCTTCTCAAATATGATATCAATCTGTTAAAAAAATTTAGTATTTGCATCTATTTAGATTACTTCATGTTCAAGGATATTCAATTGATGGTTATAGGATACTAATTTATGAGATTGATTTGCACTTGCTTCATCGTTAGATATAGTAAATTCATCTGAATGATTAGTACTTTGTTCTTCATCAAAAATGGTCCTAATGGTCCTTCAATTTCTTACTGTAAATATTCACTTAACACATTAATTAATAAAGTTTGAATAGCATCCAAATCATCAAGAAAATCAAACCAAAGTTGTTTAGATAATCCTTTATCTAATGTTGACTTAGGAAACAAACTCAAATATTTAGTGTGATTTCCATTGGAGATAGTCATATTACTAAATCTACAACTAATGTAAGCATCAGTTGTTGCAAGTCATGGGTGTCCTAGAATTAAGGGATGTTCCCCCAGCTTCTTCTTAGGTTGTAAGACCACAAAGTCTATATGATACTCCCATGAACTTATAGAAACTATGATGTCTTCTAATTTTCCTTCCGGTTTGATGGTAGATCTATCTACAATTTGAATCACTATAGAGGTTGGTTGAATTTTGTCTACCCCTAAATAATTTGTTGTTTCTTTGATCATAAAATTGATAGCAGCCCCTAAATCTACTAAGATATTATGCAAGGTTGTATCACCAATATGAACTATGAGTATAGGTATTCCAAGATCTGTATACTTTGCTAGTAATCTTCCTTCAGTTATTATTTCAGACAATTATCTGGTAACTTCGATGGTTTGAGATTCATTCTTCTTTTTCCTCCCTAATTTTGATGTGCACATATTCTTTATCAATTTAGAGTAGATAGGAATATCTTTGATAGTTTTTAATAGGCAAATTTTAACGGTAACATTCTCTAATTCTTGAAGGAAATTGAAAGTTGGTTTGGAAGGTTCTTTAGGTAATGTCAGTCTTTTAGGAAATAGAATTTTCATTTCTTTCCTTTGAGGGATTTGGATCTCTTTTTGTTTTAATGGAATATCTTCTGGTAAAGTTTTTATTTCCTTTTTATTTTTATCTGTTTTTCAAAAAATTCTTGGATAGGTTCTTCAACTTCTGTGAGAGACATTATTTTCCAACACTTTTCCAGACCTTAAATGGATTTGTTGGCAAGGTACCACAGATATTGAACATGTCTCATTTGTTTCATAGAATTTTTGAACAATCTTGTTATTATTAGGATTGGGAACTGGTTGAGCTAGTAAATGGGGTTGCTTAGAAGGATTTTTCATATTGTTTGGAGGTGGAAGAAGTCTACTTTGAGGTTGATTTTAAGGTGCTTGTCCCCTAAACTAGTTTTGAATTATTTTTTATTGAGGTGAACTTTGAGACCAGCTAGGTCCTCCTTCATTATATTGGTCATTCATATTCCAATTAGACATGTTTTGCCTCGACATTCCTTGAGTACATGGAGGTGTATTTCCATATGTATTGGCCATAAATTGGGTCTATGGAGGTATATTCTAGTCTTGGTTATTTGGGTATGGGTTTCAATTTATCCAATTTGATGCATTTGACCACTAGTTGGGTCTTTGTTGGTTGGAATAACTAGATTTTGACCAATTAGATGGACCATTTAATGGGTCATTTCTTCTTTGAGCTATAAAATAAACATTCTCTGCCTCCTCAACTTTAGGTTATTTTATAGCAGATTTCATAGCTGAAATATACTTGTAGTTTTTAGTGCTATGATTTTTATTTCAAATTTTACAAGCAGCAAAAATATTGGAAATATTTGTAAAGTTGAGAGGGCATTCCCTCAAGTTGTGTCTTTTTCTACATCTATGACATGATATTTCCTCAACATATTGTTCTTTTGGTTTCTTATCCATGAGTTCAAGAGATGTAGTTAATGTACCTGACAAGTTAGGTTTTAAGCTTTCCAGCACATTACCAATTTTTGCTCTTGTTCCTCCTCCACCTATTAATGATTATTTGTTGTTCCTTAGAGGTTTATTCCTTGAATAATTTTTGTAAATATTCACAATCTCTTCAAATTCCATTAGATGAATATCCCCCTTAACCATAAGATTTAAAATATTAAGGACGTCTTCTTTTAACCCTTTTAGAAAGAGTTCTTTCAAGACTTCTTCATATAAATCAATATTTACTCTAGATCCTACAAACTGAAATATTTCAAGATAATCCTCAAGGGATTCTTCTTCTCGTTGATTCACATAGAAGAGATCAGATTTCTTATACCTAACTCTATAGTAATACTAATATGTTTCAAGGAATATATCTTTTAATCCATGATCTCCATCCCATCAGTTGCAAACACTTTCTCCTAAACCCATAAACCATATTAAATTTGCATCCTTAAGGGTAGAAGAAAACAGTATTAATTGTTGTTCATCCATGGTATAAAAATAGGCTTCACATACTACTTCAAACTCAAAGAAAAAAGCATCAGGATCTTCATGTGATTTCCCATGGAAGGTAGGCACAACAGCCATAGAGACTAGTTTTGGTTCTCTTGTTAGCCTATCTATTGGAGAAGAAACTAGAAAGGTTTATTTGCCTACCTCTTCTTTGGTTTTATTCTACTTCTCCATAGTCATTATTCCTTTGCCTATGTCCTCTATTGTTTCCATCTACTTCTCCATGTTTACTGGCTTGGTCAGCCATGACTGATTGGATGAATTCTAAGATTGGACTTGGTATAAGGTCAGAATAGATAGTTGATGGATCGATATGATTATCAAATTCAGGTTTTGGAAATAGAAATATTTCAAGACTTTGATCTAGTAGATTCAATGGTAGATCAACTTGTTCTTCTAGAGAATCTCCAATTACTAGAATCTCTGTCTCTTTTGATCTAGAATTTTCAATCTTTTCACAAGAGTTTTCTTTTCATAAATTTGCAAATATCTTGAATTTTCTACAACAAAAACCTTTCATTCCTCCTTAAACAGTTTACGAATATCATTAATTGGGTCTAGTTGTTTAGGGGTCATGTAATATTCCTCCTCAAAATCAAAATCTTGTTTCACAAGATAGATCAATTGAACATTAAAAGCTTATTTTTATTTGCGATGGGACTTTCAAACTACAATTCGTAGTGCAAATTGTAACACAATTCTCTAAAGTGCATGATTCTAGGAGCGTTGTTTATTTTATTGTATTTTAGATCCACTTCTCTATTTTCTATGTCTTCTAGGAATTTGTGGACAACAAGGGAGTACTCAAAGTATTGGCCCCAAGGATATGTAGTTTAATTTACACATGTTCTCCTATCTCCTAGCCAACATTCACAACTCCTCACAAGATCAAGATAAGGGGAATGATAATCTGGCCCTAGGGCTTTAATTATATCAATCATGTCAATGTTGTTTAGTTTATGTGTTATTTCCCTAATGAGATCAAGGTGTTCCCACATATAATCCCACTGTTTTCCAGATGACCTAAATATTTGTTTTAAAAGTAGGTTGTTTTCTTGTTCTAGAAACAGTTTCCTAAGGTCTATTAAAGCAAACTAAAAATAACTCTTTACCATTAGCAATTTTTACTTCTCTTCTTTTTTTCTTTTTTTCAATTTCCAATTTTTGTTTTGTTTTTGTTTTCAAAATACAATTTTCAAAAAATAACTTTTAAACAAAACAATCTTACGATTATTAAGACCAAGACTAAATTTCCATTCAATCTTAACACAGCAAGGGAAAGTAAAATTACTATTCTAAGACAATTTTTACTGCCATTGAAACCAGTTCTGATTTTCCATCCAATTTTAGCATAATAAGGTAAAGTGAAGTGTTGTTGTTATTACTTGATTTTAAGGAACATTTCAGTATGATTTTGCCACTCAATCACACATACTTCCTTATTTTTACAAGGTCGGATATCCCAGATCTAAGTCAGTAACAACCACACTATGTCAAAAAGTAAATTTACTGAAAGTAAAAGTGTTGAAATAAATGCTAAATTGTTGTTACTACTTGATTTTAAGGAACATTTCACTATGATTTTGTCACACAATCACACCTACTTCCTTGTTTTCACAAGGTCAGAGAACCTAGACCTAAGCTAGTGACAATCAAAATAGCTTTTTGAAAGTAAATTTATTGAAAAGAAAATGCTGAAATAAAGGTAGAATTGTTGTCACTTCTTGATTTTAAGGAACATTTCACTATGATTTTGTCACACAATCACACCTACTTCCTTGTTTTCACAAGGTCAAAGAACCCAGACCTAAGAAAGTAACAACAACCACCCAATGCTTTAAAAATTTACTTAAAGTAAAAATGCTAACTAGGAAAGCAGTAAAATAGATCCTAAGAAAATGAAACCTGGAAGTATTGAGATGAAGACACTTGCTAAAACCCTATTATCCCAACCTCAAGCTAAATGATGACTCCTTGTCAATCACGCAGGTAAGTCTCCTTCTCACCCTAGCAGTCTCTGATCAAAATTTATGGCACTATTATCCCTAGCAACGGCGCCAAAATATTGAGTTGTATCTCATACATTATTTTGTCAATCCAGGTTACATTATTTAAATAACAGTAAATCTAGTATAGACTATTCCATAATTGTTAATCTTTAACTTGATTATATTTTCTTAGTTTGGTTGTAGTAAATGGAAATTACAAGAAATGAAATAAAATGAAATATTAAAAGTGCAACTATGATGCAAACTAATTCTATGTGTTGTGCATATATTTTTGGTGTGATTCCACGTGCAATCTAACATTCAAAATAATTTATCTTATAGTCTAGGACTAATTCTACTCACTAACTAATCCTAATCTATTTTAGGAGAGAGAGAGAGCAAGGGACTGACTGTACAGAGTGGGCCCTGTCTCGTAGAATACAATGTAATTCTCTTGTCCTATATTTTAATTTACTTTAGTAACTAATGTTTCATTCCCTTAATCTAACACTTATTTAATTCATTGATGCAATAAAGTAAAAATAAAGTCTAGGAAACTTGGAAACTTTTAATTTGTCACTGCCTCTCTATGAGGCTTCCTTTTGGTAAGAAGGTATGTAAAGGACTTGATTTGCAAACCATTCTTACAGCCCCTATTCCAATAAATATTTATGGGTCCTTTGTTATGCAAAGCATTTGGAAGGCATGGGAGGCCATTAAACCCTGGATTTCTTGGAAAGGTCACAAGGGGAAGTTGGGGGCTTCAACACATTTACTTAATGTTTGGTGGTCTTCGGCCATCACTTTGTAGGGGACTCCCCTTGCTCAAGTCCAATGGACACATGCTCAAAAAATTTATAAATGAGGTATTGCTCGGTTATCTGATTTCATGGATTTTCATTCAAGGTCTTGGATACCTTGGGAAAATTTTAGGATTTTTTTTTGTTTATCTTCTACTGATAAGACTACTTATAAGGTTTCTATTGATTTCACTCCTTAATCTGTTTGGGGTAAAGTTTTTCGATATTATCAGAAACCTTGGTGGACTGATTGGTCTTAGCCCAAATATGTTTCTCTCACCAAGTATAAACCTCATTTAGGATACTCTTGGCTTTCCCCTATTGTACCTATGGCTAAGAATATTAATTCTAGGTGGGATGTAGTATCTCTTCAATATAGATGGAGTCTCAAATTTAATACACTCTGGACAAAGTATCTTGAACCTAAGCAAGCCTTTTTTTCTTGGAGTTTATTGTTTCAAGGGCTTCCTATTGGTCAGCGACTTAGATGTTTGGGTGTGAATGATATTTCCTACAGATCTTGTGGAGCAGAGGAGGATGTGCATCATCTATTTTGGTCTTGTGTGAGAGATCAAGAGGCTTGGCAATGGATTTTCTCTTTTTTCAGACCATATATGATAGGTCCCTATTCTTGGGTGAATATTTTGTTAGGGGATCCACTTGAGTTTTCTAAGAAGCTTGTTCCTATGTGGCATATCTTTAGAGTGGGGATTATTTTTCATTTGTGGAAAACTCGCAATAGAGTGATTTTCATCCAGCAGGAGCCTTCTTCTACTTTTTCTCTTGCTGATAAGTATCAGTTTTTCTATGATTGTTGGCTGTAGATTTTAGTGCAAGCAAAAAAAAATGAATATAGAGCTTCATCACTTATGGGACCTTATTGATCATTGGGGTAATGCTCCTTGTGCAGTGAATCATGTTCCTCTAGCCCCTACACAGCAATGATGCATAGTCTATTAGTTGTTTTTTTTATCCAGTGTTGCAAGAGACCTATCTCATTGCAATCATATACTCCTCACTTCGATCAATTTGAAGAGATGATTGCAATGAGATAGGTCTCTTGCAACCCAACATACCTGATTCCCAAAAAGTGTTGCTAGAGATTTTTGACCAACTCAAAGAGACGAACACAATGGGATAGGTCTCTTGCAAGGGTTCCAACATAGCCAATTACCAAAAAGTGTTGCTAGATATTTTTGACCAGCTCAAAGAGATGATCACAATGGGATAGATCTCTTGCAAGGGTTCCAACATACCTTATTCCCATATTGTTGACCAGCTCAAAGATACGATCGCAATGGGATAGGTGTTGAAATTATAATATACTTGTTGGCCAAGAGAACGTTGTACAATGTATTGGATAGGCCTAAGTGCATTTCATTGTACAATATTTTTAATATATTGTAATATTTTATTATGTAAACCTAATGGGCCTTGGCTAACCTCGTTATGGATAAATTCTATTTAATATTTGTAATAACATTAAATCCTACTTATTAAGTTACCTTAAGTTAAACTTTATGATGTATTGGGGTTTTGGTATTGTTATAAATACCCCCCTCATACTCTTCATTTCTTATTAGAGTGTTGTGCATAATAACTATGAATACAGTAAATATTTAAGGTGCCTACGAGGGCCCACCAAATCCTTCTCTTTTTTGTCCTTTTCATTTTTTGTATAAAATTTTAGTGCATGGTTTGCTTCTATTTGTTTCTAGAAAGCATTGTGAATCCATCATGGTCGTAGAGTAGGTATGGAGCTTCCTCACTTGCTCGCATAGGAGCATTGTTCGATGCCTCCAATGTTTCTTTCAAACCAAAGGGTGGTTCTTCTTTTTTCACCTCATTCACTTTTTTTGCATAAAAGGTAAAAAGAAAATTTTTATTTATTAATCATTTATCCAAGTTTTTTGGAGAATATCCATTGTGCTTTCAAAGACCATTTGTAGAAGCTAAGAGCCAAAATATTGGTTGCTAGAAGGACCCTAAGTCCTTGGATCTATATGCTTCCACCTCACCTTGATATTCATGCATTGAATTTGAGTTTGAAGGATGGCCCCTTCACATGCCTAAACTTGGACTTAGTAGGTTTGTGATAGGGAACACGTATTGTCTTTTCCTGTAGGTAAAACATGCATCTCATCCTATCACAAAGGACAATCATTATGACAAAATGAGTGTATTCCAAGGTATCCTTAACCAGAAACTACAAGTTTGAATTATTGCGAGCATATTTTTTTCTAACTATGGTTGTGCAAGATTTGAGATTCTCTCAGGACATTGTCAATAACTTTGTAGATGAAGTTTCTTGCCTAATGGTTGCTATGGTGTGGTGGTTTGGCATTGTAGAGGATAGAGTGCATGGTTGAATCATGTATTTCCTCCCTTTTTTATTGCTTGGGTGCATGATGATTTCCTATAGAGATCCCTTCCTTTGAACACCATAATATGGCATGTTATAATGGATAGCATGAGCATTTTTGTAAGCCATGGATGCAGGTTTGAACTACACACTTGATTTTTCTATCATCGAAAGTAGAGAGGTTGGCAAGTAAAAGGACAAGCCACCTAATTTACTCCCATTTGGGGTATGGTTGTGATAGTTAGCATATAACACTTAGCTCAAGGAAAACCTGATTTTCATCCCCTTTTTATTGATAGATATAAGGTCAACATGGCCTTCTCTTGTGTCATGCCACTCCGTTTTTATGTATTTCTGCATATTTGACTAGTGAAGTGGGGACAAGTGGTAGCGATTAGATAAAGAAGAAGAAATGAAGTGGTGGATTCAAATTGGAGCGTAGCAATGAATTAATTTTTGCCAAGTGACATGTTGAGATTAGCACTTGAAACCCTAAAGTTTGAGCACTTAATTTTTAAATTTTTGAGGTCCATTAGGGAAAATATTCTAGAGTCTATCACTTTTGCATACAAAAGTATTAAGCCCATACTTTTTCAAAACATATGATTTTTTGAGCTCTGCACATTGGCGGTATTAGTTCATGGATCTGCTACAGTGTTTGGGGTTAGATTGCATAAGATGGACTACAAAGCCCTAGCTACTCATCTTAATGAGTGAAATTACAACATTTGGTCTAATCAAAATCTTTGGCCTAATTTTTTTGGAGATATAGATGGATTATGATAGTTGCAATAATTTTTTAGTCTTTTGGAGTCTTGTAGGAAAAGGATTCAAAATATGCTTTAGTCAATCCCTCTTCCTTCTTTAGGTGATTGATTCAAATTATTCATGAATATCTAATCCTTCATGTTCTACTCCTATTATTTGTCTAGGTGCTCTTGGAAGTTTATTATAGTATTTCTTTTAAGCAATTTCATGCAAAACCTCTTTCAGTGGCTGAAATCAGGTGGCCCACAAGTAAGAGGAAGTATTCAAATAGGGTGATGAATGTTGTGAATGGCAAAGTTATGCGTTCAAGACAATATCTATATGATAATGGAAGACTAAAATAGCTTATCTTTAAAGGAGATGATGATTCTATTTTTCTTCTTTATTTGAAGTCCTAGCAAAAATATTTTGTGGTTGTGTACAAGAGTGTCTAATAATAGTAATGGTGACTACAGTCCAACTATAGGAGACTCTTGTGTAGGAAATATTTTTGGAGTAGTAGATTTCAGATGATGGGGGATCTAGATCTACCTCAAAATGCAGAGGCCCACAAGAGCATCCATTATGGAAGGAAGATATTATTGTCACTAATATCTTATTTCCTTGGCCCCTTAGTTTAGATTATGGGGATATTGAAATCATGGTTTGCTTCTTGGTTAGGAGTTGACATTATGTGATGTATTGAATAGGCCTAAGGACATTTTATTGTACAATATATTTATTTTTTTATTATGTAAGCCTAATGGGCCTTAGTTAACCTTGTTATGGTTAAACTCCATTTATTATTTGTAATTAACCTAAAATCCCACTTATTATGTCGACTTAGGTTAAGCTTTACGATGTAATTGGGATTTTGGTATTGTTATAAATACCCCCTCACACTCCTCATTTCTTATCAGAGTGTTGTGCAATGTTATCTATGGATATAGTGAATAATGATGGTGCCTACAAGTGCCCCCTAAATCCTTCTCTTTTTTGTCCTTTTCATTTTTTGTATAAGATTTGAGTGCATGGTTTGCTTCTTTTCACTTCTAGGAAGCATTGTGAATTTCATCAATAGGTCTCTCGCAAAGGTCCTAGCACACCTGATACTCATTTTTTTTATAATAATGTTTGAAAAAGCAATTAACAATGAACTCATAATATTGCAAAAGAAAAATACTTTAGAAGATTGAGTCAAAAAAGAACAAAAATTACCAGACGACAAGTAGAATTGTTCGTTAGACTTTTTGGAATGGTTCGCACACCCCTTTGTCACACTATCACATCACTACATGGATCCAATATCGATGCTTTAATACCACTTGTAATGAAACAAATTCCAAAAATATAGTAATAGCAGTAATAATTCAATATTGTGTAACAGTAAACATCCACTCAGAACAATAGTTTAGATTTAATTTCAAAAAATCATAAATACAAGTAATAGATTCTAGATTGTAAATCAATAAAAATATTCGCCACTTAGAGAGGGAAAACTCTCTTAACCACCTAGAGAGGGGAAAATATCATATGTATAATAGAGGTGACTAAGATTAAAATATGAAATATAATCCCAAATACAACATAACTCTTCCTATTTATAGACTAAATCAACATTAAACCTAACCCTTATGCTTAAGGATGGAGTACCTTAACCTAGAGTTTGAGCTAATAATAATAAATATAGCCAAGGTAGCTACATTGGAGCTATTACAAAGTGAAACATCCTCAAAAGATAGCCAAGGTAGCTACATTGGAGCTATTACAAAGTGAAACATCCTCATTTTTGTTTAGATCTTTAATGAAATTAATATAGCATTCTTTCTTACATGTATAATATTTGGATGCTCTAGGGTCAAAGTACAACTCAACAGTTTGACTAGAACTTTGTGTTCTTACAAATGCAAACTTCTCTTCCTGGTCTTCTATTTCAACAACATTTACATCTCGTTTGAAAAGACCAGGTTTCCTGTAGTAAAAACAAATGACTTAGGACTACTTTATATTAGAAGTTTTACCTTGATCCTGATCAAATGATGAGGGTTTGGCATTGTGATTACCTTTTTTTTTGGATTTAGCAGTAAATGCACCAGGTTTCCTGTAGTAAAAACAAATGACTTAGGACTACTTTATATTAGAAGTTTTACCTTGATCCTGATCAAATGATGAGGGTTTGGCATTATGATTACCTTTTTGTTTGGATTTAGCAGTCAATGCACTCTCTGTACTCCCTCGAGAAAATACTCCCATCTGTGATTGTCTTCTCTTTTTGTAAAAGCAAAGACATGTTTTCAAAATTAAGATTTTTCACAAGTAAATGTAGAGACTCAACAAAAGACTCATAAGATGAAGGCAAACCCCATAAAACAATGTCAACCATGTCCTCACCATCAATTATCTTTTGTATAGTAGTCAATTGATCTCTTAGATCCTTCCTCTAACTAGGAATAATAGAGAATAGTCTTCAAAAACAAAGCACGTCCTGCTTCAAATGTTTGATACTTTTCTACAACTTTGTCCACAATGTTACATTATCTTCATTACAAACTTTAAGAATTAAATCATTTACAATAGACAATGTGAGAAGCATCAAAGCTTCTCTATGTCGCTTGTTGAAGTCATCAACATCATCTTTTGGTCTAGTTTATTTCTTGAGAACTATAACTAGCAAATCTCAATACTCACAAATTGTATCTTATGGCTCCCCCACACACTATAATATCTTTGAATTAGTTTCTATAAATCTAGAAGAATATTTTCCATTCTTCCACTAATGATAATCCTGAACAATGGATGTCAAATGTCAAAGATGCCTTGAATATATGACGCAAAGCAATAAATATGAAACATCACAATTTGCTCCACCCAAGCTCAAAACTTGGGCAAACTCCAAGTTGCACTTTGCCCAAGCTAGAAACATGAGGAACCTCCAACTAGCACTTTGCCCAAGTTGGAAATGTGGACAAACTCCAACTAGCACTTTTCCCAAGTTGAAAGCGTGAGCAAACTCCAACCAGCACTTTACCACATCCTGGTGAAACTCCAAATGTCGTAAGCAACAACTTTATCAAGTGAGGAGAAAACCATCAAATGTCAAATTTCAAAAAAACAAACATCATTTGTTAGTACCAATAAAAAACCTTTGTTGATATCGCAACAACACCAAGACTGACTATAGAATCTGTAATAGCATTGACTGCCTGAAACAAAAAATCAACTTGGTTGAAATGAACAGTAAGACAAACTTGTCCTCCATGTAACACAAGATGCTTTATTTGTGTTTCTAAATCCAATTTATGATTATTTACAACCTTGTAATCAATTGGTATTGATAAAACCATATTCTAAAATCCTAACAAGTTATTCCTACAAATCCTAACTTATTCCTAAACATCTTACTTATTCCCAAATAATCTCAACAAATTATTTTTAAAAAATTATAACAAATAATATAATAATACAAATCTTATATTATTTAATTAAATAATATAAAATTTAAAATTATAATTACAATATTTAATTAAACTTATTTAATAAATATTTTTTATTTTTTTTAAAACTATTTTAATAAACATTTGAATTGTGTTGGGTATATTTTTACTTTGTATATAGATGGGTAGGGTAAAGTTTAGATAGAGGACCTTACATACTATGCTTCTAACCTATACAGTAAGGGGAGTAATCTAAAAAGTTTGAGGTGATTATTTATACTATTTTATATTATATATTACTCTGTTACCATACATCTCCAAAGAATGTAAAGTCAATTCAAAGTAGCCTAAAGAGGCCATTTCATTGTATTTGGACAATAAACTTGTAGGTACATGTTGCAAAAATGGTTAGATAAACTCTTTCTAAAGTTGTGTTTTTAGGGAGTGATATTTTTTTTTTTTTTAAATAACATTAAAAATAAATAAAAAATAATAATCATTACTTAGTATACATTGAGTTCTACACTTTGGTGATATGTTGTTGGACAGTTATCCAAACTACCTCAAGTTCAAATCACGAAAAAGACTTTCAAAAGTATGACCCCCAATTATATCATCCATTGTACTTCATCTTATTTAAAAAAAAAAATCTATTAAATAACCATTACTTAGCATGCATGAGTTCTATAAGATCCTCAACCAATGAAAATTTTACTCATGCCGAATGTTGATAAAATGCACACTATGCTTGATGTGGCACTTTTTTTGGTTTAAGGCAAAGTATAATGGGTAGCATGCCCAAATGTTGATAAAATGCACACTATGTTGGCAAAAGATTGTGATGTGGCACATGTTTTTGGTTGAAGACAAAATATAATGGATAGTACAAACTGGGTCACATTTTCTAAAACACAACAGAGCCTTTCTCAGTGATTTAAACTTAGTAATTTGGATAACAGTTCAACAACATATCATTAGAGTGTCCTAACAACAACAATATAACATTCTATCTTTGTAGGTGGCACAAATAAGATCACATTTTCCATAACGCAACAAGGCCTCTCCCCATAATTCAAACTTGGGTAACCTGAATAACAATCCAATAACATACCATTAAAACGTCCCAACAAGAACAATATAACATTTTACCTTCTAACTCCCCATAATTCAAACTTGGGTAACCTGAATAACAATCCAATAACATACCACTAAAATGTCCCAACAAAAACAATATAACATTTTACCTTCGATATAACATTTTACCTTCGAATTGATATGTCTATATAGAAATCTCATCTCACACAAAAATCAAGCTTTGCAAATTTTGTTGCTCCACAACAACAAAATATATATATATTTTTTGCACTTTTGACAAGCCTCGATTGTTATTATGGGATTTCTCGATTGGTGCCCCAAATTTCATCTCAAGTTCAAAGAAAAATTATTAGAGAAAAAGACACAAATTGTCAAAGAGATGAAAACAATTCCCTTAATCGAATACCATGCAACATTTTGACAAGCCACTTTGCCAACACCCCCTCGTCTCGTCTTGACCGAAAAAAACCACTTTGAACAATGTTACAAGCTGGCATTACAAAATTTTCTCCTTATGTTCAAAGAATTCCCCTGAATCATCATCGTTTACTATGGTGAAAAAGTGATCATGTTGGCAAAAAAAATCTCTTCACCCAAACGCCACTTTGGCCACTATCTTGAGCTTGCATTAGAAAAAATTCTCTTTGCTCTATGTTCAATGTATTCAAAACCCCAAAAGGCATCATGGTTGATTATTATGGTGAAAATGCAACCAAGTTGTTGGCAAAATAAAGATCTGGTTGAATTAAAACAATGCCAACGCTCAAGACAGATCTTCTGGCCATAAATACACATGCCAAAGTTTATTGGTCGCAATAACCAGGAGATAACAAGATTACCCTACTAATTCTTTTCTATAACTGACGATCCCTGGTGAGTGCACTAACAAATACCATTTTTAAAACACTCCTCAAGAAGCAAAGAAAGCTTGACTTGGATATCAATAACAGAATAACAGGAGTTCGAAAATATTTCCCAACTCTCATGGATTGTTTTATAGTATAAGTTCAGCTTTAGAAAAGGTTACTCTTTAATACCACAAAAGTAAAATGTTCTACCTCTTTTGCATATTGCACTTAGTTGAAAGTATATATTCTAAATCTATATGACAGTCGTAATAAGCTCTTTGGTAGGTAGTTTTAGTTGCTTCGATTTTGGGGAGTGTTGTTCAACCTCTAAGTTCAAATGGAGGGGAATTCACATTTCAAAGTATCAAATTGTAAGACTCCTGTTGTTGTAGTTGTACTCATCTAGGGCGTCCAAAGGATGCTACAACTTTAAATATTAAAAATATATATATATATATATATATACTTTCATTTCAAGCAAAGTGCTTGATAAAAAGCTCAAATTTCCAAAAGAAAATAATAATTTTAATATTTCCATTTAAAAGCTGTGTATATTGAAATATCACTTCCCCAATACCATATTAGAATTTTCTATGACAGCCTTTCTATCGGTATTCTCAAGCAATCTTCATGTTTGTCTGGTCCTTGTCCAAAACCCAAGTGCAAGAATTTTTATGACAACATTTCTAGTATTTTCAAGCCCTCTAATATAAATCTTCATATCATTATTTGTTCCTTGGCCCATGACAAAGACACAATTATCATTAACTCTATCAAGAGGTCAAAGTTCCATGAAGTACAAACTTTGAATTAACATACAAGGTAAATTGAAAAAATCCTCTCGTTATATAGAGTCACAATATACCAGTAAGACATATCAGCATAGCCAACCTAGACCAGAAATGCACCATCTTTACCTAAGATGTTCCAAACAAGATATTAAGAAACCATCTATTCTCAAATAGTGCATCATCATCATCATAATAGTAGTGCTAGAAAATGGCTTTAAATGACAAAAAAAAAATTGATTGTCATCAATCTCATGCCAGGGTGCCTACTGTTTGCTGGTTCTTGGTAAGTATCTCAAAATATAACTGTTAATATAACCATTTAGTTATCAGACTCTAGTATCTGCAGCCCACAACAAAAATATACAGTTATCCCTTGCAAACAGATTCCTGTAGAAGTATGTTGGTATTTTATCATCAGGAAAAATATTAGCTGAAAACCACAACAAATTTTGTTCAAAATACCAGATTTGCTACACCAATCTGACACATGAATCAGAAAGTGTGAAGTTGTGAAATGAATTGATCCCCTTTGCATTAATGAGCAAAGACCAACAGCTCAACACTTCTGAAAAAATATCCCTACAATGACCATGTTTCAACAGTTGCTTCATAAGAATACAAAATATAATCTGTGCCTGTACATTGTGTAAACTGAACTATCGAATAAATTTCTCAAATACAGACTCGATTTTACAATCATACTCAAAACAAAGGATGGACAAACGCAAATTTTTGTTATGCCTCCATTACAAAGAGGTCTATGCTGAAATGTGTTGAACAGATCATACAGCATCTTTCATACTGACATTCAAACTGTTCCGCATTGTCCTCCTGCCAACACCACCACCATTACCTTTCCGCATCATAGCAACGAATTCATTATAATCTATACGTCCATCCTGGAAAAAATAATGTCAAAAACACAGTTGTGTCAATAGAATCTAAGTTAGCTTTAACTTTGAAAGAGATATCACATATGAGCTTCTAAAAATCAGTTAAAATAATTGTATTGAAATGAAGTTTTTATATCATTCCACCAAAGTGGACATTGCTTTTGCTAAAAATTCTCTGGTTCATCTGCAAATGAAAGACATAACGGTATAGTTGGCAGGATGAACAGCCTACTATCCATTATGATTGAGTCATGACCCAAGCAACGACTTTAGCCATTCATTATGTACCCACGTATTCCATTTGCAAGAAAAAACACTAATGACATAAGTTTAACAGAAAAAAACGTAGTTCCTGAAATTTATTAAATAACAAACAAAATTTACACCTACTCCAACAACCAGTAAACTTTCCATGTTAAATCTCCTAAACAAACTGAAAGTACCCACAGAGAGAGAAAGAGAGAGTTATCAGCAAGGGATGGAGAAATAGCATTCATGAATAAACCAGTTAGTCTTTTGCATAAAAATTGTATTATTAGGGGAGACTTTAGGATTATGAATTATCCATACTATCTTCTGTAACAATCTGATTGTACAATCCTGTGAATGCATCAAAGGCTTTCAGTAAAACCCATGTAAGTTGCAGGCTTAGAGATGTGGTAATTGTTCATCCTTGAGCATTAAGTGTTTGTAGAAATGCAATCCACATGTTTATAAAGTATCTTAAGGCATTTCAGAAGATTACTTAACCTCTCTCTTTGATGTGAATATACGCATTTTATCAGAAATACAAATTTTTTCTCTCTTTTGGGTGATTTGACACACCATAGTTGAGAAAATTGGAATCGGGTAGTAAATCGGCTGGTTTAAAAATCGGCAAAGAATCGGAATCGGCAAAAAATCGGGGAAAAAATCGGCAAAAAATCGACATTTTTTATTGAAAAAACCGAAGAAAATGCAATTTTTCATTGAAAAAAAGCTTTTTTCATGCATATCAGAATTTTTTGGGAAAAAATCGGCAAGATCAGGAGAAAATCGGCTAGCCTGTGAATCGGGAAAAAATCGGCAAAATCGGGATTTTTTGCAGATTTTCTCAACTATGTTACACACACATACAAGGATCTGAGACCACAAGGAACACTGTCAAGTGCCAAGGAGACTTGAACCCTTGAACCCTTGACCTCCTCACAGCAAATGCCCCCACTTTTTTGGGAAAAAATCGGCAAGATCAGGAGAAAATCGGCTAGCTTGTGAATTGGGAAAAAATTGGCAAAATCGGGATTTTTTGCAGATTTTCTCAACTATGTTACACACACATACAAGGATCTGAGACCACAAGGAACACTGTCAAGTGCCAAGGAGACTTGAACCCTTGACCTCCTCACAGCAAATGCCCCCACTCACCACTCCGCCAAGACCTCATGGTCAGAATTATAACAATTCTGACCAGAACTGTTGAGTTATGTTTACCTGGGAGAAAACAACCTAATTTTGCCTACACGTGCCATTGTTACAATTGAGCACGTGTAGATCTAACTAAATACAAAGTAGAAATGAAAAAATGATAGTAAAGTAGCACACAAGATTTTAAACACTTGTCTAAAAATTGGAAATGCTCTAAACTGTATCCAGTTATATTGCTTGGCATTACTTCGCAACCAAGATTACTCAATTCCTATGAATTTTCGATAGTTCTATGACATAAAATGCTCTAAGATGTGACATTTTTCTAGAACTAAATAGTTTCTACCATAGCAAAAGGTTGAGGACAGGAGAAACAGAGTACTCACATTGTCTTGGTCTATTTCATGAATGAGCTCCTCAATGGGAACATCATTTCACATGGTGTTCTGTACATGTTTGTTGAAGCTCATCTACTGTAATATAACCACTTGCATCTTTATCGAAGTATGAAAAAGCAGCAAATAGATGCTCTTCACGCTCCAGTTTGTTCAAATGAAAAGTTGCAGCAATGAACTCTCCATAATCTATGGAACCATCATTGTCTACATCAGCCTGCCACAGAAGAAGAGGTATTAATGTGAAACAATATTAAAACAACTCAGAGAAGCACAGCATCAGCCAAGAGAATAAATAAACCATAGCCTAATTAATCAGTAAACCACAAAATCCCTCAAATGACAGATAATGGCATCAATCGCATGCATTTCTCTGAGTGAGTACTACTAAGCATGTTTTGATATTTTCATGTTAGTTTTGTATTTGTATTGTCTCCGTTTATATCTAGATAAATTTTATTTTCAGCAAATGCTTTTATGTTATTGGATCTGGAATTTAGTTATTTCATAAGTCGTCCTGGTGTATCTCTTCACAGTCTAAACTTCCCTATCAAACAAACAAGTTTTCTTTTCTCAATTCTAAAAGTATATTCATTTCTTAGTTAGCAAACATCAAATATAAAACAAAAGCCAAAAGTTATTCACAAAAAATTGACTAAAAGTCCAGCAACTATATGAAGTTTAAAATTCACAATTTCGAGAACAAGAAGGATGTGTGCCCTTGTGTGACCGCTAGAAGTACATCTTATTCTTACCTGAGAATACATCCCTTCCACTAAATATGTGGGAAACCCAATAAATATCCAGATGTGATATGGCGACTATATCTGAACTGTACCTAGATACAGCTCAGGTATAGTCAAGGGGCATGGCAAATATGGAAGACATAAAATGGAAGAACTTTCTCATGAAAAGTCAAAAAAAAAAAGGGAGAAAAACCTAAGCAAATGTAAAAATGAAAAGAAAAAACTGCATCTGTTTCTAAGAGTGGCAAATGCCCCTCTTTTCATACATTTACTCAATTTTTAAAAATCACATTTGGAGGATTTGTGGCTGCTATATGCTGCAGTATATTTGTAGAGCATATTAGAGAGTTAGTGAATCTACCTGGTTATAGCAATTCTACTTTTTGTGTAATATATATGTTGGTTGCATTATCTTTCTTCCCTGTCCTAACAGGTTGATATTAAAGAAAATTTGAATTTCTTGTCCTAAGGTTTTTTCTGCATAAATTTTTTAAAGACATAGACATACAATGTATTAGCTATACTTAACATTTAATGAAGATTTACAATCTCTTAAATTTTTAATATTTGTATAAAATTGAGACGAATGTGAAAGGAGTCCTTGCAGCTGTATGTGAGTTCATGGTAGGACATTTGAGGCTGTCAAATTGTTACTGTACCAATAAATACATCAAAACCCAGTGAAGAATCCATATTCTTCATATATTACAAGTAATGACAACCTTACCCAATCAAAAGGAATTGAAGTATGCATAAAGAAGCTAGCAAAATCAGAACAAAAGAAATACAGACATGACAAAACCACTGTTTAGATGCTAGTGACAAGCCAACTTGAAGAATAGATTGCCAATAAACCAACTGCAACAAGATGTACCAAGCAGACATTAAGGGGAACATGCCAACTTGCTGCCAGAGGGAGACAATGGAAGAATAATTGAATCAGGACCAGTTACATAGGCATGTACCTACCTGTTATAAATGATAATTCACCCCTACTTAAGCTTCAAGTTGTGGAGCATTTCTAATACTCCCAATATGATCTTCTCTAAGAAGTTCATCTCCTTGTACTATTTACTCATCATCAACATGTCCACGTTCAGAACTGTTTAGGATATCAATATTTAGGGAATCTCTGAGCACATCTTGTTTAAAGTACAATTTTATTAAATTTAATTTTCTTTTCCTGTTCCCATTTAAAAACAACGAGCAGGGTTTTTCGTTTCTTTCTTCTTCTTCTTTGCTGGGATTGGGTTGGGTCCAGTTACTGGACATTTCTATGGGTGTTGCAATGCAGGCATTAGAGAAATTATAGGACAAGATACATTGATATCAAAGAATAAATTATTGTATATCTTACAGTATATTTTGTTAGAACAAATAATATGGCAAAGCTGGTGAAGCCATAAATAAATGATCCCAGCCCTGAAGAAGAGAAGGTCAATGAACATCAAGTGGCATTCACCATAAGGGACTTCTAACTCTGCGAAATTCCATGATGGACATCCTCTATTGCTCATTTCAGGGATTCACTATATACCTAGACACCAGTGTCAGAGCTATGGTGAATGTCCTTGTCTATTGCTAGTGAAAAAGGTGTTTGAACTGTTGGACATTATCAGCATTTCACTGACCATTAAACCCAAAATACATAGCTGCTGTTTACAGGAATTGTTCAAAAATTCGAAACAATCCATAAGGTGTCTAAACTTCGAAGATTTAAATATGGAAGCTGAAGTATTATGACTTTTTGAAGAGGGATGTCTAAAGCTCAAACTATAGATGTCAGTTTTCAACCTAATTCTGATTTGAAATTTTGCACAAAGGTGCCAATTGAAGGAATAGTATGTTAAAAATTCAGATATGTTGTCATCATCATTTGCTAGAGTTTAATGCTTTGGGACTATTCAAATACTTTGGGATTACTTCAAAAACATGTTAAAGAATTTAAATATGGAAGCTGATATATTACACTACGACTTTTTGAAGAGATACCTCTGTGGGTACGTTTTTGACCTGATTCTGATATGTCTCTTCTTTTTTGCACAAAGATATCAATTAAAGAAATCAAATTTCAAAAATGTTGAGAAATATTGTCAAATTCTTTGGGATTATTCAAAAATGTGTTAAGAAATTTTGGAGCTGATGTATTGAGTCGTGACTTTTTGAAGAGGGATGTCTATTCATCTATAATGTTGTCCGTCATCAACCTAATTCTGATGCAAGTCTTTTATTTTGCACAAAGATATCGATTGAAGGAATCAGACCTCAAAGAAGTTGCAAAATATTATTATCTTTATCAAAGTAGAGAGACAAATACAGAGAAGCGGAGTATGTTCAAGTTACACTATGGGACTGCCAAATCTTTGTAACATTCTCTGACTCCAATAAATGTTGATAGAATGCAGATATCCCTTCATATTCTCTTTTACAGTCAACGATAGCCCTGTTCTTACTATTGTATTAATTACTCGAAAGCTATAACATTGTTCTAATGTTGTTTTGATAAATAATATTTAATAATATTCTAGTTTCATGATTTATGTAAGTTACATTCCTATTTAATAATATTTAAATTACATCAGAGACAGAACCACAGATCATGGGCAAGCAGTTTAACCTATTTTTATGTGTACAAACAGCTTGCACATAAATTTTCTCTACTTTATACCACATGCACATATATTACGTAATGTGTCATCAGATATATATATGATAAACATGTCACAACACATTTATGCATAGGTGTGTGGATCTACGTACATACCACATACATATATATAAAGCAGTTTCTATTGCTAGTAGTTAATTTCTGTGTTTCTTTCCTTCTTTATTTTCTATAAACATTTTTAAGCATAAAACAGGTAACTGCATTGTGCATGAACTGGAAAGAATAAGATAGAGGCAAAGTTACCGCATCCATCAGAGCACGGATCTCTGATTCCTTCATATTAGATCCATATCTTTGCAAACCAGCTTTCAGCTCTTCAAAAGTAATTGAGCCACTATTATCAGTGTCCATTGCCTTGAACATCTCTCTCAAACCAGCAATCTCTTCCTCTGACAGACTTTCAGCTATTACCTGAAAAAAGGATCACTGTGTAATTCTTCTCTGCCTTGCTAGAAACTCTATCGCGTATGCTGCAATTAATCTTTTCTACCGCAATGAAAAAGCTTTTTTTATGTATTCATCATTGTGTGTAAACATCAAACATGAAAATACTGCAGAAATAAATGGAATGCAAACCAAAACAATTATGCTAACAGGAGTTTTGAAATATATATCGACCACAGTTACTATTGTCCGTTGCATAAGTTGAAACCTATGGCAAAGCGAAAAGGGATCTCATAAGCCCAAGAGGTCTGCTGCTGACTGGGCTCTGACCTAAAACATCAACTCGATCGAGAGAGAGAGAGAGAGAGAGAGCGAGAGAGAGATTGATTGATTGATTGATTCTGATAGTGAAATGTTAAAACAGATTCTGACTTTGAAGAATGATGGTAATTTTCTCTGTTTGGAAAAGCTTACACTACATAAAATCAGTATTCATTGATATGTCTGATACAATAATAATTTTCCTCAGTTACACAATTCTCAGGCCATGATAACTTGATATGACAATTCTAAACAACTTGTTAAGAAATTTGATCATAAAGATAATTTGTTTGAACCCAAACATAAATATACATTCCCTTACATGACAACACAGTAAAACCTCCACACAGGAAGTAAAACCAAGACCTCTAAACACATGTCAGAAACAATTTTGTTGCCACTCCCTTGTGACTGAACTGTTTGGAAGTATATATCATAAAAACCCACCAATCCTTATGTAACATGTTGTCTATTACTAGTAAGCCATACAAATAAGAGAATCAGGACACTTACCCTAAGGGCCATCTTCTTCAATTTATTCATTGCAGAGAATTGTTTTAGCCGGGATAATACAGCTGGATCCAAAGATTCATCTGGAGCAACACCATCTTTACATATCCATGGGTGGCCTGTAATGAATTATGAAATTACAAATTATTTATACATATTTATGTAACATTTTTATATTATAAACTAAATCAACACATAACTAATTTTCCAATTAGAATTATTCTAGTCTAGCAAGCAACTTCCTAGATTCTAGCCTTCTTTTCCAAAAAAATTTGAAGATATGTATGTTCTTGATCAATGCAGAACATCCTTCAAGAATAATAACTTTTGCTAACAAATAAATGGGACTTCTGGAGGTTATCTCATACATAAAACTTCATGAGCACTAATGCGATCAGCGGGAACTTTGGTGAGCATCTTTCTGATAAGATCTTTGGCACTGTCAGAAATTGAGGGCCAAGGCTCTGATTCAAAATCAATGTGACCTCGTAGAACAGCTTCAAAAATTCCCTGTTGTGTTTCTGTAGAATAAAATTGAACCACCACAATAAGTTGAAATCTTCAAGAGTTTCAAGTATTCCTTAAAGAAAAGCTATTTTAGTTGCATCATATATAGTTGCTGCCCTTAAAATGAGTATGTCACCTGCCCAAAATGGTGGAACACCACTAAGTAAGATATATAGAATGACTCCAGCGGTCCACACATCTGCTTCTGGACCATAATGCTTCAATAACACTTCCGGAGCAACATAGTAAGGACTTCCAACTACGTCACCAAACACCTGACCTGCAATGACAATAAAGCATTTGCATATTGCTTACGTTTAAAAACCGAAGTTCACAATGAAGACTATAATTTTAAGGGATATTTCAGATTCTTCTTTGACCGCTTTCAAAAGGGATGGTTCCAAAAAAGCATCATGAAAATAAGTGCTTTCAACAGAATTGACACAAGGCGAGAATGCAATATAATTTTCAAATGAAAAACAGAATAAAGCTTAAAATAAATAGATTTAAGAGAGAAGAGAGAGCAATGGAGTGAAGAACATCACAATGAATACAAATTTAATAACCTCACAAGGTGTTCATGAATGCTTGATAGCGATAAGAGAGGAACTGGATGGAAGAATAAAGACACAGAAAGAGTGTACAGAAACAAAAAGAAGATGCCCCCAAGAAAATAGGAGTAAATACTGCTAAAATACAGAATACTTTTCAGCAAAGCAAACTGACTCATTTGTAAATGCATAAAATTAGCAGCGACACATTCATAAAAATTAGACTAGAAGAATAAAACAGAAATCTCTTCCAAAATACCTTTTTCCTTCATCCCAAAAAAACAAGTCCTTTCGGATTGTGAAACAATAGAAGGAAATTTAAAAAACCACAGAGTAACAAGACTAAGGCCCTAAAATTGGCAATGTTGACCAGGAAGAAATCAAGAAAACTAAAATTACCTTACAAAATATGTTCTTACCAGGTTTGAAAAAAACGGATAGCCCAAAATCAATCGCTTTCAATGACAAATCATCATCTTTGTTTGCAAGCAAAAAATTCTCTGGCTTCAGGTCACGGTGCATAACACCCAATGAATGGCAAGCCTCAACTACACCCACAATAATTCGCGTCAATTCAGCTGCCTTCCGTTCACTATAATGTCCCCTCTCAATGATCCGGTCAAATAGCTCACCCCCAGCACAAAGCTCCATAACAATATTAACATGCAAGGAATCCTCGTAAGCCCCTTTGATAGTCACCACATTCGGATGCCCAGACAAATGATGCATGATCTGAATCTCCCTTCTCACATCCTCGACGTCCTCTCTAGATATCAATTTCCGCTTAGGGATAGATTTGCAAGCGTATTCCTTGCCTGTCGCAATCTCAGTACACAAATAAGTTGTCCCAAATTGCCCCTGACCTAATTTCCTTCCCATTATATAAACATCCCTAAGACTCTCAGTGGGGTGACCTAGTACATAATAGTAAAGACTTTCCCCTCCCCTTCTCATGTTGTCCTCCTTGGGGCTTTGCTGTAGATCAGGCTTCTTCTGATTGTAGTTATTATCAACAATTGCCTGTTTCTTTTGTGGGTCACCGGGATTCTCCTTCCCAAAATCGTTTGAGATCAATTGCAATGTCACACTGTTGGCGGAAATATCAGATGTAGAACCAGTCCAGCTTGTATTGTGTTCACTATTGTTATAGTTACTATTTCGCCTAGAACGCTCTGAGGGCTCCTTGTAGCCCAGACTGTACTTGTTTTTCAAATAGCCCCCGCATGTATTGCCCATGAAAATAAAAAGACTCGCAAGAAATAGTAATGTTCCCGCATAGAAACTACCCCCACAAAACCCTCACACCAACTTTTAACAACCAACCGATCATGCAGACTTTTTCCTTCCACAGTCAAAACCTTTGACACACAAACCTTTCCTTCAGACGGCAGAAAATCAATAATGAGCCGCCACAAGTCAAAGCCGGCACTCTGACCCCAGCAACAGTAAATACCCAAACCCTAGTTACCCGAAATTCAACTGGGCACCGGCAAAACTTTATTTATCCGTTAATTCAAAATTTATTGGGCACCAGAACAGTCATCCACTGCATCAAATACCACACACGGAGATCAAACGAGAGAGAAACTGAATTTCCAACCCTTAGTTGACCTAAACCCAGATAAAATAACACGTCCCAGATCAAAAGAGGGAAAAGCAGGATTTTAAAACCTAGATTAACTTAAACCCCAAACAGACGTTGTTTTACACAAGACCTAATTACCCTAAAATGAAACGTGCAGCAGAGTTAATCGTTCAGGGCGTATAATATCCCAAACCCAGATAAACTAACAAGTCCAACTTCAGATTTCCAAAGCCTAGGGGTCCGGAGCACGAAATGGGACGAGGAAACGAAGTTACCAAGCAAGAATTCGCCGCCGAGTTCGTTGAAGACCTTTTCCTTCTTCTCCGTATACAAAATGTGAGTCGAAGCCCAGCTCAAGCAAATTTAAATGAAACGTTTTCCGAGAATCCTCCGCGCGATCCTACGAGGGGGCTTCTTCCATAGCTCATCGTCATCATCACATTATCTGTGATCTGCTATATCCGTTTATCAATCCATGGTCGAATCTTTTGTCCCTTTTCCTCCCGACTTCCTTTAATTCTTTATTGTTTCTCTTCCGCTCCCAGGTATTTCCATACCTACTGATTTTTATTTTTATTTTTCTCGGAAGTAGACGAAAAGGCGAGACCTTCCGGACTTGTTGCCCTACCAGTCAAATGCGTGTATGTCCCACACTGACATGACGTGAGCGGACCCTGTTTTCTTTTGCATTCCATGGTTTTTGTTTAACAAAAGGCTCACGTGGCCCCGTTTTTCTTTTGCGCTCGTACCATTTCTGACCATCCGTGGCGGCAATTCGGTACTTGCCGTCGCCATGGAACGGGATTTTCTTAGAGGTCGATGGTACCTGCGAAGCTGACTATGCTGAGGCATTTTGTCAAACAGTTGGATTTCAACTTGCCGCATTGGGACTCTCGACTTTTCCAAAGTGGCCAAATAGAGTCTACAAAGGCGGATTAGATCGAAAAGGAATGGATTAGTATATGCGTTAGTTATATCGTTTGTTTATATTTTTTATTTTATTATCGGAAAATTAGGTGGATTGGTGAGTGTTGGCCAAACATTTAACAAGAAGATATCGAGATTCTAACCTCGGAGCCTATTTGTTTGCAAAGACTAATTTGAATCTTTTGAATGTTTGCCAATTCGATGATAATGGTATAAACTCTAGCGATAAGTGGTTCGGTTCGCGTCAGGTCAACAATAACGAAGTATAATAGGTTTGATGGTAGCAGTCCATGTAATTTGAATCCTAATTACTAAAAATAATATAATTATGACCAACTCTTTTATATAATCCAAAAAAATATTTTTAAGTTTATTTTAAAATAATAATTTGGTATTAGTAAAGTTCGGCATACCTCTTAATCTAAATTCTTTAGAAAGTTCTAGCTTGAGTGGGGACTTTGAAATTTGGGTTGTATCGGACTAGTTTAACGGTGGAATCTAAATTCTTTAGAAAGTTCTGAAATTTGGGTTGTATTGGATTAGTTTAATAATGGAGATTTGGAATTTCGAATAGAGTTATAAGGTTTTAATTTATTAAAAAAATTTGGTTAAATATACATGAATTTTTTTTACTTGTTTATTTTACTACTAAGTATTTAGTTCAGTGAGGGGACTTGGAGGGACTCGCTATTGGAACCATCGACTTTAAAGTTGGCAAATACTCAAAATTGAATCTTAGAGCAGGGTTGTATACTATGCTTCGTTAGCTGAAATATGATTGAGAATAAGGTAGGGTTGCACACTAGGCTTTAGTAATTGAAATATGATTGAGGATAAGGTAAGACTATACATCATGTTTAGTAACCTGGAATATAGTTAAGGATATTAAGATATTGGATGAATCTAAAGGGATAAGGTTGTACACCATGGTTTGGTAATTATAATATAGTTTTGTCTAACGATGATAAGGAATATGGTTGAGGATAATGAGATATTGGATGAATAAAGGAGATAGAGTTGTACACCATGGTTTGGTAATTAGAATATAGTTTTGTCTAACAATGACAAGGAATATGGTTGGAGATTATCAGATATTGGATGAATCTAAAGGGGATAGGTTTGTATGCCATGCTTTGATAATTAAAATATAATTTTATCTAACAACGACATCACAATGGTTAGGGCCTTGGTTTCTCTTTAAGGAGGTCCCAAGCTTAAACCACCATGTATTAAGAATCGAGACGAGATACTTTGGATGTTATCAGCTAATGAGCTAAAGATGAAGTCAACGAAACCTTGATTGTGAGGGAAATCAAATGGGGCAGCCCATGGCAAACAGTAGTAACTAACTACAGTATAGTTGACGATAACCAAATATTGGAAGAATCTTGAAGAGGAAGGGTGGTACACTATGCTTTGGTAACTGAATATAATTAAGGATAACCACTACCTGAATCCTAAGGAGCTAAAATTATATATCATAATTAAGCAATTGAAATATGGTTGAAAATATTAAATAAGCAATATGTGTCTAATATTTTTTTTTTAGATTTGGTTCGTGTGAGAAACCTTTACTATTTATGCTTAGGGTTGGGCATCCTCATCCCACCATGACCTCTCATAAGGGAAGAGATGAGCTTATCAATAGAGAACCTAAACACACAATAACATAGGTTTGAACCTTGGACCTCTCGAAGAAGAGCCAAGGCTCGAACTGTTGCGTTGTTCCCCAAGATAATATACATTCAATATAATCTATAAAGTTTTTTGGTTGGATAATAAGATTAGTTGTACTTAAATCCCCATTCTTGACAAATTACAACTCTCTTCTTTAAAGCTCAAGCCTTTACAAATAAATACACTTCTCATCTCAATTTAGATGTTATAGCTAGAAACCTACATTATTTTACATAAAAATGTTTAAATTCTTTATTTTTATTCTTTGAATCTTTTCAATTCTATGTATTAATACAAATATTTTAAAATTCACTATCTTTTTGACATTTTTCTATAACAACCTTCACGATACCAAAACTTTACCTCTATGTTGACAAGCCAGTTGCCCTAGTGGCTAAGATGATGGTTGTTTCTTAAGTGGTCTTGTGTTCAAACCCCTTAAGGGTGGTTGTTGATGTAATTTATAAATGTTCTCCAAAAAAAACTTCACCTCTACTATCTATGCATTGCATCTTAATAGAGTAATATTTTCAAAACATGGCACTATCGTAGTCGGATTGCTAGTTTCCTTTCTAAAATAATATAACCTATAAAGTTACAAATGTTTTTTTTCCAATGAGTTTACACAAACTTTTATAAGGGTCCCATTTCTCTTATACTGAGTGAGGTTTGAACCTTAAACAAAAAAAAAAAACTAAAACAAAACACTTACCATTTAAATAAACTTGAAACAATATTTATTAATTTTTTACCTTTATTCCATTATAAAAACTAATTAATTATAAGCCAAATATTTTTTAAAGTTTAAGAGTAGTATTTATATCTTATCCCAAATACTTTTTAAAGTTTAAGAGTAGTATGTATATTATAATGAAGAAGATAATTGTATTATTATATTAATATTTTAAATAAATATGTTACAATTTTTTTATATAAAATAATAGCATTTTTTTAATAAAATAAAAGCAATTCTTTAAAGAGATATATATATTTAATTTTTAAATAAAAAATTTGAACAAAAATCTTAAATATAAGAAAATTGTATTTGTATTTTTAAATGTAAATTCCTATTGTAGTTCAAACATATTGTTATCTTTAATATTTTGTAAGCACACTAAATAATTAATCTTTATTTAAGTGTCATTGTATCTCATTAATAAATGATCATTTTTCTTATCTTTATCATTTTTCTTGCATTAAATTAATTGTTTTTAATTATCAGTTCTTCGCATCTTCTCATACATGCATTAAATATAATAGTCTTTGTTTAATTTTTTTTGAATTTAACAGAAAAAAGACCCAAATAATTAATCTTTATTTAAGTGTCATTATATCTCATTAATAAATGATCATCTTTCTTTTTTTTTTAAGCGAAAAACCCGTTGCGGGATCGCCTTGGTCTGAGAGACCACAAACAGGGGGTTTTATACCGTCAAAGTCACCCGGGAGTCGCACCCAGCCCTGCCCGCACCAACATTATCAATTGGATTTTGGGTACCCAATTCAGCTTTTTGGCAGGGTGGAGATTCGAACCTAGGACCTCCCTTGGAGGATTGCCCTCTCCTCTCCAACTCACCTACAACACCTGGGTAAATGATCATTTTTCTTATCTTTATCATTTTTCTTGCATTAAATTAATTGTTTTAAATTATTAATTCTTCACATCTTCTCATACATGCATTAAATATAATATTCTTTGTTTAATTTTTTTTGAATTTAGCAAAAAAAAAAAAAAAACTTGCAAGGCCACCTTGGTTAAATATATATTTTTTTGAAAGCCAATGAAAATTACCCTTGAGAAATCACTTTGGTCTGAAAAACACGACCAAGGGTTCTACACCGTCAAAATCACTCGAGAGTCATGCCCGACCTTGATCGCACTTGGATTTTGGATACTCACGTGTATTTGGTAGGGTGGAGATTCGAACCAAGAACCTCCCTTGAAGGATTGCCCTACCCTCTAACTCACCTACAACACGTGAGTATAATCTTTGTTTAATTATTAAACCATCTATCTTCTAAAACATGCATTAAATAAGTTGTATTTTTTTGCTTCTTACTTTGAATATTTTTAATCAATTCTAGTTTTCTTTTAAAATTATTTAGGTTTATCCTTTAACTTCTTCTATCAAATATTACTGTCACAAGCTTATGAGTTATTTTTAGAGGAGTTATTTTTAGAGTTTATATTTTATAGAATTTAAAGATCATTTTGTGAACTTAAAAATTTTCTTTTAAGATTGTTCATGTGTATATTTTATAGAGCTTCAAATCAATTTTATGAATTTTCCTTGTCATCTTTTTCTTTTTTTTATATAGCGATATTAACATGTTTTACAAGAAGTATACCTTTAAACAGTTTTGATCATTTTTTCAACTAAGTTGCAATCAATATTGTGAAAGAACAACTAAAATACAACATTTTACCCAGGTGTTGTAGGTGAGTTGGAGAGGAGAGGGAAATCTTCCAAGAGAGGTCTCAGGTTCAAATCTTCATCCTAGCAAAAAATTGAATTGGGTATCCAAAATCCAATTGATAATGTTGGTGCGAGCAAGGTCGGGTGCGACTCCCGGGTGACTTTGACGGTGTAAAACCCTCTGTTCATGGTCTCTCAGACCAAGGTGGCCTCGTAAGTGGTTTTTCGCTTTTAAAAAAAAAAACATTTAAAATATACATTCTTTGTTTTAATAAATTTATTAATAAAATCTTCCATATCATTGTCACACATATTAGAAACAACAAACTCCATCTCTTTTTTATATATTTTTGTAGTAAAAGTTTTAGATAAAAGAATATAAGACTTGTTTAACTTAAGTGAACCTTATAATAAGACTTTGAAAGTCTAAATAAGAAATTGAAAGTTAAAAATTAACGAAGATAAAATTATACATTATACTATTCACGTGATTGTGGTCTAAGGACAAGGATGACACAAATTATACATTGTACTATTCATAGGACAAAGTACACCACAAATTATGCATTGTACTATTCGTGCGCTCTACTTTGACAACTTAAATCTAATTAAATAAAATAAGTAATATTTTCATATAATTTATGGTCTTATAAAAAATAAAAACTACTTTACAAACTTTAATAACTCAAACTATTTAAAATCCAATCCTAAGTGCTTTCCTTTATACAACCTCTAGAAAATAATATAACATTTTTTTGGAACATAAGCTAAAGCATAAACCCAATCCTAAGTGCTTTCTTTTATACAACCTCTAGAAAATAATATAACATTTTTTTTGAAACATAAGCTAAAGCATAAAATCCTCCCCTTAATCAAAACTAAAATGTCTACCAAAAAGCTCATGCCTTTACCATTATGGTGTCTTTGATTATAACGGGGATACTGAAGCAGAGCCGATAGAACGAAGAATATTTGAACTGTACACTCCAGACAAGAAATATCAGCACAAAAAAAAATTAAAGGGTTTGCGGCAAAGGGTTTTTGCAGAGCAAGGAGGGTTTGCGGCGGAGTATTGTATTAAACATCTATTTCATCGGTAAGCATATTTTTTTTGTCCTCTTTCGATTTATAAAACAATTTAAGTAGGTAGGAGAAATACATTCGTTATAGGGGTTTGCGGCAGAAGGTTTTATTATCAGCAAGGGTTTGCAGCAGAGGGTTTGCAGAGCAAGAGGGTTTTATTACACATTTATTTCAACGGATCAATAGTACAGAGGGTTCGGCTATAAAGGGTTTGAAAATGGAAGAAGGGAAGCAACAATTGCAAGAACCAATATATGTCAATGAGAAATTGGAGGATATTAAGGCGTCGACAAGCTCGAGCAAGGGCAACAACAATGAAAAGGGCATATCAAAAAATAAAAATAAAAAATATTCTACCACATAAACAGGTGGAGAATAAGGAACAATCAAAGGCAAATCACCAAAATGAGTTTTCGGATGAGGAAGAAACTTACAGATCCGACAACTACACCACTCATGTGGGCACCAAGACTTTATGTGCAAGAGCTAATGAAGATGAAAGAGAAACTTGAAAGCATGGAAAGGAGAGAGAAATTAAGAGAAACTAAATCCGATGAGGTTATAAACACCATTCGGAGGTCGGAAAAGAAAACAACCAACTCAAGGAGCAAGTGTCAAAGCTACAAAACCTTGCAAACATGGGTCAACGTGAATGGCATGTCCTCAAACAAGCCATCCATCCCCCAATCAATGATGCAATAGAGGTGGAAAAACAAATGCAAATCAAATAAAAGAGGTACAGAAAACACTCCAAAACATTGAAACAAGAGAAAATGAGCTACGAAATGAATTAGCAAAGACAAAGACATGGTCTCAAGTAGTAAAAGAACCAATCAATCAACAAAAAGAGTTGATAGAGAAGCAAGTAAAAATTCAAATAACAGAAGAGAAAGAAAGACATGAGAAGTTAACAAATATAATCATCAAAGGGTTGAAAGATTATGGGGACAGGGAAGACACAAATCGTTTAACCAGGAACTTCTTGTCAGATCGATTACAATGGAAGGGTCAGATAAAAAAAGTAAGCAGAATTGGCAGACTGAGAGAAGGAGGCAGAGATAGACATATTCGGGTCACATTGATGAGCTACGAGGATAAAATAAGGTTACTTAAAAACAGAGGCATGCCGAGAGGGTCACAATTTTATTTAGATGATGACCTAACATTTTTACAAGCAGGAAGAAAGAAATAAGGAATGGGAAAAGGTGAGGGCAACAAGGAATGAAGGGAAACAGGCATATTTAAGAAATGGAAAGGCATACATCACATCTAAACAAATCCAAAATAAATAGGGAGTATGGCCCCGCCCGGGAACATCTTACAATGGTAAGTTGGAACTGTAGAGGTTTCCCTTGGAGAAGAGGACCCGGGTTAGGGCCCATTGCTAGAGACAAAGATATAATCATATTGACAGAAACACATGAACACGATGGATGTAGGACTCCGAATTTTTGGGATACAAAAAAATAGCAAGTATGGAATAAAGCAAGAGAAAATGGCAAAGGGCATGGGGGTATTATGGTTTTAATAAAAGAGGAATGGGATAGGGTCATTAAAATTGAAAAACAAGATGAAAACAAACAAGACATTTGGATAAAGATCCTAGAAAATAAGTCAGCTTATTAGCATAGCAAGATGTTATTTTGCTCCCAAGAATTCTAAATTCTATAAGAAACATGACCTTAACAGAGAAGACCCATACTCCTCCCTAAAAAGAGACATTTCAATATACAATAAGTTGGGGGATATTATATTAATTGGAGATTTCAATGCAAGGACAACAAATAAGCAAGCTAACATTCTAGAAGGTAACGAATATATTGAGATTAATCCTCTTTGGATGCCCGAAGAGGAAAATCAACAGTGGACCAGGACTTCGAAGATGAGCATGGGGCTATCACGCAATATGGAGAAGAGTTGTTAGGTCTTTGCAAAGATATACAATTTGATTATTTGCAATGGGATGAACAAATGGAAAAATTCAGGAAAGTATACATGCAAAACATATAAGGGACAAAGTGTAATAGACTATGTAATATGCTCACGTAATTACATACCAAAAATAGAGGAGCTAAAAGTGGAAGATTCTCCAATGGAACTTATGTCGATCACAACCCAATTGTTATGAAACTTCGAATGCATGGAGACAAACCAAGGGAAAAACACTTGCAAGGCAATCAAAATAAATATCCTCACAAGGGAAACATTCTCTTAACAGATGAAAATCGGCAAAATTTTAGAGCAATATTAAATAATAAGTTACAGGAAAGGGAAGAACTACATCACAGTAGTAGAGATTACAGTAAGAGTGAATGGTTAATGCAAGTTATTCAAGAAGCTCTAAACAAATGCAAGAGAGCTAAACCTAAAAAGAAAGAAAGGAATAGCTTCCCAACCAACCCATGGTTCGATGAAGATTGCAAAAAAATGCGAAGATTACTAAAGGAACCAACGGGTAAAACAAGAGCAAACAAAAAAGCATATGAGAAACTGGTAAGGGCAAAAAAAGAAGAATACACTAAAACAAGGAGGGAAGAATTGATTTATTTAGGGAAGCATGAACCAAAGAAATTTTGGAAGGAACTAAGCGTGAAAAGGATGCAAACTGAAAATAACATAACAGCTTAATCGATGGTTGGAGTATTCAAAACAACTCGTATCGACGTAGTAACCAGCAGGAGACACCCCCTACTATCATTGTCAAGAAAGAACTTTTCACAATTGAAGACATTATTCAAGGGATAAAAAAGTTAGCAACTCGGAAAAGCCCGTGACATAGACAATCTTCAAGCAGAGCATATAAAATGGGGGGTAGATATCTTGGCACCGCAAATCAAAGAAATTTTCAATGAGGTCATACAAAATGGCTTCCCTACCGAGTGGACAACTAGCTTGACCATTCCTTTGTTTAAAAGTGGAGATGTAAATAATCCCTCAAACTATCGAACTATCATGATCAACCCTCTCTTTGCAAAGTTGTTTGGGAGTATGATAGAGCGTAGGATCAAGCATATGGGCGTAAGAAAAGGGAAAGAGAGCAAAGGGGCAAGGTGTTTTAGGCCCAAACACTCAACTATTGATCACTGTATCACGCTCATACACATAGTGGAAAAAATATGGGACAAAAAAGAGGAGGCTTTTTGCTGTTTTGTAGACTTCAAAAAGGCATTTGACACAGTGCCTAGGAAAAAATTATGGAGCAGAATGGAAGAGCTAGAGGTTCCAATTCACTACAGGGCAGCAGTTCACAGACTATATGAGCATGTAAAAGCTAGAATCATAACACAGGAAGGGTTATCTCGAATGTTTTGGTAGTGACATAGGTGTCAAACAAGGTTGCCCTCTATCTCCGACCTTATTTGGGCAGTACATTGACAAGTTAGAAGAATGGATAAACAAATTTGGGGGAGAGGGTGTGCATTTAGCCAAATATGTGGTAAAACTCCTCATGTATGCAGATGATGTAATTCTTGTGGCCAAAACAACCAAAGATCTAGAAGATCACCTTCAAGCTCTAGAACTCTTTTGTAAAGAAGTTGGGATGCAGTGAACACGAGCAAAACAAAAATTATGATTTTTTCAGCAAAAAAGAAGAAGCAACAACTCAAATTTCAGTTTGCAGGAGAACCGCTTGATGTAGTAGTAGAATACAAATACTCGGGCATAGACTTTCATGACAAACTTAATTGGAATACATGTAGGATGAAAAGAACTCAAAGTGGCCGGAGAGCACTATATGCACTTCAAAACAGGTGTAGGAATGCCGAGTTGTGGGACCGGAAGACCACCAAGGTCTTATTTGGCCTACTTGTTACACCGGTTCTGTTGTATGGTTGCGAGGTGTGGGCTAGTGGCACAACAAATGCAAAATGGAGGCAAATAGAAAGGATTCAAAAATATCTAATCACAAACTTTCTCAAAATTAAGGCCACAACCCCTTATGAAATTATTCTAGCCGAAACTGGAATGTTCCCTTTAGAAGCAATTGCTATGACCAAGCTGTTATGTTACTTGAAAAAAACAGAAAACATGACAAATGATAGATGGCCTAGAGCAAGTTAGGGGACGAAGAGTTACATAGGCGAAAGAATACGTGGATGAAACAAAATCGGAAATGGATGAAACGTTGGGAAATCAACATAAATGAATGCCCAAATGTCAACAAAGACATTAAAAATTATGTGAATGAAAAGTTCGTAAGTGGAATGTGGAAAAATGCAAGCAGGAAAAGACAATATTATATTGCAAATTTTAACCCAACGTATGACCACAAGGAAAAAGCGTATATAGGCGCCGAAATCAAGTGGAAGGAAAAAATACTCATTGCTCGGATAAGGACTAGCTCTCATAGGCTTAGATGTGAAACAGGAGATGGACAACGCCCAAAGAACAATGGGAAGAAAGGATATGTACTCTATGTAAAGACAAGGGTAGAGAGACAGAGGAACACTTCATCTATAAATGCCCGAGTTTTTCAGATATCCGTGACAAATACAAAGAAACACTTGGGAACGAGTTTATTACGGATTTATTTGAAGACAGGAAAATAAAAAAGTTGGAGAATTGCTAACACAAATCAGCAGGAGAAGGAACAACCTTCTCAAAGATATTAAAGATCATATGATATGATTTGAGTAATTGTACTTCCATATTTGAGGTCCCATAGACCATATTTGGGTCTCGCGGACGTAATTAAAATCTTTCATTCATTCATTAATTAATGATAAAAATCTACAAATTAATGCTTTAATTTTATCCCAACGTACCTAATATATACTAAAAAAACATATAATATTCAAACAAGGCATATGGCAACATATAATATTCAAACAAGCCATATTGGATGAAAATACCATATAGAAAAGCATTTAAGGAAAAAAATCATAACCATTATGGTGTCTTGACAAAGATTATCACCAATATTTTGAGTATGATAAAAATCTACAAATTAATGCATTTATAAATTAATGCTTTAATTTTATATTGTATCTAGTATATACTTTTTTTTATATTGAACATCGCTCGTTCTAGCAAATACAAGAGGAATCTACCTCACAACCACATGGATGATAATAACTAAGCAACTGCCATTACACCAAATGCCATTCGACTATCTAGTATATACTTAAAAAAAAACATATACTATTTAAAAAAGGCATAATGGGATGAAAATGCCATATACAAAGGCATTTAAGAAAAAAAATCATTACTATGGTGTCTTGACAAAGACTATAACCAACATTTTGAGTATTGTAAAAATCTACAAATAAATACTTAATTTTATTCCAAGGTACCTAATATATACTAAAAAATAATATAATATTCAACAGGTCATAATGGGATGAAAATGCCATATACGAAAGCAAAAAATCATTTTATGAAACACCCAACATTATATTGTTGGTGGTGCATTTCTTTAACAACCTAAGTCTAAATAAATAAAATAAGTAATATCTCCATATAATTTATGAACTTATAAAAAAATAAAAATATTTTAGTTTAAAAACTTCACTAACTCAAACTATTTAAAACCCAATCCCTAATGCTTTTCTTTATACAACCTCTAGAAAATAATACAACATGTTTTTAGTTGGAAACATAAGCCAAAGCATAGAGTTGGGCATATTGGGGCCATCGCCCCCTTAATCAAAACTGAAGTGTCTACGGGAAAGCTCATTCCTTTACCATTATGGTAATGCTTTAATTTTATTCCACGTACCAGGTATTAAAAAAACATATAATATTCAAACAAGGTGGGATTAAAATGCCATATACGAAGATGAAAATGCCATATACGAAGGCATTTAAGGAAAAAAATCATTAATATAACCAACATTTTGAGTATGATAAAAATCTACAAATTAATGCTTTAATTTTATTGCAAGGTATTTAGTATATATTAAAAAACATATATTATTTAAATAAGGTATAATGGGATGAAAAATGCCATATACCAAGGTATTTAAGGGAAAAAATTATTATCATTATGGTGTTTTTTAATGGAAAAAAGTAAATTTGGTAGAGTTTGAGATGGAAACAAGAATGGTGATAAAGATTTCTTGTGTGATTTCAAGCTAAAGGAAACCGAGGAGATTGAATCATTGAGAGGAAGGGTTTTGCTTGAAAGGTCGCATGAGGGTTTACTATCATTAAATCACGAGCAATCTACAATAGGGATTGTTAATCCCTTGTTCGGAGATTCAAAATATAGCCTCGAACATGACTCTGGCATTGAGTCGAAGTTGCATGGCATTGGAAATGATAATGGCTCAATTGGTGGCATATCTTCACAAGGCAAGAAAGGCAAAGAAAATGGTGTCGAGGTGTTTGAAAATAATGCAAAGACGATTGGTTGCCAGACAAGTGGGATCTCGACAGGTGGAAATGTTTTAGAGGGCATTTTTTTAGTCTCCAATGTAGCAACAATGCAAGGTACTAAATGGGCCGATAGTGGGAGTAAAGAGGATGTTAATAATCCTGAAGGAACACGGGTTAGCGTAGATTTCCAAAGGTTTTTCAATCATGATTCGGCCATGCAAGGGCTGGCAAATTTTTTTGTAGAGGTAACAAAAAATTGAGGACTGAGCAAAGATTTGCATGCAAATGCGGATTTATACAATGAAGATTTGTTGGAGGATGAAGCTATCAGATTAGACAGAATGGACTCCATGTTGGCAGATTTAGGTGAGGATGAGTTTACTTTTATGGTAGATGAACATGAAGAGTATTTGGCAGCAAGGAATAACCTCTTGAGAAATGGAGTTATTCTATTTTTTCTTTGAAAAATGCCCTTGGAAGTTGATTTTCAAAAATGGGTGTGACTGAATTGGGAGGCTAAATGATTTCATGTGCAATCCTACTCGGGTTTGGGAGGGCGCTATATTTCTATTTTTTTTATTCTTTGGAAGCTGCCAAATTTATGTTACAATTCGAGACATGGTCTATTGCGGGTTCGGTTGCGTTTCCTCAATCATGGCGACCGGATTTTGACCCTAAAGATGTTTTGTAAGTTAGATATCCTCTCTGGGTCGAATTTATTTCCATGAAATCAAAATTTTGAGGTATGATCCGTTCCATGGCTCAAAGGTTTGGACAGATTCTTATTGAACCCTCTTTAGGTACGTCTTTTCGATTTATCCCAACGGTGTGTGTAGAAGTTGACCTACAAAGGAAGTTGCTGAAATGTTTGAAAATCATCACACAGGAAGGGGTAATCTCACAGGAGGTTTGTTATTTAAATTTAAATAATACCTACTTTTTTTGCCAGTCTCAGGATCACTTAATTCGTGATTGTCCTTTGAGAAAACTTCGAAAGGCAAAAAATGAGACGGGTGTGACAGGACCTGACTCTTCTAGAGCCAGTGGGAAGGTTCAGCCCAATAAGGATACTAATGAGGAGACTCAATAAATGGAGATGGATGCAGGGAACCAAGTAATGGGTAACAAAGAAGACATTGGTTGGAAGTTGGTTCAAAAGAGGCGAGAGGTAGAGGATTCACCAGATAAACCCTCTAAATTTAAGAAGGGTTGTTCTTCCTCTAGGGGGAGATCCAGAGAGGTTAATGTTGGCTCCAAGGATACTCCTTGGGCTAACAAAATATCAGATATTGGTAGGAACCTCAATGAATACTTGGAGGCTACGGAAGGTAGAAAGAATAGCAGAAGCTCAACTTTAGAAAGAAGTAGATCTCTAGTTGGTAGGTTTACGCAGGTTAACAATCAATTTGAAGTCCTTAATACTGAGGTTTCTCAATGATAGTGGACTTCAGTTCATGGAATGTCAAGGGAATGTCTATTCCCACTAGGAGAAGTTTGGTTAGTAATTTTTTGTGTTCTATTAGTGTTGATGTAGTTTGTCTTCAGGAGGTTAAGGTGGATGGCTTTGCTCTCCACAACTTTATGGATAACAGTTGGTCTAGGGCCTGGTGGGCTTCTTCTCATGACAGAGGTTCTTGGAGGGTGGTCTTTGTTGTCAGGTCTTGGCTAGCTGCGTTGTTGATTGATCAGGGGGAGGACCCATTTGGTAGGATTTGTTGGGCTTCTTTCGCGATTGCTGGCCAGGTAATTAGTATTTGTTCTGTTTATGCTCCTAATTCTTCTAGTGAGAGGACTACCTTGCGGGATTGGATGCAGATAAATTTACCCAATACTAATTAGATCATAGGGGAAGATTTTAATATGATGGAATGGTATGGATATCGTGAAGGGGGGCATGGTAGTTGTATTGCAGGTGCCGAGAAGGACTCTTGGTGCAACTTGAAGGCTTCTTTACAAATATTTGATTCTAATTTCAGGAAAAAGTCTCTGGAATATGGAGGATGGTTCTCTTGGTCTAATAAGAGAAGAGGGAAGATAGAATCATGGCTCGTTTGGATAGGATTTATGTGGACAAAAATGTGTTTACATGTATTGGTCGAGGGAGAAGAGTTGTTTTTGTGGATCTTTTGACCTCCGGTTCTGATCATTTTCCTATTAGCTCTTCCATTTTATTTGGAGGAGTTGTTGTGGTGGATAAGAAACTTCCTTTCAAACTTAATGCTTCTCATCTGGATTCTAAAGCCTGTACCCTTAGACAATGATTGACAAGCGATTTTGAATCTATTCCCCTAGAGCTAAAAAAAGGTGACTTGTAGTTTTATAATTTTGAGATGACATCAATTTTCACTGCACACCCATGGATAAAGAAATATTTTGAGATATCTCATCAATTGATCTTGGTGCACCAAGAAGTTTCTAAAACTGTAATATCTTAAATAATTTTTAGTTCCTCCAAGAAATTAGCCATGAAAGACAAATAAAAATAAATTTTGCAAGCCTAAGAACAACATTGCAAAACAAAAAGTTTGCAAAATTGACAAAAATTTGGCTAAGTCCCAAAGATATGATTTGATCTCAATGAAGTATTTTTCTCCCAAGAAAAACAATTAGCTCTAAGGTAAGTGATTTGCTACAAGATAGGAAAATGGTTTCCTTCCAAAAATTGGAGCTACTCGCTCTCCCCTCATGGAGTGAATAAGTCATTAGTAGGCCAAGCAGGACAAGTATGCATGGATGCCAAGGAGAATTCCTTGAGAAGTGAATTTTTATCTTTTTATGGCACCACAACTCATATTAGAAGGATTTTAAGTCATTTAGAGATATAATTAGAGGCATGTAACATTTGGAAATGCATCATTTTATTAAAGGTACCTCTAAATATTTACTTTTACTAAAAGTAAGAATTTCTCACCTAAGGTAACTCAAAGGTGATTTCTTCCTACAAATAGAATCCATGGGATCCATTGTAAACATATTTTGGACTTGAGAGAATTAGAGCTATGCTTTGTGAGCCCCATATTGTAACTGCTCTTTCCTCTTGGATTGATGAAATCAATGAGACTTTTGCTTTCCATTAGTGACATCATCCTTCTAGATTGTGGAATGCATAATGATTGTGGCAATACCCTTTTTTCCTCTTGTTATTTCTATTTTATACATGGTACCCACTATTGTTATTCAATTTTCTCATGTGTTGATTAATCACACACTTTCCTTGCTAAGGTTGGTTGTATTTTCCTTTTAATTTATCATACCACAAACTCCCAAATTTACTTTCATGCATTTTAATTTCTACATTTACTTTTGTATTTAGTTTAGATTTGTTAGTTTTAGCAAAGATACTGGGGATTTGGCTTAAATTCATAGGTTGAGAGGGGCACACTCTCCTTTCATCCAATTTCAAAGTGGAATTGTGATCATATATGAAGTTAGACCTTTTCACAATTCAATAGTCACCTTGGTAGAAACATAAAATGATTCAAAATATCTAGTAAGGGATCCACCGATCAAAATAAAATGTTTTGGAGTGTTATGGTAACATCTAATAATTTACATCAATTGTGATCAAAAGCACAATTTATAAGAATATTATGTATAAAACTCCTCCAAACTCTATTATATGCTTTGTTCATATCTAATTTTAGAAGCATACCTATTTTTTTCATGGAATGAAGAGAATGTATAGCCACTTGTGCAATGATTATACCAACAAGAATTTGTTTACCATAAAAAAAACCACCTTGTTCCTGCATGATAACTCAATCTAAAATGCTTTTAAATCTATTTACCATAAATTTTGAAATTATCTTATAAATATTATTACAAAGGCTTGTCAGATGAATATTATCAAAATACTTTCTAACCTTTCTTGGGAACCAATGCAATGAAGTGGCATTGATTTTATTTAATACGACCTTCTTTCTCCTATCTTATTCAATCATAACCAACATATTGCTCTTTAATTTTATTTGACTATATTGCAACTGAAGTTGACGAGTTATAATAAATTTTTGGTTGTATTTCTGGATGAGGTTTTTATAAGTCACCCACTAAATTTTTTTATTGCTTGTATCATCACAATGTATCTTAAATATTTATTAGCATAATAATTTATTTGAAGAATATTGTTATATTAAAATAAATACAATAAGGGTGTTAGAGTATATTACATTATTTGGTACATGCCAATGTACCACCTTGGGTACATTTCTAGATTAGGAGTTTATCTTAGATTAAGGTTTGAGTAGATACTTCAAGCAAGTATTAAATGTAGCGTGAGAATGTGCAAAAAAGTGTTAGAATATGCAAAGATGTAAATGTGCATGTAGTCCACATGTACATGAGTCATAGGATAGGTAGATGAAGAGTCATGGGTAGAGTAAAGGCCAAGGAACATATCTTCCTATATATAGGCCTTGAGAGTATGAGAGTGATGGAAATTGAGAGTGAATAGAGTGAGAGGAATGATGTCATGGTAGAGAGTAGTGAGTAGGTACAATGTAGTTCTTCATTCAAAAATCTGGAGTGTCCATGTCCTCCATTATATTGCATTGTACTATTTTCATGAATTTTATTAATGGCATATTACTAAGTTATTGCATAAGTCTATCATATAATTTTCCTACATATTATAGTGCCATTATCATATAGTTATCAAAGCTTACCTATTTTACATCTTGTGGTTGCATTTCCTTTAATAGGCATCCTCAAAAGCTAACAATGGTATCAGAGCACACGGTAGATCAATAGAAAATAGGGAGAGCCATAAGAGAGATTAAAAGGAGATTAGAAATATCATTTTTAGAATTTCTAATTATACATTTGGCTAGAGTCTTTCCACAGAGTTGTTAAAAAATTGTGAAGAGTAGGACTCAACATTGATTCCACTAGATTGACAATTCAACTAGTGAAGATTCATTATCTCTAGAATTAAAGTTTTCTCCATTGCAAATTCTAATATTTGTTGTAGGAAAAGGAGATTCAAATAAAGTCGAGAAGCTTCCTACAAAGAGCTAGGAAGAAAATATTCTTTGGAATCAATCCAGTACTTGAAGCAACAAGTTGGAGATTGGAGAAGGAGATCTAAGGAGAAGATCCCATTGCAAGATTGCAGACTTGCAAATTATAGAATAGAAAAAAAGGCTAGAGGAACCTTATTGTAGATTGAATAAAAAGAGACTCAAGAAAAGAGTCCAGGAGAAGATTGGAGGTTGGTGATCTCCATTGAATATTGAAGACTGAAAATTATAGATTAAAGGAGAAAACAACTCAAGAAGCTGAAGAGACCCATAAGAGGTCCCATTGAAGAACTTCCAGTTTTGGAATATTGAAGATAGAGAAGGTGTTACATTCTAATTATGAATGAACATACGTCGGCTTTTACTTTACAAAGCTTTCCAATTTCATTATTTATTAGTTTAGTTATCCAAGAGTGTTATTATCTTTTTTCATCTATCATTCATTTGCGTTTCGCTATTAATTGCCCATTCGAGGTGAGGACCTGCCCTCCTAGAGAGGTGAATGCTTAAAATATTATTAATTCCTTTATCACTACTTATTCATTTATTGTTTACTTAATATTGTGTAAATATGCATGAGCTAGTAAAATTACAAGTGTCATAGAGTAATAGTGAAGGCATCGCCTTCCAAGTGGTATCAGTTTAAGCCACTGGTCTTACACTCCTGAGGATAAGTGCTCACTGTCACACTGCCAGTTCTTCTCTGCCAGCGCCTGGTGCAGCTAGCAAAGCATCCTGAGAAATATTGTGGATGATCTGCATGCCCGAAACCAATGTTAGATAGCAAAACAGTTATGGATGAAGAAGAAAATTGTAGTAAAACACAGAGTATAGGTCGTGATTCCACACTGAGCAACCCATTCAACTACTATGATCCCATAGTTTCGTTGTTGTGACACACTCTCCAAGATAATTTGGGTGTTAGACAACTGCAATCCAAATAAAATCACTAAAGAATATCTGCTTAATAGCCGCGTTTATCACCAAACTTTGTCAACAAATCAGAGCGTGGGAAAAACAAAAAATTAACGACAAAAGGCTAAGGTATCGAAGTTTATAATTTTTTTCTTTTATTTTTGCGGGACTATTATCCCACATGTGAAATGTTTCGGGCGAGTAACACTTTATAATGTAGAAATCGCACCTAGCAAAGTGTGACATAGGTTACATAGCCAAATCCTCGTGTGTGTTAGCCCTCCTTGTCTAGCTGTCCTTTGCCTCCATCCTCACCTTCGTGTCCTATCGTTGTCGTATCCGTGTTCGCTTCTCGAGAGTTTAAGGGTCTAGCTGTCCCATCTCGAGTCCAGTTGTTCCTAGCTTACGTGTCCTTTCCCTATGTCTTCTAGTGTTAGTTCCATGTTAGTTCTCCGGTCTCTCATCGTCCAGTCCTCCTTTCGAGTCTGTCTTGCTTTGTATTGAGTGTCGCTTGTATTCTGCCTAGCGTCGCATCTCAAGTGTCAAATCGAGCATTCACTTTTGGTCATGTGTCGTGTCTTGTACCACATCTGAGTCTGAGGTCATGTTCGAGTCAAGCGTCACATTTAACCTTGCATCGTGTGTCAAATCGAGTCCTGTGTTAAGTCTTGGGTCATAATTAAGTCTAGTCTCATTCGAATCGGGTGTCAATTGGTCTAACCAGCATCATCAAAGTTGCTAAAACTCATCCAAAAGTTGCTGAAAGTCCTCAAAGAATTGTCAGTGTTGAAAAGTTGTCAAGAAACTGTTAAAAGTTGTCAAGATATTGTGGAAAGTTACCAATTCAAAAGTTGTGAAAGTCATAAGGGGGAGAGCCAAAAATTTAAATTTGCATCGCAGTTGGAGCAACAATTGCATGGAATACAATTTTTTTGGCAATTTAAAAATATTTTTGTAGAAAATTGAAGCTCAATAGCTCCTAAGCAGGAAATTCTATTAGTGCATGAGCAGACAGTGGATCAAAGGATCTGACGGTCGACTATCAAGCTCGAAAACTCCCAACAACAACACAAGAAGAGCTCGTCGAAGCCAAGGTACAAAAAATTCTCCTTCTCCTTTCGAAATTGGTAGTTTTAATCCGAGTCATCCAGTGGTCAGCCCAATGGCATCCAATACCTCTCCAGATTCCGCACAAGAAAACGTCACCCAAGTAGAAAGTAATCGTCCATTGATCAATGATGAGGTGTTAAAAGAGTTAATATTAAATCTTCAGATGATGACTGCAAGCTTCAACGCATCTAGGAAACCGCCCCAACCAAATCCTTCTAGTTCCAATCATTGGAGTACGGACGTCTACTATGATGACTATACACACCATAGAGGTCAAAATAGTCAATCCCCGAATCACAATGGTCACCAAAATATTGAGGATGGGGGTAATGAAGAAAATATGGAGCAACAAAGAGGTTTTAATAGACCTTATCAAAATAACAACCAGAGACAAAGGAGTAACGAGGAACAAGATAGAAACAATGTTCACTCCCAACCAAGAGGTCCAACTGGAGTCAATTATCCATGCATTGACATGCCTACCTTTGAAGGCCAGGATCCACGCGGGTGGATTGCAAAAATGGAAGGCATCTTAGAATTCTACAAATTCTAGGAAGGGGACAAAGTCCCTTTTGCAACAACCAAATTTGGCACTGAAGCTTATCAGTGGTTTACATGGTATAAACGTGAGGATCCCCAGTATGCATTATATTGGGATACTTTCAGAAAATCCTTTCTTCACAGATTCGACAAAGGTCCCACAGGTTCATACACAGTACGATTGTTGTCACTTAAGCAAACATGATCAGTAGGGGACTATATTTCAGAATTCACCAGTATGCTTCACTATGCACAAGACCTACAACAGGACGTGGTAGTAGCGGCTTTTCGAAATGGATTAAAAGCACATATTAAAGTTGAAGTAGACCTACACAATCCATCCAAGTTGGATGAGTGTATAAGGATTGCTGATTTGGCGGAGACAAAGGCGCACGTAGGCCCATCCACACGACGTGATTCATATGGGCGACCTCCATTCCGCAACAACTCTTTTCATAGAAATGATCAACCGTCACGGTACTTCTACTACAAATGTCGCACTCAACATCAAAAAGACCAAGCATGTACACCACGACAAAACTTTTAGATTGAATATGCCGACAAGGAAGAAGAAGAAATAGAGGAGTATGACGCACCTGAGGATCTCCCAATTGAGGACCAAAATGAACACGACGAAGTTGTCGTTGAGGAGGATACCATGACTATTTCAGTACATGCTCTCATGGGGTTATCCTCTCACCATACAATCAAGGTGGCAGGTTTCATTCAAAAATAGAGGGTGACAATATTAATTGATTTTGGAAGTACTCACAACTTCATTGATGCAAAACTTGCAAGGACATTGGGGTTGCATGTCTTCTCTTCTAATCAAGATCGGTTTCAAGTCGAAACTGCAAGTAGGGAAATTTCTCAATGTCTAGGTAAGACATCTTCAGTTTCATTACAAATGGGTACGTATACTTGGCAAGGTCCTCTTTTTGTTATGGAATTAGGAAATTCAGAAGTTATTTTAGGCGTTGCATGGATGGAACAATTGGAAACCACAGTGGGTTTTAACCACAAACATCGCTTTGTCGAATGGCAAGCCAATGGGAGGACTATTCGTCTTCAAGGACTACCCACACCTCCATCAAAAGTTGTAAGTTCACATAGCATGGAAAAGATATTAAGAAAATATGGTGGGGGATTCATAGCCCGAATCAATTGCATAGAGAAATTAGAACTAGATATGTCGGAAATCAAAGAGGAAGATCTTCAACACATTGTGGCTCATTATGAGGAAGTTTTTCAAGAACCCAAAGGCCTACCCCCAAAAGATCTCATGACCATGCTATCCATCTTGTGCCAGGAAGTCTTCCACCCAATGGTCGTCCTTATCGATATCCCCAACCCCAAAAAATAGAAATTGAGAAGATTGTCCAAGAACTATTAGACCATGGTGTCATCCGTCATAGTACTAGTCCTTATTCCTCACCTGTCGTCTTAGCTCATCGAAAAGACAATTCTTGGCGTATGTGTCCAGATTTTTGTCCTCTCAATAAAATCACAATCAAAGATAAGTTTCCTATTCCTGTCATTGATGATTTACTAGATGAGCTACATGGTGCCAAATTCTTCACCAAATTGGACTTACGCTCAGGGTTTCACCAAATCCGAGTTAGGGACGAGGATATTCCCAAAACAACCTTTCGAACTCATGAAGGTCATTATGAATTCTTGGTCATGCCCTTTGGTCTCACTAATGCACCATCTACATTCCAAAGTCTCATGAACCAGGTGTTTCGTCCATTCTTACGTAAATTTGTTCTAGTCTTCTTTGATGACATACTCATCTATAGTAAATCATGGAAAGATCACTTAGCACATGTGGACAGAGTTCTCCATATCCTACACAAGGAAAAGTTGTTTGTCAAATGATCTAAATGCTCCTTTGGTGTTCAAGAAGTTGAGTACCTCGGTCATATAGTATCTCAGGAAGGTGTTAAGGTGGATCCCAATAAGATTAAGGCAATACAGGATTGGCCTTTGCCTAAAACCATCAAGAAACTTCGTGGTTTTTTGGGCCTCACGGGCTATTACCGCAAATTTGTGCGTAACTATGGTAAAATTGTGGGTCCTCTCACGACTCTCACCAAAAAGGATGCTTTTCAATGGTCAGAAGTAGCTACCAAAGCCTTCGAGGCTCTCAAGGAGGCAATGTGTACGACTCCAGTTTTGGCCACTCCGGACTTTCAAAAACCATTTGTCATTGAATGCGATGCCTCGGGAACAGGTATTGGTGCAGTACTAATGCAGGAGGGTCATCCCTTGGCATTTGAAAGTAAACAACTTTCCGAGAAAAATTTGGGTAGATCCACCTATGAAAAAGAAATGTTGGCTATTTTACATGCAGTGGAAAAATGGAGGCATTACTTAATCAATAGTCGTTTTATTATTAAAACCGATCACAACAGTCTCAAGCATTTTCTAGAACAAAGGTTTTCTTATCCCGAACAAAATAAGTGGTTGACTAAATTATTGGGATATGATTTTGTGATTGAATATAAGAAAGGTAAAGAAAATGTGGCAGCTGATGCATTATCTAGAAAATACGAAGATGAAGTAGTTATTAATGCCATTTCAGGACCATGTTCGCAGTGGGTGTCTCAGTTGCAGGAAGAATGGTTGTCCAACAGTGAAACAACTCAAATAATTCAAGAATTATCTATGGGTTCCTCTAAATACCCTCTTTTCACATATGATGACCAAATATTACGTAAGAAGAATCGCATTTACATCCCTCACAATTCACCAATCAAAGTACAGATTCTAGAGGAGTCACATGCTTCTCCTTCAACGAGGACATTCAGGGTTTTTGAAAACCTACATGCGGGTTAAACAATCCTTTTGTTGGAAAGGATTAAAAGTAGAGGTTAAGCAATGGGTAGCTGAATGTGAAGTGTGCCAACGCAATAAGGGAGAAACAGTCAAATCACCAGGATTGCTTCAACCGTTACCTATTCCGGATCGCTAGTGGGAACATATTTCCATGGATTTTATTGAAGGTCTTCCTAAGTCGAAAGGTAAAACAGTAATTTTCGTGGTAGTTGATCGCCTTTCCAAATATGCTCATTTCCAGGCTTTACAACATCCATTTTCAGCAAGCAAAGTGGCCAAGGTATTTATGGATTCAATTTTTAAATTACATGGAATGCCCAAAAATATTGTAAGTGATCGTGATCCCATATTTACTAGCAATTTTTGGAGAGAATTGTTTCGACTTAGTGGTACCAAATTAAATATGTCTTCTGCATACCATCCACAAACAGATGGTCAAACAGAGGTGGTTAACAAATGTTTGGGTACCTACCTAAGATGTTTTGTTCAGGATAAACAATATCAATGGAGTCAATGGTTGTCATTGGCAGAATGGTGGTACAATACTTCTTACCATTCTTCCACTAAGATGTCTCCTTTTGAAGCATTATATGGAATGAAGCCACCAACAATAGCCGATTATGTACCAGGATCTTCCAAAGTGGCCCAAGTCGACGATTGGTTACAGAAGCGACAAGCAATGCTCACTATCTTGAAAGATAATTTGGTCCAAGCACAAAATCGTATGAAGCAGCAACAGGACAAGCAACGTTCAGAAAGAGCATTCAATATTGGTGATATGGTATTCTTACGTCTTCAACCCTACAAGAAGCTATCATTGAAGCTCAAATCCAGTCAGAAGTTGGCACCACGATTCTATGGTCCTTATAGAATTGTGCATCGCATTGGGGAGGTAGCATATCAACTGGAGTTACCCCAATCTTCTCGCATACATCCAGTATTTCATGTCTCCTATCTCAAAAAGGTGATTGGCCAGAAAGTACAATCTCAGTCGAAATTACCAGTGTTGGATGAAGAAGGGTGTATCTATCTACAACCAGAAGAAGTGCTACAAACTAGAACACGCAGACTCAGATCTCGTCACATCCAAGAATTTCTCATCAAGTGGCAGGATTTACCTGAAGAAGATGCAACCTGGGAATCTGAAAGTATCTTCCAGTCATTTCCAGCTTTGAGGACAAAGCTTTTCGAGGAGGGGAGTCATGCTACATTCCAATTATGAATGAACATACGTCGGCTTTTACTTTACAAAGCTTTCCAATTTCATTATTTATTAGTTTAGTTATCCAAGAGTTTTATTATATTTTTCATCTATCATTCATTTGTGTTTCGTTTTTAATTACCCATTCGAGGCGGGGACCTGCCCTCCCAGAGAGGCGAATGCTTAAAATATTATTGATTCCATTATCGTTGCTTATTCATTTACTGTTTACTTAATATTGTGTAAATCTGCATGAGCTAGTATAAATTATAAGTGTCGTAGAGGAATAGTGAAGGCATCACCTTCCAAGTGGTATAAGTTTAAGCCACCGGTCTTACATGCTTGAGGATAAGTGCTCGTTGTCACACTGCCAGTTCTTCTCTGCCAATGCCTAGTGAAGCCATCAAATCATCTCGGGAAACATTGTGGACGATCTGTGTGCCCAAAACCAACGTTAGACAGTCAAAAAATTAGGAATGAAGAAGAAAACTGTAGTAAAACACATAGTATAGGCCGCGATTCCACACTGAGCAACCCATTCAACCGCTATGATACCATAGTTTTGTTGTTGTGACACACTCTCCAAGACTATTCAGGTGTTAGACAACTGTAATCCAAATAAAATCATCGAATAATATTCACTCAACAGTCGCGTTTATCACCAGACTTCGTCGACCAATCAGAGCGTGGGAAAAACAAAAAATTAATGGCAAAAGGCTAAGGTACCGAAGTTAATTTTTTTTTTTTGCGGGACTATTATCCCACATACGAAGTATTTCGGGCGAGTAACACTTTATAATGTGGAACTCTCACCTAGCAAAGTGTAACATAGGTCACACGACCAGATCCCCGCATGTGTTAGCCCTCCTTCACCTCTGTGCTCACCTTCATGTCCTATCGCTGTCGCCTCCATGTTCGCTTCTCAAGAGTTTAAGGGTCTAGCTGTCCCATCCAAATATATCCGCTTATCGAGAGTTTAAGGGTCTAGTAATTTTCCCACTCTAGAAGCAACATATTTTAAATATTTGTGAGATCTCATTGTAAAACTTCCATAGTTGAATATTGAAGAAAAGGTCTCATTGAGAAGACTAGAGAAGCTGCAAAAATTTAGAAGGCCCTAGGAGAAGGCCTCAAGCTACTTGAAAGGAGAAACAAGGAGAAGGCTAGGAAAGCCCCATTAAAGGAGATTTCAATAAGTCCTTTGGAGAAGATATGAGGATAACTCAAGGAGAAGTTCTTGATAAATAAAATTTGGGATAATTTTTACCATTCGACAACAAGCCCAAAAAGAGAAGAATTTGGCAAGGAATTTTCCAAATTTTGAAGGAGAATAGTGAAGACCTTAAGACAATCAAAATCTTGATAAGAATGCCATTAGATAGGCCAAGGTTGAAGTCAGAATTTGACAATGAGACTAAAGGAGAAATGAGGTAGAAGAAGCCATCAAATTTAAGAGATTTAAAGATTGCCATTGAAGGCTATTTTGGAGAAAGGAGATTGTTGGTTTTACAGTAGAAAAGTGAAGGTTTATTGAAGGAAAATCTCAACTACGATTTGGAGGAGTTTCCTACCAAATTTGTGATATTCAAGGACAACACTTTAGAGGAGTAATTTACTGGTTTACAATATTAAAATTCTAGATTTGAGGACAAAAAGAAAGCAGGAATAAGGGCAACATTACTAGCTGCTAAGTTTTAAATTTCAAGAGCATCCTGAAGGATAATTAAAACCACCAAACTATATTTTCGGGCAACAAGTTTAAGGAGTTTTCAAAGCTGCAAATAGGTGAGCTAAAGAGCTATTTTGGACAAAAAGGAAGAGCTGCAACTTCATCTAGTACAAGGTAGCACTTATGTGAATTTAATCACCAATATTTCCATCATTTACAGAGGTTACAAACGTAAGAAACTTTGGTGCAAAAAGTTCATTACTTGAACATTAGTTACTTGGTTCATTATTAAGTTTCATTAAGCACCATATTAGCGTTTAAAGGTTGCAAGGAGAAGTTTGCATATTAATTCTTCAAGGGAGTTCAAAAGATAGTTTCTACAAGAGTTATAACCTACACACAAAAAATAGGAGTTAGATATATTTCAAGAGAATGAAGAATATCAACTTTCTATTATTCATTGATAGATTATAGTGCATATTTCAAGTTACCTTTAAGAGTTCATTCAAAGGAGCAATAAGGAGAAATTTATAGTGCATTATATTAGTTATCCTTAAAGGTTATTAAAAGTGTACTAAGTTTTAAATTAAAGAGGAAGATTAAGTGCACAAAACTAGGTAAAAATGAAGTGTCAAAAGACAATATTAAGCACATAAAATTTGCAGTATATTGTGGTAAGGAGAAGCCACCAAAAGGAGCAAGATAACCTCCAAATATTGGATAAGAAAGCCACCTCATCAAGGAAGGAAGTAAGTGTTAGAAAGGAGATTATAAGATCTCAAATTCAAGGTGCAACTAAGACCTCAAGTGACATATTAAATTGGTTAGAGGCTCAAGCTACATAGCAAGGAAGTAGATCCATATAAAGGGTTCATAAGCTAAGATTTCAAAGGTGTCTAAAGATACCCCATACAATGCCAAAACCACCAGATTTAGCACCTACGCAATATAAAAAAATGAACCTGCACCATTCAAGGAGTCTAAGTAAGATATCATTATTGTAAGATACATAAAGTACATAGTGCAAGTGAGAAGAAGAATAGCACAAGTGGTAAAAAATGAGGTGCAAAGAAGGTCTACCATAAAATATTACCCAAGCATATGTAGGAAAGAGCTTGGATGAACCACATTTGCTAAAGTAAGCTACAAAATACCATAACAAGAGCCACTACCATCGAGGAGGAGCCATCATCATAGAGGAAGAGCCACCATATATTGAGGAATAAGAAAAAGTTTAATACACTCTGGAAAGAGCTTGATACAACTTGCAAAAGGATCGAAAGTGCATTAAGGTGATAAGATACATTTAGGAGCTTGAGTGCATGCAAAGGAGCACCTCCAACTGCCCTAACAGAGATAGGTATCTTGTGCCACTTGGAACAAATGTGGAAGAGGTATTTTTTGTATTCGAATACTTGCAAAATAAATCAAAGAGTGCTCAAAAGGAGTAACACCCTCATCATTATTTCAATGCTCATGAATGAGCATTTTCAACACTCAAAACTTTAGCCAATGCTCAAGAATGATTCATAGGCCTGCACCACGTGGAGTAACATATTACAAGGTTAATAATAGCCCTGCACCACCTAAGGAGAAGATACAAGGTCTTGGGCAATGTAAAGTGCCACTTGGAACTTGTTTCAAGAAGGACAAGCATATTAATAGCCATCACAGGGAAGAGCACATATATTGGAAGCATATCTCCAACAAGTCTTGAGCGCAAAAGTGGTCAAAGTGCATTAAAGGAGCAAGAGACCATCATAGGGGAGTGCCATTCAAAGGAGAGAATTGAATGCTCATTGTCATAAGGTGAAGACAGAGAAATTATAGTACCCCAAGTTTGCACAGTGAAGTCAAGACCAAAGCCAATCAACACACAAAATTTAAAAGGTATATTTATGTTGATATTTGCTTTCATTAAAGTGTAAAAGTAGGTATAAGGAATTTTATATATCTAAGAAACTTATATTGCATTGGATAATTTATAACCTTAGAATAGACAATAATTAAACCAAAGGAGTGTAAAATCTCAAGAAATATTTCAAGGTGCTTAATATAAGGTTGAAGTTTATTTATTACTGCATTGAAGAATTAATCAAATACCAACCTTAGAGAGTTAGAAGGTAATTAAAGTAAAGGGAGTATATCTTAAAAGATATTACAAATTGCATGAGATTCAAACATTAAAATATTTGCAAATAATTAAGTAGAAGATATAAGGTTTTCAACATTGGAAAATTAAAATATTATTTTACAAATATTATTACTTTCTAAATTTTCAAATTAGGGAGATATAAGGAATACTACATCAAAATTTAGTTTCTTGGAATTTAGAAAATTGAACCATTGAAAATTGAAGGTTAAAGAAGCAAAACCATTAATTGCTTGAAAGTTGGAAATTGCATTTTACATTAGTCTCTTACACTAATTTATGAGACATTAATCCAACTAAAAGGTATTGAAGGAAAATAATATTAAGGTGCATCATCATTTATCTTTAGCTTTCTACTTACAAATTATTAGGGATAAATAAGGGAAATAAGTGAAACTAAACATTAGGGAGACAAAAGGGATTCAAATCAAACTAGGAAAGCTAAGCATTCTATCAAGACTCATAGTGCATTTAAACACTTCCAAGATAAAAGACATTTTACATAACTTGTAAAATTGAAAAGTTCTTAGCAAGGTTGAAACTAGGGAGTTATAAGGTAGACAACTTCAAAGATTTTGAAATACAAAACTTCTACCAAAAATTATTCTCTTGTAATCAAAGAAGATTACTTAAAAGAAACTAAGGAAAGACTTATTAAATATACATGTCTTAAGGAACCAAAATGGTTCAAAGACATACTTGATTCCAGGATTGATAATAAGGAGAACACAAATAGAAGAAAAGAACCAATATGGTTTAGAAATATTTATGAGAATTCACAAATCAATAATTTGGGAAAAGTAAATTCTTCATAAATATCTTTTGATGATTACTACTATACTAATGAAGATATTGAGAACCATATTCAAAAGGTAGAAAAGAGGATTCATCAAAAAAATATCCTACAAATTTATAAAATAAGCAAGGATGAAATAGCTTCAATCATACATATATGGTTTAATTCTTTCATCAAGGAAATGGATGGACTTGATTCACCTAAAAACAGTGACAAAAAAATTGGGATATCTTCACTATGCACTTATTGCAACAAATTTGATCATGAGAAAGCAAACTGCTAGAGTTTCCATCGATGCAAATATTGTAGAGGAAAATCTCATACATATTTCTTCTGTTACTACAAATATAAATACTATAAAAGATTTGAAGAAAGACTAATATTTAGATTAGATTATTTCTTCCAAGTTCTTATTTCAGAAGCTTCCACTAACAATGAATTCAAGCTTGATGTTTTTGAAGATCAAGGAAATAGGTCATTCAAAAAAACAAAGGAAAAAAATGAAACAATTGATCCACTGATGACTTGCAATATTATGAGATCTCTAGTTCATCAAATATACTTTGAAGACTTCAAGAACAAATATTCTAACAAACACTTTGAAATAACAAAAACTAGAGGAATGAAGAAGACAATAAAAGACAACATGAAGACTGAACCAAATGAAAGAGAAGGACCTGATCAAGATGAATAATATTTGAAAGACAAAGATCCATATTGAAGACTAAAGTCTTCAATACCCAAATAATGTAATACAGGGGGTGTTGGAGTATATTACATTATTTGGTACATGCCAATGTACCACCTTGGGTACATATTAGAATAGGAGTTTATCTTAGATTAAGGTTTGAGTAGACACTTCAATCAAGTAATAAATGCACAAGTGTTAGAATGTGCAAAGATGTAAATGTGCATGTAGTCCACATGTACATGAGTCATAGGATAGGTAGATGAAGATTCATGGGTAGAGTAAAGGCCAAGGAACATATATTCCTATATATAGGCCTTGAGAGTATGAGAGTGATGAGAACTTGAGAGTGAATAGAGTGAGAGGAATGATGTCATGGTAGAGAGTAGTGAGTAGGTACAATGTAGTTCTTCATTGAAAATTTTGGAGTGTTCATGTCCTCCATTATATTGCATTGTACTATTTTTGTGAGATTTTATTAATGGTATATTACTAAGTTATTGCAGAAGTTTATCATCTAGTTTTCCTGTATATTATAGTACCATTATCATATAGTTATCATAGCTTACTTATTTTACATCTTGTGGTTGCATTTCCTTTAATATACATCCTCAAAATCTAACAAAGGGTATAATTTAAATTTATAGCCATGCTTTTTATTTGGGATTCACCTATTTCATATTAATCATATGATATAATAGTATGAAGGTAAAGGGCAGTATCTTTAAAGGATTAGAGGTGAATTAGAATTTTCTTGAACATCATTTTATTGATTTTTGGGGGATAGTCGAAGCCATTTGTTCAACTAATGTTATAGTTTTGTTTTTATAATTTTATATTAGGATTATTGTATACCAATCATAGATTAGGTGTCATGACATACAATAAAAAATTATGTAGGTGTTGATCCACATAATTGTCTAATTGGAATAGTGCTCATAATATTGTGTCAACTGATGGAGGAGGGGAGCTTTAGTTCCTCTTAATCTATAAATTTGGGTTGGATTCCCACTAATCAATGTTCATCTAAATTAATCTAAATACCAAAAATAAAATTTATGTAGGTAAGGTACAAGAAATTAAAGTAAAATGCATGAAAGTAAATATAGTTAAGACCATAGTGAGGCTGGTGCATGTGATCAATCATATCACTTTGAGGTGATTTAATAACAATAGTGTGATCGAACATTGATGTATCTCGAAACTATGAAAAATAGGACTAACAATAAATGAGAAGGAGATGCTACAAAAATTGTTTAATCATGCATCAAGATGTCAAAGAGAACAATTAACACATAAGAACCATGCACAATTTTCCATTAATAATCAGGATATAAAGATTACAATGTTTGATCATAGATCTTAGATCTGTTCCTTTTATAAAATAGCCAAAATATCCTCTACAATAGAGCCTATGGCTTCTATTTATAACCAATTATTTTCCTAAGAGTAATTAGAGGCAAATCCTTTCTAATTCAAGTAAAATCTATAATTTAAAATCCCTTTTACCAAAATTATGCACCATTAAACTTTACATACCTTTGAATTACCTCTAAACATGCCTAGCAACCCTCTATATCCTAATTGGTGCCATATGAAGATAAACTATCATTTTCTTAGTGGTTTCCTTAAAATATGGACCTCAAATCCTACACCCATGACTCCTTATCCACCAATTTACTTGATTTATAAACAAATAGTTGATTTATTGGTGAATCAAGAGCTTTGATAATGAATTGAGATTAATCATAGCCATTTAAGCAAATTTGGATGACTTTATGCTAATGTTGAAAGGGAAGCCAATGAATCGAGAACTTGTTAATAGATCAAGAATTTATTGACGTATTGGGAGCTTGTCGACGGATTGGAAGTTCATTGACAAATTGAGATCTTGTCAAAGAATTAGGAGTTTGTTGATGATCACCGATTCCCATACAATCATTTTTCAAGATTTTTTCCAAAATTTCTAGTTCATATTACTACTTTTGGGGCTACAAAATTTTCCTTTTTGTAATCCATTAGCTAATTTATTACATGAATTTAAAGGTAGTAGCCAAACTACTAGGATAAGGTGTGAACTTGTTAATGTAAATCACTTTTTTTAGAATTTAACAAGGATTTTTTTCATGATTAATCATCATAATAACTTATTTATAAGCACAATTTGCTAATCATTAGTGAAATATGACTCTTGAAATTTTGGTTGTGAAAAAATTGCATATTTTTCTCCCAATGTTATATTAATAAAATATTATAAGAATAGATTATATCATAATGTTATGATTATTATATATTTTTGTTGGATAATTCACAATTATATTTTTTAAACATGTATAAATATATAAGTAATATTTATTAGAAAACTTTACTTCTTTTTAATTTGTTGTATAGGATTGAAACTAGCTCCACTAGTATAACATCATGACCATATTATATATAATATATATACAAATCATGTTTTCATTACATAGGAGAGTTGGTCACAACCACACTATTTTTAGTATCCGACAAGCACAGGATTCAAACCACAAGGGTTTCTCCCACCAAACCTATTACACCTTGTTATTGTTGACCTGGCGTGAAGGGGACCATCGGTCGCTCGAGATTCATACCATCATCGTCGATCTAGTGCACACTCAGAGGATTCAAATTAGACTACTACCTTTGCAAACAAGTTGCCCTGAGGTTTGATACAAACCTTGTTTTAACCACTTGAGCTCATATCATTTAATTAAATATTAAGTTTCAACCATTGGATTAGAACTTTAGTGTATGGTGTGAAACTTTTTTTGATTTTTTGGTCACTCACCTTAAACCCAAGGGATAAATATTAAGGTCCACAAGGTCCACCTATCAGATTTAAACCTTGATTTATAGTGTAAAATTCATTGAATTTTTTATTTTTTAATTAATTATATGAGATTAAAATAGTCCCCACTTGTATTATATCATGATTATATTACCATAAAATTCTAACAAACTACATAGCGTTATTGCAACTAACAATTATACATTAATCGCTTGCCAAGATTTCAAGTTGAACCTTTATATAGGAAATCCATTTATTTTAACCATCTAACTCAAACCTAATGGACAAAAATATTAAGTTTCACCCATAATTTTTTAACTTTTTATAGGCTAACTTATTTTTTTGCTTGAGAAAAAGGGGTTGTACTTAGGTCTCCCACCCTTGACAAATAACAACTTTCTCCTTGAGATTTTAAAAACGTATTCAATTCTCATCTCAATTGAGATAGTATAGCTAGGTAACTACATATTTTTTTCAAAAAAAGTATAAATTCTTTATATTCATTTTCTAGGTCTTCTTCAATTTTCTTTGTAAATACAAATATTCAACATCCTTCTTGATATTTTCCAATCTTGTTCATCCATCATTCAAGTGAAATCTTGATTAGTGGTGGTCTTCGATGATGCCAAACTGCCATTGTGCCACTTGAATATTCATAACTGCTCTATTGACTCCATGCTTTTGCTACTTTGCTCTAATATTTTGAATGGTTGGTCTTATTGTTCTCTAATGTTGTTGCATCCCTTTGAAATCCATAACCACTATGCTTTTTATGCCAAACATTGCCATACATGATGCCTTTTTTACTCCATGTAGATCTATAATGTTGATTCCCTAAGCCATACCTCCAAGATTGTTGCTTCTCAGGGTGGTGTAGGTGTCAATATGCTACATATTTAACCTAACGTTCTGCTTTCTTTGATTCTTCAACAATTTGTTTCTTTATTTTAAATTCTTCTTCACAATCTTCTCTCTTATGCCCTTCTTTTGATGCATCGTTGTGTACTTTTGATAGAGCTTCCTTGGACTTTGTTGGTTCTTCTTCCATAGACTCTGTTGTTGTTACCACTGTAAATTCAATTTTTGAATCTTCTATTGGTTCTTCAACTTGTTCCTTTGCCATAACTGCTTCTTGCTTCCCCTTGGATCCTTGCTTCTTAAGATTTTTCTTTTAATGCAACCATGAACTTGCACATTGTCATTTGTAGATTTTCCCTTCATTATGTCCTCTTTATTCATTTATTTAAATTTCCTCTTAAGCCTTTTTATTTCTTCTTAGTATCCTTTGATGGTGACCTTCAAACTAGCTATCTTTTTCTATGGGTCCCACTGACTCACTCAATTTCATCTCAAGTGTAATTATAATTCCTTTCCTTATCAAAACTTGCCCACCAAACATAAGCTTCCTCTCTTAAAATTTTTATAAGTTAGATTTACCAAAAATGGTCACCAAAATATAGAGATCTAAACTTCATCCACCATTCTCAAGCATTAATGTCATCATTTCTAGTGAAAATTGGTAACTCCATAATTTCAATCCATTTTTTTTCTAAAGCAGCTACGGTTTTGGAAATAAAAATAAAAAACAAATCAAACTGCAACTGATTTGGTTAAATTGACTTACAAAGATATCTACATTTTTTTTTTGTGATTTAAAAATTCTTCAGTCCTTGTTCTGGATGGCTGATTTCATAGGGTTGTATCTCTCTTAATACTATGCAAATTCCTTCATATGACCACACATTTTAAAACTCTTCAAATTTTGCATAAATTAGTCCAATAATCATTTGAATCAGACAACCCTTCACAAAGATATGACTCTTGAAATACGAGATAATTTAATGGAAAAATATGTTCTAATGTTGCCCTGGTGCTTCGAACATGTGTTACCTATTTTATAGGCTGACATATAATATAAAACTCACTATATTTTTATATTTTAAAATTGGTTATATAAAATTGAAACAACTCCATTCAAATTAAAACTTGGATTTATGCTTTCAGTAGTGGATTTAAGACAAATAATGAAGCTAAAGCTTGGGTGATTTTGTAAAGATTAAAAATATCCATACATATGAAATGGGACAGAGTATGGATGGAAGGCAATTCACTAATAGTAATAAATGCAGTTTTGAGGAAAGCAAAGGCTCCATGGAACATACAAGAGTTCATTGTGAAAATACAAGACCTTGCCACACAATTTAAAGAAATCAAATTTACGCATACGTTAAGGGAAGGGAACAATTGTGCAAATATGCTAGCCAGTAGAGGGGTTTTAATAGAGTATCGTAAAGTTAAAATTTATTTTCCATAGTTAAAGGAAGTAGTAAGTTTAGTTGAAGTTGACAAGAAAAATTTAAAATGAACAAATTCAAAATAATATGAAGATTACAAAATGTTTCAAGGGATTCATTTATAAATCAATGTATTACAAGAAACTAACAATCCAAATTTGGTAAAGTGGACTATGATTTTAAGAAGCGAGTATAAGTTTTGTATGTTGAGCATAAGAAGATGATATTAAATGGACTTCATGGTTGAATGAATTTTTTGAGTTGCTAATTGGATTATGGGTCAAAGTATTGATTGGAAATTTCAACTTTTTGAGACTGCTAAACTATTTATTAAAATAATACCATTATGATTTGTTAAAATATTATTATAATATGAATTAAATTAATTTCATAACTCATTAAAATGATAAAATATATTTTTAATTGATTATTTGAAATTAAAATGAATTCCATTTGTATTATATGTATATATCTATTGATCAAATTTAAACATGAACTTTCAACTTTTTGAGATTGTTAAACTATTTATTAAAGTTCTTGTGGTTCCACTTATGCATCAAGAATGAAACTAACATTATCGAATTGGTAAAGCAAACTATGATAACATGAAGTTTTGAAAATATTACTCTACTACAATGTATTGCGTAAGGAATAGAGGTGAAGTTTTGGTATTGTGAAGGCTATTGCAAGAAAATGTCAAGAAGGATGCTGAATTTTGAATTATTTGTATTTACAAAGAAAATTGAAGAAGACCCAAAAATGAAAATAAGAATTTAGATTTTTTATAAAAAACTAGGTATCTAGCTATAGCAACTCAATTAAAATGAGAATTTAATATGTTTGTAAGCTCTCAAGCTCTAAAGAAGAGAGTTGTGATTTGTCAAGAGTGGAGGATGCAAGTACAACCAAATTTTCTCCATCCAAAAAAAAAGCTTGGGTCTTTACATTCAAAACTCATAATTTTATCCCCATTTAAATTCATACCATTAGGTAAAGTCATTATAATTTTTTGTTATATTATAAAATACAATATAATTTTGAATGTTCCATTCTATTCAAGGCATGTAGGTAAATGTGAATAAATTTTCTTCCCATTATAATAAAGTTGTTCCTTATACTTAATAAATTCATTATTTACCCCAAGGCCAAGTGGATTGGTAATTGTTTGTCTGGCCCGACATTTACCCAAAAGAGACAGGATCAAACATTGAGGGCATGTTTGTTTGCAAAGGTAGTAGTCTGCTCCGAATCCTCTGAGTGTACATCAAACCAATCCTTAGCAACTGGTGGTCCTCTTCACATTGGATTATAAAATAATGAGATGGTATAGGTTTGTTGGAGACAGTCCATGTAATTTAAACCCTGCACTTGACAATATGGCTGTAACCAATTCTTCTATATATATATATATAAATTATTATTTATTTTTATTAATATTAAATATAACATAACATTGTCCTTGTTGGAATGTCGTTTGACTCACATTTAAGATATCCAAGTTTAAATTACAATAAGGTAGTCTCTGTTATGCCTTCAAGAAAGTGATCCTCAATTATACTTTACATTCTATTTAATTAATTTAATCATAAATATAATACTATCATACAAACAACCCTGGTAATTTTATATTTTATATATAATATGATGCATTTGACATGGCCATACAACAAGATATTTCTCTAAAAAGACAACAAAACCCAAATCATCTCTACACATGAAGCCATGTTTATATCACATGCCTTCCTAAGCAAACTTTAAAAGTTGACATAAGATGTGTCCAAGTGAAGTTAACCGGTCTTTTTACAATAATATACATGTCCATGTCCAGTGAACCTAAGCCAAAAACAAATAGGATTCCTCCATTTTATTTTAATGACAAACCTAGGGAATAACAAACTCGAGCTTGTGATGCATATGGCATTGCTGTCTGATGGCATTGCTGTCTGTAAAGTAAGGCAATTGTTCATATCCAAATTTAAAATACAATAAACTTTGGATTTCGAGCTCTGCCACAATGAAATGATAAAACAATGAGCTCAAAAGGTATGAAAACCATTCATGGAATGACATGAAATGAACAAACTAACATTCTCACGTCTATCTTATAAAGATGACTAAACTAAGTTGGATGGAGTGGAAAACATAAGATGTATATTGAATGGAAATAATGGCTTTTGGTTACTTTAATACCGTCTTTTCTTTTGAATCACCTATCTAAAAGAAGCTTGCCTACTTACATGGCCACCAATAGCTACCACAAGATTACCGGAAGAGAAGGGTCTTGGAAGATGCATCTGGTTTTTTTTTTAAAAGACCAAACATTATAGACTTTAGATTAGATGAGGTTAAATAATTATATATTGAAAGTTAAATTATATTATATTAGTTTAATTGGTTAAATTTTTTAATAAAGAAATTTAAGTTTGAATTTGATTAAGTAATGTATAAATAAAATCAAATTTTATTGTGATATTAATTATGTGATGATGATGTAATAAAGGTGGGGTATGCTTCAGTCCATATAATTAATTAAAAAATAAAGTTAAATTATATAAATATTATTAGATAATCTCACGGTAACCAAAAGGGTGGTTCCAAAAAGAGCTTTTGGTACAATGCATTTTATTTTTCATTTTTTTTTTATCTTAAATAGGTTATTTGTCAAAAGGGTGGTTCCAAAAAGAGCTTTTGGTACTCAATAAATAAGGGTGAATCAACCTCCATTTGAAAGTGATCTTGCAATCAAGATTACATAATCTATGTTTTCATTAGGTGCAAGAGTTCATCATCAAGTGGTAGGATTTGTTAGATGAAGATGTGATGTGGGAGCTAACCAATATTCTCCAATAATTTCTAGCCTTGACGACAAAACTTTCTAAAAGGAAAAGCCATGTAACGACTCCAATAGAGTCACATCGACTATTGTTATTATTGTTAGCTCAATTCCCAGGATTAGGTTAGTCAGTTGTTTAGAATTAGGGTTAGGGTTGTTATTATTTTAGTTTATTAATATAGAAGTAGTATTTTAGTTGTGAATTCATTCATACTTATAATCTTAAGTCAACTCTAGGGTGCATATGAGATTTTTCCATTCCTAAGTGGTTATGAGACTTACATATTTGAGTGGCTAGAACTTACTGGTGATTTAGAATATGAATTTGTTATTTGAGATAAGTGGTTTGCTTTTGTAGAACATAGATTTTATGTCAGTGAATACTTTATGTTTCACATTTCTATGTTTACTATTAATTTTCTATTTTTATAAGATGTTTTGTTATAATTATTTGGTCATCTCGTTGTATTATATTATATACACTTTATTAATTTTAAACTCATTTCATCGTTTGAATTTGGAAGAGTTAGAATAAGAGGTAGAATATGTGCTTCCTATAACAAAATAAGACAACACAAATGTCTCCATATATAATGGATATAAAAAATTACAACATGGTCTCGCAAACCTTAAAAATTACTTAACTAGTAGTTGTCCTTATTAATGCAAAAGAATCTGAATAGGGATGAAACATGTTTCTATAATAATATTTGTTATTAGTATTTATATTTATGCGGTACACATATTTGAATTATTATTTTTGGATAGAATTATTCCTTAGAAAATACCAGAAGGTGTTTCATTTAATTGACATCTTTTTAAAATAAAATCAAATGAAATAAATTTAATTACATCCATGAGACCAAAACATTTTGTGGGACCAAGAGCTTTAATACAATATGGGGTATTATGTACAACCCTACTCCCTTTTGTATTCTAACCTTAGACCTCCTATTCAAAGTTCCAAAATTTTACATCCAAGAAAAAAATTGTTCAACAAAGTCAAAAATTTCAACATCCTCTTATCATCTTTTGGAGTGTGTTTCTTCTATTGTTGATTTTGATAAAAAAATTCCCTGTTTTCCTATTCTCAATTCTTCAAAAATTTCCATTGGTGAGTTTACTTTGATACTGTCCTTTTATGCAATCTTGATGTCCTTGTAGTCTTCACATTTCATTACAAAATATTTTCAACTACTCCTAATGTGTAAAAGGTACATATCCGTTCTGACCATACCTCTTAAAGAATTGTCCATCTCCTATTTTTACATCTAAGAAGGAAATATCCATCTCCCATTTTTGCATTTGAGATGATGTGAACTGAATTTTAGTTGGGTTATAAGCATTTTTTTTTCCATTTGATCTTTGCATCTATGTACTTCTTTTGGTTGTGTTTATAGTTTGGGTTAAACTCATTGATGTATAATTGTTTTTCCCACCCTTGATTTTCAGTCCACATGACAAGCCTGAATTTTTTTCTCACATACTATTTAATTTCTTTGTTGGAGTATGGATCTCATGAAATTTAATACTCTGTTTTTCTATCCATTTGTTGTTTTGTTTCATCCATGTGATTTTTCTTCTATTCAATATTTCTTTGATTATTTGTTTTGACAACTTTCTATCTTCCATTCTTCCTATTTTATTTAGATACCCAGTAACCATATTATAGCTTATGCTTCTAGTGGAAAAGCCCCTATTTAAACAAGTAAAATATCATATAGGACTGATGCTTTTTTGAAATTGTTTGTAATAAATCACTTTTGATTTATTTATATTTGATGTATTGCTATCTTATGCCTCACACCCATATAGCACCACTGGAATAACTAATAACCCAAAAAGGATCCTAATGGTTTTCTAATCCCACAACTCTACTTTTTTTCCCCTATTTAGTAATGAGTATAGTGCCCTCTATACTACTTATATTTATTTCATCTTATATATTCCCCAATTGAGTTTGCTTTGAAATTCTAACCCAAAATATTTGTATTTTGTTACTGCCTCTAAAGGATTTCTTTCAAACTAAATATATGATTGTTGCTCTCTTCACACAAAGAAGACCATAATTTAAGTCTTGCTAGTGTTTACCTACATCTCAACTTCTTTACAAAAATACTCTAAATATTTTATATGTTCTTTTGAACTTTCAAATGTCTTTCCAATCAAGGTGAGGTCATCGACATACATAAGAAGTTTCACTATATAATTAACAATTGTATTCTCTCTCCTCCAATTCTTTCTACCAATTCCTCCAATTTGTCAATATCAAGTCCATATAAAGTAGGTGACAATGGATAACCTTGTTTCACTTCAATATCACTTTTAAAGCACTCTAATAGTCCTTTTGGAGTTTTAATTTTTGCCACCACCTACTCATAAAGTTTGTGTATAACTACTTTATAGTTGGTTGATAGAGCAATTTCTTTCACTCATATCTATAATTTACCTCTAGGTACTATGTCAAAAACCTTTACAATCCATAAAACAATGATAAAATTCTTCTTTTTCATTTCATATCATCTCTATTAGGTACCTTAAAGTAATGTAGTGATCTATTATTGAGTACTTTGGTCTAAACCCTACTTGTCTTATTGCCCTCTTTCCTCGATTTTCTATCCACTAACTGGTTTCACTTTCTACTACATTGCCAAACAATTTTGCAAAAAGAGTATTAATCATGATGGTGCGGTAATTTGAAGGATTGTTGGTATCTCCATTTTTATGTAATGGTATGACTAAGTTGGTTATCCGTTCTAGTGGAAATCCTCCTTTAATGATGCCATTAAAAATATTTTGGATGTGTGGTGATAAGATGTCAATCCCGCACTTGAGATGTCCAACTTGCAAACCATCTATATTATGAGCTTTACCTATTGCTATTTTCTTAATGCCCTCCTTCACATATTTCAGAGATAAAATTTTCTTAGTTTGTTAATTATAGGAGGGGCATGTTTTCCTTGGTTTCTCTCATATAAGTGCTTAGCATACAAAAACCATTTTTTGGTTTTGACATTGTTTATTTGTATCTTTTGCTTTGTTGTAGCTCTTTTCAAAATTGTCTTAGACTATGCTTTGCAAGATATATGAATTTTTTTTGCCTTGCTCTTATGTATTCTTCCTTTTTGTTTTCACTAGCTATTTATATATCTTGTTATTTGTTTTCTCTTTACCTTATTCTTTCAAGGTTCTCCTTATTGCTTTGCATTCTTCATCATACCATGGATTTACAGATAAGCTTTCATGTTTCTTTTCCTAGATTTTAATTGTTTGCATGATTTCAAGGTTTCTCTGATTATATTCATCGTTTTACTGCTATAAAAAGTATAAGTTTAAAAAATATGTCCTCTTTCTTTCCTCTCTTTGCATAATTTGTTTGAGTGATGTTTTAAATTTTTTCTAATTTTTTAAACAAATTTAATATGTGATCTTCATATTTAAAAATTATTTATGATTATAATATTTCTTTTGTTTGACAAAGTAAAATTTAATATTGTTTTAAAAAATATTATTTCAAGTTAAATATAGATTTTATCATTTTTCACTTATATATATTTTTCTTTTAAACTATTCTTCATTAGGTAATAATTACTTGATTTTTTTTTGCGGGGCCGCCTTGGTCTGAGAGACCACGAACAGGAGGTTCTACACTGTCAAAGTAACCCGGAAGTCACACTCGACCCTGCCCGCACCAATATTATCAATTGGATTTTGGATACCCAATTCAGCTTTTTGGTAGGGTGGATATTTGAACCTGGGATCTCCCTTGGAGGATTGCCCTCTCCTCTCCAACTCACCTACAACACCTGGGTATTACTTGACTTTAGGTATATAGAAATATTTATCTATTTTTTAAATTATAATGATTACACAATATTCAATGTTATAATATATCGACGTAGAAAGGTGTATATTAATTTAAATTTATCACATCCTTATCATATATTTTATTTTGGATGTATTATGCAATTGTAACATAAAAAAAGAACACCATTGCAATAAAAATGACATATTGTATTATATTCGAGAAAGATCCTTTTGATACACTTTGACCCTTTTAGGGTGCATTTTACAATAAGATATGCCAAAAGAGGAATCCCTTTTACAAATCAAGGATGGTGTCTTTCATTCTTCTTCATGCTACAATCAATTTCGGAGGTGGGTTTTTCATGACCACCCGACTGAATGGGAGCTTGTTGAATCATGTACCTAGAATCTACACACATGCAAATAGTCAAGGATTTAGTAGCACTTGTCATAATGAATATGATAAATGTAATGAAATGACTAATGTAAATTGCATAAAAGAACACAGATTATTATTATTGCTTACATGGCACAATCCGGGCAACATAACTTTAGTTTTTCCTTCCTCTTTTCTTGGTCATGTGATGGTGCCTTTATAGGTCTTTGAGGGTTTTGGAGGGAAGGATAGGTGGCAATCCAGGGCTACCAAGTGGTAGGGACTGGGTAGCCACCTATCCTAGGCAATTGTAGTGAGTCACTAGGAGTGTCTCACTTAACTAGGGAGATGTGGCAAGTGGGTAGGTGCAAGTGGAGTGAAGTATGGAGTGAGGTGTAAGATGTGGCAAGTGGGTAGGTGCAAGTGGAGTGAAGTATGGAGTGAGGTGTAAGATGTGGCAAGTGGGTAGGTGCAAGTGGAGTGAAGTGTGTGAGATATCCCATGTGAAGGGACAAGGGTGAAATGGGTGTGTGAGAGGTGGCAAAGGGGTGATGGTGATGTGGCCAAGACACATGTCAAGTGAGGAGAGAGGGTATCCTAGGAGGATATTTCCCAAATTTAATAAAATCTAGAAAATATAATTATGTGCAGGATTTTATGCCTAAGTCAAAACTTAGGCACATAATGTTATGCATAACTAAAATGTGCAATGTGAATGAATGATGTGGAGGAATTATATTCCTAAGTTTAGACTTAGGCATATATTATTATGCATAATTGTCATGTGCAATACAAATAAATAATGTGCATGAATTATATACCTAAGTTTAGACTTAGGCATATATTATTATGTAAAATTATGATGTGCAATGCAAATGCCTAGATTTTGGTGTCTACAGATGCCCCCTTTTTGTACTGTGTTGTGTAAAACACAATGTGATGCAAAAATAAAAGACATTTGGCTTATTTGGATGGAGAAACGGACTCAAATCTTCTCGACACAAAGAATGAATGACTTGAAAATTTTAATTTTAGCTTACCCCCTCAATTTGCGAATGGGTAAAGAATGAAACCCATAAGCCAATTGACCAAATATGGATGATGAAAGGAGGTGGATGATTAGATGATGTGAATGTGATGCAAATGTATGATATTTTGATCAATTTGATATCCCAAGTTTGGGATTGTTTATTTTTGCAAATTTGTCTTTGGTTTCGTTTATGTGCTAAATACTTGTGGTAAAATCATCGATCACGTTTGGAGTTTTAGTGCCCTTTTGACTTTAGCAATTCCTTTCAAATGATGGTGTTTAAGGAACCGGTATCATGGGAATTAACGCAAGTGATTTTTGATTATACTAAATTGAAATTTGATTGTTTTCCACTTTTGTACCCAACGAAAAGGGCTTAAGGATAACCTTGTGCAAATTTGATTTAACACAACCAAGCTCAAATATTGAGGGACCTAGCTAATTTAATGCCATAGTGATTTGATTGTTTGGATAAGTATCCTTATGGTGAGCTACCCATCCAACCGGATTGCATGGATTGCTAGTCACTACAACCACCAGGTGTATAGGGTAAGTCACTAAGTACAAGGTGCACTCAATTATTATGATGATGATGCTTGTAAAAATGCATGATGTGATGGATGTAAATGTTGGAAATCAAGATCAAGTTGGATGCTCCAAGTTTGGGGTGGACTTTTGCTATCGCAAATTTTCCTTTTGGAATGATTGACATGCAAGATGATGAAGTAAAGGAACCAATAAACCTAGGGACTCATTTTCCTACTGACTATTAGTAATTACTTAATGCAAAATAATGAGGTATAATTTTTTGTGTTTTGTAACCCACAGAGTAGGCATCAATGGCAAATTTGCTTGAACGTAGGTCACTCAAAAAGTGAAAGACCAACCTGATTTAATTTCAAATGTGATGATATGAAATGATTTTGAATAAGTATCCTTATGGTAATTTACCCATCCTATCAGATTGCATGGATAACTAATCGCTGCAACTGCTAGGTGTCTAGAGTAAATCACTAGATAGAAGGTTCACTTGAGATGATGATTTGAGGGGATTTGTAATGTTTTTGTGAAGAACACAAGCTTATACTAAGAGGGGAGTGAACAGTATAAGAGCACTTTTTACTTTTCTTTTCAAATCAATATTATGCAGTGTATAGATAACAGTATCAATAGTAGTAATCAAAGCAATGCGTAAAACACCATACACAATAGAGACACTAGTTTAACGTGGTTCACCCAAAGATGGCTACTTCCAGAGAGAAAATATTTCACTAAATTTTCTCAATCAATCTCTTGGGAATACTTCCTAATTACAATGTTTATGGATTTCTGTCCAAAGGAAATGTTGATCCCCTAAATATGGTTTGTGGATCTCTATCCATAGAACTCCTTCTCCTCTGCTCTGGCTGGTGATCCTCTAGAAGACTACTACCTCCACTGCACTGGATTGTGGATCTCTCTCCATTGAAGACTCTTGTCCCCACTTATAATACATGTCCTCACTGCCATGGCTGATGGATCTCTATCCACTGGAGACTACTATCCTCTCTGCTCTATCACCTCCAAAGCTCTATCTCAATTTTGTACTAAACACAGTCCAGTCGATCTAGCAAAACTCTGCTCAACTCTTGTAGTAAACATAGTCCAGTCGGTCTATCACAAGTCTACTCAATAAGCTCACTCAAATTTGCATTAAACACAGTTCATTCAGTCTAACATAAATTTTCTCAACTCTTGTACTAAACACAGTCTAGTCGGTCTAGCACAAGTCCACTAAAATCTGCACTAAACATAGTCCAGTCGGTCTAGCACAAATCTGGTCCACTCAAAACCTACTCAAATATTCTCAACATGTCCACTCAGAACTTGCTCAAATCTGATCAAAAGGTCCACTCAGAACCTGCTCAATTTTTCTCAATGGGTCCACTCAGAACCTACTCAAATCTACTCAATAGGTCCACTTAGAACCTGCTCAAATCTGGTCAATAGGTCCACTCAGAACCTGCTCAAATCTTCTCAATAGGTCCACTCAAAAACTGCTAAAATCTACTCAATAGGTCCACTCAGAACCTGCTCAAATCTTCTCAATAGGTCCACTCAGAACCTGCTCAAATTTGCTCAATAGGTCCACTCAGAACCCGCTCAAATCTACTCAATAGGTCCACTCAGAACCTACTTAAATCTACTCAACAAGATCACATAGAACTTGTTCAAATATGCTCAATAAATCCTCTCTAGGACTTAACAAAATTTGTATTGTAAGCTTCCACAAAAGCTCACACAAAATCAGTCCACAAGTCTTCTCAAATACTTGCCTCAAATCTACTTAACAAGTCCACACAGAACTTGTCCAATCTCATAGAAACATAAAGAGAATTGTTAGAGACTCAATATGTTCTACACTCAAATCTCAATCACTTTCTCAACTCAAATAAATATCATAGAAGCATAAAGAGAATTTTTAGAGACTCGATATGTTCTATACTCAAAACTCAATCACTTTCTAAACTCAATCTCATAGAATCATAAAGAGAATTGTTAGAGACTCAATATGTTCTATTCTCACAACTCAAATCAGAATATAGAATAGTTTTTTTTATGGAACTTGAACAACCACTTCATACATCCACTTGACTAGGCTTAATCAACTTACTCAACCAATCACTCAAGAAACAACTCTTGCTCACAAACCCTAGTCCAAGCATGTATCATCCAACTCAAAATATTTCCAACAATGCTCAACAACAAATATCACATAACAATGATACTCATGATATTTTGAAACCCTAGTTCAAGTTCTTTGCATTACAACTCACTTCAGCAACCATGCATACAAAACATTCCTCCCATAACAATGATACTCATGATCTTTTCAAACCCTAACTCAAGTTCTTCACACAACCAATGGTTTCAACAACAATGCTTATAAAACAAGGTTTTAATCACAACACTTAATTTCAAAAAACCTTGAAGCATTAACTCAAACACTTTTGAAAAGGAAACCCTAATCAAATATTTTTCACTACAAACTTTATTTTCTAGTAAGCCATTCAATCAAATCAACCAAAAAAGAATTTACCCATGCCTTTTTGCTTGACAAGTAGATGATATCACAAATCTGCCACACTCACAATTACTTCTTTTACAATCTCAATAAGGGTTAGAGGATAATTTTCTCAACAAAATAGAACACAAAAACAATATCAAATTTACACCTTATCACTCCAACTTGATTAATAATCAACGCCCTCACAATAATCACAAAAACTCTTAATTCAAAATAACACAATACCCACAAAGTCTTAATCCTCCAATATACCACTATAGTAATTTAAGACTTTATTAAAAGATAAAAACAGAAATCTCCTTATAACTCCTAATGATAATTCTCAACTACCACAACTTTATTACAAAGCAACCTTTCCAAACACAAACCGCTAAATAACCTTATACCTCCAACTTAGGCTTTTAATTAAAATTAAAACCAAAAAATATTACCTCGTCTTCGGAGGGAATCGAACCCTCAACGTTGCTCCTAATGTGCACCTTAGCCATGGCCAAAGTCACCGCACGATCCAAGTGCTCATCTGAGATTAACGAAGCACCACGTGATTCTTGATCTTCTCACACCTTTCGCTTTGGGCAAAAGAACGTGCGCCTTGGGCGCCTTAATCAACACAACTCACGATGCACCCGTCGAGATTCGAATGCAAACCCTCTTGCAAGCCAACGCTTTTGTGCTTCCTAAAATACCACTAGGCCATGATGTCCTATGCAAATTCGAGGATTAAAACTTCCTCCCTTAAACGCTTCTCTGTCATGATTTTTACAAAAACTCACGAGCTCTTTTCTTTGCATGCATTTTTTTTAATTTTTGAGCAAGGATAATTAATTGAACTTTGGACGTTTGTATTTATATGCTTCCTTCATTGTTTTGAAAATGTCGGCATTCTCCATGTTATCTTCCATGACATAGGAGAAGATTATAAAGGCTTTGAATGCCTTTTGTCTTAAACCCATTGGGTTTATAAAATATATTTAGACTTTATAAAACCTTCTTTTGCATTATAAAATATTATAATAAAAATTATAAATATTTTATTTGAGTTTTCACCTTATCACCTTTAATATTATAATAACCATTTTTATCCCCTTTGTTTCCTGTTGAATTCCTTGAAATTAATGATGACCTCATCTGGTGACATCAATGACAACTTTGACTTAGGGACTCAAAATGTCCAACATTTTGTAACCATTTGCAATTGAAGGGGAGTTATGTAAGATGATCACAAATAAAAGTCAACTTGTGTTGCCCCAATCATGGAAAAGATGCTTAGTTTAATGAGCGTAATTTGTATGATTGAGTGTGTTGAGTGTTGACTTTGATTATGAAACAAGAATTTGTTGATTTTGTCTATCCTTTCAAGCGATGAGTCGATGGAGAAGATAATAAATGATGAAAGCAATGAAACATATGATAATGGTGGTAATATTTAGAATGAAATGGATGTTTTTTTTTTTTGTTAACACTTCTATCCCTTGAGTAGTCCAGTCGTATGGCTTTCTTAGAAAATTGAGATGATAACAATTCATTTCTTGCTTGAGGTGAATCACTTTTCAAGGGCCTTATGGTAACCTACCCATCCTACCGGATTGCATGGATAATTAGTTGCTACAACCGCTAGGTGTATAGGATAAGTTACTGTATACGAGGATCACTTGAGGCTAAGTGGAAGAAGAAAATGTACATCTCTATCCATTGGAGTAGTCCAGTCGAATTACCTTTTTAGGAAGTTGAGATGAGAGCACTTATGTTCTTTTAGAAGTTTGTTGAATTTGTTTTTTTTTTACCAAATGTACCTTTGGAGCTTTTTGCTTTTGTTGTTGTTTTTTGTTTTTTTGTGTTTTATATTATTTTTGTGGTTTTTATGTTTGTTGATTGTTTTTTTTTTTTTTTTTGACCAAAGTATTTTTGATACCTTTGGAGCATTTTGAATTTATTTGACCAAAGCGGTAGGTACCTTTGGGGATTTTTGAATTGTGTTAATCATGATTGTCCTTATGGTAATCTACTTCTCCTATCAGATTGTATGGATAGCCAATCGCTACAACCACTAGAGAACTAGAGTAAATCACTAGATACAAGGATCATCTAAGGCTGAGTGGAAGAAGGAAATGTGCATCTCTATCCCATGGAGCAGTCTAGCCGTATGGATTTCTTAGAGAGTTAAGATTATATCACTTCAATTATTTTGAAAGCCTTGTTGAGATTTAATTGGGGTTGATTCCTTTGGAGCCTTTTGAAATGAAATGTGACCAAAGGAGTTTGATTCCTTTGGAGCTTTTTGAATTGGATTGACCAAAGGGTTTGATTCCCTTGGAGCCTTTTGAATTGAATGTGACCAAAGGGGCTGATTCCTTTGGAGTGAAATTTACTAATCGGTTATGTCGTGCTTGTGTTAAACTTTGAGAAACCACATGCATGTAGTGGCGACTGAAAAACCGTGCACAGGCAGTGGGTAAACTGTGCAGATGTGGTTTTGATTGTTAAATCACAGACGTGATTTCGATTGAGTGGTAGAGTGCTATGAAACGACATATTCGAGCTTTAGATATCTCTTCTCCTCGAGATGCATGTAGTGTTTCAATCCTATTTTGGTAGCCTAACACTACGAATGTTAAGCCTCCTTGATTTTGTAGGGTGAAGGTGCCTTTATAGGCTCCTTAGGGTTTTGGATGGAAATGAGAGGTGGCAAGCCAGGATTACCAAGTGGTAATCCAGGGCTACCAAATGGAGGGGACAATTAGAGTGAGTCACCCAGGGTGTCTCACTTAACTAGGGTGATGTGGTTGTAAGTGTAGTACTATATGGAGAGCTACCCCATGTGAAGGAACAAAGGGGACAAGGTTGTATGAGATGTGGTAAGGTATGTTGGTGAGGTGTCCAGGACACATGTCTAGTGGGTAGGCAGGGTATCCTATGTTGATTTTCCAGATTTAATAAATCTGGAAAATAGGATAATGTGCAGGATTTAAATACCTAAGTTTAGACTTAGGTATATAAATTTATTATGTAGGATTTGATGTGGAGTGCTAAATGTGACTTTGTGAATGACCAGTTTTTGGTGTCTACAACAATTAATGATATAAACACATTATTATATATTAATATCTTCTATTACCCAATAAAATATAAGATATAAACCTCTTCATACCTCCAAAATAACAAAGGCCTTTTTTTTCACAAAACAAATAAGAGAGTTTCTAATCTCTTTCTCTTTGATTGCATTACTTCATGTTAAGAGAACTATACAAACTCGTGGTTGAAATATCCTTTTTTAATTAAAAACTTTTTTTTTTCATTTCATTCACCTATAGCCTAACAATGGAGACTTTGAAACTTTGAATAGAGGTCTAAGATTCAAATCTTGTAGGATAGGATTATACACCATACTTTCATAACTGGAGTATGGTTGGAAATAATCATATGATGGGTAAACAATATTTGTCTCATATGGTTTGTGACCTTGTAATAATGAAAAACTACTTTACACTTTTACCTTTATTTTTTATTCATCAAATTGTCCATCTCTCTAACTACCTTCACTATAAAAACACATGATCCAAAAAAATGAGCTTACCAAGAAATCCCTCTCCAAGTCTTTTACCTTTATTTTTATCATTTCATCCATTTCACTAAGTAGTTTAACTTTTAACCCTGTAATAAAATACATGCATAATGATACATATGTTATATGTTACAATTTATAGTTATACATTTATATAATGCAAGAAATAATTCTAAGATATATAAATATTATTTTAATATGATTTTACATTTTGAAATCTTAAAGAATAAAATATATTAAATAACATTAGTTCAATTATAGAGATACGACCATGTGAAGTCAACCATTCAAAACAAGGGCAGTGATGATTTTTCAAGTCACGAAAAATAAAATTGCAAAGTGCGAAGGATTAGGGTTTTTCTTGAAAAATATCTCATCTTTTAAGAGCCATATCTTCGCAAAGCTTTATCCGATTCAGTTGATTCTTAGACCAACTTGTGCAAAATTTGAATAGCTTTAAAATGAGTGGTCATATGCAAAAATCCGAGCCATATTGAAGAAGATACGACCTGAATTCAACCATTCGAAACAAGGGTAGTGACGATTTTTCAAGTCACGAAAAACAAAATTGCAAATATTTGCCAACTAGGGTTCGAATGATGGGAAGAGCAATGAAGGGCTAGGACTTTAGCGAGGCAAGAAATTCTATCTCGACAAAGATTTTTTCAGCTAAGTTATTTTTTCCCTTTCTTTATCTTAAAAATGTGCATGAAAAATTTATAAAGTTTTTATGAAATATTATATTTTCTATATAGACAGCACAAAATACTGTGGCGACCATAAAAGCCAGACAACCTGCCTAGATTCGTGGTGGCTGCCGATTCCACCATGCAAATTCAAAAAAAATAAAAAATAAATAAACTTCCAGCTTAGAAAGGTAGACGATTATCATTAGCAGGAAGAGTGCAGTTAATTAAGTCAATCTTACAAGTCATTCCAACATATTATATGTCATTGTATTCTATACCAAAATCATCTGAAATTTTTTTAATTTTTATTATGCGATCCTTTTTATGGTCAGACTTACATGATAAAAGAAAATTTTCCTTGGTGAAATGGAGAAAGTTGTGTGATGATAAAACTAGGGGAGGTCTTGGTTTAAGAGCTCTTACAGATGCAATCTTAGCTCTTAGGGGAAAATTTATCCGGAGATTGTAATAAGAGAGTCAAAGACAATGGGCAAGAATTATTCCAAGTATGTTGATCCCAATGATCCAAGTTTAATATTTACTACATTCTCTCTTCCAAGTGGTTTTGCTCTTTGGAATGGTTTAAAAAAATCTAATGATCTTTATGATTAAAGGTTTAAGATGGGTGGTGGGAATTGGAGAAAAAAATTCTATTTGGATGGATACTTGGTGTGATAAAAAACCACTCAATTTAGATCGAGTTTTGAAACCTTGGATGAGATTACTTCAAGACAAATACGGTGATAGGGTTTCAAACACTTTGCACAAGGATCCAAAAGAAAGATACAAATGGAAAGAAGATTTTTTTACAAGTATACAAGACATTGATGCTAGGAGGCAATTGAGTAGAAAGATAACAACTGTGATTATTTTGAGGGGTGCCAAGGATAAATTGATTTAGGAGTTGAATAGCTCAAGATAATACACAATAAGAAGTGGATATAATGTTCAACACCAACATAATAATATCACTAGAATATGGAGAGATATTTGGGATAGCCCAAGCATTCCTAAATTTAAAATGTTTGTTTGGCTAGTAAGTCATAGAAGAATTTATCCTGGGATAACCTTATGAAAAGGGGTTTTCATGGCCCCTCTCAATATGTTTTTTGTAATAAGGAGGAGGAGAGTATTGACCATCTCTTGGGACATTGATCAATAGTCTAGAATATATGGCAATGGATTCTTAATATGTTTGGTAAATGCATGTTGATAAATAGTAAAATTGAAAATCGGTTAAAGTAATGGCAGAGCACTTATAAAAGTGAGGCTTTACAGACAATATGGGATATATCAAAAGATGCAATACTTTGGACTAAATGACTAGAAAGGAAAAGAAGAATATTTAAAGGAAAGTAAAACAGTTTAGAGGTAATGAAAAGAAAGATATGTTTAGCCATAGAGGAGTTTAAACCAACCCTATCAACTCACCCAATACCTAATTTGGAGGCAAAGAGTCTTGATATATGGAGTCAAGTCATTAAATGGAATTATAATGTTGGGTACAAGAGAAGCAAAAATAAGGTAAAGAATATAAAGTAAAAACCACCAGATGTGGAGTGGGTTAAATTGAATTTTGATGGAGAATCTAAAGGAAATCCAGGACCAACATGAGGAGGAGAAATAATTACAAATAATAGAGAGATTTTGTCTCATTATGCTTTTAATAGTGGATTTAAAACAAATAATGAAACTAAAGCTTGAGTAGCTTTAGAAGGGTTAAAAATATGTAAACAAATGAAATGGAATAGAGTATGGATGGAAGGTGATTCTATCATAGTAATAAATGCAATTTTGAGGAAAGCAAAGGCTCCATGGAACATACAAGAGATAATTGTGGAAATTCAAGATCTTGCTAAAGAGTTTGAAAAAATCAGGTTTACACATATATTAAGGGAATGAAACAAATGTGCAAATAAGCTAGCCAATAGAGGGGTTTTGATTGAGGATCGTGAAGTTAAATTCTCCTTTCCATGGTTAGAGGAATTAGAAAATTTAGTTGAAGCTGACAATAAATGTTGATTGCCTAAATCTATTAATGATTAAGATTTACTTTGATGTTTTCCATTGGTAATATATGTTTTCTTTTGTAACAATAATTTCTTTTCATATAGATTATTTATTAAAAATTTTGTGGTTGCACTTGTGTTTCAGGAAGGATTATAGCAATCCAAATTTGATAAAGCGAACTATGATAGTGCAGTATTTTGGAAATATTACTCTACTAAGATGCAAGGCATAGGCAGTAGAGGTGAAGTTTTGGCATTGTGAAAGATGCTATAAGAAAATGTCAAAAAAATGCTAAATTATGCAGTAATTGTATTCATACAAAGATTTGAAAAGATCCAAAAAATAAAAATTACGAATTCAGACACTTTATGTAAAATGATGTAGATTTCTAACTATAGCATCTCAACTGAGATGATAAGTGTATCTATTTGTAAATTCTAAAGAAAATAAATGTAATTTATCAAGGGTGGAGGACCCAAATACAACCCCTTAATATCAATCAAAAAAATATTAGTTCAATTATTTATATTGTTTAACCTTAAAAAAAAAACCTTAATTTAAATCTTATTAAATGATGCACATAATTGTCAAAACATCATTATATAATTATGATGTAATACAAATAAACGAAACCCATTTCAATTCTACATAACCAACAAAATAAAAAATATTAAATCTTATTAAGCGATACACATAATTGTCAAACTGTTGTGACATCACTATGTAATTATAATGTAATACAAATGAGACCCATTTTAATTCTGCATAACCAAAAAAATATTAAAAAATAAAATATAATTATTTTATAAAAATAAAATAAAATATATTAAAAATAAATATAATTATTTTATAAATATAATATTTAATTAAAATTAGTTTAGATGATTATGATTCATAATAATAATAATAATAATAATATATATATATATATATATATATATATAAAGTATTATATTAATGAAGTAATAAAATACATTACCAAAAAATCACCCTTACAAAAATTACCTGAAAAACCAAGAAAGCAACTAACAATTAATCAAAACCACCAATAAAACTGCCAAATAAATATTATCAATTAACTAACAAAATGATTACATACTAAAAATGACCATTAAATAAAAGTTTAAAATTTCTACTTAAAAAAATGAATTTAAAGATGATATGAAAACCATGATTTAAATTAATTTCCCAAGAGCAAATGCTTCTTGACCTGTCTTCTATTGTCATGCTTTTGAATGGACCCCTTATCACAATCTTCATAGCATCATTTTAGCTAAGGGAGATGAATTCCATTAAAATATATTCAATCATAGTCAAAACAATATGTTGGAAAATTCAGTTTCAAAACAAAACAAAAATGTCTCCACCAAGTGGGTCCTAATTTTAGCCGCTCATAGGCATGGGGAAGACCCACAATTCAACAAAGATCATTTAGCAACGTGTTCTTCAAAGGGCATTTGTCCTTTTCCTATGAGCTAAATGGTTGGAAATGACACAGCGGTGCAAAGATTCGATGGTGGTCAAATGTTTATAGATTGTTCTAGTCTTCAAATGTTTATAAGTTGTTCTAGATTAATTCTTTATAGAGTAAAGATTTTTATGCAAGTCATTCGTTTAAGACATTCAGGTGTTGTAGGTAAGATGGAGAGAAGAGGGCAATCCTCCAAGGGAGGTCTGAGGTTCAAATTTTCACCCTATTAAAAAGTTGAATTGGGTATTCAAAATTCAATTAATAATGTTGATGCGAGCAGGGTTGGGTGAGACTCTCAAGTAACTTTGACGGTGCAGAACCCCTTGTTCGTGGTCTCACAAACCAAGGCAACCCCACAAAAAGTTTTTCGCTTAAAAAAATACATTCATATGCATTCCCCATCAATACAATTTATGCAATTTAATGTTTACCAACGAAGCTCCCCATGTTCAACGTGATTCACCGTCTTGTTTGACCATATTTTTATTTCTTCTAGAAAACTATGGTTCTAGTATTCAGTGTTTTTAATTATCATGTTAGTTTTTTTTTCCTTCTCCTAGAAAGTGTTCATTCTTTTTAATTAGCATTTTTTTAAAAAATATGCTTAGGTCTAAATTTTGGAACAATTTGTCGGTAAAGGTAATAGTTTGATTTGAATCTTTTGAGTGTCTGTAAAATCATTGGTGGTCTCCTCGTGTCAAATTAACAACAACGAGATGGAATAAGTTTGATAAGAGCAACCTCTATGGTTTGAACCCTGCGCTTTACAATTACTAAAAATAGCGTGGTTGTAACTAACTCTCCTTTAAAAAAAACTACCATGCATTATGCAAGACTTCTCACCATTAACTAACCTCTTTGGCTTCTAAATATAGTGCTTTCTAAATATGAATGACAAAGAGGAAAATAAAGATAAAATCTTACTTTTATTTCATCAATGTTGAGGTCAACATTGTAAATGTTATTTACATCATGGATTTAGCTAGAAGAGAGGTGGGAGAAAAATAATATTAAATACTCGTAATTGTCTTTTTGGCGAGGCACTTACCAAGAAGAGACTTAGGTTCAAACCTTGGGGGCACGCATGTTGCAAAGGTAGTAGTCTGATTTGAATCTTCTAAGTGTGCGTTAGATTGACGACAATAGTATGAATCTCGAGCGACCAGTGGACCCTCTCATATCGGGTCATCAACAATGAGGTGGTATAGGCTTGTTGGGAGCAGCCCCTGTGATTTGAACCCTACACTTGGCAGTTACTAAAAATAATGTGGATGTAACCAACTCCCCTATGTATATAAAAAATATAACATTAAATATTTGAGCTACAAAAATTGAGAACCTATGGACTTTAGTATGTTGGCTTATGATCAATGTACATTTATATAAATGTTGTAGAGATTCCTTAGTCTACTACTTATGGGAGATTGACCTAGATGAAGACTAAGAGGTAGAAAATTAGAAATCCTTTTATACATTTTGGTGTTATCATCTTCCACTTCAAGCTCATGTTTGCAAAGGATGAAGGTTGTGACCATGGGCAAGATGTTGATGAGCTTAATCTTCCATGTTGTCACAACCCAAAATCCTAGAAATAATTTTTCATCAAGAAGAACAAGAGGGAGGAGATCCTTGATATGAATTGCAAAGAGGAAAATAAAGACATAAAATATTACTCATTTTCATCAATGTTGAGGGTAACATTGTGAATGTTACTTAATCATGGATTTAACTAGAAGAGAGATGGGAGAAAAATAACATTGAATATCTTTAGTTTCCATTTTGAGCTACAAAAATTGGGAACCTATGGACTTTAGCATGTTGGCTCCAAACCAATGTACATTCATATAAATATTGTAGATATTCCTTAGTCTACTACCTCTGGGATACTGACCTAGATGAATACCAAAAGGTAAAAAATTAGAAATCCTCCTACACATTTGGTGTCATCATCTTCCACTTCAAGCCCATGTTTGCAAAGGATGAAGGTCATGACCATGGGCAACATGCTGATGAGCTTAATCTTCCATGTTTCCACAACCCAAAATCTTAGAAAGAAGTTTTTATCTAGAAGAACAAGAGGAAGGAGATACTCTTGAGGAAGAAGAGGGAGAGCATGCAAGCCCAATATCTTGTCTTGCAAATATAATCTTTAACTATGGATAAATAGGAAGCTTCTAGCAACATATAATTTTGTCATGTTAGGCTATAGGTTATAGTGTATAGTTTATTACATTATTATAAGTGTGCATCTAGTTGGTATTCTAGAAGCCAACGTGCAAATAATTGTTTTTAGCATAGCTTGAGTTAGCTGGTTAATTAAAGGTGCAAAATATTTTATTTGTTAATTTAACTTAGTCTATTATGGGCTAATCTAAGCAATCACTGTAAATAAATTCTAAACTCCTAAATTAAATTGTTGTTCATTTGCCTACATTGGTATCAGAGCTTGGTTCATGGCTCTTTGCTTACACTTTGCCTCTGCCAACAACTAAATGTGAGCTCATATTGGAGAGCTTGCAACCGAGCCAAAAAAAAAAAAAAAGGCACATAATTAATTGTTTGACGCAGATAAGAAAAGGCCTTGTTCGTTGTTACCCTATTCTCCTATTATCCTATTCCTCTGTTCGTAGATCTCGATTTTAAAATAAATTACAGGCAGCAGCCCACTAACCGTCGCAGCCATAGCCAGGGTCGTGCAACCCACACGACCATCACAGCCCAACCGATCATAATCTAGGGCTGCACAACCGGAGCCTATGCAGTCGTAGGATCATTGCAACCAAAAAAGGGCCACAATCGACCATAATCAGGGCTACACAGCTCGATCCAAGTCGTGTGCAGCCCGATTCAAGTCACAACACGATCGTCTTGCGTAGGCAAGCGCAGACCAGAAAGTTGGAAAACAAAATCACGACGAAATAAAAAAAATTATGTTTTGCTAAAGTTTTATCCATCAATATGGATACGTGGAGTTTTGACCAATCACAACCCGTGACGCCAAAGCAACTCAAGCTGCACCACATGGTGATTTGGCATTGGTTTGGGCGCATAGGGAGATTGGTTTGTTTTATTTTTTATGTGGTTGTTTTGTCTCACATACACCGTGGAAAGGTGTTATGAACACTTTAAGAGCGCGGAAGCACCCATCTAGCAACCACCTTACGGTGGTCACAACTATTTCACACGTTCTTATGGTTGACTTTGAACGTAGACTCTCTAGCACGTGTTGTTATTGTTGACTTTGAACGCAAATCAATGGGAGGAGCGGGAGCAGGAGCCCCCAGGTTTCAATGAAACCATTTTTTTGCATAATATTTATTTGAATTATTAAATAATTATATTTTGTTAATTAGTTTATTTAATTAAATTTAATGCAAATTGGTTTTTTTTGTTAAATAATTATATTTTGTTAATTAGTTAATTAATTAGTTTATTTAATTAAATTTAATGCAAATTGGTTTTTCCATAAGTGGTATAAGAGGGGGCTACAAAATAAAAAAAGAGAAACAAATTTGAACTCCAAAAATTTAAACCAATAAAGGGGGCTATAAAACAACAAACATCATTTTTTTTAACAAATCAAAGGGGGCAAATCAAATTGTTATGTTAATTGATGCAAACACAAAGGAACACATTTGCAATCAAAACTTAAAACAAAATACAACAAAAGGGGGCAACACAATTGTTTGTTTGGATTTTGCAAATCAAACTCAAAACAAGGGCAAAAGTTAGTGAATATCAATTTTTTGCAACTAGACCTCAAATAAAAAACTAGTGCAAAAATAATCTTGAAAAATTGGCATTGTAAAAGGTGCATTTTCGGTGGAATCCGACACCTTCAAAAATTATAAATTTGTGGGCATGATGAAATTATGAAATGCATTTAATTTTCTGTTTTATGCATTGAAATATATATATATTGTGGTAGCAAAAGACCCCAAATTTATACCCTATTTTTGTGCAATTTATTGCACAAGGTAGCGTTCGGTAAAAATGGTACCTCTAGCCCACACTTACAGGTGATGTTGTCATGCTTTGGGCTATTGTATCTACCGCCTAATATAGCTGCAACAACGACGTTTGGGCTATTGTTCCCTATAAACCATCGAGGAGAAATAAGGAAAGCCAATATTGATATTCACTCCATTATTACCCTATTCACTACTATCGCTCGACGTAAATCCTGAAATTAAGTTCTTCCAAGTATTTAAGGGTCTTGTTGCCCTACGTATGCGAAAGTCTTTTTAAGCAGGTGTCAAAGATAGAGTGAATCCCTTTCAGTATTGCTTATGTGCCACGGATCGATCTATATAAAATACCTTTGAGTCTCCCTCGTGTACGACCGCGTATATTGAGGGGACGAGCTTATTCCACGTACCGATGGGTATTATAGGAAAAGCAAGTATATCAAATAGATCAGGTCTATCGGACTAGCGGTATAAAGAAAGGGGGACCATTTGGTGTTATAAGGAACCCTCACAATGGCCATTGCAAAAGCATATTTGTCAGAATCACAACTACTCAGAGGTCCAAATTTTGCTCCATGGAAGACAAAGATGAGGGCAATATTGCAGGTTGAAAAGATGTGGGACATCGTGACTGGAAAAGTCACACGCCCAACAATAGTAGATGATACACAAGAAGCATATGATGATGCCAATGCTAGAGCACTGATGATCATAGTTCTTGCCACTGTTGATGAAGTTCAACCACACATCTGTGAAAAGGAGAATGCAAAAGATGCATGGGATACATTGACAACAATATATGAGGGAAAGAATCAAGCCACGATTCTTAATCTTCAATCCCAACTTCACACTCTCAACATGAAGAATGGAGAAAGTGTAGAGGTGTTTCTTTGCAGAGTTGTTGATTTGAGAGCCAAGTTGCATGCAATGGGAGAAAAAGTGGAAGATAAGCTCTTAACCTCCATCATTTTGAGAGCTTTACCAGATTCTTTTAGAATGCTAGTCACTTCCCTTCAAGTGTCCAATAGACAAGTCTCTTTTGAAGAGTTGGTTAATTTGCTACAACAATAAGAAGCAAATAACAACCAAAGAGATCAAATGTCCAACACCGCATTCTTTTCTAAGAAATCTGGAGCTAAGAAACAAGGCTACTTTCAGAAGGGATCTTCCTCTAAGGGTTCAAACACCACTCCCTCACAAAAGACACCTCAACAATAGAAGAGGTACTACCACATTTGTGAGATGGATAATCATGACACCAAGAAATGTTGGTTCAATTCTTCCAACAAAGGTGACAAAAATAAGCAACCACCATAGAAAAGGGGTAATACAAACCATGAAGAAGAAATAGACAACAAAGGAGAAATGTTGCTATTGAAGAATCAGATTCAGATTTTGAGAGAGCACACAAGGTGCTCATGACTCAAACTGATCCCAAACAAAAAGATAATGTTTGGTATATTGATTCTGGTGCCAACAAACACATGACTGGTGATAAAGGGTGGTTTGACACATTTGAGGCCAAAGAAGGCAAACCGGTGACCATTGTCGATGATAAGACCTATCGAGTCCAAGGAGAAGGAGATGTTTCAATGACACTTCTAGATGGACAATGCAAAATTGAGAAGGTCCTTTATGTGCTAGGATTGGCCAACAACTTGTTGTCCGTGCCTCAAATCTTGGACAAAAATATGGTGGTTGACTTTAAGGTTGTTGATGGACAAAAGCGTTGCTTCATTACCAAAAAGGGTAAACATATAGCAACAACTTCCTACAAACATGGATTGTTTGTTTTAGATGCTCTTTATACCCCTCATGTTGCCATGGCTGCCAACTCAAAAGAAGCTACTTCATTATGGCACAAATGGTATGGGCATCTTAGTTCAAGCTATTTGCTTCAAATGAGTAAGCATGATATGGTGTTAGGTCTGCCCAACCTCTCACATACTTTGCTTGTATGCTCGGATTGCTTAGCAGGGAAGCAACACTGAGTTCCATTTGAGTTGAGCTCTTCACGAGCCAAAGCACCGTTGGAGTTAATCCACACCGATCTATGCAGACCCATGCCAAATAGTTGTGGTGGAAAGAAGTACTTTCAGTTGTTTGTTGATGATTACTCCCAAAAGATGTGGGTTTTCTTTCTACAACTGAATTCAGATGCCTTCCTATATTTTCAACAGTTTTAAAAGCGTGTTGAGAAAGAATCAGGATGTTCCATCAAGGCCCTCCACTCAGATCGAGGGGGGAATTCACCTCCAACGAGTTTTCAAGGTTTCTCACCAAACATGGGATCAAAAGATAACTTACTACAACCTATACTCCTCAACAAAATGGAGTTGTTGAGAGGAGGAATCGTTCCATCATGGAGATGGTTCGATGTATGCTCATAAGTGCACATCTTGGGCAACAATATTGGGTAGAAGCTGTCACTACAGCCGTGTATCTCTTGAATCGAGCACCAACAAAAGCTCTTCAAGGAGTCACACCACAAGAAGCCTGGAGTGGAAGAAAGCCCTCCATTTCTCATCTAAGGATATTTGGATGCAAAGCCTTCATGCACATTCCAAAGAAGAAAAGAAGCAAGCTAGATGAGAAAACTCTGCAATGTATCTTTCTTGGTTATGATGAAGAATCCAAGGGGTATCGATTGATTGATCCTATAACCAAGAAAATTCATATAAGTCGGGATGTGGTATTCGACGAAGCTCCCAAGTTGGATACACCAGAATCTAGCAAAGACACATCTCCTGCTATACACCTGGAATTTGAGGAGCCTAAGACAAGGACTCCCCCCAAATAGAAGAAAATTCCAAAATGGTATACTAGCACAATAAGAGACGCAAAATTGGATGCACCTCCTAATCTCAATTCCAATCGACCACGTACTCGAAGTATGTCACGCCAAGAAAGAGAAAAATATGAAGAAGAAGATGATGAAGAAGAAGATAGGAGTGAAGAGGAAGATAGAGGTTTGATGACTTCAGTAGTGGAGCATGAACCTAATGGAGGGTACAGGACTTAGTGTGCCTCAATGGAAGGCAGCTATGGATGCAGAATATATGTCTCTTATGAAGAACAAAACATGGGAGCTAGTTGATCTACCTATTGGTAAGAAACCCATTGGCTGCAAATGGGTATACAAAGTCAAGTATAAGGCAGATGGAACTATTGACAAGCATAAAGCCCACCTTGTTGCAAAGGGCTATGCTAAAAAAGAAGGCATAGATTATGAAGAGACATTCGCACCAACGACAAAGATGACAACCATTCGTGTACTTTGTGCAATGGCAGCTCAGTTCGGATGGAAGCTTCATCAGATGGATGTGAAGAGTGCCTTCTTGAATGGTGATCTCAAAGAAGAAGTGTACATGACTCAACTTGAAGGATATGTTGTTGAAGGACAAGAGCAAAAGGTTTGCAAATTGATAAAGTCCTTGTATGGGTTGAAACAAGCTCCACGAGCTTGGTACATTAAGATTGATAATCACCTCCTACAACATGGTTTCAAGAGAAGTCCCTCAGATGCCAATCTCTATTTCAAGAAAGTTGGTTCTGATATAGTGATACTTGTGCTCTATGTTGATGATCTGATCATCACTGGCAGCTCAAAGAAGATGATAGAAGCAGTGAAGGGTGACTTGAAGAAGTCATTTGAAATGATAGATCTAGGACTTCTACATTATTGTCTTGGCTTGGAAGTTGTGCAGAAAAAGAACCACATCAGGGTCACACAAATGAAGTATGCCAAGGCACTAATTGAAAAATATCGCATGACAGATTGTAAGCCCAAAGCAACTCCAATGGAAATAGGGTTACAACTATCTCGATACGACAAATCTCCTCAGGTAGATGGAACTCTCTATCGACAGTTGATTGGGAGTCTCATATATCTAACTAATACCAAGTCGGATATCAACTTTGTTGTGAGCTATCTTTCGAGGTTCATGCAAGAACCTAAGGTCAATCATTGGAAGGCAGTGAAGCGAGTTCTACACTATGTCCATGGCACAACAGAATATGGCTTGGATTACAAGAAGAATGATAAGTTCTTCTTGCAAGGATACATAGACTCAGATTATGTTGGATCTATAGATGACAAAAAATCAATGTCAGGATACATATTTCATCTTGGATCTGGACTTATCTCTTGGCACAGCAAGAAGCAACAAGTTGTTGCACTTTCATCTACAGAGGTAGAATATCACGTAGCACGAGGAGCAATGTGTGAAGCGATATGGTTACGTCACATTCTTTCAAGTATGGGTCTTCCAAAGAATCTTCCAATACACTTGAATTGCGATAACCAAGGTGTTTTGAAACTAGTCAAGAATCTAGTGTTCCATGAATGAACAAAGCATATTGACACTCAATGTCACTTTATTCGAGATGAAGTTCCAAAGCACAAGATTCAGCTCCAGTACATTCCCACCGATGAACAAGTTGCGAATATTTTCACTAAGGCACTTGCACGTGTCAAATTTGAGTTGTTTTGCAACTCTCTATGTACATCAAATAATGTAATAAGGGGGGGATGTTAGGCTATAGGCTATAGTGTATATTTTATTACATTATTGTGAGTGCGCATCTAGTTGGCATTCCAGAAGCCAACATGCAAATAATTGTTTTTAGCATAGCCTAAGTTAGCCTGGTTAATTAGAGGTGCAAAATATTTTATTTGCTGATTTAGCTTCATCTATTATGGGCTAATCTAAGCAATCATTTGTAAATAAATTCCAAACTCCTTAATGAAATTGTTGTTCATTTGCCTACAATATAGTAGTATAAGAAGCATGTAGAGTTCCTAAATAAGTGGTGGTCTAAGAGTTTATAGTTGTAGATCTTCCTCCAAATATTAGGATGTTGCTCTCAAGAGAATGGACACATAAGTTATTAGGTGATGAATACTTGGCAATGGATTACACTTGTATGAAGGCACCTTGGGATGGGAAGATGATCTAAATTAAAAATGATCTACCATGTAATTGCTTGTTGTATGAGATGGACAAAGATGGTGTGGTGAGCTAGAATGAATTGCCTGAGATAATAGATGATGAAATCACAAAGAGTGTTTATATGTCTAAGATTGACATGATCATTGGTGTGCTTTAAGATGATGAAGACTCAAAAGTAAGCTATGGGGAAATTAATCTTGGGAATTACTTAATATTTAAGAAACTTGCTAACATCCCATCCCTAAATAGTTGATAGGCTTAAGGATCTGATGGGATGTGGACCATGCATTTTGATGACACTAGAACCAAGAATAGGGTTTATGTAGACATATAGTTCATAGATCCACAAGGCACTTAGATAAATTTCATTTATATGTTATTGTTTAATTGCACCAATAATGTAGCCAAAAATGAAGTATTATGCACTGGATTGAGAAAGGATGAAAATATGGGGATACAAAATCTCAAGGTATTTGGTGACTCCAAGCAAGTCATAAATCAGGTTAATTTGCAATGTGCTACTAAAAATAAATACTTGAATTCCTATAAGCATAGGATTTAGGATTTGCTACAAAGCTTTAGGACTTATAAAATCAAGGTAATTCCCTAGGAATTGAACACAAAGGTAGATTAGTTAGCATCTATGATAGCAAGGTTTTATCCCACCTTAGAGATATGGGATAAACCAAAGGAGTTGGAAGTGATGTTTAGGCTATTAGTCCCTAAAAATCTGACCATTGGCAAGTTTTCAATAATAATAAGAAAACCATTGAATTCCTCATCAAAGGTTCAACATGTTGAAAATAAAAATGAATATAGAGACAATATAAAATATGAGGTGATTCAATTTAACACCAATTATTTTTCCATGTGGTTAATCACACTTGAAATTTTATTTAATCTAGGTGACAGTATAAGGAAATCCAACATTAAAGTGAAGGCATCATCCTATTGAATTTTCAAAGGGAAGAGTTTGTTATTAGGAAAATAATGCATAGAAGAAGAGATTTTTCTTTTCAAGGATCTTCATAGAAAAATTTTAAAATTTCATTGCATGGTCTTATGAATATTTAAAGGTATATGACAAAAGTATCACATAACACACTATTAAGTTAGAGCCTAATGCAAAGCCTTTTAGGAAAAATAAAGGCCCTTGAACCCTAAAATCACAGTAGTTATGAAAAATGATCTTTTGAAACTCCTATAGGCCCAAATAATCTTCTTGATCAAGATCTCTAATCAGGTAGCCAACCTAGTAGTCCAAAATAAAAATAATGATGTCAAGCTATGTGTTGATTTCAAGACTTTTGATATAGCATCAATAGAATATCATTACCCTTTTTCTTCCATAGATTATATTTTATAAAAAATGGTAGAACCACAAATGTTATCACTTATATATGGATTCTTAAGGCACAATGAAATCTTGGTCGAGGATGATTATTAGCACAAAATAACTTTTACCACCAAATTAGGGACTTTTGCATATCAACAAATACTTTTTGGGTTATCAAACATTAGGTCACTTTCCAATTAGCAATGGATATTGCATTTATAGCTCTAGTAGGTGATTCATAGTCATATATCTTGAATATGTAATTTTGTTCTTGAAAGAAAGAAGTAACCATGTCAAACACTTAGAGTCTATCTTTCAAAGGTGTAGAGAGTATGGTATTTCACTTAACTTTAAAAAATCAATTTTCAAGGTCCAATAAGAGAAACTCCTAGGGCATATAGTGTCTAAGGACAACCTATCTATAGATTCTAATAGGATAAAACCAATCTAGGAGCTACCATTTCCCATGTTTATCAATGGATTTGATCCCTCCTAGGTGAAATCTAGTCTATAGCTCAATTCATAAACAATTTTATGCAACTCATAAGACTAATCACCAAAATGTTAAAAAAGGATGCAACCCTAGTCTAGATAGAGGAAGGAAAAATAGTATTCCAAGATATAAAATGCAATTACATGGACCTCAGTTCTCATTAACCCTAATTTCTCCAAATAATTTAGGTTTTATGTGTTAGGAAAAAATTAAATCGTAGCAATAACACTAATTCAAAAAGATGAAAAATATCCAATCATCCTTGATTATTAGGAAAGATACATATTCATAAAAAAAAAGTTGCAATAATGAATCCCTAAGAAGATTTAGGTATTATCTATCCAATGCAAGACCACCATCTATGTAGTTCATCCCAATGTCAAATCTACCATATTTTATGGTCAACTAGGGGATAAGAGAGCGGGATGGGTAAAAAAGATCTAGGAATTTGGCATAGAGATAAATCCCACAAAATTGGTTAGAGGTAGATCCCTGTGTGAAGACCTTGCTATGTCAACCCTTAAGTATTAGAGATTGTTAGTAAAAGAGATAAAACAAGATAATAATCCTGGTTGGATAAGGAATATCAAGAGATATATGATATCAAGGCAAGTTTCTTAAGGATTGACACCTAAGGAAAGAGCTAGATTTAGATAAAAAACTGTGTATTACACATGGATGAACAATGTATTTTTTTGGAAGGAATGTGATGAAGTCATGTTAAGATGCATTAGGATAGGAGCCCTAATCAAGAAATATAGTGATGCAAGAGGAAATTGTTCTACTCACACCATGATACATAAGATCTTGAGGGAAATATATTATTAACCTACCATATTTTTTGATTGCTTCTAGCGGGTTAAAAAAATGTAAAACATATTGCATATTCAAGGGAAGGAGAAGAAGAGTGTTAATGCCATTGAAACCCATTGTCATCAAAATCTTCTAGCAATGGGGTCTATATTTCATTGACAAAATCAATCCCTTATCTAGTATCGAGCATGGATGAGTTCTAGTTGTAATTGGCTACTTTACAAAATGGTTTGAGGCAGTGCCAATTAAATAAGTAAACTTAAAGAAAGTAACCTAGATTTTAAAGGATATAATAACCCCATTTGAGGCTCCATCCATGATAATAAATGATGATTTCATCACCTTAATAGGGTTCAAGGTGATGAATTTTAGATTGGAGAATGGATATATGATGAAGACGATCTCCAATTACTATCTCCAAGGCAATGCCCTAGAAAATTCTACCAATAAGAACATCATGAGAATTCTAAAAATGATAATAGCTGAATCACAATAGTAGGATGGTAGGATGATAATGGATGGTAGGATGAGATCATTCGTAGTTGTGTTCCCTATAGTTTAAATAGATCTTGCCAAAATTGATAGGAAAAAGTGGGGTCACAGTCAAACACAATGGATTTGTTCATAACATGGAGTTTGAAAATGAATTCCATTAATATATGAGCAATGGTGGAAGCATGGTAAGGATGGACGAGAGAACATAAATGAGCATATTGTTAGCGTAACTAATGTCTAATATATTTTGTCTATATTAGCTCACTGTTACAACCATGTAACAGTTATGGTTATTCCAGTACGCCGGTGTTCTATTCCCGGCCTATGTAACCTTATATATTTTGCATTGCTGAATAATACAGTTTGTTGCGTAATTCTACATGGCATCAGAGCCAGCGACGAGTAGAGAGCAGGGAGAGGCGGAGGAGAGTGCGTTTTCTTTTAATTTTTTTATTTCTCTCTCGACGACGTGATTTTGCTGTCGCGCGATAGCAGCTGTGGAGAAGAATAATAATAATAATAAATAAAAACAGTGTCGCAGACGCGCAGAGGGAAGGATTGCGCTCAACGCAGGCAGAGGAGGGACGCTCCGCTCCCCCGCATCGATGCTCGCACGTAGATGTGACGCGACGCAGAGGAGGTAACCCCTGTGCGCAGGTCGTGACAGACGGTGACGACGCCCGGTGTACGCGACAGACGCTGACACTGCTAGCGTACAGCGCAGCGCAGCGCAGACGCCGACGCGATGTCCGACGTACGCGACAGACACTGACGCTGCCAGTGTACAGCGCTGCGCAGACGTCGATGCAACGTCGGGCGGACCGCACGGTGACGCCGATGCGCAAGCGTTGCGCAGGAAGACATAGGAGGAGGGAACCCCCCCCCCCCCGCCGCCTCCCGACCGACGCGTCGGGAATATAAAAATTTCCCGGTGCCCCCCCTCCCCCCTCCCTTCCCGGCCGACGCGTCGAGAATTTAAAAATTTCCCGGCGCCCCCCGCGCGACGCGCAAATTGCGCGTGCGCTCCCCGAGGCCCCCCCCCCCCTCCCCGACGGGAATTCAAATTTGAAATTCTCGCTCCCCCGCCCCGGGTATAAACCCCCCCGGCGTTGAGGTCCGCCCAGCGCGGAGCCAGCGCGAGCGCTCGGATTGGGCAGAGGGCGGGACGCCGCGGTGAACCGCAGGCAGAAATCTATTTTTTTTCGAAAGAAAAAGAAAAAAAAACATGATTTCGAAAAAAAAGAGAAGGAACGCTGCGGAGTGCAGCCGCGAAGTAGCAGCAGCGTCCAAGCAAAGCTGCGGCCGCGACTTGCAGAGGAGGTGGCAGAGGCAGTGGACGGGCAGGCCGAGGTTGAAGAAGGAGGGCTCCGATGATCACTTCGGATCAGCCCGCTGGCTCACGTGGTCGTGAGCCGTGCGGTAAGGCTCAGGGAGCCTGCAGGTCGGGGGTTCAAAACCCGTTGACTCCCCTCCTAAGGTATATTTTTTTTTCAAAGTTGTTTTTTAATTATTATTTTTTTAATTAAAATTTTTAATTTTAATTTTTTTTAATATAGTTTTAAACTTTATAAATTAAAATTTAATTTTAATTTATTTTTCCTAAAGTTTTAAAACTATAGAAATTAAAATTATTTATTTTAACTTTAAATAAATAATAATTATTAAAATGCTTTGTTAAAGAAAGCCTTTTTTAAGGGGGGATATTTTTTCAAAAATCAAAGGGGGATAGTGAGTAATTTTTCGAAAAATAGCAATTTGGCAAATTGTAAAAGGTGCATTTTCGGCTGTGACCAACACCTTGTGGGTAGTTTTTTTATGTTGTATGTTGCATATTTCATTTTTGCACTATAACATTAAAAACTTAAAATCAAAACACTCCCTAAGTCCCCGGAATAATTAAAACCCATCCGTGCAATTTATTGCACTGCAGCGTTCGGTATTTGTGATACCTCTGGCCAGCACTTACGGGTAAAGTCGTCGTGATTTTGCTATCGTATCCGCCACCTAATATAGCTCGCTATAACGACGTCCGAGCTTGTTCTCTATAAATCGTCGGGGAGGAATAAGTACGCCATTTTTGCATTTTTTACTCCATCCACTACCCTTTATCGCACTTGTGTTTAGGCGTAAATCCTGACGAAGTATTCTTCATAGTGTTTAGGGGAAGTTACGCCCTATGCATGAGAAGAATATTCTATGGTAGGTGCCATCAACAAGGCGATTCCCTTTCAGTACCGCTTATGTTCCATGTATCGTATGATCTCTAAAACTCACCTATAGTCTCCCTCACGTAAGGGCGGGTGATTTTTGTTGATCTTTCTAAATACCTATAGTTTCCCTCATGTAAGGGCGGGTATTTTGTATGGTATATTGGCCTAGCAAAAGGTATATCGAAAGGGGGACCAATTGGTGATATAAGGAACCTTCACTATGGCCGCTGTTGCAAAATTGATGACTGATCCGCATCAGTTATTGAAAGGTCCAAATTATACACCATGGAAACATAAGATGAAGGCTATTCTCCAAATGGAAGATTTGTGGGATATTGTTACTGGAGTAGCAACTAGGCCTTCACCAATAGCGAGATCCATAGGTCCTTCGACGGATCGAGATAGCTTTTGACAAGAAAGACAATCGAGCAAAGGTGCTCATTTTGTTTGCTGTTTCGGATGAAGTGCAACCTCATATAGCTGACAAAGCAAGTGGTAAAGAGGCATGGGATGCCCTTAGAACCATCTATGATGGGAAGAATGAATCCACCATTCTTCATCTTCAACAACAACTTCATAACCTGAGTTTGAGATAGGGTGAAACAGTTGAACTCTTTCTATGCAGAGTGTCTGAGTTGAAAGAGAAATTGAGTTCTTTGGGAGATACTGTGGACGAAAAGCTTCTCATTTCACTTGTGATGAGAGCTTTACCTTCTTCATTTTATATGTTGATAACCTCCATCCAGGTGTCTCAACGACAAATTATCTACATCGAGTTGGTCAATCTGCTTCAACAACAGGAGGCACACCAACTTCACAAGGATGATTCTTCCAATACAGCCCTATACACCAACAGGCAGGGTTCTAGGAAGAAAGGTAATGGACAAAAAGGAGGCAACTTTCAGAAAGGAGGAAATTCTCAATAGGATACAAAAGGAAAAGGCAAACAACCTCAACAAAAGAAGAGGTGGTGCAAGATCTGTGAGAAAGACAACCATGACACCAACAGGTGTTGGCATAAGAACAAGCAGAAAGGCCAAAACAAACCACAAAATAAAAATATGCAACCCCAGGTGAATGTTGTTGTTGAAGAATCTGACTCAGATTCTGAATGGGCACACAAGGTGCTCATGACTACCACAGATTCCACACAGAGGGATCCTGTTTGGTATGTCGATTCTGGAGCTAGCAAACATATGACTGGCGATAGATCGTGGTTTGAATCATTTGTGGCCAAGGAGGGCAAACCTGTCACCATTTCTGATGATAAGACCTACAGGGTTCAGGGAGAGGGTACAGTTTCAGTCACTCTTCCTTATGACAAGTGTCAGATTGACAAAGTCCTCTATGTTCCGGGATTGGCTAACAATTTGCTGTCAGTCACACAAATCCTGGACAGAAATATGGTTGTCAACTTTCGTGTTGAGAATGGAAAGAAGTGTTGTACCATTACCAAGAAGGGTAAGCAGATTGCAACAGCTTCATATAAGCACGACTTATTTGCACTAGATGCTATCTCTACTCCACATGTTGCCATGATTGTCTCTACCAAGGAGGCAACTTCCCTATGGCACAAGAGATATGGGCATCTTAGTTCTGGCTACTTACTTGAGCTCAGCAAGTATGAGATGGTAAAGGGTCTTCCTTCCCTTTCGCCACATTGCCGGTGTGCTCGATCGCTAGCGGGAAAGCGAGCATAGAGTACCATTTGAGAAGAGCTCTACAAGAGCACAAAAACCTCTGGAGTTAATTCACACCGATCTATGCGGTCCTTTCACACCCAAAAGTTGTGGAGGGAAGAGATACTTTCAGTTATTCATAGATGACTACTCACGAAAGATGTAGGTTTTCTTTCTCCAACTAAAATCCGAAGCTTTCGCATTCTTCCAGCAGTTCAAGAAATCCGTTGAGGAGTCAGGAGCTTCTATTAAAACCCTCCACTCAGATCGAGGGGGAGAGTTTACCTCTAATGAATTTTCTGCATTCCTAGATAAGCATGGAATCAAGAGACAGTTAACAACTGCCTATACTCCTCAGCAGAATGGAGTTGCTGAGAGAAGGAACCGTTCTATCATGGAAATGGTTTGTCGTATGCTCACAGGAGCTACTCTTGGGCAACAATATTGGGAAGAAGTCGTCACCACCTGCAGGTGTATCGTTGAATAGGGCACCCACAAAGGCCCTAAAAGGAATGACTCCACGAGAAGCATGGAGTGGTCGAAAACCCTCCATATCTCATCTACGTATTTTCGGGTGTCACGCTTTCATGCACATACCAAAAGAAAAAAAGAAGAAGCTAGATGAGAAAACACTGAGATGTATTTTTCTTGGTTATTCTGAGCACTCTAAAGGATATCGGTTGATAGATCCTTTGACCAAGAAAATTCATATCAGCAGAGATGTTGTCTTTGATGAAGCTTTCACATCACAAAGCACATCTAAAGTACACCAAGATATTGTGGAAACTAAAGAAGAGAAGATTCCTTCGTCAACACAGACAGGAGGTCCTTCTACATATTCTTCAACTCCACCGAAGAAGAATCCTAAATGGTGTACAAATACAATCAGAGACGCAAATTTATCCACTCCTCCCAATTTGAATTTGGATAGACCTCGTACACGCAGTATGGCTCAAAAAGAAAAAGAAGCCAAAGAAACTAGTGAGGTTGATGATCTTTGTCAATCTTTTGAGGAAATTTCTGTAACTCCAAGTACAAAAGTTGAGGATATGGATATTGATGATGACAGGGCATTCATGTCTACCATAGATAGTCTTGAACCTGCATCAGTGCAAGATGCTCTTGGTGAGCCTCAGTGGAAGGCCGCTATGGATATAGAGTATGAGTCTTTGATGAAGAATAAAACTTGGAAGCTTGTTGATCTGCCACATGGAAAGAAACCCATTGGCTGCAAATGGGTGTATAAAGTCAAGTACAAGGCAGATGGAACAATTGATAAGCATAAGGCCCGACTTGTTGCAAAGGGCTATGCTCAAAAGGAAGGCATTGACTATGAGGAAAATTTTGCACCTATTGCTCGGATGACCACAATTTGGGTTATGTGTGCTATGGCAGCACAATATGGGTGGAAAGTTCACCAGATGGATGTCAAAAGTGCCTTTCTAAATGGTGATCTCCAAGAAGAAGTCTATATGACTCAGCCTGAAGGATTTGAAGTGGAAGGCCAACAGCAGAAAGTTTGCAAATTGGTCAAATCCTTGTATGGTCTGAAACAAGCTCCTCGAGCTTGGTATATAAAAATGGACAATCACCTTATGCAACATGGATTTAAGAGATGTCCATCAGATGCAAACCTCTATTTCAAGAAACAGGGTTCTGAGATAGTGTTGCTTGTACTCTATGTGGATGATCTGCTCATTACAGGGAGTTCAGAAACTATGATCTCTACTGTCAAAAGAAACTTGTGCAAATCTTTTGAGATGACAGATCTCGGACTTCTCCATTACTATCTTGGTCTAGAATTCAGCCAGAAGGAGCACTCCATCAAAGTGTCTTAGAAAAAATATGCCAAGACATTGCTGGATAAATATCGCATGACTGATTGCAATCCAATGGCAACTCCGATGGAGAATGGACTTCAGTTATCACGATATGATGACTCACCTTAGGTAGATGGTACTCTCTATCGACAGTTGATTGGGAGTCTCATATATCTGACCAATACTAGGCCAGATCTCGTATTTGCTTGTCAACTATCTTTTGAGGTTCATGCGAGAGCCTAAGACCACTCATTGGAAATCAGCAAAACGTGTTCTTCACTATGTCCGTGGTACTATGGAATATGGCCTAGAATACAAGAGGAACAACAAATTCTTCTTGCAAGGATACACGGACTCCGACTATGCCGGATCATTTGATGATCGCAAGTCAACTTCGGATACATTTTTCATCCGGGATCCGGTCCTGTCTCTTGGCACGACAAGAAGCAACGGTGGTTGCTATTTCATCAACAAAGGCGAGAATATTGCATCGCACGTGAAGCCGTGTGCGAAGTGATATGGTTACGTCGCATTCTAACAAGTATGGGCCATCCATCAAAATCTCCAATACACTTGTTTTGCGACAATCAGGGTGTTCTGAACCTCGTCAAGAATCCTGTCCATCATGACAAAACAAAGCACATTGACACACAATGTCATTTCATTCGAGATGAAGTTCCAAAGCACCGAATTCAGCTTCAGCACATTCCCACCGATGCTCAAGTTGCGTGACATTTTCACTAAGGCACTTGGACGTGTCAAATTTGAATTGTTTCATGACTCACTTTGTATTGCAAAATGATGTAAGGGGATGTTAGTAGTCTAGTATAGCTATTAGTTATTACATTACCCAAATAATGTAATAAAGGGGGATGTTAGCGTAACTAATGTCTAATATATTTTGTCTATATTAGCTCACTGTTACAACCATGTAATAGTTCTGGTTATTCCAGTACGCCGGTGTTCTATTCCCGGCCCTATGTAACCTTATATATTTTGCATTACTGAATAATACAGTTTGTTGCGTAATTCTACACATACTTTGAGAGTTAGTCCACCACCACAAAAATGACCTATTTTCCTCCAAATTTAGGAAGCCATTCAACAAAATCCATGGAAATATCAGTTCTTACATTCTTTGAAATTGGTAGTGGTTATAGCATTCCTGAAGTACAAAAAGTTTCACCTTTTATCTGTTGGTAAATTTCACATTCGTCCACAAAATTTTGAATATCATTTTTCATTCCCTCCCAATAAAATAACTTTTTAGCTCTCATATGTCTTCAAGAATCCTAAATGGCCTGCAATAGATGAAGCATGAATATCCTACATAATATCCTCATGGAGTGATGAAGTTTTAGAGATCACAATGTGACCCTAATATCATAATAGGTGTCCATCCCATGAGTATATGGTATGTGAATTGGGATCCCTTTGTAGTTGTTCCTATAAGTTTTGTAAATACTAGTCCTTGGTTGTCTCTTCTTGAAGTTGGAAAACTCGTTGAGAAAGTGGGGATAAAAGGGAACACATTGTCACTTGATCCTCAAACTAACAGGAGAGGGCATTTACCATAAAATTCTCCTTTTCTTTCTTATGCATAATGTTATAGTCATACCCCAAAAATTTGGAAACCCATTTCTATTTTGATGGAGTAGAGACCATTTATTCCAAGAAATATTTTAGACTCTAGTGGTCAATTTTAATGGATAAATATCTCCCAATGAGATATGGTTGCTAATGATTAACAACATGGAGGATGACAATCATCTTTTTTTCATAAGTATATTTTCCCAAAATTTCCCTGATAACATCTTATTAGTGAAAGTTAAGGGTCGTCCTTCTTGCATTAATACAACCCAATGCCACAACTAGAAGTATCACTTTCAATTATAAATGGTTTGGAAAAATCAGGTGGAGCTAAAACTGGGATCAAATCATAGCCTTCTTAATATCTACAGATGCCTATTATGTTGGAGTTGACCACGTAATGAATTATTTTTCAACATGGTCATTAAAGTGGCAACTATTTTTCCATAATTTTGTATAAATTTATGGTACTAGCTCGTGAACCAAAAAAACCCATGAAGCACCGTGAGAGTTTGTGGCTTAGACCAATTCTGGTTAGATTCAATTTTCTTGGGGTCAACCTTGACTCCCTCTTGTGAAATAGTATATCCCAAGTATTCAACCTCCTTCATGCTAGAGGAAAATTTGGATAATTTGATAAATAATCGATGGTCCAACAATAATTTCAAAGTTTGATCCAGATGTTTTAAGTGCTCGACCCAAGTGCAATTATAGATGAGTATGTCATCAAAGAAACCCAAATTAATATTGCAAAGAAATGCATGGAATACATTATTCATGAGGCTTTGGAATATCGATGGTTCATTAGTTAGGCTAAATGATATGACAAAAAAATGTAATGGCTCTCATGATTTTGGAATGTTGTTTTGGGAATATCTTCCTCCTTGAGCCTTATCTGATGATATCCAAAGTGGATATCCAACTTAAAAAAAAACTTTGCACCATATAACTCATCTAACAATTCATCAATCATAGATATAGGAAATTTATCCTTAATGGTGAGCTTATTAAGCTCAAAAAAGTCTATACATAGTCATTATAACCCATATTTCTTTCTACCAGTAATAATAGAGAAGAATAAGGACTGTTACTAGGCTGAATTACCCTTGTTGTAGCAATTCTTGAACCAAATTATTAATTTATAACTTAAACGCATAGGGGTATTTGTAGGGTTTGATGTTAGGTGGTAAGCTATTGGGTACCAATGGTATTGCATGATCATAGGAATGATGTGGAGGTAATTTTATTGGTTTTATAAAAATTGCATTATGGTTAGTCAAAATGAGTTGTAAATCCTCTTGGGGTTTATCTACTGAATTTTATTGTTGAATTATGAATAATTGGGAGACAATCCCATGTGAGAATTTTTGTAATAACTTCTCCATACGACTTTAACTGATAACCTACAAACATCACATTAGTGTACCATGGAGATTATAGGACTTCCAATTTTGCAAGAATTGCATCCATAATTCTACAAATTTTTAGGTCAGTGTTCCCAAGGTATGTAGCCATTATGCTTCTAGTAACATCACATCCTCCAAGTGGAAGAGTAAACATATTAGTTTGGAGTTCATAATCCACTAACTTGAACTTAAAATTGTTGCATTTACCCTTACAAGGTAATATTGCTCCATTTGCTACCATGACTTCAAAAGAGTTACAAGCATGTACGTAATAGTTCACTTTCTTAGTTACCCAAGGATCAATAAAATTATGTGTACTGCCTGAATCAATACAGATTATTATTTGTTGCCTTTTAAATAGTCCTACTACATTCATCATATGCGGGGTCAAAATTCCTGCAAGTGCATGTATAGATATCTTAGACTATGATTCTTCCTATGCTTCACCCTTACCCTAAGGCTCTTCCTCCTATGGTTCTACTTCATTATCATATATTTCATTCACTATTGATTAATCCACATCTAGCAAAAACAACTTTTGTTATATATATTTATGCCCCAATGAATATTTCTCATCATAATTATAACATAAACCCTATGTTGTATGGGCATCCATTTCCTCCCTAGTCAACCTCTTGATTAGTAGAGATTTATTGCTAGTATTCGATGTGAACTTGGATGGTAGGTTTAGCTTGTGGGAATTTAGATGATCGCCTCTACGCAAAATATATTTTTCTCAGCTAATATGGCCAATCCTATGGCTTGCATCATATACTATGGTTTAAACATTTTTACTTATGCCTTGATATCATCTTTCAACCCATTGATAAAATAGCTATGAAAAATCCTTCACTCAACCCCTTTGTCCTCTTGGCCAATTTCTCAAATTAACTATGATTTTATCATATAGTAGAGGTCTATTTCATTTTTTTCAAGGCTCCTATAAAGTCCTCACACTCACTAGGACCAAAATGAGTGAGTAAATGGGACTCAAAGTCTTCCCAAGAAGGGTCAGGAGTCGTGTTATGTAACCGTTGATCCCATTATAGGGCCTTATATTCAAAGTTCAAGGATGCCATGGCAGCCCACAAATATTGGGAAACATTATGGAGTTTTAAGAATTTATCTAGTTAACACAACCAACCATCAACGTCCTTTCGACTAAACTTGGGAAAGCCTAATTTAGGTATCTTAAACGGGGTATCTGTGTCAAATATAGAATGTTAGGTTTCTTTATCTTTGTTGCTTAAATTGTTATCTAATCCTTTAGTGATAAGATACTAGAATACTTTTGGGCCTTCCTTTAAATGTTCCTCAACCTCTAAGAATATTTCTTCAATCACTACTTTGACTTTAACCTGGTCAGCTTTTATAATCTACATGTGATCTTTCATCTGTGTAACTTCTTATCCAATGTGTGACATTTGGTTCTATAGGTTACTAAATATTTGATTTACATTTTCCATATAGTGGCTCTGTTCCAACTCCTTTATTGCTCCTTTAGTCCCTCCAACCATATATGTATGATTTGGACCACCCCAACTGACTTACTAAAAATAGAAGTGTTGTTTCAGGAGTTACTATTTTTAGTAATGGGCCAAAAAAGTGTTTGGGTATTATATATAAAAATATATTAGCTTGAAAAGGTGAATACAATGGGCTAGGTCTCATAATGATATTTTTTGGCACCCTAGACTTTTTTTTAATATACACAAGTGTTGTCTTCAAGTGTTGTATGTTTTTCTCTTAAACTTTTGGTTCACTCAAAAAATTGACTTTTACTTGACAACCCCCTTAGCAAGATCTACAATATATATTACTAATAACTATTCAGTTTGACTCTATAATTTCATTGTTTATGAAGGTTTTCTTGGAAAACTCTATTACTAACAACTTCCCTGAATGCTCTAATTCCCAATTATAACTAACTCCACAGTCAGAATCCGTCTTGATTGTTACTAACTATATAACTGATAAATGCATGGTCAAAATATGCCTCGACTATTACTGAATATGGTCCTAGCTGAAATGATGCATGACTATAACTGACATACCCTGTATTTATTGTTACTTTCACCACCAATTCTTTTGTCTATTTTAGTTTAGTCAATTTTATGATAGTGTAATCTCTTCAATGTGTTCAATTTTTGCGGTAGGTTTTTTGGCATTCAGGTTAAAAATTCAATAGAAATAGGGTACTCTAGTCCAAGGTGTATGCATTGTCCATAGCCCTTTGTTATATCATAGTGACAAATAATAATGCTTGAACCAATATTTTAGTCCACTACTCAAAGAGGATTCCACACATACCCTTGATTGCACTACCTACCTCTCTAAAAATATGGGAGGGTAATCTTCTTAAATGTTGTTCTCAATGCACTATTGATAGATACATGGTCGAAATACTTCTTAGTGCTCAATGTTTCTCCTAATCGTAGCGGGTATCATGATATACCCAAAGATACATGGGAACTCAAGTTCGTATATAGGTATTTTTTAAGGCCTAGATATTGGAGTCTGATTAGCCCTCACTTCACTAGATGCTTTATGAGCAATCTATCTTAGCCATTAATGACAACTCTTTCGTTATATTTTAAAACCCTAGGCATAGGGTTTCTAGCCTATTAAACTATAACATATTTTTTCTTTATAGAAAAATGAACAGGAAAATAAAATCAATGAAATTTTATACCTAACAAGTCAAAAATGGTAGAGCATGAACTATTTACACTACAACAAAACATGACCTTGAAAAGTGCTCTGATACCACTTATTATGAACCTTGTAGTTAAATAAAAACACATCCACACAATATTGCAATAATAACATAAAGATAAATTTGAAATTAACAATATTGCAAGATAAAATGGGAAAATAGCAAATTATATTGTAGGAAGCAAAAACATAATACATAATCGTAGGCCTCTTTGAGGGGGCAACCTCATTAGAAGTAGAGCTTTGATACAAAATATGAAGATACCTTCATCTATGCCCCCTTACATTTTTAAAGGATTTTTATAATCCTAACTATAACTCTTAGGGGTGGCATCACATGCAAGTGGCCACCCAAGCTAGAATCCTCTACCAAACAAGCAATTACAATCTTAACAATGGTTACATAAAATGGCCCCACTTGTCTAGGCACCTCAAAAGCCATAGACACGTTACAACATTACATAATATTATTAAGATCGACAAAGGGATAACTACATAATAAGGTTAGGATAGGGTCCTAATAAGAATATAAGAGGCAGGTGCAAGCCTCGGAGTAGAAGTACCACAATTTTCATAGAATCAAGGGAAAAAATTTCTTACACTCAAGGAAGGGAAAATTCCTAAATAAGGACCACTTCTAGGGTTGGTGGCAATGAAGGCCAAACTCTAGTCGCTAACTTAAATTGCTCAAAGCATGAATGATGAATAGTTAAGGTTGTTTTATGAGGCAAGTAAGAAGAAAAGGGATCGTAGATATAGTAGTTATGAGATCATTTACATACCCCACCAAGGCAAAAGAACTAATCTCTTAAACCATGTTGAATTATATCACTAGCCCTTCCACCATCCCTCCTCTCTTCTTTTCTTTTATTCCTTCCATTTCCATTTCTTCTTCTCTTGATTCTTTCTTCCTATTTATTTTTTATCTTTTTGTTCTTCAATCCCTTTTTCTTCTACCATACATCCTTCTCCATAAATAAATGTGACCATAAGTTCTCCTAGAGGCACCCTACCTCCCAAAATTACTCACACTATCAAAACTATCCCAATCACATATTTTCCATTACCCACCATACAAATCACCATCACTCTATTACTTGTCTCCTATGGTGATATCCCTTCATCCTCGTAGGCTAGTTTCTCCATTGGATAAAAAACTAACTCAAATGGTGAGTTAGATATCCATAATAGTGTATCCATTAATTCTCATATTCATTCAATTGCTCCATCCATTGTTTCCATTCATCCACCTTGTTATCCCATAACATATGGTAAACGACTCTTGCTTGAGGAAATGATATTTCCCACTCCTACCTATGTAAGTGAGTTTGTAAGAGCAAATCCAGTACCAAGTGTTGTGGCTACTCCACAACTAACCCCAAAACTTGGGGACCCACCCTTTTTGCACTTTAGATTTTGAGAATTTTTGTATCCTTGGAGAGATGATTCCAATAGGGCATATATTCAATATGTGTATTTTAGTTTGCAAGGTGCCTTGTCAAGTATCATTTTTGTTTTATTTCATCCTCCTCGGGATTGGTGATAGTTTTGGGTGTGTGTCCTCTTCTTTGTCCTTGGATTTGCGTAAGTGTGTCGCTCAGATTCTGTTTCTTTGTTTTGTTGAGTTAGTTTAGGTTGATATTAGTGTTTTAAGGTTTACCCATTTCAATTATTTTGAAATGAACTAAATCGTTAAAACTTTAATATTAAAATAAACTAATAAAAATATATAATAAAAAATAAAAAATGAATAAAACCAATAAAAAAATAATAAATACATGTATAAAATATGAGTCACATCTTTATATATATATATATATATATATATATGTATGTACAAAAGATATTTAAAATGTAATTATATATATATATATATATATATTGCTATATATATAAATAACTAAAATGAAAACAATAAAATTACAAATTAAAAAAATATAATAAAAATGAAAATAAATAAATATTTATGTTATGTTATATTATATTATATTATATAATATAAACATTTAAATTAAAGGTAATGTAATGTAATGAAATGAAAGGGCTTAAATTTAGAATATTAAGCTGTGAATTAATTTAGCTCTTCCCTATTAGAATGTAAGTTCTAATTCATTTTATCATTGTTGGAAGGTGGAGTGCCAAGCAAGCATGACACGAATGTTCACGCAAGAAGACCATAGCCACATAGATCGAACGACGTGGCCGCACAACTACTAATGACTTGACGGCTATATGTTGAACAGGGCATGGATAGTATGGGTGATTGAGTGGTAGATTAGATGGCCATGGTGTTATAGGTTGGTTTGCATAATGATGGGGAACGAGTTGCTCGACAACTAGCAAGGGCAGCATGAATAACCCTAAATCTAACATCAACGACAAAACAGACAGGCCCCATGATAGCTCGATAGCAGCAATAAGTATGTACGTTCGATAGAAGATCAAGGAGTACGGTGAGTTGGTTTAGAGGGCATCAATGTGGCAAAGCAGATGTATGATGGATTGGATGTGAGTTTCATCGATGAGACGACAGGTAGCGGGAGATAACAGAATTTTCATTGGCATACATAACAACACAATGAGTTAGAGGTTACATCATTGGGTATTGGTGATCATTTTTTGAGAGCCCCGATATCCTAGTGAAGGAAGACTACTTAGACGATAGGTGGCAAATCGATGACCAGCAGTGGGCACCCAAGGGCCAACTCGACATTAAAGGCGACAACGTTAAACTCAAATTTAGTGCCCAAAATAGGTTTTATGCAGACTACATCGAACGACTTTCAAAATAATAGGTTTGAGGGTACGTTTCTCGTGGGAGTAGTGAGCCTGTTCATTCAGCAAATAACATGGAGAAACTTCATGGGGTTTTCACGATGCAACAACAAAAGGGATCGCCAGGTGGAATCAATGGTAGCGTCAACCACAGCGTAAGAGAAAGGGTCAAAACATAAAATGTTGTATAAGCCAATGAATTATCGATAGAGTAATATATCGAGCGTGACATCGACGGTGCAATTCACAGAAGGATTGGTGAACCATACAGGCATGTTGAATGCAAAACAGAGACATTATGCACAGTGGGTAGCTTGTGAAATGCAAGACCAGTTTGACATTGATGAAGTCAAACAATGATAGCGAAAGCCACATAAGACAACATCACAAGGGGTCCTTGTATAGCCAATGTGGATGACAATATTGGGCATTTATGTAAAGATATTTGCTACGTCAAGGGAATCAATGACGTCAACGATGCACACAATGGATGCAGCAAAATTTTGGGTAAAATGTGAGTACTGCGAGTAAGGCAACAACATCGAGCTAGGTAAGATGCATCACAACAAATGAAAGAAATTATAGCTATATTCATGGAGATTTTGGCTGTTAGAAGACGTAGTAGTGTTGGCTTAATAGAGGAGTTGTTCTCCATGGAAGAAGATAGTGGGGTCAAGGTAGCGCCAAAGGACAGCATGGGTGCTGAAATACCCGACGAGATGATTCTAACGTGGAATTAAACATTGGAAACTCAGGTTGACGTGGAGTATGATAGGGCGGTTAGTCATTTTTCATCCAATCAACAAAAAATTTTGGACATGTAGAGGTGAACTACAACACTATGAAGCAACACATAACAGGGATGTAGAGATGGATTTTTCCACATTGACAATGCTAGACAAAGACCTCAACCCATGTCGCAATGATGATTTTCCAAATTGGATTATAGTGGGAAGTGTAAGACATTTCTAACAGTGCGATGCGATGAAGACTCAGCTACCAAAGTGGACATGCGATGGCTGAAGTGTACAGTTGACGATGGTTGCAGGGCATTAGAGGGAACATCATTCACAGGAAAATATGCCATGATGCCCCAAAGTGTTATGGGTTCATGAGAAGTTTTGAATGGCATTAAAATCATATGAAAATAGCCATACCGACATATATGATGGTGAACAGTGTCGAGAGTTAGTCATGGGGAATCTCATAACCATCTCCACACGTATCTACAGGTGCCGAAAGTTGTATGAGGGCACAGGAGAAAACATTATAATAATAAAAAGGTGCAACGTTGAGCATCGAAATACGTGATGGGACCCGTGATATTCAAAATAGATGAAAATAAGGGTCCACATTTAATTTAAGGTCATTTTAACCTTTCTTTAATAAAAGAATATTGGTCAGAACCCACATTGGATGGATGAGAGCCGACGTTGCATGCGTTGTTGGCAATTTGAGTTATTTTATGTTGTCATTGATGTCACATGGATCACATTGAGTTTTGGTGGTAAAATAACTTCATAAATAATCATTAATGATATTTTGGAGAGCATGGATATTTGTTAGAGTAGGTTGTTTACCTTAGCTCATGTTCACCTAGGTAATTTATTTCCTTTTATTTAGTTATTCCATGTATTTTCCCCACCCACTTATGTGTGGATATTTCATTTATCTTATTTAGATATTATGAGATGTTACATATTTATTTCTTAGATATTATGGGGATATTTTTAGGTTTGACTATTCCTAGGGGTGACATTTGGAGGGTTGATATTCTTTCTCCCCATAGCGGTTACATATCTATGGACCATATCACTTATTCCTTTTGTACGGTGGATATTTGTCCTTAGCTTGATCCTACCACTATGGTTGATCATCCTTGCCTATATAAGCAAGGCACCTTCATTGTACTCATTGAAGAGGAAGTTCCATTTTCAGATCTAATATATGATATTGTTGCTCTCTTGTTTGCATATCTATTTGTAAGCTTATGCTGTCAATTTGCTTTCAGATTCTTGTTTTGGTTGAATGTGGTGTTTCTGTTAACACTTGAGATCCTTGCAGCTTGGAATGATCTGATTATCATTCCTTTCATGGCATCAGAGTGATAGGTGTTGCAGTCATCCATTTGTGAGTGTTGTGCAGTTGTTTCTCTTGCAGGTTCGAAGAATGGTGTGGAAGCTTCGGTTTTTGTGATCGGGTCCTTGGTGGAGTTTTTTGGCCAGTTTGTGTCACTCCTTCCATTGTAATATCATCACCAGCCTCCTAAAATATCTTCTGCCCATACTGCAATAGCCTCATTCCCTTGGATCTGTCCTAAGCATTTTTTTCTTGAGCATTTCCCTTTTTGGCAGGGTCACCAACCCAGCCCATTTTTATATTTTGCATGTATCTCCTGATAGAAATTCCATTTTTCCACAAATATTTTTGGAGGTCTGTAGATGCATTCATTTGAGTTGTGCCCAAAATTTCAGCTCATTTGGATCAGTATTCTTCAAGATATCTTGATTTTACGAAAACCTGCAATTTTTTAGTAATCTGCATATATCTTCATCAAAAATTCTGATTTTTTGCATATTTTTTTACAGAATGTGTAAAATCATATTATAGACCATCCCATAAAATTTTAGAGAATTTGGAGTTGTATTCTGATAGTTACAGTGATTTTACTATTTTTAGTAAACTCGTCATTTCAGGAGAAATATTGGGAGTTGCTCAACGAAATTTTTACCAGGCCTGTAAAATCATTTTTCTGATATGTCTGTAAAATTTCAGATTTTTTGGATCTGTATTTAGACATTTACAATGATTTTATGACTGCACTCTCAATATTGCATTGTGAAAAAGGTTTTTGCACTTGAACCGGTATATGGACTATTGTTATAAAGTCCCATCTTCCTTCATTTTATGTTTGTCCACTTAGTTTGAAACTTTGTGATCAGCTTACTTGGTGTTAAGTATTGGTGGAGCCTACACATTGTTGTGCTTGAGGAGTCCTTTGTCTTTGACTTCCCTTGCTTTGTTGTGGTGCATCCTCTTGTGCCAATCTTCCTCATTGAGGCACTTAGTTTGAAGGAGGGGATTCTTTTGGGAATTCCTTTGGAGATTTTTCAGAGTTTAGAGGCTTCATTTGTGCATTGGTGTGATTTTATGGTATTTTTCACCACCTTGTGACATCACACTAGACCTCTCACATTATAATGGCATTTGATTTTGGGGGGCCTCTTCTACTTTTGAGGACATCTTGAAAACTTCTTTTTTACACTTAGCATAGAGGCAAATGCTGAAAATTTTGAAGCATGGTTTAAGGTACTTTGTTCATTATGTCAAAGTGAAGGTTTGGATCCTTTGTTCATAACTCCAAAACCCAAACCAATGGTGAAGGATAAGGAGTATAGGACATGGTTCATGAACAATTTAAGGATCTCTAGCATGCTTTATTATTCAGTTTGTGAGGAGCTTCAAAATTTTATTGGAGTTCACAAGAACACACCTCACCTTGCTTATCATATGTTGAAAAGAAATTTTTTACCCAAGGCACCTTCTCTTACAATTGCTTGCATGGAGGACATCATTTGTGACATTGCATCTTTGTTTTTGGAGTCACTATCTCATGATGTTTTGGATGATGAGGTTGATGCTATAGTACTTGCTTCAGATATTTTACAGGATACATCTCCACACTTGTCTTATGTGGATGATCATGTTGATGTTGCAGCATATACAACAGAGATTTCATGGCATGTTACATCCTTACATACATATGACTTCTTGGATGGTGTTGCCTCTCTCTTCATTGAGAGTCACACATGTGATTTTCTTGACATGTATGAGGAGCTCACTCATTTATTTGATGATGATGTATACATTGTATCTCCTCCATGTAATTCTTCCTTTGTGGACCCTTTTTTGGTGTGCCCTCCCTCTTTGAGTGAGCCACCTTGTCCACCATTTTCTTCTCCTGTTTCTTTCACATTGGATGATGTACTTCTACAGGAGTTGGATACAAATATTTTGTCTTCAGTTGGACTCTCACTTGGAGATCCTGAAGACCATGTTGATTCTTTTGAGGCTTCTAAGCCTCCACTTCTTTCTCTTGCTGCTTCCATGGGCTCATCATCACTTATGCAGCAGGACATTGGTGATTCTTCCTTGATGGATGCTCTTCAAACATCTCTTCCACTTTTGCACACTCATGGTTTTGTGCATATTGATATTTTGGATGTTGATTGGGACTATATTCTACCCTATTTTGGTGTTGGTTTGGGCTTCTACATTCTTGGAGATTCATTTCATAATTCATTGGTGACATCTTCTTCACTTCAGCTCAGTTTGAAGGATTCTACGTCATCATTCTACATTTTATTCCCATCTTCTCACACTCACTTGGAGTGGGAAGACATTCGATGGATGCTTCATGGCTACTTTCTTCCTCGTGGGAGACACATTGTTCATCGCAGAGGCATCCACTTCTTCATAGGACTTCTTCATGGAGCTCGTCATCCTAGGGGGTGTTGGGAGCACTCCTTGGCTCCATTCCTACTTTTTCTTCTCTCTTTCTAGCTGGATGGTTTTTTTTCCACATGGTTTTCCACCTTCTAGTTTAGGAGCTTTTGGATACACATTGTACATGAGTACCTAATCAGGCCTTGTTGTCGGGACTCATATTGTGGATATGCCACTTTACTTTTTGGCACCTAGCTTCACTTGAGGGGGGTGTTAGAGTAGGTTGTTTACCTTAGCTCATGTTCACCTAGGTAATTTATTTCCTTTTATTTAGTTATTCCATGTATTTTCCCCACCCACTTATGTGTGGATATTTCATTTATCTTATTTAGATATTATGAGATGTTACATATTTATTTCTTAGATATTATGGGGATATTTTTAGGTTTGACTATTCCTAGGTGTGACATTTGGAGGGTTGATATTCTTTCTCCCCATAGCGGTTACATATCTATGGACCATATCACTTATTCCTTTTGTACGGTGGATATTTGTCCTTAGCTTGATCCTACCGCTATGGTTGATCATCCTTGCCTATATAAGCAAGGCACCTTCATTGTACTCATTGGAAGAGGAAGTTCCATTTTTAGATCTAATATATGATATTGTTGCTCTTTGTTTTGCATATCTATTTGTAAGCTTATGCTATCAATTTGCTTTCAGATTCTTGTTTTGGTTGAATGTGGTGTTCTGTTAACACTTGAGATCCTTGCAGCTTGGAATGATCTGATTATCATTCCTTTCAGATATTTACAGGGTTTTGTGGCACAAGAGGCATATAATATTTAATTTTTTAAATATTATATTAATGGTTTTTATTAAAACCAATGGTAAAGGTTTTTATTAAAACCAATGGCAAGGGTTTTTATTAAAATCAACGAAAGAGTTTTTTATTAAAACCAACGAAAAGGGTTTTCATTAAAACCATTGGAAAGGGTTTTTTATTAAAACCACTATGCTAAGACTTCTCCAAAGTATGATGGATGAAAAGGTTTTCCAATAAAACGTGGGTGCAAAAAGTTTCATGACAAAATTCAAAAGAATGAAGGAGATATCCCAATTCAAGGTTAAAAGGTGAATTATTAAATTATTATTTAATAATTCTAAGGTCTAAGGTTGTATTATATTATCCGCTGACATGCAAAGGTTGGGGAGATAAATAAAGATTCACCGACATCATTCAAAGGCATGGAGGTGCATATAAATAAAATGTAAAAACCTTTGATTATTTAAGACTTGACATAGCGCATGAGAGAGAGTCGTCGAAAGGGGAGTAGCGAAGAAATAAGGATAAATAACTTTCGATTTGAGAACAAGGTCAAGTAGACATCGTGGGAAAGTGACATCACGGAGGACTCCTATAGTGCAGTTGTTAGTGCATGAACTTTGCACAAGGCAAGTTCATTGTTCGAATCCCACCAGGGGCAAAGTGTTTTGCTAAGAAAGTAAAATCGAGTTTCATATTTGAGCGTAGGTTAAAGTTGGGTGTTTGGGATTAAAATTCCAATGTGGACTAGCACCCACGTGGTAAGCACTTTACAGCACTAAGTGAGAGGAATGGACTTTGACTCCCACGAAGGTGGTGAAGGCACATTAATTTTTGGCAAGGCATTGACAATTTCAAAGGTGTGAAGGCGCATTGATTTTTGGCAAGGCATTGACGATTTCAAAGGTTGAGAAGGCAGTGAATTTTGAATAAAGGTATTTATCTCCAGTGCATGGTAATATTTGTTATTACAAAAGTTTTGGTGCATTAAAATTATTTATGTGATAACTAGGGATTCATAAGGTGTTTAGGGAGATAAATGCTTGTTGTATGTGTTAATGTGCTTAGGGAGTTATAGTGTAAAATTGAAATATTTGTGATTGTTGTGTGCTTAGGGAGATATAAGGTGTGAAAATAAATAGTTGTGTTTGCTGTATATGGATTTATAAGGTGTGAAAACAAATAAATAAAATCATAGGTGCTTGTTGTTTATGTTAATGAAATTAGGGAGTCATAAGGTTGAAAAGTGTTGAACCTGTATATGTCCTAGTGCATGATTTGATAAAGAAATTAAAACTAGGAACTTGAGACCTAGTTAATTTCTACCTTGAGTTAGAATACATGCACATGAGTTAGGGTTTGAAGTTGAAGACAAATTGCTTGATTATGTGCCTTGGCTATTGAGAGGAAGTGGATGGATTAGAAAATCAATTTTATGGATAAAATTGATACTTTAGTTCTATGATTGCTTTAATGGAGTTCATTGAGAGTATTGCAATTATTGAGGAGGTCTTTGCTATTGCTTTTAGGATATTATTGTTGGTTACTTGTTGAGTACATTGCCACTATTTGAGATCATTGAGGAGATCATTTTATAGTCACTTGTGGATACATTTGCCTTTCATTTGAGGGTATCATTGTTGGCTATTTGAGAGCTCTTTTCTTGAGGGAGTTGCGCTTGTTTCTTGAGATCTTATTGACATTGCATGAGGAAGATATTATTGAGAACATATTGCTATAACTTGATGAGATTGTCCTTGGTTGGTTGAAGTCCTCATTGTTATTGCTTGGAGAGGTTTTCATTAGAGAGATCATTTGCCATACATTTGAGAGTACATTGTTGAGCATTGTTGTTATCCATTTGAGAGTACATTGTTGAGCATTGTTGTCATCCATTTGAGAGTAAATTGTTGAGAATTGTTGTTATCCATTTGAGAGTACATTTTTGAGAATTATTGTCATACATTTGAGAGTATGTTGTTGAGCATTTGTGTCATCCATTTGAGATATCATTTGTCATACATTGTTGAGATCATTGTGGATCATTGTTGTCATCCATTGAAGAGTACATTGCCATTCATTGTTGAGCACATTGTTGAGTATTTTCATCATTCATTTGTTATCCATTGTTGAGTTCATCATTGAGCCTTGCCTTCGTTGATTTGTGGTTGATATTTGAGTGCTACTTGAGAGTAATTGGTTGAGCCTTTGAGAAGGCTTTTGGGACAAAATTTCTAGACAGATTTGAGATAACTTTTGTGCATGATTGGTTGAGCCTTTGATAAGGCTTTTGGGATAGATTTGTGGACAGATTTGGGACAGCATTTGAGCAGGATTGTTTGAGCCTTTTGTGAATTCTTTGAGAATAGATTTGGGACAACATTTTAGCAAGGTTTTTTGAGCCTTTTGGGAATGCTTTGAAGATAGATTTGGGAGAGCATTTGAGTAGGTTTGTTTGAGAATTTTGTGAAGGCTTTAAGGATAGATTTGGGACAACATTTGAGCAGGATTGTTTAAGCCTTGTGAGAAGGCATTGGGGTAGATTTGTGAGAAGTAAAAGAGATAGGACAAAAACAAAAAACACATCAACACCAGTGGCCTAGCTTAGCAGATCAGTGGATAGCCTAGCTGATCAGATCAGTGGATAGCCTAGTTGAGTAGATCAGTGGAGAGCCTAGCTGAGCAGATTAGTGGATAGCTTAGTTGAGCAGATCAATGGATAGCCTAGCTAAGTAGATCAGTGGATAGCCTAGCTGAGCAGATCAGTGGAGAGCTTAGTTGAGCAGATAATTAGATCCTACCTGAGCATATCAAGATAGCCTAGCTTTGAGCAGATCAAAGTAATCATTTGTATTGAGATAAGGATCCCTATTTATTTGTGAAATATTATAAGAAGAATATCTTTTGGACTACCCCACATTGGGGGAACCACGTTAAATATTGTGTCTCAATTGTGTGTGATTATTTGTGCAGTTGCTTACTATTGTTATCTATGTTATTAATGCACACTACTATATTTGGTTATTGCAATTGAGGACACTAATTGATATTGGTTTGTAAAGAAAGTAAAAAGTGGGTGCTATACTATATTATACAAGAACACATGGCTTTACAGAATGGATCATCTACAAGTAAGTCTCCACTGTTTTACGGTAACAATTATGCTTTTTGGAGTATGAGAATGAAGAACTATTTGATATCACAAGGATATGAGGTATGGCAGATGGTTGTAAAAGAGTATAAGGTTGAAGGCAATCCCGAGATAGATAAGACTATCAGGAAATTGGTTGAGATCAATGCAAAGGCAATGAATTGTATTCTGAGTGAGCTTCATGAGACAAATTTTGTAAAGGTCATGGTATGTAATTCAACTAATGAAATGTGGACCAAGTTGTGAAATACCTGAAAGCATGAGATTCCGAAATGAACGAAACACTATGCACAAAACAGAGAAAAGAAATAAATTGGAAATAACAGAAAGATGTATGAAAGCACAACCTTCTTTATTCAAACTTCTTATCCTCGGTTACAAAGACGTCTCCTCCCTTTTTAGGGGCCAGGAACGTCAAATGAATCTCTGTTACAAATATACACAGTCTTCTTCCTTCCGCATGCCCACATGCAAAATGGGCGGGCCAAAGTGTTGCCGTCGCTGATGTTAATGAGCCCTTGCTTACTGCTGCTTATCCTGCGTTTACAGAAACAATAAACTGTTTAATAGCACCTGCGACAAGAAGACAGAACGTTCGTCTTTGGGAAGTAATGAAAAATGCATGTGAAGGATTGTTTATGTGCGTGAATGAAATAACTCTACGTAAACCTGTCACCTTTTACAGAGAACAGAAAACAACATGCATTCGAAACAGCATAAAACGTAACTATTATTTTAACCTATTCGAAAACAACATATATTATAAGACGTAAACTGTCATTAAAACAGTCAGCCGATTCTAAACGTTGTTGCCTGTAAGTTAATATTTCATTATGTTGCATGATGATATTCAATGAGACGTATTGCAAGAGACATTCGAACGTATAACGTATTGCACGACATATTCTACGTAAAGTTTATTTAAACAACGTGAAACATAAGCCGTTTAAATACTGTTAATTCTGCAGAATATATTGAAAAAGACAGCATATATTAAATCGACTAAGAATGTGCATGGGGTGCCCAAGCGGGCCGCCCCGTTGGAGTTTAGTTTCGACGCCAATCCACTGGGAATGGGCTCGAAATCTAAGACTGTGGAGTGTCGGCAAATTATTGGATTCTTGTGATCCAAGGTCGGGTCTGAAAGTTCAGATTCGCCTTCTGGAAAACCACCCACCGACCTCTCTTTGTAAGAGATTCTGGATGTGAAGAAGGAGAAATCCAAACTGATGCGGTCGGGTATCGAGTTCAACAGCACTTCGTTGTGTTTTTAAAATGCTTCGTTTCGGTCCTTTTTTACATTGCATTGAGCTAGTTTTTATAGAGGATTTCGCCTCTGAAACATTAATGTCAAAACCCTAAGTCCGCAGGGCGCCGCTGAGATTTGACCCTTGTCAGATGATTATGAGACATGGCTCACCCTGAGATTGTCGCTAACTACATCGGTAGTTATGAGGCATGGCCTCGGACTGGATTTGTTGCTGAAACTGCTCGTCTCATTACTGCAGTTGGTGAAGTCCGCCGTTCTACAGACCCACGTGGTCTCTTAGAAAAATGGGCACGCAGGGGTGCCACGTGGCGGCCATGCCTTGGATGTTTTAATGGCGTCTCTTGAATGGTCGAATGTCTGCCTTTGAATGTTGACTTTGGCCTACGCCTTTGATGCCGAAGTGTCGCGATATCGCGACACTTCGGCCGGGTCTTGGCTTTGGGACCGAAGTGTCGCGATATCGCGACACTTCGGCCGGGCTGTCTAGGGCCGAAGGTGTCGCGATATCGCGACACTCGGCCGGTATAGGGCCGAAGGTGTCGCGATATCGCGACACTTCCGCTGGGTCGGTATCGAGACCGGTGCGATATGCTGCGGCGTAGGGCCGGAGGCCTGGGACGGCCTTAGAGTGTCGCGATATCGCCGGGTATCGGACGGCAGTGTCGCGATATCGTGACACGGCTGGGGCGAGGTGTCGCGATATCGCGACACTTCGGGGCGAGTGTCGCGATATCGTGACACTTCGGCCGAGGGCCGAAGTGTCGCGATATCGCGACACTTCGGCCCGGATTTTGATGAGGGCTTTGCTTTGAAGACTTTGTCTTGCTTTGATTAAAGGCTTGTCTAAGACGACCAACTTTGCTCTGCTCATTTTTTGACCTTCTAAACTGTTGTGTGAGTGGTTAGGACCACTGTTTGACCTCTGAGGGCTGCCCTGAAAGCTGTGTGTGTCAATGCGATCAGTGTTTGTAGTCACTTAATCGGATTGGTGCTATTTTGGTGTCTACAGATGCCCCTTTTTGGGAAGCGCTGCGGGTGACGCAGTGCTGAGCAAAAATAGATAGCCAAAGCATTAATGATTAGGGTTTCTTGGTAACCTAACCAACTTTTGATGCCCCAAGTATGGAAAGGGCATGCATTCTTGAATCCTTGCTTCTGACGAGCTAAGGAATTTGATTTCAAGTGTTAACCTATTTTGGTGAGGTGTGACTTGAGCTTGGACATTGATCAGTCATGATTAGGCAAAGGGCGTAACCTTTTGTCCACAGGGGAAACCTTGTGTTCATGCTTCGGGAATGCCAAGTGTTTGATCAATTTAATGATTGCTTGTTTACCGCCCCAAGCAGGAGCGTGATTGTCTTTGTCAATGATTCTTTGAATGCATGTCATTGCCTTGATTGGGTGTGTGCTTGTTGATTGGTGACTAAGTGTGACTACCCCCTCAAGCGACGAATCGATGAGGGAATGACCTTCGTGAGAAAAGCGACGAGTCGCTTGACCCAAGATGACTTAGGTTAGGGTGCCTTTAGATGTTTTACCGTTTAAGCACGTGCAGTTTCTCGACATTTGGACCTATTTTTGGTGGGTGTTAACCCTTTTGGTGATGCCATAATGGGGTGAAATCATCAACAACCCATCTTCCCGTGGAGCGGTCCGGCTAGGGGTAGCCTTCTTGGGGAAGTAGGAGAGTGACAATTTGAGCCCCGACATCGATTTTCTTTATGCCAAGAGGTTAAGTGCAAGAGCACTTGTGTCCGGCAATGCTTATTGCTATGGTTTTTGTGTTGCATTTTTATGATGTTTTTGTTGTTTTAATTTTCTTTCTTTGTGTATATGTCATGATTTTATGCACAATGATTGATGTTGATGGATGCATGCTACTTTATATTGATGGATGCATATGTTGTGATGAATGCAAATGTATGTGATATGCGAGAGATGAAATGGATGGATGGACTTTGTGATGTTTGGCTATGGCACCATAGACTGTTTAGAACTCCATTATTTTGTTTTTAGGCGATTGTTGTGATACATGACTTTGTATGTATACATGTGGTTTTTTTTTTATGGTATTGTAAGGATGAAAAGTAGCACAGTTGGTTTAGAAATGTAGCTAAGGTTTTCTGAGACTTAGACGGTTTTAACTTACTAGCCATTACTGTATCGTATCGTACAAGACTTTTGAACAAGGCATGAATCGAACATGTTTTTGACCAAGTTATTTCACATCCCTGTGTGTGCAATTGATTTCATTTATGTGGTATTCGTCAGGATACCGCCGATGCCGAATGGGCTTTCAACCGAACCTGTATCGAGGATCACCTAATTAGCTCCACTAACTCCTTTGTTGTATTTAGTTAGATTAATCTACGGTGTTATCCAGGATACACTAAGCTAGCTCATCCTCATGCAAACATTGGTCTGCACACACGCAAAGTGAATGTGACAGACATATCGTCATGCGGGTAGGATACCACCATTGCTAGATAGGCTATCAACCAAACCTGTAATGAGGATCACCTAGATGGTTTTTGAATGCTGAGAATTCCAGGGATTCAAGTTCAGGATGTTTGTTGGCTGAATGATTTAGAGGGTTGCTCGTCTATATAGTGATGAAAATCACTGTTTATTTTCTATTAATTCTTTTTGAGCAAGGATTTTGAATAGTGGCGATGACCACTGTTATTTGATTTTGTGTTTTGAGTATTGTGAATGGTTTTGATCCTTGTGGCCTTGGGGATGACTACCCATCCTGGTTAGGGGCGGATAGTACGAATCCTTACGACGTTGGGGACCAAGGGGATGATGGAGGTTATGGAGTAAGGGCATTGATCGTTAGGCCTTGGGGATGACTACCCATCCTGGTTAGGGGCGGATAGTACGAATCCTTACAACTTGGAGACCAAAGGTGAATGGAAAGTGTTAGGATGATGATTTGTTGGAATTTTGTTTGTGAATGGTGTTGATCCCTTTAGGTCTTGGGGATGACTACCCATCCTTGGCAGGGACGTGTAGTACAAATCCTTACAACTTTGGGAACCAACTATGATTGGGATTTGGTAGTGGTGAAAACCATTGTATATGGAGGTGAATGGATAGGAAAGAGCTTGTCCTTTTGTCAATTCTCAGCATTCTAGAACCATTCGCACGGGGGATGAGCAAGATAACCGTTTCGCTTATGGTGACCTGGATTACTGTGCAGGTTTCATCTTTCGTTCACACAACTTGGGAATTTTTATGTGTTTTAATTTGTGTTGGGATGTTACGTAACAAGGTGTATTTCAAGTATGACTCTACCTTCGTAAAATCTGTTTGACTTGATACATTACATGGCTAAAGAGCAAAATGATGATTGAATCACGAAAAACCCTTGATACATTAAAAGACCACTGACTCTAGTATGGTAAAAGCAATGCATGGTGTTTTTGTTGTTTTTGTAAAATGGAACAGTGTGGAACAAGATGGACTAGCGGATTTATTACAGCCTATGGTGCCCTTGACCTGTACGACCACAAATATGCAATGTATGGATGCAATGCTTTAATGCAGCTATGTATTTTTGTATTTTTGATGGATTGATTTTTGTGAATATGAAGATGAAGTGCGAGAAGAACTCTCTTATTGATGAATTTGAGTATGCCTAGAAATGAGATGCAAATTTTTGTTGTTTTTGATGATTTTTGTTGTTTTTGAATTTTCTTGATTTTTGACCAAGCGATTGTGGAAATCCTTGGAGCATTTTGGGATTGACCAAGCGATTGCAAGAATCCTTGGAGCCTTTTGGGATTGACCAACGCGATTGTAAGAAGTAGAAAAAGCGATTGCAAGAATCCTTGGAGCATTTTTGGGATTGACCAAGCGATTGCAAGAATCCTTGGAGCAATTTTGGGATTGACCAAGCGATTGCAAGAATCCTTGGAGCATTTTGGGATTGACCAAGCGATTGCAAGAATCCTTGGAGCATTTTGGGATTTGGCTCTCTTAGATATGAAATGGTCGCAAATGACTGATATTCAAGGGTTCTGTTTCCTTGATACCATCAAGAGAAGCTAGCCGGTATGTCCCGGGTCCTATTTTGCTATCAATGATATATGGACCTAACCAATTTGCCGCAAACTTGTCCCTTAGGTGGGATGGCAAACTAGAATTTTGTTGGTTTTCCTTCAAAACCAAATCACCAACCCGAAAGTCCCTCAGGTGAACTTTCATGTTGTAAGCTTTCTTAAGTCGCTCTTGATAAATACGTAAATGCTCGAGAGCATTAACGCGTCGTTCGTCAAGCAACGTAAGCTGGTCTAACCGGGCTTGCCGCGCAGAATCATCATCGATGAACTCTTGCATTGATATGCGCAGGGAAGGAATCTCCAACTCTAGAGGCATGACTGCCTCGGAGCCATACACAAGCGAAAACGGAGTGGCCCCAGTGGGTGTCCGAATGCTAGTGCGATAGGCCCATAGGGCAAGTGGGATTTGAATGTGCCAATCCTTATGACTATCTGCGACGGTCTTTTTAAGGATGGCAACTAGCATTTTGTTTGACGCCTCTGCTTGCCCATTCGCCTGCGGATAATAGGGTGTTGAAAAGCTGTGCTGAATCTTGTACTTTGTGGTCAAAGCACGCACGTCTTTGTTCTTGAAAGGCGTCCCATTATCCGAGACTATTTTGGATGGAATACCAAAATGACATATGATGTTATGCAAAATGAACTCCACAATGCGGGGTCCTGTCGTAGAGGTAAGCGGAATTGCTTCCACCCACTTGGTAAAATACTCTGTGGCCGTTATGATAAACGTGTGACGGCTTGACGATGCAGGGGAGATCTTTCCAATTAGATCGAAGCCCCACTGCGAGAACGGCCAATCAGACTGGACTGTCTGCAAGGCTTGAGAAGGTACGTGCATCAAATTGGCATGATGTTGACACTTCACGCACTTCTTGACATAGGTGCAACAATCTCGCTCTAAAGATGGCCAATAATAGCCCATGCGAAGAATGCGCTTTGCGATAGCCATACCACTAAAGTGGCCACCACATGTACCATCGTGCGCTTGGGCGATCGCCCAAGTGGACTCTTGCTGGTCCAAGCAACGAAGGAGGATTCCTTCATAGCTGCGACGATACAAAATGTCTCCTATCAAGACATACTTAGCCGCTTTCCGCTTGAGTGCTCGTTTTGCGGCATGAGTCAATCCAAGTGGGAGATTACCTAACTTGAGGTAGTCTCCGATGGGTAAATACCAGTCCTGTTGATCAAAAACCTCGACAGTATGAACAACCAATCCCTCTTGAAGTTCCTCCCTAGCAAACGCTGAATGGGATAGAAATCTGCAAGAATAGCGTTGTGTTGCTATTAATGGGAGTAGGGGAGAACAAGGACCCCGAGTTGGTGCATTTCAGACGATCTCGGATTCGAGAGAACTTATCCGAGGATGGTTCAATCTGGATCATGTGGATTCCTGGCGTCAAGTCAGAGCTTGCACGCTCCATCGCGGATTGCGATAAGGTTTTGACTTGAATGGTTGTCATATCACCGGAAAGGTCTTGCGGAATTAGTGACCCCAAGGAGGCCATTGTGTCCGCAAAATGATTCGATGATCGAGGGAGGGCCTCGATGTCATACCACTCAAGTTTTGCCAGGAATTTGTCCACAAGGGCTTTATAAGCCTTCGGACTTGGGCATTTGCATTGATATACCCCTTTGACTTGATTGACTATTAACAGCGAATCACCAAAGATATTCAGTCGTTTGATGTTCATGGTGATTGTTGTCTGAAGACCTAGGAGCAAGGCTTCATACTCTGCATTATTGTTGGTGCATGGGAAGTTTAATTTAAATGACAGGGGCATTGGGGCACCCTGCGGTGTGAAGAATACAATTCCCGTGCCACCACCTTGCTCACATTTAGAACCATCGAAGAATAGGGTTATGTCGGCTCGTGACTCGGGCTCATCGGAATCTGGCGATTCCGAGACATGGAAGACCCCATCATCGGGTAGTTCTATGACGAGAGGCTGATCGTCTTCAAGAGGAGCCTCTGCTAGTTGATCGGCTATGACTTGTCCTTTGATAGATTTTTGTCCAATAAACTCTATGTCAAATTCCGTCAACAACATGATCCATTTCGTCGTGCGACTACTATGATAAGTACGACTCATCATGTATCGCAATGGATTCTCCTTAGACACAACATACGTAGTGTTGCTCAGCATGTAGTGGCGTAGCTTTTTGGTAGCAAACACCACTGCCAAGCAGAGTTTCTCAACGTATGCATAGTTAAGTTCATAACTGACCAGGGTGCGGCTAAGATAGTATGTAGCCTGTTCTTTGTGAAGTTCATTCTTCTGGGCTAGCATGGCGCCCAGTGCCACCTCAGTAGCTGAGATGTATAAGTAGAACGACACTCCTGGTCTAGGTGGTGCCAATACTGGCGGCGAAACCAGGTATTGTTTGATCTCGTCAAAGGCTGATTGGCACTCGTCATCCCAATGAAATGTAACTCCCTTGTGCAATAATTTGTTCATGGGTCGGCACTTGTCAGATAATTGCGCTATGAAGCGTTTAATCGATGCGACCTTGCCCTGCAGACTTCTGAGCTGCTTGATTGTAGTTGGGGGAACCATTTCAAGGATTGCCTTGACTTTCTTTGGGTCCACCTCGATTCCTCGTTTTGAGACTATGAAACCCAAGAGTTTTCCGGATGTGACGCCAAAGACGCACTTCTTGGGGTTTAGTCTAACTTTATGCTCCATGAGGCGATCGAGGATCTTGCTTAAGTCATCGATATGATTTGAGCGCAAAAGAGACTTGGCTAACAAATCATCCATGTAATCTTCCAAAGTTTTGTGCATGTAATCATGGAAGATATATGTCATGGCACGTTGGTAGGTGGCACCAACATTTTTAAGGCCAAAAGGCATGACCTTATAACAAAATGTCCCCCAAGGCGTTGTGAACGCCGTTTTTAGTTGGTCTTCAGGATTGATACGAATTTGATTGTATCCTGAGAAACCATCCATTAGGGAGAGCATTTCGTGACCTGCTGTAGCGTCTACCAATGCGTCGATGCTCGGCAAGGGGAAATCATCCTTAGGACTCGCTTTGTTTAGATCTCAAAAATTGGTGCATATGCGAATCCTCCCGTCGGGCTTCTTGACGGGAACCATGTTGGACAACCATGGCGGATAATCCACGCAGATGACAAACTGTGCATCCAACAGATTTTGCAATTCGTCTTTGACCATTAAGGCCACTGTTGGGTGCATCTTACGTAGTTTTTGCTTTACAGGCTTGATTGTCGGATCAAGCGTTAAATTATGCGTGACTAGTTGCGGGTCTAGTCCTGGCATATCTTTGTATGACCATGCAAAAACCTCCTTCTTCTCTTTGAGAAGGGCAATGTAGTCGGCTTGCTCTTCGGGGGAAAGGCTTACCCCCAGCTTGAGAATCTGTGGATTCATTGGATCTGTGCCGATATCTACATCAGTCGTTTCCTCGACTGACATGTGGGATCCGTCCTCCAACTGATGTGGAGTCGGGATCAAATGGATATCATTAGCTGAATTTAGATCTGCGTTGGGAACCTCGGGTTCCTCTTCAGCCTGAAAAATATCCTGAGTTGTCCCTGGGGTAAAATGATGCATTTCACCGAAAGGCCGATACTCTGATGGTGACAAAGGTGAATTGACGCGATCCCGATCGATGGCATCTATGTCTAGATGCAATGACCTTGCTGGATCGGCCGGATTGCGGATGGGTGCGGTCAAATCAATGGAGATCATGTGGATGGAATGAATTTGGTCTCCATTACCATGGGTGTGATAACTTGATTCTTCTAGATGCTCCCTATACTCTGGATCTGGCTCTAGGGGAACGGGCACGAATGGATCGGCCCTATGTGCTGATAGGAGGACAGGGTCTTCCCTCGGCACTGTTGTCATGATAGGGTCTCGGGGTGGACGGTGTTCATCATGAATTTGGAGCCATGGATCCAACACTTGGTCCCACCCTGCTGGGTCTACCCACCATTCATGCCCTAACCTTATGCCCATCTGTCCCATTAGATCTTCATGAGTTAAAGGGCGATAATTCCGTCACGCATGTCTGAGATAGATCATCTCAGTCTCATCTTCTGAATCACTTTCGAAGATCCAAAAATGTTCATTCTCTTCAGCAACTGTTACTTGCGACATTGAGGGTTCTCCTTGTTCCAGTAAGTTAATCTGGTCCCATTGCGGTTGTTCCACTCTTGGTGGAGGGACTTGATTCTCTTGACATGGTATTGACTCAACTGGAACCTCTAAGGGGAATAGTTTCAAAAAGATGTCTGGACATCGTTGATGTTCTCTTTGAGGATTAGTGTCCGAACTTTCACCTCTTGCTAGCAAAGGAAAGGGATTACTGCTGTTGCCAAGGGTGTTTGTTGACCATGGGAGGTAGTCTCCCAATGTATATTCTGTATTCGGGTTGGCATAAAGATCTGGTGCCAATCCCCCCTTGTTGCCTATTTCTAGGCCTTGCATATTTTCTACCAAGATGTCTAAGGGCAGGGGGTGGTTGAACCCTACTCCTGACTTATCATATGGCATCTGATATCTTGGTTGGCAAAGGACCCGCATCCCTTGTTCATATCTGCCTAGCCCGTATCCATGCCAATTGCATTGGCCGAGATATTTTAGGGCGAAGTTTGGGTTTGACAGATAGTTGATGTTTTCAACAAAAGGCTCTTCGTCTGCTTCCTTTTGCTTGCATGGTTCAAGACCATGATCAAGGCCCCCATACACAAAATTTGTCTGGTTGGGTGGGTGACCTAGAGGAACAACTGTTCCTATGGGAAGGCGAGGTCTCCCCATATCCTGTACTGATTCTAATGCAGGCGTTGCCACAACATTCTGCACTAAATACTCCCCCAGGCCCGTGCTGGCCATTTCAATAGTGATTGTTGATGCTTGGGAGGGAGGGAACGGGAGTCCTTCCTGAGTCCATTCCATGTTTGGTGTTTTAGGAATCTCAGCTTCCGTAGTGCTAGGTGTTTCCTCTGTTGATACCGTTGATATTGTGGGCAAACCCTCTTCTAGGGGCTGAGCCTCTTCCATGATCTGTTTTCCCTTGTCCTTCTGTTTAGCCATGACAGGTGGCGTTGGTAATGAAGGAGCAGATGATGAGGATTCACCTGGCTGGGATTTTGGTGATTTGGTCACCAGTGGTGCCTGCGGTATTGGACCCTGTTTAGATGGATTTAACTGGAAATCCAAATGCGTTGAAGGGAGGGTCGATTGAGGCATTAGTTGTACCGCATTGCAATACTTGAAGGGTTCCAAGTCCATCGGGACTACATGTATTTCTCCTTCAAAAGCATACTTTAAGCATTGGTGAGCGATGGAAGGGACACACTTCATGTCCCTGATCCAAGGCCGCCCTAGCAGTATATTGTAAGCCATCTCGCCTTCCAACACATGGCACAATGTTGGTATTGTCTTTTGTCCTACCTGGATAGGTAGAACAACTGTGCCGACTGTCGAGCATATTGCATCATTGAAAGCTCGCAGTGTGTACGTGGAGGCTGTGATATGAGAGGCTGGCAACTTTAAATGTTTTAGCGCTGCAGTGGTAATGATGTTACTGGACGAGCCAGTATCTACCAACACTCTCTTGTACGGGATCCCGTTGACCCGCGCGATAACGTGCAGGGGTGGATCTGCCGTGTCATTCGATATTGCTTTGACTTCATCCTCTCTGAAGGTGATGACCGGCTCCGTACATCGTTTCACATGTCCCACGAAGTTGTTGAAAGAATTTGCTTCGTGAGGTCGTAAGTCGATGGTTTTTAAAATGTCCATAAGAGCTTCTCTATGAGGTGTTGATTGTTGAATAAGCTCGTAAATGGAAAGCCTAGCCGATGTGGTCCGCAAACTCTGCGTGAGTTTGGTCCGTATCGTGACCTCGGGTCTAGGCGGAGGTACTTGCACAGGGCATTGTTGAGGCTGCGATGTTGTTGGAACTTCCCTCGTAGCTACCTCGGGGTGACTGCTGGGTACTTTTTGTTCCTTGTCACTATGCTGATCATTCCCACAAATCCTTGCATGGGAAGATTCTCTCGCACCTCGTTAATCTGGAGAGGTTTTGCCTGTGCCTCGTGGGCAGGCAAAGGGTCCTTGAATACCCCCATTTGTTGATTATTTGGCGCTATGGGGTTGTCTACGGCCAATGTTTTATTGTCGATTAAATCTTGGATCAATCCTTTGAATTTCCAGCATCCATTTAAATCATGTCCCCTGCGCCTATGGAATCTACAATACAATTCCTCTCTGTATCCCTTAGGCTTGGGGGCGTTAGGGTCTATAGTTTGGATTTCTGGCAAGGTGACTAAATTTGCCGCTGACAAGCGGTCAAATAGGGAGTCCCTGGACTCCGTGTAAGGGGTGAATTGTCGCCTAGGGCGACGCTGCTGATTCTGCTCCTGTTTCTTATTGTCTTTTTCATAACTAGGAGGCACTGCCTGGTAATTAGCCTTTTGGGGCTGCATTTCTTGCACAGGCTTGGGAACATTTATCGCAACTTGATTAACCGCAGCGGGTTGTGATTGCGTATTCCCAGTCTTAGTGGTTTTATTCCACTCTTTCTTTTTAGGCTTGGCGATTGCGCCTTCGCCTATCTTAATCTCTTCTATAACTTTGGCTTGCGCCAAAGCTTCTTCTAAGCTGTCGTATTGCTTGCAACAACAATAGACCAGAGATTGATTTTAAGCAACTCCGTGCAAACATCTGTGTAAGATCAGACATAGGGGGACGGTAGGGTAGCTTAGAAAGCAAAGCCCTCCATCGATTCCCGTATGCTGTCATTGTTTCTTCCTCATATTGCCTGAGGCTGGCCAGATCACTCAGTGATGCCTTCTTCTTTGTGTTGAAAGCAAAGCGTTCAAGAAACGCATCTACTAATTGATCGAGATTGTTTATGCTGTGTTTGGGTAATTGTGTGAACCAATCCGAGGCAGGGCCTGCGAATGTGGTTATGAAAGTTCGAAGCAACAATGCATCATTATCTTGGATGCCGAAGCATTGACTTAGGAACCTTGTGACATGTTCTTGTGCGTCCTCTTCACCTTTAAAGACTGCCAATTGAGGCAACTTGAAGTGTTCGGGGTAAAGAGGTGTAGGCACTGAGGGATGCACTGGATGACTGCGGAGTTGACGTAATGTGGGTTTTTGATGCCCAGAAGCTTTTGTCTCCATAGACTCCAAACGCTCTAATAGCGCTTTGTATGCATCGAAAGATTTTATTTCTTCCTCTTTTGTTTGCTCCCGTTGTGAGTCATGGGAGACTGGAGGCCTATGGGGGGGTGGCCGAGTGGCAACCCTCCCGCCTTGATGGGGCGTTTTGGCCCGCTCTATGTCTGGTTCGTACTCTTCATAAACTTCTTGAGGAGTCTCTGGGCGAGACCTATGACCTTGATTGAGTCCCCGTTGGGGGTACCCATCATTGTTTCGGGGAGTGGCCTCCCTCTCGGGTCTATAAGGTCTCGGAGGCAAAGCTTGACGAGGTCGTGGAGACCTGTTCGGCATCAAAGGGTTGTGCCTCTCATATTGTTCTTCTCTGTGGGTGCGAGGGGTTGGCACCCTCTCAGGTAGCTTATAGCGCAACTCATCCGCTTCGCGCTGCATGCGCTCTTTATTCAAGCGGTATAAGTACTCTAACTCCTGATGACCCTGCTCAAGCTGCGTGATTCGAGCTTGGCGAGCGGCATGTCTGGCGACTGCCGGGTCAACTGGGTCTGCCCTCTTTTGTTGAGGAGGCTTGAATGTTTTGCCTATGTGTTTGCCTCGATCTTGATGGTCTAAAATTTCAATGGGTTGCTTCCCTTTGTCGAGGTAGGCGACATTTGCTTGAGGCTCTAGCCTTGATGTGTGATCATGATATCTGGCAGATGCAGAAACACAAGGTTCCCACACTGTATGTTGTTCCCGAGGAATGCGATGATCTTCCTCGTACTCCCTTTCATGGGTGTGAAAGGGGCGGGCGGAGTTAGCTTGCCCTGTGTAAAGAGCCTTGCGCTCTGGATGTTGTCTTTCTGTTCTGATGGGAGGTAAAGAAGAGACGCCATATCCACGTTGTCTCTCCAAATGGACAGTATGCCTCTCTAGCGCTTCATCGCGTTGTGGCCATTCAAATCTAGCCTCAAGAGGCGGTTGTCTACCTACATTGAGATCTACGTGTAAAGCGTCTTCCCGAAAGGGGCTGTGTTGGATGGGCATACCCCAATGAGGAGGCTCCCAATAATTTCTTTTTGATGGGGCCTGATATGGACTCTCTTGTAGGCTAGACCGCCAAGGCGGTATGGCCAAGTCCTCAGGGCTAAAACGAAGGCGACTAGCGCCCTCTCTTTGTGCACCTTCCGCAGCGTCCGCCCTTGATTGGGCTTGGCTACGGGTGTACACCATTGTGGCGCTTCTCTACTATCTAAGCAGATTTTATCTCGTTTATGGTGATTTGTCTTTTGGTCTACACTAAGCGGGAAATGAACACACTCATACACAAAATCGTGATTATCTCTTTTAAGGATTTGATAGTGTGTCCTAAACTGGTTTAGTGCATTTTGATGTTTTGTTATGTTTTTGCAAATTTTGGAAGAACGTTTAAATGCATAATGTTGGCTCATATGACTCCCATAAATGGTCGCCCCTTCAATATACCATTGTCGGACCGATATACCAACCTCTCTATATACCCGCCCTTACGAGAGGGAAACTATAGGTACGTGAGAGCAGATGGTACGTGGAACATAGGCGGTACGGAAGGGGGATTGTCCTGTTAATGACACCTACCATAGAAGACTTATCCTCGCGTGCATGGGAATCACCCCAGCAACACTCGGTCAGCTTTCGTCAGGATTTACGTCTAACAACAGTGACAATCGGGGAAATGGATGCAAAGCTAAGCCAAGGTGGTGATGAACCCACCGTTGGTCTTGCTCAAGGGCTGGGGTTTTACGACCAGCTCCTTGGTTCAAATTTACCACGTGCAGTGTGTGGAGTTCATTTTTTATTTAATAAAAATGAAACGAGCAACAAAAAGAAACTTTCCCTATGCAAACCGGAAGACAGCAAGAAACACTACAAACCGGAAAACAGCAAGTAAAAATTTAATTTTTTTTTTTTTTTTTTTTAAAGCAAGAAAAATTTATGAAAAATTTCTCTACCTTTCTTTAATAAAAAAATAAAATTAAAAAAATAAATAAAAAAAAATAATTAAATAAAGAAGAAATTTTTTAAAAGAAGTTAAATAAGTAAAATAAATAGAAATATTAAAGAAAATGACATGGACAGTTAAAACCGTTACCTCTTTCTGCCCGGATTTGCTGTTTCTGACCTTCGACTTAAAAAAAAGGTACCTGTTAAGCACAAACACAACAAATCTGATTAGTTTCTGTGATTTAAAATTCTGGGAACGGTCCCACCGTGATCGCCACTGAAAGCATGAGATTTCGAAAATAAAAGAAACACTATGCACAATATAGAGAAAAGAAATAAATTGGAAATAACAGAAAGATGTATGAAAGCACACCTTTTTATTCAAATTCTTATCCTCGGTTACAATGACGTCTCCTCCATTTTTAGGGCTAGGACGTTAAATGATCTCTGTTACAAATATGAATATCTTCTTCTTTCCGCATGCCCACATGTAAAATGGGCGGGCCAAAGTGTTGTCCGCCTGTGTTAATGAGTCCTTGCTTACTGTCGCTTATCCTGCGTTTACAGAAACAATAAACTATTTAATAGCACCTGCAACAAGAAGACAGAACGTTCGTCTTCGGGAAGTAATAAAAAATGCATGTGAAAGATTGTTTAGTTGCTTGAATGAAATAACTCTACGTAAACATGACTTTAGGAGAACAAAAAAAATGATTAAAAATAAAAAAAAAAAAACGTAAATTAAAAGTCGATTCTAAAGTTTGTGATAAGTTAATATTTCATTACGTTGCATGATAATATTCAATGAGACGTATTGCAAGATACATTCGAACGTATTACATGATATATTCTAACGTAAAGTTTATTTAAACAACGTAAAACATAAGTTTAAATACTAATTAGAATATATTGAAAAAAACATATATTACATCGACTAAAAATGTGCATGGGGTGCCCAAGCGGGCCGCCCCGTTAAAATTCAATTTCGACGCCTATCCACCAGGAATGGGCTCGAAATCTAAGACTGTGGAGTGTCGACAAATTATTGGATTCTTGTGATCCAAGGTCGGGTCTGAAATTCAGATTCACACTTCTGAAAACCACCCACCAACCTCTCTTTTGCAAGAGATTCTGGATGTGAAGAAGGTGAAATCTAAACTGATGCAGTCGGGTATCGAGTTCAACAGCACTTCGTTGTGTTTTTAAAATGCTTCGTTTCGGTCCTTTTTTACATTGCATTGAGCTAGTTTTTATAGAGGATTTCGCCTCTGAAACATTAATGTCAAAACCCTAAGTCCGTAGGCGCCGCTGAGATTTGACCCTTGTCAGATGATTTATGAGACATGGCTCGTACTGAGATTATCGCTAGGAACTCACATCAGTAGTTATGAGGCATGGCCTCGGACCGGATTTGTTGTTGAGACTGCTCGTCTCATTACTGCAGTTGGTGAAGTCCACCGTTCTACAGACCCACGTGGTCTCTTAAAAAAATGGGCACGTAGGGGTGCCACGTGGCGGTCATGCCTTGGATGTTTTAATGGCGCCTCTTGAATGGTCGAATGTCTGCCTTTGAATGTTGACTTTGAATGCTTCTGCCTTTGATGCCGAAGTGTCACGATATCGCGACACTTCGCCGGGTCTTGGCTTGGGGCCGAAGTGTCGCGATATCGTGACACTTCGGCCGGGCTTTGGCTATAGGGCCCGAAGTGTCGCGATATCGCGACACTTCGGCCCGGCTTGGGCTATAGGGCCCGAAGTGTCGCGATATCGTGACACTTCGGCCCGGCTTGGGTATAGGGCCCGAAGTGTCGCGATATCGCGACACTTCGGCCCGGCTTTGGCTATAGGGCCCGAAGTGTCGCGATATCGTGACACTTCCCGGCTTAGGGCCCGAAGTGTCGCGATATCGTGACACTTCGGCCCGGCTTTGAGGGCCCGAAGTGTCGCGATATCGTGACACTTCGGCCCGGCTTTGGTTTGGGGCCCGAAGTGTCGCGATATCGCGACACTTCGGCCCGGCTTTGGCTATAGGGCCCGAAGTGTCGCGATATCGTGACACTTGGCCGGCTTATAGGGCCGAAGTGTCGCGATATCGTGACACTTCGGCCGGCTTGAGGCCCGAAGTGTCGCGATATCGCGACACTTCGGCCCGGCTTTGGTTTAGGGCCGAAGTGTCGCGATATCGCGACACTTCGGCCCGGCTTTGGCAAAGGGCCCGAAGTGTCGCGATATCGCGACACTTCGGCCCGGCTTGGGCAAAGGGCCCGAAGTGTCGTGATATCGCGACACTTCGGCTCGGCTTTTGATGAGGGCTTTGCTTTGAAGACTTTGTCTTGCTTTGATAAGGCTTGTCTAAGACGACCAACTTTGCTCTGCTCATTTTTTGACCTTCTAAACTGTTGTGTGAGTGGTTAGGACCACTGTTTGACCTCTGAGGGCTGCCCTGAAAGCTGTGTGTGTCAATGCGATCAGTGTTTGTAGTCACTTAATCGGATGGGTGCTATTTTGGTGTCTACAATACCTATGAAGGAGATTCCAAGGTAAAGTTGGCAAAACTAAAAACTTATAGAAAAATATTCGAAGAATTGAAAATGGAATATTCTAAAGATATTACAAAGTTCTTGCTTTGAGTTGATGAAATTGCTAACACCATGAGAGGTCTAGGATTTGAGATGAAATAATTAGATGTTACTCAAAAGGTTTTGATATCACTTCTAATGAAGTATGATGCAAAGGTTTCAGCAATAGTTGTGGTAGGTTTTTGGCATTTAGGTTAAACATTCAATAGAAATAGGGTACTCTAGACCAAGGTGTATGCACTTTCCATGGCCCTTTGTTATATCATAGTGACAAATAATAATGCTTGAACCAATATTTTAGTCCACTACTCAAAGAGGATTCCACACACACCCTTGAGTGCACTACCTACCTCTCTAAAAATATGGGAGGGTAATCTTCTTAAATGTTGTTATCAATGCACTATTGATAGATACATGGTCAAAATGCTTCTTAGTGCTCAAGGTTTCTCCTAATCATAGCAGGTCTCTTGATATACCCAAAGATACATGGGAACTCAAGTTCGTATATAGGTGTTTTTTTAGGCCTAGATATTGGAGTCTAATCAGCCCTCACTTCACTAGATGCTTTATGAGCAATCTATCTTAGCCATTAATGACAACTCCTTCATTATATTTTAAAACCCTAGGCATAAGGTTTCTAACCTATTAAACAATAACATATTTTTTCTTTATATAAAAATGAACAGGAAAATGAAATCAATGAAATTTTATACCTAACAAGTCAAAAATGGTAGAGCATGAACTATTTACACTACAACAAAATGTGACCATGAAAAGTGCTCTGATACCACTTATTATGAACCTTGTAGTTAAATAAAAACAATCCACATAATATTGCAATAATAACATAAAGATAAACTTGAAATTAACAATATTGCAAGATAAAATGGGAAAATAGCAAATTATATTGTAGGAAGCAAAAAACATAATACAGAATCGTAGGCCTCTTTGAGGGGGCAACCTCCTTAGAAGCAGAGCTTTGATACAAAATATGAAGATACCTTCATCTATGCCCCCTTACATTTTTAAAGGATTTTTATAATCCTAACTATAACACTCAAGGGTTGGCATCACATGCAAGTGGCCACCCAAGCTAGAATCCTCTACCAAACAAGCAATTACACTATTAACATTGGTTACATAAAATGGCCCCACTTGTCTAGGCACCTCAAATGCCACATACACATTACAACATTACATAATATTATTAAGATCGACAAAGGGGTAACTACATAATAAGTTTATGATAGGGTCTTAATAAGAATAAAAGAGGCAGGTGCAAGCCTCGGAGTAGAAGTACCACAATTTTCATAGAAGCAAGGACAAAACTTTCTTACACTCAATGAAGGGAAAATTCCTAAATAAGGACCACTTCTAGGGTTGGTGGCAATGAAGGCCAAACTCAAGTCCCTAACTTTAATTTCTCAAAGCATGAATGATGAATAGTTAAGGTTGCTTGATGAGGCAAGTAAGAGGAAAAGGGATCGTAGATATAGTAGTTATGAGATCATTTGCATACCCCACCAAGGCAAAGAAACTCATCTCTTAAACCGTGTTGAATTATATCACTAGCCCTTCCACCGTCCCTCCTCTCTTCTTTTCTTTTATTCCTTCCCTTTCCTTTTCTTCTTCTCTTGATTCTTTCTCCCTATTTATTTTTTATCTTTTTGTTCTTCAATCCCTTCTTCTTCTACCATACATCCTTCTCCATAAATAAATGTGACCATAAGTTCTCCTAGAGGCACCCTACCTCCCAAAATTACTCACACTATCAAAACCACCCCAATCACATATTTTCCATTACCCACCATACAAATCACCACCACTATATTACTTGTCTCCTATGGTGATATCCCTTCATCCTCGTAGGCTAGTTTCTCCATTGGATAAAAAACTAACTCAAATGGTAAGTTAGATATCCATAATAGCATATCCATTCATTCTCATATTCATTCAATTGCTCCATTCATTGTTTCCATCCATCCACCTTGTTATCCCATCACATATGCTAAACGACTCTTGCTTGAGGAAATGATATTACCCACTCCTACCTATGTAAGTGAGTTTGTAAGAGAAACTCTAGTACCAAGTGTTGTGGCTACTCCACAACTAGCCCCAAAACTTGGGGACCCACCTTTTTTGTAGTTTTGATTTTAAGAATTTGTGTACCATTGGAGAGATGATTCCAATAGGGCATATATTCGATATGCGTCTTTCAGTTTGCAAGGTGCCTTGTCAAGTATCATTTTTGTTTTATTTCATCCTCCTCAGGATTGGTGATAGTTTTGGGTGTGCGTCCTCTTCTTTGTCCTTGGATTTGCGTAAGTGTGTCGCTCAGATTTCGTTTCTTTTTTTTGTTGAGTTAGTTTAGGTTGATATTAGTGCTTTAAGGTTTACCCATTTCAATTATTTTGAAATGAACTAAATCATTAAAACTTTAATATTTAAATAAACTAATAAAAATATATAATAAAAAATAAAAAATAAATAAAACCAATAAAAAAATAATAAATACATGTATAAAAGATGAGTCACATATTTACTTATATATATATCTTTTATATATGTACAAAAGATATTTAAAATGTAATTATATACATATATATAAATAACTAAAATGAAAACAATAAAAATACAAATAAAAAAGAATATAATAAAAATTAAAAAAAATAAATCTTTATGTTATGTTATATTATATTATATTATATAATATAAACATTTAAATTAAATGTAATGTAATGTAACGAAATGAAAGGGCTTAAATTCATAATATTAAGCTGTGAATTAATTTAGCTCTTCCCTATTAGAATGTAAGTTCTAATTCATTTTACCGTTGTTGGCAGGTGGAGCATCGAGCCAGCATGGCACGGACGTTCGTGTAGGAAGACCATAGACATGTAGATCGAACGTTGTGGCCAAATTACTGCTAGTGACTTGGTGGATATATGTTGAACAAGGCGTGGATAGTATGGGTGATTAAGTGGCAGATTATAAGGCCACAGTGTCATAGGTTGATTTGCATAATGATGGGGGACGATTTTCTCGACGACTAGCGAGGGCAGCACAAAGAACCCTAAATCTGACATCAACAACAAAATAGACGGGTCCCATGATAGCTCGACAGTAGTAATAAGTATGTGAGTTCGAAAGCATATCGAGTACGATGAGTTGGTTTAGAGGGCATCGATGTGGTGAAGCAGGTGTACAATGGATTGGATGTGAGTTTCACCGATGATACATCAAGTAGCGAGAGTTAACAAAAGTTTCATAGGCATACATAGTGACAACACAACAAGTTGGAGGTTACATCGTTGGGTATTAACAATCATATTTTGAGAGCCCCAACATCCTGGTGAAGGCAGACTACTTAGACGACAAATAGCAAATCGACGACCAACAGTGGGCACCCAGGGGTCAACTTGGCATTAAAGGCGACAGCGTCAAACTCGGAGTGAGCACCCAAAATAGGTTTTGGGTGAACTACGTCGAGCGGCTTCTAAAATATTAGGTTTGAGGGTACATTTCTCATGGGGGCAGTGAGTGTGTTCATCCAGCAGATAACATGGAGAAACTTCATGGGGTTTTCACAATGCAACAACAAAAGGGATCGCCAGGTGGAATCAATGGTAGCGTCAACCACAACGTAGGATAAAGGGTCAAAACATAAAAGGTTGTATAAGCCAATGAATTACTAATAGAGTAATATATCGAGGGTGACATCGACAATGCGATTCACAGAAGGATTGGTGGACCATATAGGCACGTTGAATGAAGAACAGAGATGTTATACGCAGTGGGTAGCTAGTGAAATGCATGACCAGTTTGGCATTGGTGCAATCAAACAACGATAGCGAAATCCACATAGGACAACATCGCAAGGCATCCTCGTATAGCCAACATGGATGACAGCGTTGGGCATTTATGTAAAGATGTTTTCTATATCAAGGGAATCAATGACGTCAACGATGCACACAATGGATACAACAAAAGTCTAGGTAAAACACGAGGATTGCGAATAAGGCAACAACATCGAGCTAGGTAAGATGCATCACAACAAATAAAAGAAATTGTAGCTATATTCATGGAGATTTTGGCTGTTATAAGATGCAACGGTGTTAGCATAATAGAGGAGTTGTTTGCCATGGCAGACGACAGTGGGGTCAAGGTAGCGCCAAAGGACAGCATGGGTGTTGAAATACTTGACAAGATTATTCTAACATGGAATTAAATGTTGTAAACTCAGGTTAGTGTGAAGTATGATAGGGCGGTTAGTCATTGTTCATCTAATCAACAATAGTTGTTGGACGCATAGAGGTGAACTACAAGACTATGAAGTAGCACATAACAAGGATGTAGAAATGGACATTTCCACATTGACAACGCTAGACAAAGACCTCAACCCATGTGGCAATGATGATTTTCCAAATTGGATTATAGTGGGAAGTGTAAGACGTTTCTAACAGTGCGATGAGGTGAAGACTCAGCTTCCAAAGTGGACATGCGATGGCTGAAGTGTACAGTTGACGGTGTTTTTAGGGCATTGGAGGGAACATCATTCACAGGAAAATATGCCATGATGCCCCAAAGCATTATGGGTTCATGAGAAGTGTTGAATGGCATTAAAATCATATGAAAATAGCCATACCGACATATATGATGGTGAACAGTGTCGAGAGTTAGTCATGGGGAATCTCATAACCATCTCCACGCGTATCTACAGGTGCCAAATTTGTATGAGGGCACAGGAGAAAAAATTAATAATAAAAAGGTGCAGCGTTGAGCATCAAAATACGTGATGGGACCCGTGATATTCAAAATAGATGAAAATAAGGGTCCACATTGAATTTAAGGTCATTTTAACCTTTCTTTAATAAAATAATATTTGTCAGAACCCACATTGGATGGATGAGAGCCCACGTTGCATGCATTGTTGGCAATTTGAGTTATTTTGTGTTGTCATTGATGTCACATGGATCACATTGAGTTTTGGTGGCAAAATCACTTCATAAATAATCATTTATGATATTTTGGAGAGCATGGATATTTGTTAGAATATGTTGTTTACCTTAGCTCATGTTCACCTAGGTAATTTATTTTCTTTTATTTAGTTATTCCATGTATTTTCCCCACCCACTTATGTGTGGATATTTTATTTATCTTATTTAAATATTATGAGATGTTACATATTTATTTCTTAGATATTATGGGGATATTTTTAGGTTTGACTATTCCTAGGGGTGACATTTGGAGGGTTGATATTCTTTCTCCCATTGTGGTTACATATCTATGGACCATATCACTTATTCCTTTTGTACGGTGGATATTTATCCTTAGCTTGATCCTACTTCTATGGTTGATAATCCTTGCCTATATAATCAAGGCACCTTCATTGTACTCATTGGGAAGAGGAAGTTTCATTTTCAGATCTAATATATGATATTGTTGCTCTCTTGTTTTCATATCTATTTGTAATATTATGCTGTCAATTTGCTTTTAGATTCTTGTTTTGGTTGAATGTGGTGTTTCTATTAAAAATTAAGATCCTTGCAGCTGGGAATAATTTGATTATCATTCCTTTCATGGCATTAGAGTGATAGGTGTTGCAGTCATCCATTTGTGAGTGTTGTGTAGTTGTTTCTCTTGTAGGTTCGAAGAATTGTGTGGAAGCTTTGGTTTTTGTGATCAGGCCCTTGGTGGAGTTTTTTGGCCAGTTTGTATCACTCCTTACATTGTGAGATCATCACCAGCCTCCTAAAATCTCTTCTGCCCATACTGTAATAGCCTCATTCCCTTGGATCTGTCCTAAGCATTTTTTTTCTTGAGCATTTCCCTTTTTAGCAAGGTTACCAACCCAGTCCGTTTTTATATTTTGGATGTATCTCCTGATAGAAATGCCCTTTTTCCACAAATATTTTTGGAGGTCCGTATATGCATTCATTTGAGTTGTGCCCAAAATTTCATCTCATTTGGATTAATATTCTTCAAGATATATTGATTTTACGAAAACCTACAATTTTTTAGTAATCTGCATATATCTTCATCAAAAATTTTGAGTTTTTGTAGATGTTTTTACAGAATGTGTAAAATCATATTATAGACCTTCCCATAAAATTTCAAATAATTTAGAGCTATATTCTGATAGTTACAATGATTTTACTATTTTTAGTAAACTCATCATTTTAGAAGAAATATTGGGAGTTGCTCAGTAAAATTTTTACCAGGTCTGTAAAATCATTTTTCTGATATGTCTACAAAATTTCAGATTTTGTGGATCTGTATTTATATATTTATAATTATTTTATGATTGCACTCTCAATATTACATTGTGAAAAAGTTTTTGCACTTGTACCAGTATATGGAGTACTATTATAAAGTCTCATATTCCTTCATTTGATGTTTGTCCACTTAGTTTGAAACTTTGTGATCAGCTTACTTGGTTTTAAGTATTAGTGGATCCTACACATTGTTGTTCTTGAGGATTCCTTTGTCTTTGACTTCCCTTACTTTGTTGTAGCGCATCCTCTTGTGCTAATCTTCCTCATTGAGGCACTTAGTTCGAAGGAGGGGATTATTTGGGGAATTCCTTTGGATATTTTGCAGAGTTTAGATGATTCATTTGTACATTGATGTGATTTATGGAGGTGCATATAAATAAAAGGTAAAAACCTTTGATTATTTAATACTTGACATAGCGCATGAGAGAGAATCGTTGAAAGGGGAGCAACAAAGAAATAAGGATAAATAACTTTCAATTTGAGAACAAGGTCAAGTAAACAACGTGGGAAAGTGATGTCACAGAGGACTCCTATAGCACAGTTGGTAGCACATAAAATTTGCACAAGTCAAGCTCATTGTTCGAATCCCACCAGGGGCAAAGTGTTTTGCTAAGAAAGTAAAATCAAGTTTCAGATTTGAGCGCAGGTTAAAGTTGGGTGTTTGGGATTAAAATCCCAAGATGGGCTAGCACCCACGTGGTAAGTGGTTTACAGTGCTAAGCGAGACAAATGGAGTTTGACTCCCATTAAGGTGGTGAAGGTGCATTAATTTTTGGCAAGGCATTGATGATTTCAAAGGTGTGAAGGCACATTGATTTTTAGTAAGGCATTGACGATTTCAAAGGTTGAGAAGGCAGCAAATTTTTAATAAAGGTATTTATCTCCAGCGCATGGTAATATTTTTTATTACCAAATTTTTGGTGCATTAAAATTATTTCTGTGATAACTAGGGATTCATAAGGTGTTTAGGGAGATAAATGCTTGTTGTATGTGTTAATGTGCTTAGGGAGTTATAAGGTGTAAAATTGAAATATTTGTGATTGTTGTGTGTGCTTAGGGAGATATAAGGTGTGAAAATAAATATGTGTGTTTGTTGTATATGGAGTTATAAGGTGTGAAAAAAAATAAATAAAATCATAGGTGCTTGTTGTTTATGTTAATGAAATTAGGGAGTCATAAGGTTGAAAAGTGTTGAACTTGTATATGTCCTAGTGCATGATTTGATTAAGAAATTAAAACTAGGAACTTGAGACCTAGTTAATTGCTACCTTGAGTTAGAAGACATGCACATGAGTTAGGGTTTGAAGTTGAAGACAAATTGCTTGATTATGTGCCTTGGCTATTGAGAGGAAGTGGATGGATTAGAAAATCAATTTTATGGATAAAATTGATACTTGAGTTCCATGATTGCTTTAGTGGAGTTCATTGAGAGTATTACCATTATTGAGGAGGTTTTTGCTATTGCTTTTAGGATATTATTGTTGGTTACTTGTTGATTTCATTACCACTATTTGAGATCATTAAGGAGATCATTTTCTAGTCACTTGTGGATACATTTTCCTTTCATTTGAGGGGATCATTGTTGGCTATTTGAGAGCTCTTTGCTTGAGGGAGTTGTGCTTGTTTCTTGAGAGATTATTGACATTGCATGAGGAAGATATTATTGAGAACCTATTGCTATCACTTGTGGATATTGTCCTTGGTTGGTTGAAGTCCTCATTGTTATTGCTTGGAGAGGTTTTCATTAGAGAGCTCATTTGCCATGCATTTGAGAGTACATTGTTGAGCATTGTTGTTATCCATTTGAGAGTACATTTTGTGCGAGCATTGTTGTCATCCATTTGAGAGTATATTGTTATTTTTTTTGATTTTTATTAGAAATTGAGCATTGTTGTCATCCATTTGAGAGATCATTTGTCATACATTGTTGAGATCATTGTGGATCATTGTTGTCATCCATTGAATAGTACATTAACATTCATTTTTGAGCACATTGTTGAGTATTATCATCATTCATTTGTTATCCATTGTTGATTTCATCATTGAGCCTTGCCTTCATTGATTTGTGGTTGATATTTGAGTGCTACTTGAGATTCATTGGTTGAGCCTTTGGGAAGGCTTTTGGGATAGAATTTTTGGACAGATTTGAGATAGCTTTTGTGCATGATTGGTTGAGCCTTTGAGAAGGCTTTTGGGACAGATTTGGGACAACATTTGAGCAGTATTGTTTGAACCTTTTGTTGAAGGCTTTGAGAAATTTGGGACAACATTTGAGCAGGATTGTTTGAGCCTTTTGTGAAGGCTTTGAGGACATATTTGGGACAACATTTGAGCAGGATTGTTTGAGCCTTGTGAGAAGGCATTGAGGCAGATTTGTGAGCAGTGAAAGAGATAGGATAGAAATAGAAAACACATAAACACCAGTTGCCTAGCTGAGTAGATCAATGGATAGCCTAGCTAAGCAGATCAATGGATAGCCTAGTTGAGTAGATTAGTGGATAGCCTAGTTGAGCAGATCAATGGATAGCCTAGCTGATCAGATTAGTGGATAGCCTAGCTGAGTAGATCAGTGGAGAGCCTAGCTGAGCAGATCAGTGGAGCCCACTTGAGCAGATCAGGATAGCCTAGCTTTGAGCAGATCAAAGTAATCATTTGTATTGGGATAAGGATCCCTATTTCTTTGTGAAATATTATAAGGAGAATATCTTGTGGACTACCCCACATTGGGGGAACCACGTTAAATCTTGTGTCTCAATTATGTGTGATGATTTGTGCACTTGCTTACTATTGCTATCTATGTTATTAATGCACACTGCTATATTTGGTTATTGCAATTGAGGACACTAATTGATATTGGTTTGGAAAGAAAGTAAAAAGTGGGTGCTATACTGTTCACCCCCCTCTCAGTATAAGCTTGTGTTCTTCAATTGGTATCATAGCGGGTTCCTTCGAAAAGGCTAATAGCTTGAGGGTAGATTCTACAAGAACACAGATGGCTTCACAGAATGGATCATCTACAAGTAAGGCTCCACTATTTGACGGTAACAATTATGCTTTTTGGAGCATGAGAATGAAGAACTATTTGATATCACAAGGATATGAGGTATGGCAGATGGTTGCAAAAGAGTATAAGGTTGAAGGTGATCCCGAGACAGATAAGACTATCAAGAAATTGGTTGAGATCAATGCAAAGGCAATGAATTGTATTCTGAGTGGGCTTCGTGAGACAGATTTTGCAAAGGTCATGGTATGTAATTCAGCTAATGAAATGTGGACCAAGTTGCGGAATACCTATGAAGGAGATTCCAAGGTAAAGTTGGCAAAACTACAAACTCATAGAAAAAGATTCGAAGAATTGAAAATGGAAGATTCTAAAGATATTACAAAGTTCTTGCTTCGAGTTGATGAGATTGCTAACACCATGAGAGGCCTAGGATTTGAGATGAAAGAATCAGATGTTACTCAAAAGGTTTTGAGATCACTTCCCATGAAGTATGATGCAAAGGTTTCAGCGATAGAAGAAACAATGAATATCGACAAGCTAACAATGGAAGAACTACAAGGAACTCTCACAACTTATGAGATGAGGATAGATAAGCATCAGGCTCCAAAGAAAGAAATTGCATTCAAAGATTTAGAGAAAAATAAAGGGAAAGATCCAGAGATAGATAGAGATTCAGATAATGATGAGGAAGCTAACTTCATCAAAAGGAAAAAGGACTCAAGGAATTACAGGGATATGAAGAAATTCAAATGCTACAAGTGTGGTGATTATGGTCACTATGCAAACAAGTGTCCACATGAAGAAAATAGTGATGATGAAAAATAGGATCATAGAAGAAAATAAGAAGGAAAGCATAAGCATGACAAAGATGACAGGTACAAGCAAAGCAAGCATGAGAAGAAGAAAAGTTTTCGTAAGACTAAGAAAACTTTCTACATTGAGGAAGCAAATGATGGCTCAGATCACAGTGATAGAGATCACTCAGATGATGAAAAGGAAGAACATCTATTCTTAGGAATAGAAGGTGAAAGAGAACAATGCTTTGTGTGTGGTCAACGAGATCACAGATCAGGATATTGCAATGGCTTCAGTGATAGTGAAGATGAAATGACATACCAAGGAAACAAGCAAAGACAAAGGATTCATGAGAGTTTGTTTGCTATAGAAGAAGATAATGATCTCAGTGATAGTGAAGATGAAGAAGGGTTTTTCTATGGGATAAAATAAGTAGAAGAAGAACTTCCACTCCAAATAGAAGAAGTTAAACAAGAGGATATTTCAAGAAAGATAGATGTCTCAGTTGATCTAAAAGAAGACTTCAATGATATCCATGAGCAACTACAAGAGGTTAAGGAGAATATAAAATAATTGAGATGTTCCATACTTGAGAAGTTTGATCCATCACATGACTCAAAAGGTCAAGATATTTTCACTGAGAAGGAAACATGTATTTTAGAGACAATAGAGACGGATGCCAGTTTGCTATTGGACACAAATGAAGAGAAATATGAAGAAAGTTCCAAAGCTCCTATGGCTCCAAATATCCAATTTGGATCTTGTTTTGAGATAGGTGAATCAAGTTCAAAAGGCAAAGAAATTCTTGAAGAAGAAAGCAAGGAAGAAGTTAAGGAAGAATATTTGGATACCACAAAGAAGGATCAAGGATACAATGCACAAGTCAAAGATGATCACAAGGATAATGGTCAAGAAAGGTATGAGGAACCAAGGCATGAACAAAGGGCTTTTCAAGGACATTGTTTTTCTTGTAATGGATTTGGACACAGGGCTATACACTACAGGGTCTATGGATCAAAGAAGTTTGATTTTGCTAGAAGGAACTTCAAAGGAAGAAGGTATGGTTTTCAGGGACATTGCTTCTTATGCAATAGGATTGGTCATAGAGCTTCTCAGTGCAAAGGAAATGAGCAATATGGTTTTGATTATAGAGCTACACAATTCAGAGGTCATGGTCAAAATGATTATGGAAACAGAGCTTCACAATACAGGGTTCAGGAAAGGAATGGATATGGAAATGATTTCAAGAAAGAATTCAGGATATGGGCACCATCCAAAGGCTACAATATCAAGTGTTTTAATTGCAATAACTTTGGACATATTGCAAGATGGTGTAGGACTCAATTCCAAATAGGTTCAAGGCAAGAAGGTCAAATAGTTTCAAGGCAAGAAGGTCAAACAGGTTCAAGACAAGAAGATCAAGTAACTCATCAAGAAAAGGATATCAGAAAGATGTGGAAGGAAGTTGAAAAAGGAAAGGAATAATGTAATATGGGAGTAAATGTACTCCCACCCCAAAATTAATCACCTCAAGAGAGAAGGTGGTAGGGGGGCTAAGCTTAAGAGTCATATATTTTAGCCCCATAGGTGTCCCTTTTGCCATTGATGTCAAAGGGGGAGAGATTTGAGTAAGGGGGAGAGCATTGAGTTAGGGGGAGCAACCTCCAAAGAGAACATTGAGATAGGGGGAGCAACCTCCATAGAGAGTATTGAGTCAGGGGGAGCAACTTTGATTTTCAAAAATGGCTTTTGCAGTGATTGTGGTGATTTGCATTAGAGGTGTTGCCATCAATGACAAAGGGGGAGATTGTTGGCAATTTGAGTTATTTTGTGTTGTCATTGATGTCACATGGATCACATTGAGTTTTGGTGGCAAAAGCACTTCATAAATAATCATTTATGATATTTTGGAGAGCATGGATATTTACAGGGTTTTGTGGCACAAGAGGCATATAATATTTAATTTTTTAAATATTATATTAATGGTTTTTATTAAAACCAATGGTAAAGGTTTTTATTAAAACCAATGGCAAGGGTTTTTATTAAAACCGACGGAAAGGTTTTTTATTAAAACCAACGGAAAGGGTTTTCATTAAAACCATTGGAAAGGGTTTTTCATTAAAACCACTATGCTAAGACTTCTCCAAATTATGATGGATGAAAAGGTTTTCCAATAAAACCTAGGTGCAAAAAGTTTCATGACGAAATTCAAAAGAATGAAGGAGATATCCCAATTCAAAGTTAAAAGGTGAATTATTAAATTTTTATTTAATAATTCTAAGGTCTAAAGTTGAATTATATTATCCATCGACGTGCAAAGGTTGGGGAGATAAATAAATATTCATCGACGTCATTCGAAGGCATGGAGGTGCATATAAATAAAAGGTAAAAACCTTTGTTTATTGAAGACTTGACATAGCGCATGAGAGAGAGTCGTCGAAAGGGGAGCAACGAAGAAAGAAGGATAAATAACTTTTGATTTGAGAGCAAGGTCAAGTAAACAACATGGGAAAGTGATATCACGGAGGACTCCTATAGCGCAGTTGGTAGCGCACGAACTTTGCACAAGGTAGGTTCGATGTTCGAATCCCGCCAAGGGCAAAGTGTTTTTCTAAGAAAGTAAAATCGAGTTTCAGATTTGAGCGCAGGTTAAAGTTGGGTGTTTGGGATTAAAATCCCAACGTGGGCTAGCACCCACGTGGTAAGCGCTTCACAGCGCTAAGCGAGAGGAACGGAGTTTGACTCCCACGAAGGTGTGAAGGCGCATTAATTTTTGGCAAGGCATTTTGGCAAAGATGATTTCAAAGGTTGTGAAGGCAACAAATTTTGAATAAAGGTATTTATCTCCAGCGCATGGTAATATTTGTTATTACCAAAGTTTTGGTGCATTAAAATTATTTTTGTGATAACTAGGGAGTCATAAGGAGTTTAGGGAAATAAATGCTTGTTGTATGTGTTAATGTGCTTAGGGAGTTATAAGGTGTAAAATTGAAATATTTGTGATTGTTGTGTGTGCTTAGGGAGATATAAGGTGTGGAAATAAATATTTGTGATTGTTGTATGTGGAGTTATAAGGTGTGAAATTAAATAAATAAAAGCATAGGTGCTTGTTGTATATGTTAATGAAATTAGGGAGTCATAAGGTTGAAAAGTGTTGAACTTGTTATATGTCCTAGTGCATGATTTAATTATGAAATTAAACTAGGAACTTGAGACCTAGTTAATTGCTACCTTGAGTTAGAAGACATGCACATGAGTTAGGGTTTGAAGTTGAAGACAAATTTCTTGATTATGTGCCTTGGCTATTGAGAGGAAGTGGATGGATTAGAAAATCAATTTTATGGATAAAATTGATGCTTGAGTTCCATGATTGCTTTAGTGGAGTTCATTGAGAGTATTGCCATTATTGAGGAGGTTTTTGCTATTGCTTTGAGGAGATTATTGTTGGTTACTTGTTGAGTACATTGCCACTATTTGAGACCATTGAGGAGATCATTTGCTAGTCACTTGTGGATACATTTGTCTTTCATTTGAGGAGATCATTGTTGGCTATTTGAGAGCTCTTTGCTTGAGGGAGTTGTGCTTGTTTCTTGAGAGCTTATTGACATTGCATGAGGAAGATATTATTGAGAACCTATTGCTATCACTTGTGGAGATTGTCCTTGGTTGGTTGAAGTCCTCATTGTTATTGCTTGGAGAGGTTTTCATTTGAGAGCTCATTTTCCATACATTTAGAGTTTTGTCATGGGCCATTTGAGAGTACATTGTTGAGCATTGTTGTCATCCATTTGAGAGATCATTTGTCATACATTGTTGAGATCATTGTGGATCATTGTTGTCATCCATTGAAGAGTACATTGCCATTCATTGTTGAGCACATTGTTGAGTATTGTCATCATTCATTTGTTATCCATTGTTGAGTTCATGATTGAGCCTTGCCTTCGTTGATTTGTGGTTGAGATTTGAGTGCTACTTGAGAGTCATTGGTTGAGCCTTTGGGAAGGCTTTTGGGATAGAATTTTTGGACAGATTTGAGACAGCTTTTGTGCATGATTGGTTGAGCCTTTGAGAAGGCTTTGGGACAGATTTGTGGATAGATTTGGGACAACATTTGAGCAGGATTGTTTGAGCCTTTGTGAAGGCTTTGAGGATAGATTTGGGACAACATTTGAGCAGGATTGTTTGAGCCTTTTGTGAAGGCTTTGAGGATAGATTTGGGATAGCATTTGAGCAGGATTGTTTGAGCCTTTTGTGAAGGCTTTGAGGATATATTTGGGACAACATTTGAGCAAGATTGTTTGAGCCTTGTGAGAAGGCATTGAGGCAAATTTGTGAGCAGTGAAAGAGAAAGGACAGAAACAAAAAACACATCAACACCAGTTGCCTAGCTGAGTGAAGAACACAAGCTTATACTGAGAGGGGGGTGAACAGTATAAGACCTCTTTTTACTTTTTCCTTTATACTTCAAAATAGTAAAGCAATATACCCAAAGCAATATCAAAACAATGCACAATATCATCCACAAAGTGACACCAATTTTAACGTGGTTCACCTAGAATGCCTGGGCTACGTCCACAAAACTTTTCTCTAAAAGTTATCTCAAAGTTCTTTGGGAAACCTTCCCAATTACAATGTTTATGAGCCTCGGCCCAAAGGAGATACCTTCCCCCAATCTAAATTTATGAGCCTCTGCTCAAAGGAGATACCTTCCCCCAATCTGAATTTATGAGCCTCGCTCAAAGGAGATACCTTCCCCTCTACTCTGGAAATGATCCCTCGAAAGATCAACTGCCTCTACCTCTTGCCAAGCACGTGGAACTCCTTTCCATCGAAGACCTCCTATCCTCAATGCTTAGCCTAAGAGACCTCTGCCTTCTATGATCACGTCCACAGTAGCTCAGCAACCTGTACCAAACATAGTCAGTCGGTCTAGTACAAGTCTTCCTCTGTCTGTCAGATCTGTCCAACTCTTGAACAAATCAATCCTCTACACACAAGCCTTCTCAAAGACTTGCCAAATCTGTCCTCAGGTTCTTCTCAAAGAACCAATGCACCTCTGTCCTCAAGTTCTCTGATAGAACTATCAAAAACTCAGCTCACAAGTCCTCTGCTAGGACCTGTCCAAATCTGCTCACAAGTCCCCATCGAAACCTGTCCAAAACCTGCTCACAAGTCCCCATCGAAACCTGTCCAAAACCTCAGCAAGCTCACCAAGAAAAACTTGCTTAGCATGAACCCACAAAGAGAATTGTTAGAGACCCAATGTGATTCATAAACCTCATAGAAGCATAAAGAGAATTGTTAGAGACTCAATATGTTCTATACTTAACTCCCAATCTCAATCTCAAATCTCATAGAAACATAAAGAGAATTGTTAGAGACCCAATATGTTCTATACTTAACTCCCAATATCAATCTCAACTCAATCTCAATCTCAAAAGAATAAGATAGATGTAGTATGCTTTTCTCAAGAATATGAAACACAACCCAACAATTGCCAACCATGCAATATCTCATATAACAATGATACTCATATTCTTTTTACCAACAATTAGGGTTTCAACAACAATGCTCATCAAACAAGGTTTAGTCAACCAACACCATTCAACTCAACATCAACCTTGAAGCATTCAACCAATCATCACAAGAAAAGGAAACAAGTAGAAATCCTTTTCCCTCCAAGGATATTTGAACAAAACAGCCACCAACACAATATCACCAAATGCAAAGAATAACTTGCTCAAATCAACTCAATGGAGTAAGCCCAATATCATGTATCAAGTAAAGCACTAACTTGATCAAAACAACCTCTATGGAAGCAACTCAACCATCAATATCAAAACAGCCAACTAAGGGTTTCATCATCTCAATGCAAGTAGCAAGACTTACTAACATAAACCCTAGTGCAAAAAATGCTTCCTCTTCCTCAACCAGAATTATGCATTCACCCAAAAACTCATCAATGATTTTAATGCATAAACAATCTTCAATATCCAGAAAATAGGATTTACACCAAAAATACCTAGTAGACAACCTTTTCACTCCAAACTCAATTTCAGAAAATATACCATCAACAATATACATGGAAGAAGTTGCCCATACCTTTACTTTGATGAAGAAGGAGAACTCAAAATCTGTCACAACACTAACTCTCAATTTGCCACCAATTAGAGTTAGCAACTATACAACAATATACAATAATAAAGATCCAAATTAACACCTTATTTCTCCAACTTAATAAAAACCACCAGAAGTATAATATACATACAAAGTAAAACCTCTTTACACCTTATTACTCCACATAAACATTAAGCATCAATAAAACAATGTCAAAGCAAATATGATACCTTAACCTTATACCTCCAGCGCATTCACAACCACTATCCTTTGCACACCACGACCAAAAGAAAATTACCCATGAAGAGAATCGAACTCGGCACCTCTGCCTTCTAGCGCCTTCGCTAAAACGCCACCGTCGTTGGGTCACAAGTGCCCAATGAAGAAATACAGTGTTGCCCTATATTTTATCTTCCTTTGACGCCAAGAATCTGGAAAACGTAAATGTCTTCCTCAAGCCACATGCAAACTGGTGAGCGCTGTCCAAAACGTAACTTACTGGGCAACAAAAATAATCATCCACACAGTGCAAACAGAAAACTATTATCCTTCGTGCAATCCAATCAATCGTAGGTGAAAGCAAACTGTCGGATGTCAAAGCGCAAACTGAAAACGTAATTCGAGTGCAGTCCCAACAATTGTAGGTGAAGCGCAATCTGTCGGATGTCAAAGCGCAAACTAAAAATGCAAGAAATTACTTGGGCAACTCAATATCGATAATCAACTCTCAATGAAATACAACGCTTTCTCGAAGATCACAGAGCTACGATTTTCATTACTCGGAGTTACAATCACTTTAGAAAATCATCCCCACTTATATAGCCATTTCTCCTTAACTGTTTGACGTCGGCGCTCCTCCAATGATGGCAACACATCGGCGAAAGAATTCTTTTTTCTCCGTCGCTTAAGGGTTGAAAGACCCTTTAATAATAATTAAAATAATAATTATTATTATTTTATTAATAATAAATTAAACTTAGACCCTTGTCAAAGGTTTGAGTTAATTTAATTATTAATAATAAACATGGACCTTCAAGGTTTTTCAAGAAGTAAAAACCTTTGCATTAAGTTAAGCTTGGTTTTAATAAAAACCCTTAATGAGTCCAAATGGTTTTAAGAAAAACCTTTAACCTTGTCACCATGGTTTTAATAAAAACCCTTTAACATTATGAAGCTTCTCAAGATATTTTTGACATCACACTCTTTTTGATATCAACACAAAAATGCCTTTTGACATCAATGACAACTTATACACTTGAGCAAAGGCAATGTACCCAAAGTACCCAAAATTGCCAACAATCTCCCCCTTTGTCATTGATGGCAAACCTTTACTGAAAACACTTCTCAAGAGCCAAAACTGAAACCAACTGTGCTAACAAGCCGACCAACTGTGCCCACAACTGAGAATCTTCCTTTGAAGTTTTGCTCCCCTGACTTGAAGCTTTCCTCTTCACTTTGAAGCTCTCCCCCTTACTCATATCTCTCCCCCTTTGTCATCAATGGCAAAGGGCCACCTTTGGGGCTCGGGACTAAGAATGAGCCTCTTAGCTTAGTCCCTCCCCCACCTCCTGATGAGGTGATTAATTCTAGGGTGGGAGTAAAACTCCCATTAGGCACCGATCATCATCAGCGTCTATAACTTCCTTGTCGGGCCTTCTCTTGAACTCTTTGTCCATATTCCTGTTCTTGTCACTTTCTTGTTCTTGTTCTCATCCCTGTTCTTATCCATGCCTTGATCCTTGGACCTGTTCATACCATTGTTCCTGTTCTTGTACCTTGGAATTTCAGCTCTACACTGTCTAGTTGTGTGACCTTCATTGTTGCACTTATAACAAGTAACAATGTTATTTCTTTTAGGCATACCTGTTCTTTGAATCCACCAGTTCTGACCAAACCTATTCTACCAAACCTGTTTTGATCAAACCTGTTCCTGTTATTTGCCTTGCAATAAACTGCCTTGTGCCCAAACTGTTGACAAGAGTAGCAATACCCTTGAAAGTAACTAGCACTTCTGAAACTGTCATTTACCTTCTTCACTTGAGCCATGCAATGTGAAGCTATGTGACCAAACCTGTGACAAGCAAAACATCTGCCTTGAAACTTTTCTTTATTTGACCTCTTAGGCTCGAAAACTTCTTCTTCTCATTCTGAATTCTATTTTCTATTTCTGTGCATCTATCATTCAAGGACTCATGATCTGAAATACTTTCCTCATCAGAACTCTCTTCCTTTTGGAGTCTCTTACTAGACTCTCCAACTTGTTCCTTGTGAGGCTTAACAAAACCAAGGCCTGTTTTATCTGTTGTCTTTCTTTGACCTTTGATGAGTGACTTAACCTTTTTGGAGCTATCTTGAAACCTGTGAAGCTTATCCTTGTACTCTTTAGTTTCCTCTTTCAAAGAAGCCATTTTCTGTTCTAACTCACTATACTCAAGAACCTTAGATTCTAACTCATCCTTGAGTTCTTGTGTCTTAGCTATAGAGAAGTCAAGACTTTCTATAAGATCATCTCTCTCCATACAACATTCATCTAACTTATCCTTGAGTCTAGCATTCTTCTTTCTTTCCTTTTTCAAAGCACTAAGAGCACTAATAAGTTCACCTTTAAGATCTACTTCTCCTTCCTCTATATGTTTGCTTTTTGAATCATCAAAGCCTTTTTCAGATTTCTTATCACTAGAGGTGCTACCCTTTTCAAAAACCATACATGCATCTTCCTTATAGTTTTCTGAAGCATCCTCATACATACTAGAAACCAAATCATTATTTGTGCAATCATCCTCAAGGTGACCAAAATTTCCACATCTAAGACATTTCATGATAATGAATCTATGTTTTGGTTCTTCCTCTTTTTCTGATATGAACAACATCTCATTTTCATTATCACTTGAAGAACTTTCACTATCACTACTAGAACACTTACTTGCCTTGTCTAGGTAGAAACTCTTCTTGTGCTTGTGAGAATACCTCTTTCCTTGATTGTTGTGCTCATCTTTGTTTTTCCTGTGATGCTTGTGCTTTTCAGAATCCTTGCTCTTACAATCCTGTTTATCTTCATCACTTTCATCCTTGGGAATAGTACAATCAGTAGCATAATGACCAAACTTTCCACAATTGAAACATCTTACATTTTTCATACTTTTGTGCTTTCTAGAGAACTTGCCTTTCTTGTTGTAATATGCCTCTTCATCACTAGAAGACTCATCACTCTCTTGAAGTTGTTTACCCTTGGATTTCTTGGTAGCCTTGAAAGTTGCCTCTTTCTTGACATCAACCTTCACTTGAGTTCTCAACTCAAATGCTGCAAGTATACTATGGAGCTCATCCTTTTTCAACTTATCCAAATCTTTAGCTTCCTCAATAGCAGAAATATTTTCACTAAATCTATTAGGAAGAGATCTTAAAATCTTATCACAAACATCATTTTCAGCAAGCTCAAGACCTAAGTCTTTCATGGAGTTAACAACCTCATCCATACGAAGCATGTAGTCACTAATATTTTCATCATCATTCATCTTGAGTTGTTCAAACATACCTTTGAAGTGTCTCAACTTGGCCTTTCTGACATTTGTATCACCTGTATGAACCACCTTCAACTGATTCCACATTTCACTAGTTGTCTTGCAGTGAATCACTTTGGTGAGATCTGCTTTCTGTAAGCCTTTCAGGATTGCATTCATTGCTTTTGAATTGTTGTGATGTAGGAGCCTTTCTTCTTTAGTATTAGGACCATGTTCAGGAATAGTGTACTCATCTTCAATCACTTCCCAAACCTCATTCCCAAGTGCCATTAGATGAACCTTCATCCTTGCACTCCAAAGACCAAAATCTGACCCATCAAGAATAGGTGTTGCATTGCCACTTGAATGATCCATTGTGTTCTTTACTAGCTTTTCCTTCAAGTTGTTAAACTTTTCGAAGGCACCCGCTCTGATACCAATTGAAGAACACAAGCTTATACTGAGAGGGGGGGGTGAACAGTATAAGACCTCTTTTTACTTTTTCCTTTATACTTCAAAATAGTAAAGCAATATACCCAAAGCAATATCAAAACAATGCACAATATCATCCACAAAGTGACACCAATTTTAACGTGGTTCACCCAGAAATGCTGGGCTACGTCCACAAAACTTTTCTCTAAAAGTTATCTCAAAGTTCTTTGGGAAACCTTCCCAATTACAATGTTTATGAGCCTCGGCCCAAAGGAGATACCTTCCCCCAATCTGAATTTATGAGCCTCTCCAAAGGAGATACCTTCCCCTAACTAAATTTATGAGCCTCTGCTCAAAGGAGATACCTTCCCCTCTACTCTGGAAATGATCCCTCAGAAGATCAACTGCCTCTACCTCTTGCCAGCACGTGGAACTCCTTTCCATCGAAGACCTCCTGTCCTCAATGCTTAGCCTAAGAGACCTCTGCCTTCTATGATCACGTCCATAGTAGCTCAGCAACCTGTACCAAACATAGTCAGTCGGTCTAGTACAAGTCTTCCTCTGTCTGTCAGATCTGTCCAACTCTTGAACAAATCAATCCTCTGCACACAAGCCTTCTCAAAGACTTGCCAAATCTGTCCTCAGGTTCTTCTCAAAGAACCAATGCACCTCTGTCCTCAAGTTCTCTGATAGAACTATCAAACTCAGCTCACAAGTCCTCTGCTAGGACCTGTCCAAATCTGCTCACAAGTCCCCATCGAAACCTGTCCAAAACCTGCTCACAAGTCCCCATCGAAACCTGTCCAAAACCTCAGCAAGCTCACCAAGAAAAACTTGCTTAGCATGAACCCACAAAGAGAATTGTTAGAGACCCAATGTGATTCATAAACCTCATAGAAGCATAAAGAGAATTGTTAGAGACTCAATATGTTCTATACTTAACTCCCAATCTCAATCTCAAATCTCATAGAAACATAAAGAGAATTGTTAGAGACCCAATATGTTCTATACTTAACTCCCAATATCAATCTCAACTCAATCTCAATCTCAAAAGAATAAGATAGATGTAGTATGCTTTTCTCAAGAATATGAAACACAACCCAACAATTGCCAACCATGCAATATCTCATATAACAATGATACTCATATTCTTTTTACCAACAATTAGGGTTTCAACAACAATGCTCATCAAACAAGGTTTAGTCAACCAACACCATTCAACTCAACATCAACCTTGAAGCATTCAACCAATCATCACAAGAAAAGGAAACAAGTAGAAATCCTTTTCCCTCCAAGGATATTTGAACAAAATAGCCACCAACACAATATCACCAAATGCAAAGAATAACTTGCTCAAATCAACTCAATGGAGTAAGCCCAATATCATGTATCAAGTAAAGCACTAACTTGATCAAAACAACCTCTATGGAAGCAACTCAACCATCAATATCAAAACAGCCAACTAAGGGTTTCATCATCTCAATGCAAGTAGCAAGACTTACTAACATAAACCCTAGTGCAAAAAATGCTTCCTCTTCCTCAACCAGAATTATGCATTCACCCAAAAACTCATCAATGATTTTAATGCATAAACAATCTTCAATATCCAGAAAATAGGATTTACACCAAAAATACCTAGTAGACAACCTTTTCACTCCAAACTCAATTTCAGAAAATATACCATCAACAATATACATGGAAGAAGTTGCCCATACCTTTACTTTGATGAAGAAGGAGAACTCAAAATCTGTCACAACACTAACTCTCAATTTGCCACCAATTAGAGTTAGCAACTATACAACAATATACAATAATAAAGATCCAAATTAACACCTTATTTCTCCAACTTAATAAAAACCACCAGAAGTATAATATACATACAAAGTAAAACCTCTTTACACCTTATTACTCCACATAAACATTAAGCATCAATAAAACAATGTCAAAGCAAATATGATACCTTAACCTTATACCTCCAACGCATTCACAACCACTATCCTTTGCACACCGTGACCAAAAGAAAATTACCCATGAAGAGAATCGAACTCGGCACCTCTGCCTTCTAGCACCTTCGCTTAAATGCCACCGTCGTTGGGTCACAAGTGCCCAATGAAGAAATACAGTGTTGCCCTATATTTTATCTTCCTTTGATGCCAAGAATCTGGAAAACGTAAATGTCTTCCTCAAGCCACATGCAAACTGGTGAGCGCTGTCCAAAACGTAACTTACTGGGCAACATAAATAATCATCCACACAATGCAAACAGAAAACTGTTATCCTTCGTGCAATCCAATCAATCGTAGGTGAAAGCAAACTGTCGGATGTCAAAGCGCAAACTGAAAACGTAATTCGAGTGCAGTCCCAACAATTGTAGGTGAAGCGCAATCTGTCGGATGTCAAAGCGCAAACTAAAAATGCAAGAAATTACTTGGGCAACTCAATATCGATAATCAACTCTCAATGAAATACAACGCTTTCTCGAAGATCACAGAGCTACGATTTTCATTACTCGGAGTTACAATCACTTTAGAAAATCATCCCCACTTATATAGCCATTTCTCCTTAACTGTTTGACGTCGGCGCTCCTCCAACGATGGCAACACATCGGCGAAAGAATTCTTTTTTCTCCGTCGCTTAAGGGTTGAAAGACCCTTTAATAATAATTAAAATAATAATAATTATTATTTTATTAATAATAAATTAAACTTAGACCCTTGTCAAAGGTTTGAGTTAATTTAATTATTAATAATAAACATGGACCTTCAAGGTTTTTCAAGAAGTAAAAACCTTTGCATTAAGTTAAGCTTGGTTTTAATAAAAACCCTTAATGAGTCCAAATGGTTTTAAGAAAAACCTTTAACCTTGTCACCATGGTTTTAATAAAAACCCTTTAACATTATGAAGCTTCTCAAGATATTTTTGACATCACACTCTTTTTGATATCAACACAAAAATGCCTTTTGACATCAATGACAACTTATACACTTGAGCAAAGGCAATGTACCCAAAGTACCCAAAATTGCCAACACTGAGTATATCAATGGATAGCCTAGCTGAGCAAATCAGTGAATAGCCTAGCTGAGCAGATCAGTGGATAACCTAGCTGAGCATATCAATGGAGCCCACCTGAGTAGATCAGGACAGCCTAGCTTTGAGCAGATCAAAATAATAATTTGTATTGGGATAAGGATCCCTATTTCTTTATGAAATATTATAAGAAGAATATCTTGTGGACTACCCCACATTGGGGGAACCACGTTAAATCTTGTGTCTCAATTGTGTGTGATGATTTGTGCACTTGCTTACTATTGTTATCTATGTTATTAATGCACACTACTATATTTGGTTATCGCAATTGAGGACACTAATTGATATTGGTTTGGAAAGAGTAAAAAGTGGGCATTATATTGTTCACCCCCCCCATCTCAGTATAAGCTTGTGTTCTTCATGAGTTTGTTGGGCTTGCATCAATTTAGAACATTAATTAATATGATCCATGAGGTTTTTATAATGTAGGTCAGAAAAATTAATGTCGTGGCAATTATGTTTGATTATAATAAACCACATAATGAGAAAAAGCGTTATGATTTATCACATCAAGTGAAAATAAATGCATAGGTAATTTTGAAACCATTCAAAGCATGAAAGGACTAGGGAAGAATATGAAACAAAAAACACATCAAAACCAGAGAAAATGAAATGAACCGTTTTATGGATTGAAAGTGGAAATGAATGGTCATTTTTGGAAACTTTAAAAACAGGAGTGAAGGCTATTGCAGGGGTTGGAAACTGTTGAAAACAGAGTTGCAGATTTGAGGGCAAGGGCCATACTGGACCTGTTTTGGGTTGTTTTTCCTTCCATTTGGACTGGTTTTTGGGGAAAACCAGAAATTCTGCTATTGTAAAATGGAACATTTTTAATGCAGAAAATTTTCAGAAATTTGCATCTTATGGGCAAGAAAGGAGGAGATTTTTTCTGCATGCTAGATTTAATCGTTTATCTTTCCCTTTCAGATTTTGGACTTATAGATGAAGTTTATGCATGTTTTATTGGTTGCTTCATGCGAATGTTTGAAATCTGAAACTTATTTTTGTACCCTAGGAGCTAGCACCTAACTTGTTTTGATTGTGCAAAATTGCAGGTCTAATAGGCTAGGTTGCATGCATGGAATACCTCACATCTTCGGTTTTTTCGGAATAGGATGGCATCATACTGATTGTAGCATACTTTGCATTTTCAGCTTTCATTTTCAGTTTTTAGATTTTGTTTTTATTTTCTAACTTTTTATTTTTATTTTTTTTTAATTTTTGGACATTAAAATAAAAAGTAAAAAAATTCAAAATCCAAAAATAATTGCATGGTTGCGTAGAGTATACTTCATACTTCCATTACGCACTTAGACATTTTTACTTTGGAGTCATTTCATATTTTTAAAAATTATCCGAAGTTGTTGTTTTTATTGCAGATTTTAAAATTTCAAAATTTCAAAATTTTCATTTTTGGGCCAAATTTAATTTTTTCAGCTTTATATCTCATTCATGAGCCTATGATGACATTTCCCTCATGAAAACTTCAATTTCATTGAAGGGGTTATGTTTTATGGCATTTCATAAATTACCATTTTGGGGTCCTAAATTGCCTTCTCTTTATAAAAATTCTGATTTTATGAAAGAGGGGTAATTTCTGCACTACATTGAAGATCATTATTTCAAAGCACTAAATTATTCATCTTTGTGAAAATTTGATTTCATTTAAGAGGGATAATTTGAAGTGACATTTTAAAGCCTCTATTTTAAGGCAATGAATTATCATCTCTTTGTGAAAATTAATTTCACTAAAGAGGGATAATTTATTAATCACATTAAAGGCTATCTTAATCTTCATGATAAGAAGCTATATTTGAAGACCCTATTCATCATTTCGGATTCACATTCATAGATAGATTTAATCTTCACTTTCATGCTTAAAGTAGGATTTAATGCAAGATAAAACTTGATTAAAATCCACTTAATAAGGGAAGATAAAATCTACCTTAAAATCCTCAAGATAAAAGGAATTAAGGCACTACATCATGGTCATATGAGGACCAACTCACATTTGCTTTATTTTGGTTTCATGAACAATCATTAAAGTAGCATGGTAAAATAAACCAACACGTGCCCCTTGTTTACAGTTACTTGCAATCACTAAGGTGTTCCAAGCATTAAATTGATACATCTTTATTTGAGATTACTAATACACATATGCAAATGCTAATATAGCGGAGACCTTGGAGAAGTTGTTTTGTTTAACTTCTTTGCAAGAGAGGGTTTTGGGATCCAAACCCTAAGGGAGAGTGTAATTTCACAATTGGGTGAAATTAACACTCAACATTTTGGCGCTAGAAGGAGGGCCTGAATTGGTTTACTTTATTTTATTTATGCTAAGCAATTCATGAATTGTTATTCATTGATCTAACGCTTTTGGATTGTTCATGGTTACTCAAGAGTTTTGAATTGCTAAATATTTCAAGTTCATTTGATTAGCATCTTTGGTTTCCTTTAACACTCACACTTTGGGAGCTAGGAGGATTTGAATTGATTTATTTTATTGCTATTTAGATGCTAAATTGTTCATGTTACTTGAAATATTTATTTACAAAACATTGGTCTTGACTAACGAGGTTTTGTTTCCATATGATTACTTTCATTGATTCTAACATTCTCTATTTTTGATGATGCATTAATGCTAACATGTTGCAAATTTGAGAATGTTCTTCAATTTCATGGTTTAATGGATACATATCTCTTGGTTGATGCTAACATGATGATTCATATGTTACATATTTGAGATTGGTTAGTCATTTTATGCTTATTTGTAAGATATCTTTATTTGACTAACAAATTGGTTTTGAAGTTATCCTTTGAGTTTCACTAATGGCATCGGTTGTTCTAACTAGGGCACAAATTTCATTGTGGATAGCTGGCTATTATCATCAATTGGATAGGCCTACTCATCAAATTCCTCAAGGGGTAGAAAATCATTTACCTATGTTTAAGCATGATGTGACCTCGGCTAAGGAACATATTCAAAGATACAAGGATACCTTAAGGCAATTGCAAATATGGAAAGGAGATGTTCCTTGTAGATTATTTTCATACACTTTGGATGAAGTTGCATATGAGTGGTACATACACCTACCTATAGATTCCATCACTTCTTGGGCTCAACTAGAAGCAACATTTACTAGCCATTTTGGAAAACAAGTTGACCCTGTTTGGATGTTAAATCAATTTGTCTCTATCTCTAGCGAACCTAATGAGTCCATGAGTGAATTCAATGATAGGTTTCATAAGTTGTATACCGAAGTGGTGTCCCATTTCTTCATTTCATAAGAGAGAGCTATTGAAATATACATGGGAGCTATACCACCCGAATTGGCTACATTGTTAAGGGAAAGTCTTGATGACCCATATTTGCATAGAGTCTATGAGGCCATGAGAGAATTAGAACAATGGGCCATTTCGATAAGAGAAAAGGTGGATCAACCATCATTGCTTAACCCTAGGGTGAACAATCAATGGGACGAAGTTGAATGTCCAAATACAACAACCACCTTAGATTCCATCCAAGAGGATGTGCAAGTCTCAAAGCCAAGGTCCATTAATGAGGATTGGGATGAACAAACCCATCAGGATATGATTTGGTCATGTTTACTCACAAAGGATTTGGATGACTGTTGGGAGAAAGATACAAGAGTTGATCCTATTGAACAAACCCTTGACTCAACAAAGGTGGTTGAGACTGAATTTGAAAAATCAATAGATGAATCGAAAGATCCAATAGAATCTCATCACTTATTTTTGGAAGATACGTTGGATGATATTGTTGATACTAATAATCAAGAAAACCCACACCTTCCAAATTGTGATAAAATAGAATTTTGGGTTACAAATGTGAATTGTGATCTTACAAATTTGAATACAAAGAGTAACCCACTTTTGGAAATGATTGAACCATCTAAGGAAGGTGAAGGTGAGTTTGAGGATCAACCCATTGATGAATTTGAAGAATGTGAAGGTATAGTTGAGCATCACACCCCAATTTTGGAAGATGATCATTGTTGGTGGAATAAATGGGAGAACTTTACCACTCTTTCTAATGAAGCACTCACTTCACTTGATATGCAGGACAAGTTGCAAAGGCTAGTTTTACAACTCAAAGAAAACATCTCTCAACTACAAGAACAAAAGCCTCAAGATGCATATCTAGATGATACTCCAAATCATCCTTATGAGACAAAGGTTGAAGATACTAAAGGTGACATTCTTTTGGACAATGAAGTGATTCCAGAGTGGACTGGTTTTGGAACTTGTGATGAATCAGGATCTTCCATAAATTTGGATGAGATAATTAAATTTGGTGATCAAAGCCTTCAACATGCTAGAGATGATGACCAAGGAAAATGTGAAGAAGAATTTCTTGAAGATTTTGAGGAAGAAATAGTATGGATGGTTAACAAGAAATGGGAAGAACATGCTCACTCCAAACCTTCTAATGAACTTGTTGTGTCAATTGATATGCAGGATAATATGATTGTTTTCTCACATGAGGATATTACAAATCCTATACAATTTGAGGAAGTTTTGGAAGAAGAATCAGAATCTAATCAAGTTTTGGAAAATGATAATACCATGGATAAAGTGGAAGAACCATTTGCTTTGGGTTCCTTTGAGGGAAAAGAAATTGAAAATCTTGATCCACTTATTGGTTCTACAATGTCTATGCCATCTCAAAGTGAGAAAGTTTTAGAACCTGAATGGTTTGGGTTTGATATCACTGATGATCCAATTGAAAATTTCACGTTATCTGAAACAACCCAAGTGATCGATCATGGAGATGTGTTAGTTGACCCATCCCTAGATAGACAAGACCTATGGTTTGAAAAGGATGGATGTGTTTTTAATTGGGTGCCTAATTTTGGTGTCTTTAATAAACAAATATTTGATGATGATGAAAGTCATGAAGAAAAGGTAAATATTACAAATGCTCACAAAAGTTTGTCAAATGAGAATATGCAAAAGGTAAAATCTCACCCTTTGTGTTCTACCATTCGAACTTCAGGTGATGGTTTACCTAATTGCTTGTTGGATTCAAATGCTATCAATGATGAAATGCCATTTGTGGTTGATAAAGAATTTGACTTAATTACTCCTCACACCACTAATGATATTGCTTTATTGAATGAAAAGGAAGTTGGTATGCTTGAAATGTTAAATCAAGTTCATAATCAATTAGTAATAGAATCTAGGATAAAAACTTATGATGATGCTCATTTAATAAATATCCTAGGTGCTTGCAAATGGTTACATGAATTTGATTGGCCTACAGATTTGAAAAATGATTTGGCTTTAAAATTTGTAGAAATAGGTTCCTATTTGCAAGATCTCATATCTAAAAATGAAAGCTTATTTCTACACCATGAATCAAAGTGTGAAATGGACATCTTAAAGAATAGACATAAAAAAATTGAAGATCAATTATTGTCTAATCAATTTGAGAACTTGAAACTCCACCATAGGATTATTAATGGAACTAAATCAAATTGGTATGGTGAGAGGGGCAAGTTGAAGTTTGTTGCATTGTTTGGTCTAATCTTGTTTTTGTTGGATTCCTACAAAATTTGGCATGTGTATCACGTTATATGTCTTTTGAAATGTTCTAATCATGTTTGGGATCCAGGGAAGTGATAAGTCCAAACTTTGCACCATCTTGTACCATATTGTACATTTGTATATAGATTTTGGTTTTCATGTTTCGATTTTGGGTTTGGATTTTGTTTTGATGTTTGCAAGTTTTTGTGTTTTGGTTTGTTCCTTTTTTTTGAGGAAATGTTTCGTGGCCACTAACTTTTGGTCTTTTGCCCATTTTGGTTTATTTTCAAAAAAAAAGGGTGGCATGTCTGGGTGTTTCTTTGCTTAGTAGGTTAGAGGACCTGATTTGAGAAACTGATGAACTCGAGAAAAGGGGGATGAGTTATTTGGTGATCATGCTCGGATGTTGTGGAACCAAAATGGCAGATAGTGGAACGATGAAAAGTTAGCCAAAGCTCCACATGGGACTCACACGTATTAAATGGTATTTTTGGAAGTAAGAAGGATGAAGTTGTCCTTATTATGCAACCTTAGGCAAAAATTTAAAGTGCTCCAATTTGGCTTCCTAACCTAGTGAGACTTGATGCTTTTGTAAGAGTTCCATGAGTATGAGTGATGCAATAAACTTTTCGAAGTCTATCATCTAGTTCAAGAAAACTCCACCGGGGCTATAGACGTCTGAATGGTTGTGGGGCCCTGGCTAGGCAAAGCTTGATACTTAGAAAGAGAAAAAAAAAGAGATAAAAAATAAATAAATAAGAGAAAAAAAGAGAGATAAAAAGTGAGCAATAGATCTTGACCCACCTAGGATATATGGGCTTTGCAAAGCATTGAGCAAACACACAGGTGAGTTAAATAATCCTCACCGAGACTATAGACGCCTGACTAGCAGTGGGGCTCTATCTGTAAAAGTCTTCACTTTCAAAGTTGTACTTCATAGCCTAATGTAGAAAGAGATGATGAAATCTAGAGGATTTTTAAAAACGCAGGAAATGAATCACTTTTACACACACTAAGCAAAGGCAAATGGATTAGTTGTTTTCATGCTAAATTTGTTTACCCCAACCTTCTCGGGATGTTGCTAAATTACTGTGTCTCACTAATCTTGTATGTTTTCATTTCAGGTTGGGTTCTTACCAAAATGCTAAAAGCATTTCCCAGTAGAGTTGTCATTTGTTGTGGCTACTCCACAACTAGCCCCAAAACTTGGGGACCCACCTTTTTTGCACTTTTGATTTTGAGATTTTTTGTATCCTTGGAGAGATGATTCCCATAGGGCATATATTCGATATGCTTCTTTCAGTTTGCAAGGTACCTTGTCAAGTATCATTTTTGTTTTCTTTCATCCTCCTTGGGATTGGTGATAGTTTTGGGTGTGTCCTCTTCTTTGTCCTTGGATTTACGTAAGTGTGTCGCTCAGATTTCGTTTCTTTGTTTTGTTGAGTTAGTTTAGGTTGATATTAGTGTTTTAAGGTTTACCCATTTCATTTTTTTTGAAATGAACTAAATCATTAAAACTTTAATATTAAAATAAACTAATAAAAAATGAATAAAACCAATAAAAAATAAATAAATACATGTATAAAAGATGAGTCACATCTTTACTTTTATATATATATATAACTAAAATGAAAACAATAAAAATACAAATAAAAAAGAATATAATAAAAATAAAAATAAAAATAAATAAATATTTATGTTATGTTATATTATATTATATTATATAATATAAACATTTAAATTAAAGGTAATGTAATGTAATGAAATGAAAGGGCTTAAATTTAGAATATTAAGCTGTGAATTAATTTAGCTCTTCCCTATTAGAATGTAAGTTCTAATTCATTTTACCGTTGTTGGCAGGTGGAGCATCGAGCCAGCATGGCATGAACGTTTGCGCGGGAAGACCATAGCCACGTAGATCGAACGATGTGGCCAAATGACTGCCAGTAACTCGATGGATATATGTTGAACAGGACATGGATAGTATGGGTGATTGAGTGATGGATTATATGGCCACAGTGTCATAGGTTGATTTGCATAATGATGGGGGACAAGTTGCTCAATGACTAGTGGAGGTAGCACAAATAACCCTAAATCTGACATCAACGACAAAACAGACGGGTCCCATGATAGCTCGGCATCAGCAATAAGTATGTGCATTTGATAGCAGATCGAGGAGTACGATGAGTTGGTTTAGAGAGCATCGATGTGGTGAAGCAAGTGTACGATGGATTGGACACGAGTTTCACCGATGACACGGTAGGTAGCGAGAGATAACAAAAGTTTCATAGGCATACACAACGACAATACAACGAGTTGGAGGTTACATTGTTGGGTATTAGCGATCATTTTTTGAGAGCCCCGATAGCTTGGTGAAGGTAGACTACTTAGACGATAGATGGCAAATCGATGACCAGCAGTGGGCATCCAAGGGCCAACTCAGCATTAAAGGTGACAACATCAAACTCAAAGTGAGTGCCCAAAATAGGTTTTGGGTGGACTACGTCGAGCAGCTTCTAAAATAACATGTTCGAGGGTATGTTTATCACGGGGGAAATGAGTCTGCTCATCCAGCAGATAACATGGAGAAACTTCATGGGGTTTTCATGATGCGGCAACGAAAGGGATCGCCAGGTGAAATCAGTGGTAGCATCAACCACATCGTAGGAGAAAGGGTCAAAACATAAAAGGTTGTATAAGCCAATGAATTACCGATAGAGTAATATATCGAGGGCAACATCGAAGGTGTGATTCACAAAATAATCGGTGGACCATATAGGCACGTCGAATATAGTACAAAGACATTATGCGTAGTGGGTAGTTGGTGAAACGTACGACCAGTTTGGCGTTGGTGTAGTCAAACAATGACAACGGAAGCCACATAGGACAACATCGCAAGGCATCCTCGTATAGCTAGTGTGGATGATAACATCGAGCATTTGTGCAAAGGTGTTTGCTACGTCGAGGGAATAAATGACGCCAACGATGCAAACAATGGACGTAGTAGAAGTTCGGGCAAAATACGAGGACTATGAGTAAGGCAGCAACAGAGGAGTTGTTCGCCATGGCAGAAGACAGTGGGGTCAAGCTAGCGTCGAAGGACAACATGGACACCGAAATGCCCAGTGAGATGATTCTAATGTGGAATTAAACATTGTAAACTCAGGTTGACGTGGAGTATGATAGGGCAGTTAGTCATTGTTCATCCAATCAATAGCAGTTGTTGGATGCATAGAGGTGAACTAAAACACTGTGAAGCGGCACATAACAGGGATGTAAAGATGGATATTTCCACATTGACAACGCTAGATAAAGACCTCAAACCACGTGGTAATGATGATTTTCCAAAGCGGATTACAATGGGTAGGTTAAGATGTTTCTAACAGCGCGATGAGGTCAAGATTCAACTGCTAAAGTGGACATGCGACAACTGAAGTGTACAATTGATGATAGTTTTAGGGCATTAGAGGGAACATCATTCGCAGGCAAATATGCCATGATTTCCCAAAGCATTATGGGTTCGTGAGAAGTATCGAATGACATTAAAATCATATGAAAACAGCCATATTGACATCGATGGTGGCGAACAGTGTCGAGAGTTAGTCATGGGGAATCTTGTAACCATCTCCACGCGTATCTACAGGTGTCAAAAGTTGTATAAGGGTATAAGAGAAAACATTATAATAATAAAAGGCGTAGCGTTAAGCATCGAAATACGCAGTGGGACCCGTGATATTCAAAATAGATGACAATAAGGATATTCAACATATTTTTAACCTTTCTTTAATAAAAGAATATTGGTCAGAACCCACATTGGATGGATGAGAGCCCACATTGCATTCGTTTAGTGGGCTCACATCAATTTAGAACATTAATTAATATGATCCATGAGGTTTTGATAATTCGGGTCAGAAAAATTAATGTCGTGCCAATTATGTTTGATTGTAATAAACCGCATGAGAAAAAGTGTTATGATTTATCACCTCAAGTGAAAAGAAATGCATAGGTAATTTTGAAACCATTCGAAGCAGAAAGGACCAGGGAAGAATATGAAACAAAAAACACATCAAAACCAGAGAAAATTAAATGAACCGTTTTATGGATTGAAAGTGGAAACGAATGGTCATTTTTGGAAACTTTAAAAACAGGAGTGAAGGCTATTGCAGGGGTTGGAAACTGTTGAAAACAGAGTTGCGGATTTGAGGGCAAGGGCCATACTGGACCTTTTTGGGTTGTTTTTCCTTCCATTTGGACTGGTTTTTGGGGAAAACCAAAAATTCTGTTGTAAAATAGAACATTTTTAATGTAGAAGTTTTCAGAAATTTGCATCTTATGGGCAAGAAATGAGGAGATTTTTTCTACATGCTAGATTTAATCGTTTATCTTTCCCTTTTAGATTTCGTATTTATAGATGAAGTTTATGCATGTTTTATTAGTTGCTTCATTGAAATGTTTGAAATCTAAAACTTATTTTGTACCCTAGGATCTAGCACCTAACTTGTTTTGATTGTGCAAAATGCAGGTCTAACAGGCTAGGTTGCATGCATGGAATACCTCACATCTTCGATTTTTCCGAAATAGGATGACATCATACTGATTGTAGTATAATTTGTATTTTCAGTTTTTAGATTTTGTTTTTATTTTCTAACTTTTTATTTTTAATTTTATTTTAAAATTTTCAGACATTAAAATAAAAAAAATAAAAAAATTAAAATTCAAAAATAATTGCATGACTGCGTAGAGTATACTTCATACTTACATTACGCACTTAAACGTTTTTACTTTGGAATCATTTCGTATTTTTAAAATTTATCCGAAGTTGTTGTTTTTATTGCAGATTTTAAAAATTCAAAATTTCAAAATTTCTATTGTTGGGCCAAATTTAATTTTTTTCAGCTTTAAATCTCATTCATGAGCCTATGATGACATTTCCCTCATAAAAACTTCAATTTTATTGAAGGGGTTATGTTTTATGGCATTTCATAAATTACCATTTTGGGGTCCTAAATTGCCTTCTCTTTATAAAAATTCCGATTTTATGAAAGAGGGGTAATTTTTGCACTACATTGAAGATCATTATTTCAAAGCACCAAATTATTCATCTTTGTGAAAATTTGATTTCATTTAAGAGGGATAATTTGAAGTGACATTTTAAAGCCTCTAGTTTAAGGCAATGAATAATCATCTCTTTGTGAAAATTAATTTCACTAAAGAGAGATAATTTATTAATCATATTAAAGGCTATCTTAATCTTCATGATAAGAAGCTACATTTATGGAGCCTATTCATCATTTCGGATTCACATGCTTAGATAGATTTAATCTTCATTTTCATGCTTAAAGTAGGATTTAATGCAAGATAAAACTTGATTAAAATCCACTTAATAAGGAAGATAAAATCTACCTTAAAATCCTCAAGATAAAAGGAATTAAGGCACTACATCATGGTCATATGAGGGCCAACTCACATTTTCTTTATTTTGGTTCAATGAACATTCATTAAAGTAGCATGGTAAAATAAACCAACACGTGCCCCTTGTTTACAGTTACTTGCAATCACTAAGGTGTTCCAAGCATTAAATTGATACATATTTATATAATATCACTAATACAAATGTGCAAATGCTAATATAGCAAATACCTTGGAGAAGTTGTTTTTTTAACTTCTTTGCAAGAGAGGGTTTTGGGATTCAAACCCTAAGGGAGAGTGTAATTTCACAACTGGGTAAAATTAACACTCAACACCAAGTACATTAGTGCCTAAGTCAGACCTGCCTTTGGAAGATCATCGATGCACCAAAGTACAATGATTTCCAAAAAGTGTTTGATTCTCTCCAATCTAAGGAAAGGAAATTTAGATGTCACTAGTCATTATTTGGTTCGAATTAGCATGTGGAAGTGATAGAATCTACATATTGGAAGTGCTACCAAACAACCCTTCCAAAACTAACACTTTTTTGTTGACTTCATTTCCAAATTTTTTGAGCTAAGATCTAATTAGAATAAATCCATATTAGATGATCCAGCTTACTAACCAATTCTCCATTGGTGCAATCTACCTTAGCCATTAATGGCAACTCCTTCGATATATTTTAAAACCCTAGGCATAGGGATTCTAACCTATTAAACTATAATAGAGGAAAAAATGACTATTTTTTTCTCTTTTTTTTAATAGAAAATAAACTGAAAAATGAAATCAAAGAAATTTTATACCAAATAAGTCGAAAATGGTAGAGCACAAACTATTTGTACTACAACAAAACGTGACCCTGAAAAGTGCTCTAATACCACTTGTTATGAACCTTGTAGTAAAATAAAAACACATCCACACAATATTACAATAATAACATAAATATGAACTTGAAATTAACAATATTGCAAGATAAAATGGAAAAATAGCAAATTATATTGCAAGAAGCAAAAACATCATACATAATCATAGGTCTCTTTGAGGGGGCAACCTCCTTAGAAGCAGAGCTTCGGTATAAAATAATGAAGATACCTTCATCTATGCCCCATTGAATTTTTTAAGACTCTTTATAACCCTAACTATAACGCTCAAGGGTTGGAATCACATGCAATTGGCCACTCAAGCCAAAATCTTCTACCAAAAAAGCAATTACACTCTTAACAAAGGTCACATAAAATGGCCCCACTTGTCTAGGCACCTCAAATGCCACATACACATTACAAAATTACATAATATTATTGATATGGAGGAAGGGGGTAACTATATAATAAGGTTGGGATGGGGTCCTTACAAGAATACAAGAGGCAGGTGCAAGTCTCAGAGTGGAAGTATCACAATCTACATAGAAGCAAGGATAAAAGTTACCCATACTCAAGGAAGGGGAAATTCCTTGATAAGGATCTCTTCTAGGGTTGGTGGAAATGAAGGCCCAACTCAAGTCCCTAAATTTAATTTATCAAACCATGAGTGATGAGTAGTAAAGACCACTTGATAAGGCAAGTAAGAGGAAAAGGGGTCATCGATATAGCAGTTATAAGATCATCTGCACACCCCACCAAGGAAAAGGAACTCATCTTTTGAACCATGTTAAATTATATCACTAGCCCTTTCTCCATATATCCTCTTTCCTTTTCTTTACTCCTTCCATTTCTATTTCTTATCTTGCTTCTTTCTCCATCTTTATTTTTGTAGACACCAAAATCCAGCCACTTGCAAGTCATCTATACCTTCCTGTCAGCCACGTGTCGGTCATCCACCTTCCCGCCATTATTTGGCCCAAATCCACACTTTCCCGCCATTATTTGGCCCAATTTCACCTTTCCCGCCATTTTTCATCCCCAAATTTATTTAAATTAATATTTATATATATATATATTTTAATATTTTAATATATATATTTAAATAATAGTTTAAGTGATTTAATCTGAGCCGTCCGTCCTTCATTTAATCTCATCCGTCCATCCATCTTAATCCATTTCACAACCTAGATTTATTCTCTACCCTTGGATCCACTTTAATCTTAGCCACACGTTCAAAGTGTCGTTAAAACCCTAAAGTGTGCCCTAAGAGTAGATTATAAATTGAGTCACCTTGATGGCTCAAACCCTATGTCTTTTGCTACTTCTATCCTGGATCTTTTCTATCTTCTTAACTTCTTCTATCTCCTTTTCTGATCCCCTCTATCTCTCTTCTGCTACCTTTTCGTCGCATCCATCGCCGCATCCATCGCCGCTTCCATCGCTGCTTTCGTCGCCATCTCTTCTGCAGCATTCTACAGAATCCCCCATTCTTGTCGCAAGTGCCCGCGGGCGTTTACCCCTTTACCAAGTGCCCACGGGCGTTTACCAAGTGCCCACGGGCGTTTACCAAGTGCCCGCGGGCGTTTACCCATAGCCACAGACTCAGACCGACGTACGAAACCTTAATCCGGAAGCACGCGGGCGTTCGGCGAGTGCACCAGGGCGCCTTCCGTAGCCGATTTGACAGCCACATTACTTCCAGGTGTCGCCTGGTCTAGCTGCGTTAACAGAGAACAGGTATAAATTAGTTTAAAGCAAGTAACTTCTTTTCTTTTATTGATCTGTTGTTGAATTCCTGAATTCTATTTTTCTAGGGTTTTAGATTGTTTACGAGGGCTCACACAGTGGAGCCCTCTTATTAATTTCTAACTCCTTGATAGTGTTAATGTGTGCGGGTTTTTAACGGCAGATCTGGTTTATTGATGGCGGTGATTAAGGCTGGAGTGGTCCAAGCAAGGGATACAACAAAGCCCACTCACTCTGTTGGGATTGAAGATACATTCTTCGGAAGCGCCACCATTTGTGCCAGCTAGGGTTTCGGAGAACCCTAGCATAACTTGTAACTGTGTATCACGAATAAAGGGTTACAGGCCCTGTTGTACTCAAAAGGAGTTTTTAAACTCCACTGATTAATAATAATCGTTTGTTTTGTGCAACTTTCTTGTATTCCATTATTGTGGTTTTATCTTTTGTTTGGCGTTGTATTTTTAATCTACAAATGGCGATCACGGTGGGACCCCCTAGGGTTTCATATTTTTAATACTTGCTTTACTAATCTGTTCCTGTTTTCTGTTTTATTTTGCAGGTTCCAAAAATCGTGAAATTCGTTGTTCCAGCGAACTAGGGTTTACGAGTTTGCAAAAAACGCAGCAGACGCGAGGGGCGTCTGGAAGTCCAATACGAAACGCGAGAGGTGCGTTTCAGCTGTGCGGAGACTCCCGTGGGCGTTTGAAGTCAGTTTTACGAGAAAAGCGTAGGCTTCCAAGTAAGTGTTGTACTTTTTACGTTTTTGGTTTTTCTGCCATATTTTGTTTCTTTTTCGAGATCATTACTTTAAAATGAACAAAAACTAAGTAATCTGGAAAAGAACAGTTATTTTTAATTACATTTTTCTTTGCATTGCATTATTGATTGTTGCTTGCATTAAAAAAAAAAATAATATTTGCATACCTAGCTGCATATTAGAATAGCTACGAATTATTTGTTTTAATTATCTAAGTAGGACTATTGATTGGATGTCAATAGTACTCCTGCCATTGGGTGATTCCAAGCGAGAGAAGTGGACGAACCTTCCGGTTGCTCCTTTGATATCGATATCATTGGTAGGCGGGGGTTTTAAACGGTGTACTTCACTTCTTCAGAGGAAATGACATGTTTTCAGTAGCCTCTTGCTTAGATCATTAGAACTTTTGATTTATAGCCTTGTATGTACACATTAGATAACTAAAACATTTAAAAAAAAAAATTCATTGCATTTTCATATTGCATTTAAAACAGTAATATCTGGATTTCATCACTAGGTATTGCTTGAAGTTTAGTGACGGTGGAATTCATCTCCATCCATTAAACTTCTGCCTCAGACACCATAGGTCACCCCCGAGCAAACTTGCTGGATTTCATCACCGGTAAGAATCTCGTTGTCCTTTCCTAGCCATAGTTTTTACCTTTTTTTGTGAATAATTCAAGATTAGATCACATGCAAAACTCATAAACCGGACACTTAAAATTTACTACAGATTAAGATCGAGAAAATAATTAATTAACCGCAAGGTAAGACACATTGGTTGAAACCTAGGTTGTGATTGTTTTCTGATAATTTTTTTAGTGTAAATTTATCATTCTAGTTTTGCATTCTTCTTTTCTGAATTTGTTTAGATTTATTGCTCTATGGTCTTAACAAGGAATCAATCTAAAATGTTAAATCTAAATAATCAAATGGGAAATTCACAGAACATCCCCACCACCAACATGGCCACTTATCCTAGTGAATTTCGAGGCGGGTTCGCCTGCCGGGTCTTTCACGTCCTTCTACCGTCTATCACATGGCCATGCCCATGGAGGAAGACAATTCCTATCATATTACCCACATTGATATGGCCCAAGTGCAAACTCACTTAAGAGATGGCACTGGCTATGTCCTTGAGCCAATCCAAGATTCCCCTATGCAAGATTCTATTTTTCAGCGAGGATATTGCATCAACCATACCCAGTTGATTTCACTCAGGTCTACACTAACCCTTTTTTTGAGGCTAATGTTGTATCTGCTCAGCCGGCTTCATCTCCAACATCTTCCCAGATGCTCAATTGTCCTCCTTTGGAGACAAATGTAGTGTCTTCCCGACCACCTTCTCCTCCATGTACCCGGGTGTACACCAATTCTCTTTATGAAGTTGGTGGAAACTCTTCTAGCCATAACCAATTTCAACCCTCTTCTTCCCAAACCATTTATGGTTTCACCCTACCTGGGACACAGTCTACTGTTCCTTCCCAGGTATCGCCTACTTCAGCCACCTTCATTGCTCCTGCTGTGCAGTCCCCTGTGACTACCATGGCAGCCTGCCCTCCCAACTTCATCCCCCTGCTATGCAGTCTTATGTGACTACCATGGCAGCCTGCCCTCCACCTTCATCCAATCATCCCACCTCCCTTGGGTTAGAGATTAATAAGGTTAAGGAGTATCTCGACAAATTGATTTTGCAACAACAGCAACAAAATGCCCAACCACCTGTCGTAGTAAATCCTACACCCCAACCAATTTCTACCCAAACAAATTTTATTAGCTCGGGCCCCACACGGGTACCCCAATCTTCGGTGGTGTCCATTCCTACCCCACCTTTCTCCCAACCTAGTCCAGTTCATCATCTACCCCAATCACCTTCTTTTCGGTATCATCCATACCAACAACCTGTCCATTCCACACCGCCTAATCCAGGCAATTTCATCCCATCTCATCAATTTTCCACTCCTCCATTGCATCCTCATAATCATCAAACAAGTCAAAATTTTAATGAAGATCCTCGACTCCATGCTATGCAACAACAGATTGACAACCTTATGCTCAACATGCCCGGCTCATTTAGTCGAAACCTACGCTAAGGTCATTGATCAATCAACCAATTCATCCTTCGGTACCTTCACCACCATATCCGATTGATTTCACATTACCGAAGTTTGACAAATTTTGAGGACCTGAGGATCCTCATGAACATGTGAGCTCATTCATGCATGCTTGCTTTAGAATCCAAAATAATGATGCTCTTATGCTCAGAACTTTTCCTCAGACATTAGGAGGAGATGTTGTACAGTGGTACAATCATTTAGCTCACCATAGCATTTATGCTTACGAGCAATTGATTAATCTATTTTTAGAACGATTCTCCCTGAATGTACAAAAGAGAGTTTCATTGTCCGACTTATACAAGCTCAAGCAACATGACGATGAGGCTGTTTATGACTTTGGAAACCGTTGGAGGGCTATCATTAATAAACTGCCATTCTCCCTACCAATGGAGGAGTTAACCAAAATGTTCACCCGAGTTGTCTAAAACCTATCTCTTGGTTACTCCAATTACAACAATACGGGACTTTTGAAGAGGCTTTGGCCCAAGCAAGTATCATAGAAGACATTAAAGTCCAAGAGGGTGTTTTAAAACCCCGTAGAAAAGAATGGCAACAAAAGGGCCAACAACGAAATAATAATTATGGCCAAAACAAACAAGCACGAGGCTAATACGACCTCAAATGTTAACCAAGTTAATCAAGTGGTGGCGAGCCAGCCCGTAATGGCTCAACAACAACAAGTAATGCAAAGTCAACCGCAACCAATTGCTTATCATGCGGTACCGCCCCTCCTCAACCGGCTCACCAACTCCCAATCTGGGCCAACCATGGAAACTCGACCTTGGCAAAACAATCGTCCCAAGCGACAGTTCACACCTTTAGATGAACCATATGCGGTCATATTCAACAAGTTATATAGCACAAATCAGTTAACTTTACCTGAGTTTAAACCTTTAGACCCATCTAGAAGGGGGAAGTATTACAAGGAGTACCTATTTTGTCCTTATCATAGGCAAAATGGGCACGATATCAATAATTGTACAGCTTTCAAACATGTGATCCAAGATCTTATTGAGATTGGAGCCATTAAATTGGATAGCCCCTTAGCCCAACAAAATCAAAATCTTGGTATATTTCAAACACCCCTTCCACATCGGGAGGAAGCTCCAACAACTTCAGGGGGAGTAACTCGGGTAACTCCTCCTAATCAAGTCAACCATGTACAACAATACCAAGGTTTTGTGGGTACTATTAACGTAGTAACCCGGGGTCAAAGGGCGAACCAACCAAATCGAGGTGAACCACGACCACCTGTACAAACCCCGAGTCCACCTCAGGTAACAGTGACCCAACGACGTGCTAGTACTTCTCAACAACCGCTAAATCATTCTACTCAACGCCAACGACCCATCATGTCATTGAGTAGCCGGTTAACTACCAGTTTAAAAATGGCTTCTACCAAGTTATCGATCTATGACCTCATTCAACAATCTCCCCCGCATAGAGAGGCATTAATGGAAATATTAAAGTCAATCGAGCTTCAAACTCAAGATACTAATGCCTTCAACAACTTTGTGGGGAGTATTCAAACATGCATGGAGCCCTCCATCACTTTCTATGATTTTGAAATCAAACCTATGTCAACGAAAGTATAGATCCTCCACTACATATCATGGCCAAGATCGATAACAAGCCATTCAAGAGAGTCTTAATTGACACCGGTTCCTCAATCAATATCATTACAACATCGGCGTTGAGTCATCTAAAGCTGTCGCCATCCCTTATCACAAAGTCGACTTTTACTCTTAAAGCATTCAATGATGCTTTATCTTCCACGGTTGGCACGGTTATCTTGCCCATTGAGGTAGGGGCCCGAACTTTGCATACCTTGTTTCACATCTTGGAAGGGACCATGGCATACAATGTATTGCTTGGACGGCCTTGGCTTAGGGAGATGAGATGTGTCCCTTCTATACTGCATCAATGTCTGAAGTATGTATATGAGGGACAGGTTCATTGTGTACCTGTTGACACTGAACCCTTCAAACATTGCAACTATGTCTCAAATCCTTATGAGATTGTGTTGCCATCCACTCATCTTTTCTTGACCCCATCTATTTCTTCTATACCATCTTCTTCTAAAGCTCCCATTCTTGAGGAGCTACCCATCATATCGCAACCATCTTCCTCTTCCGCTATTCCATCTCATTCACCACTTTCTTCATCAACTAATCTTCCTTCTTCTTCATCAGTGACCACATGCACATGTGGCCATGACCAATCATCTCTTTCCACGTCATTACCCCCTTCTTCTACACCTTCTTCAACATCACCTATTATTCCTCCATCTTCCCAACCATCACCAGGTGATGTTTCACAAGTTAGTGAAGCATCAACCCAACCAAATCCTTCCAATTCTTCTATCCCACATTCTTCTATTCCATCATCTAGTCCATCTCCCTCCCAAGTCAAGGTCCATCTCACCGATGCAGGTATTGGTGAGTATGCCATCCAAGATGTCCACATCACACCGTTCAATGTGCAAAGAGTTAAAGATTTTGGTCGTCCACATGACCAACATTTATCCATTGGATCGGTTTATAACATGGGTTCTATGCCAAATTCCATTAATTTTGTATATGGGGGAATAGAGTCATCTTCTAGTCCTACCACCATACTAGAACCTAAGCATCCGAGTCCACTGCCAATATCGAAAGGATGGAGGGTTTTCCCTCTCGCTATTTCCAGAGACATAATTGGCAGCAATTTGGCCTAGGTCGATACGAGCAAGGGGTAACCGAACGCATCGATATGCCATATCAGAGACCCACTGAGCATTTTGGTGTGGGCTACCAACCACTTCCATCCCTTTCTTCTTTTGAACGAGCTTTTCAAAGCATTAATCTTAATTCAGAAGAAGAAATCCTCCACCCCGACGAATCCGAAGATGAAGCCTATGAAGAATTTGACGTCATGTCAAATGGTGATGAATCCGAAGAAGAGTCGGCGCCCATTGTTCCCCTCACTAAACAAGACGAGTTTTATCTCCAATTGTTCCCTCTCCAAGAGGCCATCTTTCGCTTGCTTCTTCCACAAGAACGAGGTGAACCACCCCCGCCACATCCATAAGCCATAATCCAAACTTGTATTATATGTATATACTAAAATAGTGGTTTTCACCACTACCAAAAACAAAAAAAAATTAGAAAATTCCAAAAAAAAAAAAATCAAAATATATAAAAAAAAAAATACTTTATTGCTTTATGTATGTGTGTAATAGTGGTTTTCACCACTACAAAAAAAAAAAAAAAACTCAAACCAAAAAAAAAAAAAAAGCGAAAAACTATGTTGTTTTGCATCTCAGGTCTTCCGAGGTCTTCACCGGTTTTCCCTTCCATTCCGCCCATCCTTTCTTCCATAAGTCGATAATGAATTTTGAAGACTTATTCACCCCGCTCCATAATCCATATGATCCGGATAAGCCAATCCCGATCAACCCAAGCTCGATTGACATGGATCGGATTTCATCCCCTCCATCTATTTCAGAGTTCATCCTTTCCGAGGAATTGTTAAGGGCTTCCGCCAACTACATTCCTCCTTCACCTCCACATTCACCTTCATCTTCTAAGCCAGAGGTCTTCCAGGCGAGACATAGACGAGAGCAAGGCACGGGAGCTTGATGACATTTTAGATGACATAAATCTGATCCCTACTCCCCATCGGCTTGAGGAAGGTTCCCACATGTCTATTGAAGAAACTATCGATGTAGACCTTAGTCCAGGACCAAGATGGCACCCAAATTGTGAAGCGGCTAAAAGTCTATCATCGGAGGAACAAGAGCAAATGATTGCTCTACTCAAGCGGAAGAAGGAGATATTTGCATGGTCTTACAAAGACATGCCAGGCCTAGACCCTAATTTGGTTGTCCATAACCTCACCTTACAAAAAGATGCTAAACTTGTCAAACAGAAACTTAGGAAAATGCATCCTACCGTGGCCCTCATAGTTAAATCGGAGATTCAGAAACTTCTGGATGTTAAATTTGTCGTCCCGATTGATTATCCTGAGTGGCTTTCTAACATGGTACCCGTTCGCAAGCCTAACGGGGGGATACGTGTTTGCACCGATTTTTGAGATCTAAATAAAGCGTGTCCTAAGGATGACTTTCCTCTTCCAAACATTGATACTCTTGTCGATAACTGTGCTGGTCATGAAATGCTTTCGTTCATGGATGGATTTTCAGGATACAACCAGATTCGAATAAACCCTGAAGATCAACACAAAACAACATTTACCACACCTTGGGGAACTTTTTGTTACGAGGGTGATGCCCTTTGGCCTTAAGAACGCAGGTGCAACCTATCAACGAGCCATGACTTATATTTTCCACGATTATATGCATAAGATTATCGAAGATTATGTGGATGATTTATTGGCAAAATCTAAAACTCGACAAGAGCATTTTGATGTATTGGAAAAAGTTTTTGATAGACTTCTAGAGCATAAAGTAAGGTTGAACCCTAAGAAATGTGTCTTTGGTGTTACCTCAGGCAAACTCCTAGGTTTTATTATCTCTAAACGAGGTATTGAGGTGGACCCAAACAAGGTCAAAGCCATTATGGAAATGTGTCCCCCAACTAATTTGAAGGAGTTGCGTAGTTTACAAGGAAAGATTAATTCAATCCGTCGCTTTATTGCACAACTTTCTGATAAATGTAGGCCATTTTGCCACCTACTACAAAAGGGGGTACAAGCCTTTGATGACATCAAGCAGTACTTAGCGTCTCCGCCAGTCTTAGCTCCGCCTCGTCGAGATCCCTTCCTTGCGAATTTCTTTGCAGGAATTTATCGATGATGATACTTGCTAGACAAGCACGTCTTGATCAACTCACACTCATAGATGAAAAACGAATCAATGCTTTAGAGCATTTGCGAGTTTATCAAGACCGATTGAAACGTGCTTACAATGCCAAAGTTCATCTAAGAGAATTTCAAGTAGGGGATCTTGTCCTTAAAGAGAATCAACAAAACACCAATGCATTGCCGCATCTTCGAGATAAATTCGCGGCTAATTGGTTAGGTCCATATATGGTCACTTGAAAGAGTGGGTAATGGAACTTATAGACTTGCCGAGTTTAGAGGGAGAGGAAGAACCCGAACCACTTAATGTTATACACTTGAGGGCATTCTACGCATAGTTTGAATTTTATATGTACATATATACATGGCTTGTACAAAAAAAAAAAAAAAAAAACAAATAAAATAAAAAGAATTTGCATTTCATTGTTAGTTGCATACATCTCATTCAAAAACATTGCATTTCATGTGCATACATCTCATTGAAAACCATAACATTTCATTTTCAGCCATAGTTGCATATCATGTTAGAGACCATTCTATCTTTTGGATATAAAATTTGGTCAAGCAAAAGTCATGTTGCCTTAATCGGGGGCACCTTCATAAAATCCATCAAACCGAATTGTCATTCGTACACCCATTTTCCATTTGCACATATTTACATTGCCAAAATGTTTTCGAGTCACTCAACCATTCCTAGTGTTTTAAGCAAACTTTGAAATGCATGTCAAAGTTCTCTAGGGCCATATCACAAATTACACTAAATAAAATCTTGAGTATTGGGAAATGATTTCAAAAGCGGTCTTGAACCTATCACATTTTCACATCTTAAAAACATCTTGTGTCAAAGAGAGATAACACCATCCTTGGGTTGTGCCTTGAAGTGAAAAGGGTAATCCTCGTTTGTCCTATCATGCAAACATAGTCCATAAAACAGTGGTTCTTACCACTATCACAAGCAATCACAAAATATAAATATAAACAGAGTAGTAAGGATAGGGTAAAATTCTCATCATACTTCGGTTGAGAATCCGATTCCCCAAAGCTCTAAGGAAATGAACATTTTTCACACACCACCGATCCCAAATAAGTTGTAAGGATCGTACTACTTGTCCGATCGAGACGGATAGGTAGTCATCCCCAAGGCTTACAAAGGTCAAAAACAACATGGACTATGGAGTTAACCTTCACCGGGGCTATAGACGCTTGGCTGGCGAGTGGAGTATACTCATTGCGTGGCGACATGTCTCTCCTCAAAAAGAGACCTCCGAATGCTCATACGGACAAACTAGCTTCGGGGTCTTCTCCATAACGAGGTTACCTAATTTATGCAAGATGAGGTTAATGAACACACTTGCACACACACAGGTTTTTGATTGCCTAGAGTCACTACCATGCTTCCGATTTGGTTAATGAACTCGCATGCACACACATTTGGTCCTAGTTGAATTAGGCAGTATTAGTAAGTTTGTTTGATACCACTAGCATGTTTGAGTCTTTGTAAAATAGTCTTCCTCCATATCACCCTCCATATCTTCTTCCATATTCATGTCATTCCATATGTCATCCATTCACAAGCCACCAAGTTCGGTGCCCCCGATTAAACAATTATGATAACGAGTTGGCTAAATCTAACTATCTAAAAGTATGAGTGCTTCTTAGTGCATATTTCATTTACTTAGTCTCGCATTAATCATCTATAAGTTTGCATTCCATTCCATCACATATGCATCAAAAACATTAAAACATATAAAAACATGCATCACAAAAACATAGGCATTCACACAAAAGAGAGTAAAACACCAAATAAATAAAAGCCATGTATATATATATATGTATAAAGGTCAAGCTGTACAATGAATGCCAAAAGGCTACAATATACAATAGAGCACCAAGGCTCATAAAGAGTGCATCTAAGCACTAAGCTAACCATCAAAAGAGGACCCTTGAGACCTAGTAGGAGCCCTAGACCTAGTGGTGTGCCTAGACTCACTACCTCCAACGGGTGCCTCCGCTACCCCGCCTCCAATATCTCCCAGTCTGCCTGGGACAATGACCTCCTCATCCCCGGAATGATAGGGGAGAATCGGTGTCGTGCCTCTAACACCCTAAGCTGCAAAACAACAAAACAAAAATTTGTTACAAATTTTTTCAAAAAAAAAAAAAAAAAAAAAAAAAAACACATAATAAGTACTTGCTTAAATGAACAAATACCTCAGCTGGCTGCATTGGCGCGTCCGCTCCCATCTCCGCCATAGCTCCCGCGTGCTTCACTCTCCCACACAACCTTTCACTTCACTTCACTCCACTCCCTCAGACGCACTTCTCTCAAGCTCGAACGCACAAATGAGCGAAATTCTCGTTGAAACTGTTTAAATAGCTGGTTTTGGCGCCCTGAAATGCAGTGGGGCATTTCATGGCGCATTCAGATGTAGTGGGGCGTTTCATGATGCATTCAAACACCGGCGGGCGTCTCTGCCACCCCCAAATGCATACCGGCGTTTGGTGTCAGTATTGAATAAAAGAACAAAACTTACAAAATTGAAGCTTACCTCCTCCAAATTTCATCAAATTGCATCCATCCATTCTTCTTATCATAATAAAACATTTTGTGAAGGTTACAACGAGTTTTGGAAACAAATTTTGTCATTTTGCTCAAAAAGCGCATCATTCATCATTGATTTACAAATTGGGTTAAAAACATTCAAAACCTTCACAAAATTAACAACATTCATCAATTCTTCTGATCTATCGTCAATTTCATTCATTCTTCTTTCATCATGCATATTTTTGCCAAATTAAATTAAAGTAAACCTCGTATCTAGTGGTATATTCTATCACCTTGGCGATTGCGACGATTTGCATCCATGCAATTCGGTAAGAGGATTAAACCACCATAAGGACACTTACCATTTATCATCATCAATTATTTCATTGTTTGAAAATTGGAAATCAATTTTGGGTATCCTACTTTTCAAGTGACCTCATACCAAGATTAATTTGCTCAACGAGTTGTCATTGATGGCCTAGTTCATGGGGCCTTAAACGTGGACAATCTTCAATATCATCATTATTTTGAGTCTTGCTAGAGATTAAGGCTACCTAGGTTGATTGGTTCCGACCCGAGGAATTATCCATACGAGTCACTAGGAGCATCTCCGAAGTTCGGACTCTTTCATATTGCATCTCTGCATATCAATGGCGCCAACAAGGCAATTTCATCAACAGTATGGATTCACCCACAGGAGTTGGGGCATCCGTTATCAATTTTTAACTTTCCTAATAGTAGAATTCATCTTACATGATCATGGAATTTAAAATTTGGCAAAAATCCCTTTCTAACCGTTGGGGCAGAAAACGGTTCATCTTTCACATCACTCATATCGTCTTCAATCATATTATTTTCTGGTTTGTACACCAACCCCTTTTCTGTTGGGACATAAACAGATGGTTCATACACCAACCCCTTTTTCACCGTTGGGGCAAAAACGGTTCATTTTCTTCCGAATTTCTTCCAATTGGCTTGTGAGAACCATTCTCGCTCGCCAATTGAGGGGGTAAGCTGATAAATTTTAAATATTCTTTTATTCTTTGGTCTTCAAAGTTGTGCTTTAGTCTTGAGAGAGAGTTGCGTCTGATCCAGCTTTTCGGGTGTCCTAAGTTTTTGTGCTGCATTGTGTCTTCACACAAAGTAGCTCAAAAAGGGCATCTGTAGACACCAAAATCCAGCCACTTGCAAGTCATCTATACCTTCCTGTCAACCACGTGTCGGTCATCCACCTTCCCGCCATTATTTGGCCCAAATCCACACTTTCCCGCCATTATTTGGCCCAATTTCACCTTTCCCGCCATTTTTCATCCCCAAATTTATTTAAATTAATATTTATATATATATTTTAATATTTTAATATTTTAATATATATATTTAAATAATAGTTTAAGTGATTTAATCTGAGCCGTCCGTCCTTCATTTAATCTCATCCGTCCATCCATCTTAATCCATTTCACAACCTAGATTTATTCTCTACCCTTGGATCCACTTTAATCTTAGCCACACGTTCAAAGTGTCGTTAAAACCCTAAAGTGTGCCCTAAGAGTAGATTATAAATTGAGTCACCTTGATGGCTCAAACCCTATGTCTTTTGCTACTTCTATCCTGGATCTTTTCTATCTTCTTAACTTCTTCTATCTCCTTTTTTGATCCCCTCTATCTCTCTTCTGCTACCTTTTCGTCGCATCCATCGCCGCATCCATCGTCGCTTCCGTCGCTGCTTTCGCCGCCATCTCTTCTGCAGCATTCTGCAGAATCCCCCATTCTTGTCGCAAGTGCCCGCGGGCGTTTACCCCTTTACCAAGTGCCCACGGGCGTTTACCAAGTGCCCACGGGCGTTTACCAAGTGCCCGCGGGCGTTTACCCACAGCCACAGACTCAGACCGACGTCTGAAACCTTAATCCAGAAGCACGCGGGCGTTCAGCGAGTGCACCAGGGCGCCTTCCGTAGCCGATTTGACAACCACATTACTTCCAGGTGTCGCCTGGTCTAGCTGCGTTAACAGAGAACAGGTATAAATTAGTTTAAAGCAAGTAACTTCTTTTCTTTTATTGATCTGTTGTTGAATTCCTGAATTCTATTTTTCTAGGGTTTTAGATTGTTTTTGAGGGCTCACACAGTGGAGCCCTCTTATTAATTTCTAACTCCTTGATAGTGTTAATGTGTGCGGGTTTTTGACGACAGATCCGGTTTATTGATGGCGCTGATTAAGCTGGAGTGGTCCAAGCAAGGGATACAACAAAGCCCACTCACTCTGTTGGGATTGAAGATACATTCTTCGGAAGCGCCACCATTTGTGCCAGCTAGGGTTTCGGAGAACCCTAGCATAACTTGTAACTGTGTATCACGAATAAAGGGTTACAGGCCCTGTTGTACTCAAAAGGAGTTTTTAAACTCCACTGATTAATAATAATCGTTTGTTTTGTGCAACTTTCCTGTATTCCATTATTGTGGTTTTATCTTTTGTTTGGCGTTGTATTTTTAATCTACAATTTTTTCTCTTTTTGTTCTTCAATCTGTGCTTCTTTTGCCTTACATCCTTATCCATAAATAAGTGACCATATTTTTTCCTAGAGGTACTCTACCTCCCATAATTACTCACACCATAAAAATCACCCCAATCACATATTTTCTATTACCACAATACAAATAACCACCACTCTATTACTTATCTCCTATGGTGATATCCCTTCATCCTAGTAGCTAGTTTTTCCATTGGCTAAAAAACTAACTCAAATGGTGAGTTAGACATACATCATTGTGTCTCCATTCATTCTCATGTCCATCTAATTGCTCCATCCATAGTTTTCATCCATCCACATTGTTATCCCATCACATATTCTAAATGACTCTTGCTTGAGGAAATGATATTGTCCACTCCTACCTATGCAAGTATTTTTGTAAGATTAAATCTAGTACCAAGTACATTCATAGTGCCTAAATCAAACCTACCGTTGGAAGATCATTGATGCACCAAATTACAATGATTTCCAAAAAGTGTTTGAATCTCTCCAAGCTAAGAAAAGGAAAGTTGGAGGTCACTAGTCATTATATAGTTTGAATTGGCATGTGGAAGTGATAGAATCCCCATATTGGAAGTGCTACCAAACAACCCTTTCAAAACTAACACTTTTTTTGTTGACTTCATTTCTAGATTTTTTGAGCTAAGATCTAATCAGAATAAATCTATATTAGATGATCCAACTTACTAACCAGTTCTCCATTGGAGCATCCATGTAATTCGACCAACCAATAGTGGAGAAGGACATAACAAAGAAGAAAGCAGCAAAACATGAAACAGTAGTAACCCAACTAATAACAAAAAACAACTATAGAAAGAAGTCAAATCCCTGATAAAGTGTGTTGCTAAAGGAGCTAAACTATAACAATGTGTTGAGGACCTCCAATCCCAACTTGTTGAAAGCGATAAACAAAAAAAACATATAGAAGAATTGTTAGTATATAACAAATTAACCTAATAATGTAATAACAAATATGGCATACGCTAACATCCCCCCTTAGTACATTATTTTAAAAATATATATGACATATTTCTTTTTTTAGAAAAATAATTTAATTAAACTTTATGTAGGCAAACAAGATAGTTTGCATTATCAATGAAAGATTAAATAATACAACGTAGGCTATAGTTAGCCCATAGGAATAGCTAACAAATAACCAAACAGTGCTAACTAATATATTTGCTAACAAGATGCTAACAAATGTAGTTAGCATATAACAACTTAACCTAATAATATAATAACAAATATAACATACGCTAACATCCCCCCTTAGTACATTATTTGGGTAATTGAATAACTACTAGCTATGCTAACATCCCCCCTTATTCTATTATTTGGGTAATAATATAACTATCCCAAAAATAGTGAAGAAGAAGAAATGAAAGAATGGTGGCTCATGCTTTATCTTCGGCTCTGGCTTTGGCTCATGGCTCTGGCTCTGGCTCTAAGCATACCTCTGGATTTGTACCTCTGGGTCTATCTCGAGGTCTACCTGTGAATCTACCTCTAGATAATTACCTCTGGATCTGCCTGTAGATCTGCCTTTGGAACTTTATCTCTGGGTTTGTCTTTAGGTCTGTCTCTGGGTCATTATCTCTGGGACTGCCACTAGGTCTATCATTGGATTTGCCTCAAGGTCTACCATAGGTTTTACCTTTTCGGTAGAAGCCATACAACATTTCTTTCATCATGGTCCATTGTGTGAGATATGTCCATCCACAATCAATATGAACCTTGTTGGTCATTTTCACTTTATACCAACATCTTGAAGAAGAGTGATTCGTACATCCACAAGAATCACAAGGATGTAATATCCAACACTTAGCTGCAATATGTCCTATTTCCCACAATGATTGCAACAATGTTTTTTAGGAGATGTAGGAGATTTAGGTTTTACAAACATGGTATTATTGGTACTTGCTTGTCTAGAATAGCCAAGGCCTTCATTCTTTGCCCTGACATTTAGCATTATTGGAATTTTAATGCCTTGTTAATTTTTACCTAATATATCACCATTGAATCCCATTTTCTTCATCAATTTGAATTCATATCCTTTGGTGTGTTTTTCAAAACATCCAATTTCATCATCTTCATCAATGCTTTTAACAATATGGCATTTGTCACTATTAATGAGATTATGGAGTTCTTTTCTAGAAGGTTCAGTTTTTAAGTCACTAGTGTCACAAGTAAAATATTCTATTGTGATGAGATCACTTGTGCTACAACTGATATCTGCCATCATAGGCATGAGGTCGATTGTATCACAACAAGCATTGGTCATCATGGGCTCAAGGTCACATGTGTCACAACAAGCATTCACCACCATGGGTTGAAGGTCACTTGTGTCACTACAAGCATCGACCATTAGGGGTTTGACCTTTATTTCCTCACTAATGTCCCTTTTCACTTTACGTTGTGCAATATCAAGAGCATAAAATGACATGTATATTCCCATTACAGCTCCAATAGGGATTAGAACACCATTTTTTTGCATGTCTTCACAAGATGCAGAATCATTGATTATGGCATCTACACCATTCTGTAGTGTGAGAAATGTGCCATATTCATAAAAATCCATCCCATCCATGTGTGGGGAAAATTATGGGCCTTTAACTGATTTAGCAACATCAGTTGGTTTTGGGATAGTTTTCTTCTTTGATCTGCCCATTCTTAAGGTGTCGGTCTCTACCGAAAATGCACCTTTTACAATGAAATTTTGCAAAAATAATTTGACTAAGGTGTCGATCACTGCCGAAAATGCACCCTTATAAGTCTTCCCCCCTTGTTTTTGCAAAATTATATATCCCCTTAGTGCAATATAGGATATGGTGGAGAGAAAAAATATATCCCCCCTTTTTAGTGCAAAAAATATGCAACAATGAAGCCTCAAAAAGGCTTTTACAAAGCTTACCTCGTAGGTAGATTACCACAGTATGTAACCAAAAAAACATCCCCCCTGTGTGAAGTACTTCAAACAAAAAATATTTGTTATTTATGAAGCCTAAAAAAAAACAAGTGTGGAGTTTTGATGAGTTTATGCCTTGTTGAATTATTTGACAAGTTGTATCTCCCTTTTCACTTTTGTAGCATATAGTAAAAAAATGTCCCCCTTTTTAAGTTTGAAAAGAAAATTCCCTCCAATTTTTTAAAAAATAATTTAAAGTTTAATAAAATAATTTTTTTTTAAAAATAAATATTTCATATATATTTTTTTTTAAATAATTTGTTTTTTTAAGAAAAAAATAAAAAAAAAAATAATTAAACAAAAAATATTTTTAGAAAAACATTAGAAAAAAAATTTACCTTAGGGAGGGTTCGACGGGGTTTGAACCCCCGACCTCTTGCTTACCGAAATCCTTGGTGCTCAGCCACCAACCGACCGAGCTAGCGCCTCGGCTGGGAGTTAAAGGATAAGACCCTTTATTTATTCCAATCGCGACTGCTACTTCTTTTGAAGCAGCACCGCTTAGGTGGTGCCTGCATTCATCGCTTTGGTGGCACCTGCGTCCACCAGTGGTTCCCTATCAGTGGCACCCTGTCATCTTGTGAATCCTGGTAACGCCCTCCACACTTCTGCTACGCCACCAAAACCATAAAAAATAAGTCCTCGTACAAATTTTGTTCATCTCACAGACCTTGTATAGGCGTCATGAGGCTACAGAGGGAATTCTCAGACCATATTAGGAGAAAAACAAGAATGTAATCTGACCAAAGGTCTTAAAATTGTTTGCATATTTACATTATGTCTTTAGATTGAATATCGGACATGCACAAAGATAACAAAAAATAGCAAGGCTTTATTTCTACCGTCAATTTTTCCACGACATCAACGACTCCTTCACTGTGCTTTGACACCACTATACCAAAAAAAATGTGTGATGCCTCCTCGAAAGAGTGTCTGCTAATGTCGGCAATGCATCGATTTGGAAACTGTAACAATAATTCACCATTTGGTGGTGAATCGAAGATCGACTTCTGCACAGATTTGTTGTCCAATACGGTATTTTCACTGCAGATCAGGATTCCTTCATTGCATTTTTACCATAGTGGTGGCGATGACAACTCTGCTAGTTTGCAAATCATGCCTCAATTCGACCTTCTAGATGCTTATGTTTCCTCAATATGCATCGACATCAACAAGATCGATGTGTTCCAGTAGGAAAGAACTAAGAGTTGCTGACTATTTTGTGGAATTGTCCCACATATGACGTATGGGAGCAATTAAAGGCTTTAAAATAGAAAACACTCCCTAAAGAAGTTGTCTACCTTCGGGTAGACTATCCTACCCAAAATTAACCCTTGCTTATCCAAAAACATTACTAGATAGGATAATTTTATCGATGTCCTCGTCCAACGTGTCTCACTTCGTGGCTTGCCTCAACAAGTGTGATGCGCCAAGCCCTTCTTAGGTGATGTCTTGTCTGGTTGTCCACGTCAGAGTCTGTGTCATGGTCTGAGTCTCCTTCCTTAGGTTGCCATGTTGTCACGTTCGATCGGGCTCAGCTCCCGGTCTCCTCCAGTGAGCCTCTACAGGTCCAAAGGTCTCCTTTAGTTGACCTCACTAAGGGGCTATAGTTTGTTTTACAGCTCGTCCAATAGCTCATCAGTGGCTCCATCGTCAAGTCGTGACCCTCCTAGGTTCTTGCAAGTCTACCTAGGATCTAGGGTTTCATCATGCCGTGCAGTCTGAAGTCCGTTAGACTCATAGACTGCAGGTAGGGTCTACAATCGCTCCAAAGATCTAGGCAGCTAGATTCTGAGTCAGTCTCTTGATTGATATGGACAGTAGAGATCGAACAAACCTCACCAAATCATAGAACCTCGTGAAACCTCCTCCCAGATCCGCATCTTGAGTCGTAGCTCTGATACCATGTAGGAAAAAATATATTTTGCATTAATCAATGAATGATTAAATAATATAGCGTAGGCTATAGTTAGCCCATAGGAATAGCTAAAAAATAACCAAACAGTGTTAACTAATATATTTGCTAACAAGATGCTAACAAATGTAGTTAGCATATAACAACTTAACCTAATAATGTAATAACAAATATAGCATACACTAACAAGAACTTTCTTGACAACTTGCCCAAGGGAAAAACTAGATAAGGTAACAATTTAAAAAAGAAAAGTTGTTGTTGGTGAAACATATAGAACAACTACAAACATTCTAGTAAGAGAAGGATAATAAAATATATAAGCTCCATGAGGAAGTTGTAAAGTTGAAGGAAGAAACAATAGTTGATGTATGGTAGGCCTCTAAAGTAAAGAAAGTGAAGTCCCTATGGGACAATATTAAAACTAATATCACAAGTGTCAAGAGGTACTTTGAGTTTTATGGTCAATGTAGAGAATATCCCCAACCAAGTGGTGAGGATAATTAAGGAAACAAAAGATGAATTGTTGCAAAATAGAGGTACTTAAGGTGCTCAAACAATTGGTTGTCTTGTTAACGTCACATATGTAACAAAAGGGGATCAATAAGGACAATGAGAAAGTTGAAGAAAATCCCCAACATCCACAGAGAATTTCAAAATTAGAACACAATGGTCTCTTTGGAAACCCTAATACAGGAATTGAAAAATGAAATTCAAGGGTTACTCAATGTTAGATTGTCATACATGTTGAAATACCAAAATAGGTTCCTTAATGATGATATTATCAACATAATGGTCAAAGAGAAGAATACCCAAGATGTACTTGAAGCAATAATGAAAATAATCCAACAATTAAAGGCTCTACTCAACAAACTACATGAAATGGTGGGAAAATAGGATGGGTTGCCAAAAACCCATATGAGTACCTAGTAGGAGACATCGAAGACCTCTGGCTACATAGAGATTGAGAGTGGTAGAATCTATTAAAGCTACTACATTGAAGAGGATACGAAGAACCACTAGTTTTATAATTAAAATATTTCTTATTTTAATTTGGAGTACTAATTTTTAAATTTATTTGCATATTATGGAAGTAGAGCTTGAGAATTTTACTAAAAATATTGCAACTTTCTCATTTCTTTGGTACAATTGTTCTCACTTTGTATTGGTTGCAATATTCCCTCAACTGATGACAACACTCTCATGATCCCACCATCCAAGGTTTTTTATATGAGCTTTAAAGTGGTAAAGATGATTTTATCCTCCTTGTTAAACTAAGGAAATGACAACATAGAATTTAAAGGATAAGATGAGGTCTTAAGGAACATCGAAGACCTCTGGCTACATAGAGATTGAGAGTGGTAGAAGTTATTAAAGCTACTACATTGAAGAGGATACGAAGAACCACTAATAAAGGTAGGATCTAGGGTCTCTTGCTAATTGAGCTTGGCACCCCATGAAGTCACAAAAAATGTAATGACAAGTTACTACCTTAAGATTCCACTCATTTTGAAGATGTATAAAATATTTTTGATCAGTTAATTGAGCCCTCCAAAACTCAATTTTGCAAGATGTTGACTATGGGATTGATTTGTTCAAGATGGTGCGATTAGCTCTTGAAGAGGAGAGTGCTAGACAACATGGAGCAATTGGTTCCTAAAAGCAACATGTTAGTAGAATGGAGCAAAGTGTTCCCAAACAAGAGTGATTCACCTCCTTCTTAGAGCAAATCACTCATGGACAAGTAAAGTAGAATAGGAAGTGCACAAAACCCAAGGAAGATATTTAGAAAGCAACATTTTGGCATGTAGTAACACCACTAAGCATTTTAGAAGCCTTCTAAGTAATTTAGGGATGCATTTAACGACATGTAACATTTGGAGATGAATCATTTTCTTAAAGATTCCCTCAAATATTTACTTTTATTAGAAAGTAAGTTTTTGTCACCCAAGGTAACTTAGGGGTGAATTCTTCCAATAAATAGGAGCCATAGGCTCCATTGTTAACATCTTTTGATCTTGAGAAAATCAGAGCTATGCTTTGGAAGACCCACATTGTACTTGCTCCTTCCTTTTAGATTAATGAGAAATTGATGAGACCTTTTATTTTCCAATAGCAACATTAACTTTCTAGATTGTGGCATGTGTGACATTGTGGCAATTCTCTTTTGTCTTATTGTCATTACTTGGTAATTCCTTTTGTATTGATTGATTATACAATCTCTTGCTACAATTACAATCATATTTATATTCAATCTCTTAAACCCTAAATTTTTTTATTTACTTTTATACATTTTTTGTTTTTATATTTTTATTTTTCTTGCTTTAAATTTATATTTTTAATTTCATACTTAATTATAAAAAACTAACCCAAATCTACATTTAATTTCATACTTAATTAAATTTTAATAATAAAAAAAAACTATCCAAATTTAAAAGTTGAAAAAATATTATCTCTTCCTTTAATTTATTCAAACAAATTTATAAATTTATGAAAAGTCAAATTTTTCTATAATTCAACCCTTTCTAAACAAGTTATTCCCTTTTACCAATTTATAATAAATGTTAAAAGAATATTTCATCTCTTTTATATACATAATAGTTTTATATACACAATGGGCATGATAAAAGACTTGTGTTTAGATAAAATATTAGTATGTTAGAGCTTTGGTTGATCTTGTAGATCTGATACTCTCTGTAATAATCTTATTCATAATATATATCATTTTGTGCATGTTATAATATTTGCACCATAGTCTGTAATATTTGCACATTTTATTCATAATATGGTATCAAAACCAAGTGCATATGCTCTCTGTCTGCAAGACATTGGTTTTTATCTCGCAAATCAAAAACATTGAACTCTAGATCCATAATTTATACTTTTGTCAGGTATCTAGGGTTACTATTTTCTTTAGTTACGTTGTTCAATTTTGATTGTTCAATATCCTAAAGAAACCGTTAGGGTTTCCTTGAAAGGTTAACCAGACCTGTACAAAAGAAATCATCGATCTAACATCAATAATTTGTATGTTCTTTAGCTTTGCTAAAAAAAAATGAGAAATCTTCCTCTTCTAAATATATGCCAGAAAATATAAGCTCTTTGAAGTAGTTGCTCATCCTCAAATATGGATTTTCATAGTTGAGACATTGTTTTTTAAAGGTAAAGAGACTAACAATTACAAGAATATATATACTTTTGGTTGTGACATTGTTTTTAAAGGTAAAGAGACTAGCAATTACAAGAATATATATACTTTTGGTTGTGTAGAATTTTTTTATAAATTCTAGTTTATTCCTTATAGATTAAGTCAATAAAATATATATACTTTTAATTGTTTAGAGATTTTTAATAAAGTTTTGTATGTTAGGTAAAAACAAATTTAACAAAATACGATTATATAGAGAATCAAGTTAGGACAGCTTATGATAAGCTCCTTTTAAATAAAAAATTTTAAGATAAAGTATAGGTTTTGAAAGGGTTTCGGTTAGCTTGTACGAGGGTTTGAACTTGGGTTTCTTAGACAAAAATCTAAAACATATCACAACAGTACTCCTCATAGGACCAGGGAATATATTTTTTAATGCATACCTAATGTATAAGAATGATATTATTTTCTTTGTTAGCCGGCTACCTTAATTCGATTCTTTAAACAGCTGAGATCCATTTAACTTTCCTTTTACCCAACAAACTAAAATTTATAACAATAATGTTCGAATTTAAAATCATACCCATATAAAACAAAAGATATTACCGATTTCATATATATAACCAAAAAACAATAATATTATGCTCGACACTATTCTCCACATATCATGTCTTAAAAAACAAACAATGGTATTATGGTCGACACTATTCTTGTAGTAACATATTTTTTAATTTTTATTAAGAGGTTTAAGTTCAAACTTTTGTAATGATATATCTTTGGGTTTTTATTATGAGCTTCAAGTTCAAATTGGATATGGTACTAAGGATGGGATCCTTCCCAAAAAAAAAACTTACATTTTTAACTCAAAATTTTAGTTAAATGGGTTTTGGTTGAATAGTTGAGATATATGAATGAACTCACACTAAAAAGTTCACACTAAAAAGTTCAAATCTTAATGGCATCAAATAGGCTATATAGCTCAAGTTAACTAAGTTAATGCAAAAGCAAAAAGAAAAACCTTCGAAAACAATTACTTTCAAACTTTATTTTTAATATATAATTGTTAATTAAGGTATAAGTTTAATTGATTAAAATAATTTTATAGAAGACTTTGGATTTTGTTAAGAAATATATATAATTATCATATCATTATGAGGTAATATTGATAGAATCCATGGAGCTGTACTGAAGTGGTAAAGGCTTTGGTTTGTCTTTGAGAGGCCCAAGATTCAAATCCCACCCCAGTCAGTATGAGGAGACCATAACCCCTCATAAAAACATGTGTAAATTCATTGAAAAAATATTGATAGGATCTGTTTTAATCACATATAATCAATATATATTATTTTAATAGCATTATTATATAATTTGATAAACATTGTTATATGGTTAAATATAATACAAATAAGATATATTGTTTTAATCACATCTAATCAATTTTTTAATATATATATATATATATATATATATATTTATTTATTTATTTATTTATATTTTATTATAGTATTATTATACGATTTGGTAAATATTACTATATGATATAGTATAATATAAATAAGATAAGTAAAATATATTTCGATTTCATATAATAAACTTAAAAAATAAAAAATGATTCAAGTGGAACAAGTATTAACTCAGAACTTCAGGAAATTTCAATCTGGAATATGTCACTAGACTTGCATTATCACATCAACAAATATATAAGGAATCTTGTTCACACACTTTCCTTCCTTCATTATTATATTTGTATACATTTATTGAAAAATATTAAACAAACATTTAAAATTTAATTTGAAATTTTTATTTATGATTGAAGGTGTATCCTTAACTTTTAAGATAATGTTTTGTTTTTTGGTTACATGGGAGAGTTGGTCATAACCACACTATTTTTTAGTAATTGACAAGCGTAGGGTTCAAACCACATGGGTTGTTCCTATCAAACCTATTTTACTTCGCTATTGTTGACTCGATGTGAAGAGGACTTATTGTTGACTTAATGTAAAGAGGATCACGGATCGCTTAAGATTCGTACCATTATCATCGGTTTGACATGCATTCAAAGGATTCAAATTAGACTACTACCTTCGTAAATAGGCTAATGTTAATATATATATATATATATATATATATATATATATATTTTGTCAACTTTTGTAGTGCAGTTGGAGAAGGCAAGCTTGGCCCCATTGAACGAGAGGTCCACGGTTCAAACCTTTATGATGCGAAGGAGACCCAATATAAAACCTATTCTTCATTGGTTGTGGTCGGAGGTTTAAGGGTTTCTTTGATGTCGCAAATGATTATAATGTTAATATATTTTAAATCATAGAAAATTCTATAAAAGAATGTACTTACAAATGCCTAGTAGCAACAACATTTATTGCATTGTACTCGAAAGAGATAGGTCAGTTGGTAGTGGTTGAGTGCTTGCCTATAGGCTGCAAATTCTTCTATTATTTATATATATATATATATATATATATATATATATATATATATATACAATTGATTATAATGTTAATATATTTTAAATCATAGAAAATTTTATAAAACAATGTACTTACAAATACTTAGTAGCAACAATATTTATTGCATTGCACTCGAAATGATAGGTCAGTTAGTAGTGGTTGAGTGCTTGCCTATAATCTGCATATGTTCGATTCTGGAAGGGTCGAGGTCACGTTGATTTCATCTTTATCCAACGGACTAAGGATTGTAGAGGTTTCCTACACCCAAAAAAAATCATTGCATTATTCTTGAAAGGATTTGGGGATTCCTATATATATATCAATTGGTTATAATATTAATATATTTTAATTTATAAAAAAATCTATATTCAACGATTTTTTAGAAGGTCGAGGTCATGTTGATTATATTTTTATCCAATGGATTAAGGATTGTAAAGGTTTCTACACCCAAAAAAATTATTAAATTGTATTTGAAAAAATAAACCCGTTGGTGGTGGCCAAATACTTACAAATAAACTATCCAATTTAATTTCTTAAATAATTAAAATTCCATTAACAAACATTTGCTTAAGACAAAGCACTCTCTAAAAAAACCAACAAAATCACATATAATAACGTTGAAAACTCTTGGGTGCCATGCGGTTATTTAAGAAAACAATAATAAAAAAATAAATATAATAGGTGAAATGATTTGGTTTTAAAAAATTGGTAAGATAAGATCAAAATAGGTCATCTTGAGGTATTATAATAGAAAGATAATTATAAATATGTTTGAGAAAGATTTGAGGTTTGTATAGTGGTGTTTCAAATATTTTGGTAATTGTATAGATAAGAGTCTATTTTTATTTTTTAAATTGTAATTTTAAAATTTTTAAGAAATGTTTTAGTTTTTGTATGGTTATTAGTTAAAATTTTAAATGATAAAAAGTAAATGATTAGTTTGAAAAATATTATTATTTTTAAGATTGTTTTTAGAGGTATTATCAAAATTAATATTGATAATTTTAAACATTTTTATTTTATTTTAGATCGAAGCAAATTTTTTTGTTGTAATGTTATTATTGTAAATGACTCCTCCATATATGTTTAAATCGTGTAATTAAGTTGTTACCACCATTTTTTTTTTGGCAGTTGAGACTTTTCATGATAAGTACCATATTTATAAACATTTTATAAGAGAGACAATACCATAATTTTAAGTTTGGGTACATCTTGAGATTTATTTTTTAAAATTCTAGCATTCCTTTCAAGCCATTAATTCTAACAAATAATGGTAGGACCAATCGTCCACATAATACAAACACCATTCTACACCATTCTATTTTACAAACACCAAAACTACTCATGGATATCTCACGCCCTCTATATTTTTAAAAACTTGGGTCCCTCTTTTTAAAACTTGCATTGCAGAGAAGGAAACTACAAGAAGGGAACTGCAAGAACGATACTACCCAAGCAGAACTACTACCAAGCAAAGAAACTACCGGAGGGATACTACACCAAGAGAACTACACCGAGAGAAGACGATCAGACGACATACCCCATATAATAGCCGCCCATTATAGACAGCACTTTGGGTTGGGGTTGGGGCCCCTCATCAATCAACTCTTATAAGACGATTTACTCATCCCATTTGAGATTTCTATCGCAGCAGAAGACAAGATAACTATCAGAGGAGAAGATAACTATCAGAGGAGGACACGATAACTATCAGAGAGGACGTAACTATCGGAGCAGAAGACAAGAACTATTTTAAAGGGGGGAACCATACCTAGTACAAGACCTGAGGACAATTTACCTGCCATATCCACTCAAGAATTGAGGACGATTTACAAACACCAACCATTTCATGAAGTCTTATTCAGACAATACGATTAGCCTGCCTAAAGGATTTACTGCCATGGCCAAGCATAGTCTTATCAACAACGCCTTTATAAATAACCAGACGACTTAAAGGATTTACTGCCATGTCCAAGGACACCCATGAGTGACCAGCTTGAAAAGAATCCTTTAAGAGTCGTCTTGCCTTGTGCTAGAAGGATTATATCCCCCTTCCCTTTAAAAGAGGAGCCTCTCCCTATCTTAAGATAGGTCGAGCGCTCTCCCATCTCGGGGACCTTTCCGGGAGAGGGCTCTCTATTTTTAAAAGGAGATGTGGAGCGGACCCTTGACTAGACAAAAGGGAGATACTGCTTTGGATTTGAAATAACTAATCCAATATTTCACTAAATCTTTCCATGTTGGTAGATCTATCTAATATATTTTTATATTTCTAAAAATATAACCCCAAATGGTGTGAGCAAAGGGATACTGAACAAGTAAATGGTTTGATGTTTCTAAGTTGTTCTTAAAAATAAAAAAAATCTTACTTTGAACTGCCAACTAAAGGAATATTGAGGCCTTAGAGAGAGTCTTTGGTGACCAAACATTCTTCCAAGAAAAATATTTGGGAGTAGAAAACTTTTATTGCTCTAAATCCTCATATCCCAACTTAACAAAGTATCCATAATTGTTTGATAGATTCCAAACCATCTCATCCTTTAGTGTAAAAATTGTCAAATAAAACTCTTAAAGCATCTTTTCAAGTTATTATATGATTTGTTTGAGTTCCTCTCCTTCAACAAGGTTACTAGTAAAAATTCATGATCTAAAGTGTTGAAAATAATATAATCTTTGACCTTTGGATCTTTACAAGCTAGGCATGCATGAGCCAATGGTTACCATTTTGAGTCTAGGATAAGAGTATAAGGCTTCAACTAAGCATCAAACCAAAAAATGCATAATTTTCCTTATTGATTGACCATCTAATATGTTTCTTGGTAATCTGATATAAAGTTTCATGTTCATGATTTTTTGGGTAAGGTTTTTTACTAAATAATTTTATTACATTAAGAAAACCTATATATTTTTTAAATAACACTTTTATCTCATTCTCTCCTTGATATCTAAATTATCTCCACCCAAGTTTTTCTAGTAAGTCTAAACTCATAAATCTACAATTCTGCAAGCCTCCTTCTCTAATAGTCTTTCCTTTGCAAACTCTATCCAAATTGAATTGGGGTTTCCCATTGGCAAGCACTCAACCGCTACCAACCAACCTAGCCTTTTTGGGAGAAAATGTTAGAGTAAAGCACATGTTTTTACAAGTGGTCCCTGTTCCCTTGTACCAAGGTTTGAACTTGCATCTCCTGAATGAAAATTCAAGGACTTTACCATGACGGTATCCCTCGCAAGACAAAAAAACAACATATCATATCATATATTAAAAAAAAATACTTTATTTTTGTTTTACATTTTTCTCAATTAATTACATGGGATTGGAACGTGTTACACCCATATTACATCATGACCACATAAGGGTTGTTCTACTTATGTTACATCGTGACTACATAACAATATTACAACTATTGGACAATTATGCATATATCACTTAACAAGATTCAAACCTAAGTATCTTTCTTAAAAGCTTTTTTCCCCTTGAAAAAGTTATAATTTTATATTTAGCAAACATAAAATTATATTTTTCATAGTTGCAAGCTTACTGTAGTGGTAAGGGCTTTAACCTCTCTTTGAGAGGTCCAAGGTTCAAACCCCACTCAGTATGAGGGGATTGAGACCTCTCATAAAAACAATTTGTGTGAACTCATTGAAAAATATAAAATTATATTCTTCATACGCCTCTTTGTCATTTCTTCGTAGTTTCAACAATGACCTAAAAGTTTTCCTTAAAAAGTCATAATTTTATATTCAACAAATATAAAATTATATTCTTCATAGCTACAAGCTTATTGCAGTATGCATCTTTGTCATTTCTTTGTAGTTTCAACAATGACCTAAAAGTTTTCCTTAAAAAATCATAATTTTATATTCAAAAAATATAAAATTATATTCTTCATAGCTACAAGCTTATTGTAGTGGTAAGGGCTTTGGCCTCTCTTTGAGAGATCCAAGGTTCAAACCCAACTTAGTATGAGGGGATCGAGATCCCTTATAAAAAACTGTGTGAACTCATTGAAAAAATATGAAATTATATTCTTCATATGTCTCTTTTCTTCATAGTTTCAACAATGACCTAAAATTCAGGTTGCTTATACATATCTCTACGAGGATAAATTTTATCCTTAGACACCTTTTCAATTTGTCAACCAGTATATTTTTTTAGTGAGTTTACACGAGTTTTTATGAGGGGTCTCGGTCCCCTCACACCGAGTGGGGTTTGAACCTTGGACCTCTCAAAGAAATACCAAAGCCCTTACCACTGTAGTAAGCTTGCAACTCAATCAACTAATATCTTTTAAATCATTGACTCTCAAGTTTTATGAAAAAGTTGTTTTAACTGTGTTTGTTTAACTAGAGTGAATTAATTTCCTCAAATAAAAATATAGACTAGTTGCAGTGCATTGCCTTCACTGAATTCTTGTACTAAGTGCATACCTAGTTCAATTTGAAGTGTCTTTTTTGAAATTCCATTTGCTTTCTTATTCAGTATTTTATAAATATACCAAAAAGTAAAAGCTTCACTTTGATCCACAAGTTCTTTTATATTTTCCTTCAAAGTTAAGAATATAACAAGTTAAACTAATATTATCTAATACTTTTACTTACATTTGTTATCTTAAACCTTTACAATTCAATAAATAATTAAAAAATGCATTTAATAAATAAAATATTAATTATTTGAAGGGTATTCAATTGATATAGATGGATTTTTTCTATGTTATATATATATATATATATATATATATATATATATATATATATATATATATATTGTTTTTATTGGAACCAACAATTATATTCAATAAAAAATAAGAGAGGTTACAATAAAAAAGAGCTAGAAAAATCACAGCTTGGGATGCAAGGCCACCCAAACAATCATCATAGAGACATGGGGCCAAAAAAAAAAAAAACCCTTAAAAGGGTGAATAAACAGAATAACTAAACAAAGGGAACCACTCCAAGAGGAGACCGAGCCCTACTGTGGGCACTGACAGAACAACCTGATGTTAGAAAATGTCACCCTTCTACGTCGAGGCCTCAAAGAAACAGAGAGACCTTAAGGCGGAAGGAGGTTAGGTGAAACCTATATTTAAAAAAAAAAAACTTTAAATAAATATTATTAACCAATTACAAGTTAAATGTAATCTTAATATGAAAATAACATCATAAAAAACTGAGGCCAAAAACAAGAATAACCCTTAAAAGGGTGAATAAACAGAATAACTAAACAAATGGAGCCATTCCAATAGAAGACCGAACCCTATTGTGGACACTGACAGAACAACGTGATGCTAGAAAATGTCACCCTACTACATCGAGGCCTCAAAGAAATAGAGGGACCTTAAGACAGAAGGAGGTTAAGTGAAACCTATATTTAAATAAAAAAAAATTAATTAAATATTATTAACCAATTACAAGTTAAATGTAATTTTTATATGAAAATTTGAATCAATTTTATTAAATTAAATTTAGAAAAAAAAAATATATATATATATATATATATAAGAGAACTTAATTATAAAACAACTTATAAAATTATAAATAAACCAATATAAATATTTTTATATATTAACTTAAAATATTAAAATGTTTAAGATATTGTAGAGCACCACCCATATTACATGGTAACTACCTAGTGATAGGTAGTAGTCTGATCTGAATGCTTTGAGTGTGTGTCAGATCGATGATGATGGTACAAATCATGAGCGATCGATGGTTCCTTTCATGCCGGATTAATAATAACACGATGAAATAGGTTTGGTAGAAGCAACCCCTATGGTTTGAACCCTACACTTGTCAGTTACTAAATATAATGTGGTTGTGACAAACTCTCCTATGTAACCCAAATATATATATATATATATATATATATTATAACAACTTATGTATGTATTATTTCACAAGATTTAATTTTTTGTCTCTTCATATAACATAATGAGATGCATCGCCAACAACATAACGTTGGGTGTATCATAGAATATTTTTTTTCCTTAAATGCCTTCGTATATGGCATTTTCATCTCATTATGCCTTGTTTGAATATTATATGTTTTTTTAATATATACTAGGTACCCTGGGATAAAATTAAAGCATTAATTTGTAGATTTTTGCATTACTCAAAATGTTGGTTATAGTCTTTGTCCTTTTTGTGGTGTTTTCTAGTCTCAGTATTCACTTTTTTTGGAATTGCAGAATATCTAGGCAAGCTTAGAAATGGTTTTTTTTTCCATTTACAGTTGTAAAAGTTTTTTGACCTCAAGCTCTTCTTGGAGACTCTTTTGCTTTGTCTCTCCCACTTTTTGAAGTGTGGCAGGTTTTCAGAATTAGCTTACTCTTTCATATTTGGAAGGCCCGTAACAAAATTGTTTTTAAACATTGTACACATTCTATCACATTTACTCATGCTGACAAATTGGAAGTTTTTAATGACATGTGGCTAAAGATATGTACTCAAGCCAAAAAAATTGCCATGGATTTGGATCATCTGCATGTTCTTCTGGCATACTAGGTCAATGTTCCATATACAATCAATCGGATCCCCACAGAGCGCTCTTCTCAGGAGCAATCCCGCTCTCATCGTTGGCCTCTATCATATGTAAGAAGTGCTCTCGCAGATAAACATTGGTCCCAACCCTCACTAGTCAGGAAGCATCCTAATGTTGACATTGCTTGTTTGTCTCGCCAATATGGGGGTGGGATGATGTTCAACTAGCTTTTCCTAGGCCAGTTGTTGGTTGGAGTGATGTGGGTACTGAAGGCCTTAATCGTAATGTAGAGAGACGGATTCCCATCCCTTAATCACTAGCAGTTTATACAGGACAACACGCCAGGACACATCACTCCATATGATATGCGTTCTTTGATGTAATGATTATCAATAATCATGATTGATAAACTTGTGTTTTGTTGGGGGTTTTATTTTCTAACCCTTGTCAATAAGAGTTAGTTTTATTTCCCATGGGGTGTGTTAACCCACCCACTTTTTTTATCTTAAATTAATATAAATTTACTTCTTCTTTTTTTAAAATATTTCTTATATTAATATAGAAAAATCAAAATACAAGACATCGCAACAGATTACAAAAATTTGCTCAAGGACATCCAACCATCTGACTTGTCCTCAGCAGAGTAGTCTTTGAGATCTTTGATTATAAGCCTCTTAAAGGCTCTACATTGGAACTGAATATCAATAACAACATTAGACACAATCCCAGAAACAAGAATAGCTTCATCTCGAAAAACTAAATTACATCTCAGAATATCCACAAAATGATTATTCAGAACATGACCTCCAAGAGTATCAATCCCTTTGATTAAACCCGCACCTCTCTTCGATTCCAACATATAACCCAGAGCATCAGTAGTAACAAACATAAGGGGAGCAAGAGGGAACCCTTGTCTAATGGACTTGAAATGACTTATTTGATTAGTGAGCTTACCGTTAACTACAACTTGAGCAGAGGCACAGGTGAATAAGACCTTGATTTTATCCACTACCCGTTTGCTGAAGCCAAGCCATTCCATCATACTAAAAATAAACAACCAATCCACCCGATCATAGGCTTTGTCAAAGTCAATCTTAAGCATAATGGTTTTCTACCCACTTTCTTGTGCCCATTCCAAATTCTCCCAAGCAATCAGGACCGTATCAAGAATGAACCTGCCCTTGATAAAACTTGTTTGCTCCCATCTCACAATCCTAGCAACAACATATTTGAAGCGAAGAGCCAACACCTTAGCCACAATATTATAGGAAACATTTAAAAGAGTGATAGGTCTCCATCCCCCCATAGTATCTTTTCTGTTAGCCTTCGGGATAAGCTTAATCATACCTTGATTAAGCATACCAGAAAAGGAGTCTTTCTCAAACACTTTGTGAATCATCTTAGTATAGTCATTACCCATAGTATCCCACAAAACTTTGTAGAACTCAATAGGAATGCCATCAGGGCCCAAAGATTTGCCATCCTTCATTTTATTAAGCGCTTCAAACAATTCATCCTTTGAAAAGAAAAAAGCTAGACGATCATTTTCATAACTATATACCTTCTTAGGAACACACTTCTTAAAATCTTATCTGGCCTCCAAAACATCAGGACTCAAAGAATAAATGGAAAAAATCTTACAAAAATGATCTTCAATAGTGGCTTGGATATTGTCATCATCTTCCACCAATCTATCATTAGCAACACGAAGAGCAGTGATTCTCTCAGCAAAAATTTTATTTTTAATATGACTAAAGAAAAATTGAGAGGGGGCATCTCCTTGATGAAGCTAATGAATCTTGCTTCTAATACGGGCACCTCTGCTAACATAATCCTCATAGCACCTGATTTCATGTTCACACTTAGCTACTTTCTCCTGAAGATGAACATTAAAATAATCACCTTCAAGATCTCTTCTGGCTACCTCCAAGTCCTTCTTGAGTTGTTTTAATCTTCCCTTCCTTCTCATAGCAACCAATTTACCCCAACCCCTCAAAAATTTGACAGTGCGTTTGATAGCCGCTTCCCACCAACCAATCCAGCCAAAGTCAATCGGGTGACTTCCCCAATATACCTTCTAGTTCAATGATCTTATTTGAGGCATCAAGCCTAACACTATTTATGGGCACCTCCACTTTGGATTTCTATTCACTAATGTCTTTGGAAACCTCTTTTGGAATATGAAGAAGAAATCTTAGGAAATCCTTTATTTAGTCACTATTGCATATTCTTATTTTCTCAATGGTCATTTTGAGATAATCATAGACAACTTGCATCGCTATAGTTCCTCTTGCTTCTATAGTATGTCCTTAAACTATATGATTATTGTCTAACCTATCCATATCCTTCACTAGTTTATTAGACAAGGGATACTTTAGTGTATCTTGCCTTAGTTATTAGGTCATATTTTACCTATTGAAGTTTGGTTAAGCAAGGACTTGCATTTATTGAGATATGTAGTGTGTGCCTTATCACACTTGATCCTAAAGGAACTTGACCTAAGATATACAAGGTGTCACTTAGCATACTTGGATTAAAAGAGACTCGATCCACTCCATTGTTGAGTTACTGAATTTAAAAATCTACATTCATTCCTTCCTTTGCTACTACTTGCCTTCTTAGATCACTATTTTTCTTTATTTTTAATTGTGTTGTTTGATTTTATTTACATTCTACCAATCAACTATTTTAATGCTTGCACACTATCTTGGACTCACTTATTTTTTAGCTTCAACCTTTGCTCATAGACTCCTAATAGTCTTGGTTTGTTGTAACTGCTATTTTCATAGCATCATTTGTAAAGGGTTGTCTCCTAATAGGTTTAGAGTTGACTTTTTGGTGGTGTATTTAGTTAGAATAATTTATGAGCTTGTTTGGATCTGTTGAAAATGCCTTGAGAACTAATAACCTTATTATCCCTTTTTCCTAGCTACGAATGGTGGATTATATGTGTAGTGGATTTTGAAGCTTTTATCCCAAACATTATCTTCATCAATTTGCTTTCTTGCCTTCTATGTGGTGATTGATATTTCTTCTATATCCTTCCTCCTAGGGACTTTCTATCATTTGGTAAAAGAATGATGGGTTGACATTCAGGATGAGTGCTTCTTCGTAGTGTATATTACCTTGGATAGTTTTGATATTATTAGAGGAAAGAGTATTATTATACCTAAAGTGGATAGTGGATCGATGAGGGTGAGGATACTAGTTCAATATAATATCATGGACATGGTATGAACCAAATGATGATGGATGACAAGAGGGGTTGAGATGAGGACACGTGGAGTGAAACAACAATACTCATAGTGTGGGAAATCAAAGGATAAGTGCTTAGTGATGGGGTTGATGATGGTGGCATCAATGATAATAGGACAAACTAGAATAGATGTGATGTTTGGGATGACTTTTCATATTGAATAAGCACATCTGCTAGTGACCCTAGAAATAGAACTATGCACATTTGAGGTGGGATGGATGGAGCATAAGAAGTTAGGGGATTAAAGAAGCAATAATAGAAGAAATAATAGGGAAATAGAAGATAAAGATAAGAATAAAAGAAATAAATGGTAGAAGTGAAGTAAATATGATCATGGGAAGGATGGTGAAAGTAATGTATGCTTATAGATTAGTAATTTTGGTTCTTTCCACTTGTTTCCTTATGTGTAACCTTATTTTTTAGAGTCCTTCTCTTTAGGATTATCATTTCTATCTATTATTTTATCCTTATTTTATTTGAGTCATAAAAGGTCTCATGGCCTACGTCATATTTACCACATGTCATGTTGACAATCATTTTTATGACTATATTGTTAGCAAGGTCTATCTTAGACTTTACCTTCTCCATTGGGATAAAGAAAACTCTTGCCTAGCCTAACATAATATAGATCCTATGCTCTCTCTCTCTCTCTCTCTCTCTCTCTCTCTCTCTCTCTCTCTCTCTCTCATGTTTTGAAAAAAACCTAAAGAAGGAAATTTGAGAAAAGAGAATATATAGAAACAAACAATTATTTCACTAAGTAAAAGAGAGTCATATTTATAGGCTTAGAAAAATAGTTGTCTACCCTTCTTATGTTGATGTTCCAACTCAGAATTTTCCAACATATGAATAAACATAGTAAGTTAGATAGTATTAATGGTGCATATAGAAAGTCTTTTCCAAGAGGGTTTCACCAATTTAGAGCCTCATGATTTCCTTTTGAAATATAGTATGTTTATTTATCAAAGCAATCAAGATCATGGGCATATAGTGAGTTATGGAAAGTTGAATTAACCTTTTCTCTTGTTTTCCTTTGTTGATCTACTTATTAATGCCAAGTACATTGAAAATGATTAACTCTAAAGGGGTTGGAAGCATGGGTAGGTGCTAGAATTTTTACAACTTTGATAGTTTTCTCACTTTTTATCTCATCCCATTATGGATTTTGATGTCGACTATCAGTTTGAGCCTCTGTCTCTATGTGATCAAGTAATATATCATTCCTCGTTTATATTGGATCCTATTGTTGATCCTTGAATAGTCCAATATCATTCTTCAAAGCTTAAGACTATTGGAAAGCAATTTTTACCCTAGTTGTACTCCTCAAGATTATAGGAAAACATCCCATTTCTAGAATTGTGGCCTCTCTATTACTCATTGTAGACCATTTTAACTAGAATCACTGGAAAAATATCAAGAGTTGCAGGTGAATCTTTCTCTATTTGTTGATTAGAAGTTGCTTCTATGATTTCATCTTCAAAGGAATACTTCACAAAAGGGACTCCATGAGATTTCTCCAAGCCCTACAAACTTAGTTTTTTAAAGATGAATTTATATGTTTCATACTTTGGCTTAATTCCCTTATATTTCATCTATGGTATTCAATATCAATAAAAAATCTAATACAAATGCTTCATTTTCTAGTCATATTAATTTTTTCTATAGGATCATCTCCCTCTAAAGAGAAATAAAATACCTTGTCCTAGTAGAACAAGTATTTCACCTTCCTTTTATGATTTATATGCATTGCACATGATGGCATATTATATTATAAGATGGCATTTGCTAATATTAGGTGCTTTAGGTGTCACATCGATTTGAATCTCACATAGAATCCTAGGAAGTTGACAATTTTCTTCTAGAATTTTCTCTTTAAAGAAATAAAATGTCTTCATGAAAGAAAATTCACATGTCAGTTGTTTAGAATTTATAATGTTTCCTTTTCCTTCATATTTTGGTCCAATTCCTCTTTTCATTTCTCTTATATTCTTCAATTTACCATCTGAGGGAAGCACCAATGCTTGATGATCTGATTGTATATTAGCCTTTGTTATCTTCGCAGGTAGGACATCCTTAAATGAGAAACCAAATCCCTTATACTTTGAATTAATTCTCACTCTATCATAGGCCCTTCTCCTTATAGGGGAAAAAAAAATATCTCATATTCTTCTATAGCCTCTAACTCCTCATTTGAGAAAGTATTAAATAATACACTAACTTCTTCAATATTTGACTACTTATCTTGAGAAACCTTGTTTTTCATATCAAGGCTTTCCTCAAACCGTAGGAGACATACCCCTTGATGAAAGGATGGGGTTTATCAATAGGAATTGTTGATCTAGTATTATATGTATATTCTCTTATCATTCCAGGTTCTCTTTGTGTTTTTCTATCATATAAAATTTCATCCAAAGTTTGAAAATGAAGTGTTTTATCTTCTAATAAAATTATGACACTTAAGCATTTTCTAGGCTATAAGATGGCCATAAGATCTAGTTTGGAATTTTTCTTTGGAATATTTTTGTTTGACTAAGAAAAATACTTATGCATGAATATGTGTGGATATGGATCTATCTAAAATACTTTCAAATCCATCAAAATACATCTAAAGTATCACATTTGGGATCAATTATAGATTATGATGCTCTCACACTCTGAATTCAAGAATGCCATGTTTATGGTAATTTATATCGAGAGTAATCTCTATGAAAATCAAAACTTGTAGACTCCAAACAAAAAATACAAACAAGTACATGAAAGGGCAAGGGAATCAAATGGAATTAGATCAATCAATTATAGTCCTCAACTTTCAAGGAGGAGACCTAGATTTGAATATTGTCAAGCAATACATGCATAATTGACAATTTTTTGTAATATTTGTTGGAAATATGTTGAATATTTTCCATATAATTCTGACCTGATTAACTATAAAAGGTATTGGACACTCTCCATGTATCCTTGTCAAGGTTTAGGGTCAGTTTGGGCCCTGAGCAAGGATTCAGGGGCAGCAGCCCCTGATATAAGTTTTAGGGTTTCTTAAGCTATTTTTAGACCCATATGGGTTGTTTAGGGTTAAATATTTGAACCCATGATATTGTAAAATACGTTTTTATGTTGTTTTTTAATTGCACTTGCATCAGATTTTGAAGAGAGATGAGAGATGAACATTATTGTATTGGAGATGGTTAAGTTTATACAATAAGGAGATATTAGTATGGTGGGTTTTTACCATAAGGATTTTCCAGGTGAAATATTATGTTATGTGTGTATCTGTTATCTTCTTCTTTTTTCTTTGATTTTGTATTTACTATTTTTCTATATTTAGTTTATCGAGCTTTTTGTTCTTCATTTGGTATTAGAGCTAGGTTTTTTAGCTTTGTTCGAGGAGTAAAGGGTTTCAACCTTGTGATAAATTAATTCTTTAGTGGAAACCATTTGTGGAAGAATTTGGGCAAAAGGAAAATGATGAGAAGCACATGGGTAGAGATTGAAAATTTTAATGGATAGAATTTTGAGTTATGAAAACTTGAGATGGAGGATCTATTGGTTGATAGAGATTAGTGGATTGTGGTCTCAGAAATAAAACCAACATCAACGATAAATGAGGATTGGTTAAATATCAATAGAAAGGCAAGGATTTTTATCATATTGTACTTATTTGTTTTGATATTATTGAATGTATTGACAGAGACCATGACAAATTCATTATGGAATAAGCTAGGAACTTTGTATCAGATAAAGTTGCTAGTAAATAAACTTTCTCCGAAAGAAGTTGTATTCACTTCGGATGAATGATGGTGACTCTATGGCTAAAAATTTGAATGCTTTTAATACTATGGTAAGTCAATTAAACTCTGTTGAAGTAAAAATGGATGAAGAGAAAAAGTGCATTACTTTACTTTGTTCATTACCTGATTCACGGGATAACCTAGTTATGGCTATCACCAATACTATTGCATAGAAAGTAGAGGATATAGTACAAATATTGCTATTTGAGGAAATGAGATAAAATTATTCAAGGATTATCATAAAAATGATGCCTTGGTTGTGAGAGGTCGTTATCATGAAAGAAACAAAAAAATCAGAAGAAAGGAAATTGAGATATAGGGGTAAATTTGTTGCTCCAGAAAAGAAATATTGGAATTGTGGTAAAATAGGGTATTATAAAAGAGATTGCAAATCTAAAAATGCTAATAATAGTCTATCATATTATGAAGGAACTTATGTAGAAACGAAGACCACAAATAAAAATTCAAGGTACTTATTCTTAACTACAGCTTGCTCAAGTGAATGCCATGACTTATGGTTGATTGACTCACTGCTTCATTTTATATGACTCCTCATAGGGAGTGGTTTTGTGAATATAAAAAGATAAATGGAGGTGAATACTTCTTGGGAGAGAATTTGGCATATAAAATAATAGGTTGAGAAAGAGTCAAGTTCAAAATATGGAAGAGTTAAAACCCTTCTTGGTGTATTGCATATTCCAGGTTTGGCAAGGAATCTTATATTCATGTGTAAGATGAACGACATGGGTGTGATTGTGATATTAAATAAGGATATTTGCAAGATGGTTCATGGAGTCTTGGTGTTGGTGAGGGAATTTTGTGCAAGAAAATTGTTTAGACTTGAAGCTAGCATTGTAAGTATTGACTGCAATAATTCTTTAGTTGTAGAGGAGAATAATACGATAGAAGCAACTTCGAGTATTCCTATAGCGAAGAAAATGTTGTGGTATCAATGCATGGGGCATATTGGTGAGAAAGGTCTTCAAACATTAAAAATAAAAGGTATGGTTGAAGGAATTTTTGATTGCCCATTAAATTTTGATTTTTATGAGCACTATATTTTTGGAAAGCAAACGCGAGTTAAGTTTCCTAGTAGTGCTACAAGATTTGAAGGAATTTTTCCATCTAGTTCACAGTTATGTGCTTGGACCTACAAAAGTACCATCGTTAGGTAAATCTATCTATTTTGTTACATTTATAGATAACTTTTCAAGAAAGATCTGAGTATATTTTTATGAAACAAATATAATGTTTTGAATAAATTTAAAGAGTTTAAGGCTCTAATAAAGTGAAAATTTTGGTGAGTATTGCTCTAATGAATTTGAGCAATTTTACAAGAACCATGGAATAGAAAGGCAGAAAACAACTCCGTATACTCCACAACATAATGGAGTTGCAAAACGAATGAACAAAACATTGATGGATAAGTCCAGGAGCATGCTAAGTGGTGCAGGGTTAGAAAATAAATTCTAGGTAGAAGTCATGTTAACTATTTTTTACCTCATCAATAGAACTCCTACATTAGCTTTGGTGGATAATACTCCACAAGAAGTGTGGACTGGTAAGAAACCCTCTCTTAGTTATATAAGAGTTTTTGGTTGTGATGCTTATATGTATGTCCCAAAAGAGAAAAGGACTAAGCTAGACTATAAATCTAAAAAATGCATATTTGTGGGTTATAGTATTGGTGTTAAAGGATATAAGTTGTGAAACCCAAAAACACATAAGATTGTTTACAGTAGTAATGTGATATTTAGAGAAACAAAAGGGGTTCTGAAATGAGAAATGCAAACAAGGAACCTGAAATAGTTCAAGTAAAATTAGAATAAGAGGAAGAACATTTGGTAGAACATGGTGCTATAGAAGAAGATGAACTACAAAGAGAGTGAAGAGGAAAATTCAGAGGAATAAAGTGAGGAAGTTGAAGATGCAGAACTTGGAACTCCAAGTTTGAGGATATTAGATTGAGTGAGAAGACTCCCATAAAGGTATAGCCCTTCAAATATTTGTTCTACATTTAATATATCATTTATTGATGAAGAACCCAAGACTATAAAGGAGGCACTTCAATCAAGTGAGAATAAGTCTTGGAAAATGGTTGAGGAAGAAATGGAGTCCTTGGATAAAAATAAGATGTGGGACTTGGTGAAATTACCCCTCAAAGAAAACTAGTTGGTTGTAAGTGGGTATTTAAAAAGAAGTGCAATGTAGAAGGAAATTTGGAGAAGTAAAAGGCTCTCCTAGTAGAAAAATGATTTTCTTAGTTGAAGGAATTAACTTTGATGAGATATTTTCTCCTGTGGCTAAACTAACTTCAATTGAATTTATGTTGGCTATTTTTACTGCTTTTGATCTTGAAATAGAATAGATGGATGTAAAGACAACATTTCTACATGGTGAACTTGATGAAGATATATATATGTCACAACCAGAATGCTTTAGGGTAAAAGGTAAGGAGGCATTGGTATGCAAGTTGAAAAATCTCTTTACCACTTAAAGCAATCTCCAAGAATATGGAACCAAAAATTTGATAAGTTTGTTTTGACACTTGGGCTTGGAAAAAGCAAAGCAGATACATGTGTGTATTTTAAACAAGAAGGTAAAAATTTTGTTATCATTGTTTTGTATGTGGATGACATGCTATTAATTGGTAACAATAAGGAGATGATAAAGTTACTAAAATATCAGTTATCTTTTAAATTTGACATGAAGGATTTGGGTGTTGCAAAATTTATTTTGGGTATGGAAATAATAAGGGGTCGTGCAGATAGAAAGTTGTGGTTAAATCAAATAAAATATGTTTATTTGATACTGCATAGGTTTGGGATGCATGATTGTAAACCAATATGTACTCCATATCCTATTGGTCAAAAGTTATCTATTGAATAGTGTCCTAAAAAATGAGAAAATTGAAGAAATCCATCATGTTTCTTATGCTAGCATTGTTGGTAGTCTAATGTATGCAATGATCTGTACTAGACCTGATATTACACATGCAATGGGAGTAGTTAGCAAATATATATCCAATCCAAGAAAGGAACATTGGACTGTTGTGAAGAGGATATTTATATACTTACGTGGAACTTTATAATAGGCTATACGTTACCAAGGTAAATTTGGAGATAGTAATATTGTAAATCTAGTTGGAGATCTGGACAAGAGAAGATCCATAAGTGCTTATGTATTTAGACTAGTTGGAGGGGTAGTGTTTAGTGTATGGAGATGAATCTAAAATGGCTACATAAAGAAGTGGAAGAATCATCAGAGGCCAAATTAGGATCTACTCAAATGAAGATCTTGATATCCCAACAAGATAATGGAAACAAGGTTATAATTGGTGGTGAGTAGCAACATTTAATTTTTGTTATAATCCTCTATTTTCTAATAGTATTAAGGTAACTCTAAATAATAATAAGAAAAATCCAATGAAATTCGTCCAAATAAAAATGTCATTTAAATACTAGAAACCTAGTTTCTTAAGGATAAAATTTCCTAACAACAATTATAAGTATTTTTTAATTTAGCGAAAAACCTCTTGCAGGGTTGCCTTGGTCTGAGAAACCATGACTAGGGGTTCTACACCATCAAAATCACCTAGGAGTCACACCCGGTACTGATCACACTAGCATTATCAACTAGATTTTGGGTACCCAATGTGCGTTTGGTAGGATGGAGATTCGAACTAGGGACCTCCCTTGGAGGATTGCCCTACCCTTTCCAACTCACCTATAGCACGTGAGTTTAACAACAATTATAAGTTGAGGAAATTGTAATAAATGATAATAAATAAGGAATGTCAAAAGGTGATCAAATAAATAACTATTGCAATGGTATGGGCTTTGGCCTCTCTTTGAGAGGTCCAAGGTTCAAACCCCACTCGATATGAGGGGACTAGGACCCCTCATAAAAACCTATGTAAAAACATTGAGAAAAAAAGGTGATCAAATAGAAATAAACCACATTCAATATATAGCAAAAGTCCTAAGAAAATAAGGAATAAAAAAAATAAGGGAAGAAGAAGATTGAAGCAACCAAAAACTAAGGTAGTGGTAGAAATTTTGATTGAGTTAATCTTAATTAATCCTAGTTACTATCCTTAGCAAATTTTATCCTAAATTGGATTTATAGTATTTTAGTGACACTTTTCCCAAATCAATTATCACTAGGTTTCTATTTATCAATATTTAAAATTATTACTATTATAAAATATAGGATTATAAAGAAGAGAAATTGAAGGTTGCAACTTACCAATGTTTACAACCATGTTCATGTTATCTTGCTAGGTTGCAAATTTTTTGAGTATATCCCAATTTGATGAATCTTCCACTTTTTCTCTAATTGGTTTATATTAGTCTTAACAATCTTATCTTCCAAGTCTATATCCAAGTTTAGAAGAGCATAAAAATAATTCTTTGCAATTATTTTGTCTACTTCCTATGTCTCTACCCTTTGACTTTCCTCTTGATTTCCTTAAAACTTGTTGAAATCTATTGCAAGCTTTCTCTAGTTCTATGCTCTTACCTTTTTCCTATACTCCTTTGTCTTGTTTTGATTGGAACTTTTCTATTTCTTTTTATTTTCATAAAAGGTAATTTCAACATAAATAGTCATAAACATGTCATTCTCAACACTGAAATAAAAAATATTCATAATCCAAAACTAGATTTTTCAAATATATTTAAATGGATTTAAAAGTGATTGAGATAAATCCATCTCCACACATGTTCGAGCCTAAGTAGTAAGTTTCCTTTCTCTACTAAAGCTAAAGATTCTAAACTAGATTATAGGACTTGAAAGATATTCAAGTGCTAGAATTCCATCTGAAAATAAAACATGTGGATCAATATTTAAACTTTGGATAGAATTTCATCCATTGGATCAAAACCCATATGCCAAGATTTCATGAATAATATTGTCTCAAAATAGAAATATGGACTCCACTAAAAAACTTTGATTCTATACACCATTCAAAATAAACCCCATTTGTCAAGATTGTGTTCATGTCATGTTCTAGCTACTCTATATTCTTGACACATTCCTCAATGGAATGTAAAGATGTTTAGACTCCTATAAACTTGTACATTAGCACAAGGTCATTCAAGTAAACAAGGACTTCTTCAATTGTGTTTGGGTTAACCATCACCTAAGATTTTGTTCATAATCCCCTATAGATAACAATGGATTGTTTTGTCCATTCTAGTTTGTTCTTTTGTTTTGAATTTCTTTATTTGATGCTAAGCTCTTATCCACTTTTTAAGATGGTCCTTGAGGACTTCATCATCTCCTTGAACCATTTATTTAAAAGAAAGAGGTAGAGGTCCTTAGTTTT